>OV702297.1:120843438-121440938 GCA_916181665.1 Avena sativa | reverse complement strand
AACATAAGTGTCCTTGAACCTGTACGAGATACAAAACCAACAGGCACCCAAGGAGATAGCCGTGGAGAACAGGAGGAGCTCAATGGGAAGGACGACGACACCGGGCTCGGGCGGTAGGAAGGCATCGGGGGGCAGAGGCCGGAGGCGAGCTGATGACGAGGAGACCTGGGTCGGCGAAGGACGATGCACGGCAGAGGGTCGCAGAGGGGTGGTGCTCGGGACAACGAGCGGCAGGAGGCGGCCGAAGGGCGGGGCGCCGGCGATCTTGGCAATGAGGTGACGGGGGGAGGCGTGTTGAGGCGAGATGGAGGCGGCGGCTCCAAGCAGCTGGCTCACAGAGGACAAATGAACTCCGGTAGGACAGCGGCATGCTAGGCAGTGCAGAGGCGGCCGCGGTGCAGGGAGGCTCTAGCGGCAAGCTGCGAGAGAGGCGGGTGGCGGCCCGACAGGGTCGATGGATGGCGAGGTTGCGACAGCAAGGTGCGGCGGGGCGACAGAGGTCGCGACCGAAGGCGAGTGTCTGGGCTAGGGCCGGTCCTAGGGGGGACCTACGGGGCAGCCGCCCCAGGGCCAAAAAAACTGGTGTCCCAAAAAACGTGAGCCTTCTATACATCGTATAACAGGCAACCGCTCGACGCTTCCTTTCCTTCCTCTCGACACGATCGCGAGGCCGAGTCCCGCCTCGACACTATCGCGACATCGCACCCTGGGATTCCGGGTGCATCACGTCATGTCAGGCCATGCGCATCGCGTCCTTGAATTCCTTTCCGTTTTCCCTGGTAGTCAGGCCCTGTGCGACGCGTCGTTTCCGTTTTCCCCTGCGAGACACTACGAGTGCCCCTCCTTCCCGCCTGTGCTTCCCATGACGGCCTGAGCTGATGAGTCGCCTTGCGTTGATCACTTGATCGCTCTCCCCTCCGTGATCGCTCCGTCTCCCCTCTGGGGCTGAGGAAAGAAGAAATAGGGGAGACAGTCTGTCTACTGCTCCCATCGCATCGGGCCCTGCGTTGCTTCCCCTGTCCCTGGATCGGATCACTTCGGCGAAGCGGGGCTCCTCTCAATGATCGACCGCGGACAACCAGTCCGCCACCTCCTGGGCATGATGTGACCATCGTCCATCGACGATCGACCGCCTACAGCCTACTGGTCTGCTCCCGCTCCTGCCCCCGCTCAGCTCATGCCTCTGCTGATTATGCTCGCCCTAATTTTTAATTATTAATTCTAATTGATGTTCTTGTTTGTAGCGAGCGAGGTTAATTGATTATGGCGTCCGAATCCGGCGCCAGGAGAGGTTAAATGGTTTGGCAAGTCTATGCATCGAGAAGAAGTTAGTGGACGAGATTGATATTGATTCCATCGTCACGGACTTTGCTTCTAGAAATTTTTGGAGAAAATTTTAAGTATCATGCAAACATTGTTATTTTTATATGAATATTATAGTTGGAAGTGTACTTAAAATATTTATTTTTCAGTATTTCATATATACATAAAAAATTATACTAAAGGCCTAAAATTTTAGTTTTGCCTCGGGCCCCCGAAATCTCAGGACTAGCGCTGGTCTGGCGAGGAAGGGCGACGACGGCATCGCTGGGCGAGGTTGAGGCTGACATCCGTGAGGAGAGGTGCGGCGAGGCATAGCACCAGTGGAGGGTGGTGGCGGCCAAAGCTTGAGGCGAGGACCGCGCTGGAGGCGGCGGGCTTCGGGAGGAAGCAGAGGAGCGGGATGATATGCGTGGTGGAGGTGGGACCCACAGTGGTAGGTGGAGCGATTGGGGTGAGCGAGGCAGTCGTGTCAGGCAGGGACTGTGGCGCTGGGTGTGTACGGCGTGCATGCAAGTACGATGGGTGTGTGCCGCTAGGTCCTGGGCAGTGCATCGGCGGGTGTTGTGTCCACCGAAGTGGGGTGCGTGCGTGGTCAAGTGGGTGGCGGCAGGCAGGTGGGAATATGTGGATTAGGTTTAGGGTTTGGGGTAGAATCTAGGGTTTCAGCTGGCTGGTCCTTTTGGGCCTGGCTAGTTTAGGTCTATGTCTTTTATTTATTTTTATAAAAACATTTTTAATTATTATTTTTCGTTTTATTTTAAATCCTTTTAGAAAATAGTTTTAAGGAAAATAATTTGAGAAAGATTATTAAGATTAATTTGAACTCAAGGAAAGAGGAAGGTAGAAAATAAAAATAGGGTTTTAGTTAAAACATTTTTAAAGACAAGACATGCAAGATGACGGCATGATGATGCATAAAATAAAATAATAGGCATTATTATATTTAGGGTTTTTTTGTGGTGCTACACTTCCCTCCAGAGGCCAGAAGTTTCTCTAGCCAGCCCTGAATTTTCTGCCAAATGCTACCCTTGAGGTATTTGAAAGCCCCATTCAATGGCCTTCCCACATCAGATGGCATTCCAAGGTACTACCTCATTCAGAGTCTTATTAGTGACATTAAGATCAGTTTTGACAACCGTGTCATTAGTCTTAGGGCAACCCCTTACTAAAGAACACAAATGACTTATTAAGATTAATCTGCTGACATGAAGCATTGCAGTATTTATCGAGAAGACTGACAACCTCCAAAGCACCCTCAACATTTGTTTTGACAAACAACAGGCTATCATCAGCAAATTAGAGGTGGTTCACAGCAGGAGCTATGGGGGCCACCTTAATTCCTTCGAGCTAAGATGAACGACGACTTTGTTTTAGGAGGCCAGAAAGGCCCTGTGTTGCAAGCAAAAATAAGTACGGGGATGTCGGGTCCCCCTGTCTTAGGCCTCGTGACGGTCTAAACTCCTAAAGCGGTGCTCCATTAAATAACACCGAGAAGGAGACCGATGATACAAGCCCCATAATAAGTTCCACCCAAGAGCGATGAAAACCCATCCGCAGCATGATCACCCGTAGATAATTCTATTCCACTTGATCATATGCTTTTTGCATATCAAGTTTCAGCGCACAACGCCGGTGTTTCTTTGCCCCATTTCTTTTCATGAAGTGGAGACACTCATAAGCTGTGATAATATTATCAGTGATCAGTCTTCCCGGGACAAAAGCAGACTGTTCCTTTGAGATAATCTCCGGTAAAATTGTTTTCAACCTATTAGCAAGGACTTTCGAAGCAATTTTATAAATAACATTGCACAAACTGATAGGACGGAACTGACCTAATTCAGTTGGTGACGCCACTTTCAGAATCAATACAATGAAGGTTTTATTTATCCCTTCTGGACTGTCCTCCCCTTAAAGGATTCGCAGTAAAACACTGGTCACATCCGTACCACAAATGTCCTAATGTTTTTGAAAGAACTATGCATGCTAACCATTAGGCCTAGGTGCTTTCAACGGATACATTTGGAAGAGCACTGCTTTGACCTCCTCATTGGTGAAAGGATCAAGAAGCATATCATTCATCGCATTAGTGACCGAGACTGGTACCGAGTCCAGCACGGCTTCCATCCCAGAGGTGCTCTCGGATGTGTAGAGGTTCCCGTAAAATTCCTGGGCCATTTGACCAATCTCCTCCTAGTCCTCAGTAAAAGTACCATCGACACGAGCAATCTTATTAATATGATTCCTCTTTTTCCTCTTACTAGCCCGCAAATGGAAGAAACGAGTGTTCCGGTCCCCCTCGGCGAGCCACTCTGGTATCATTGTCGCCACATTGTCTCCTCGCAGAATTGGAGTTCCATGATCCTCTCCACTGTCTTGATTTCCTAAAAGCTGGGCCGTACTCTATCCGGCAATAGCTGTAGCACCTCCAATTCGTATCGGAGAGAACGGAGTTCGCGGCGGACATGGGCAAAAGTGTCTCGTCCCCATGCATGAAGGGAGCCGGAGAGGCCATTGAGCTCCGCTCGAGACTGTCCATCATAGAGCAAGCTTTAGACATCCACGCGTCCTCCACCGTGGGTCGAAACTCCTGATGAGATTCCCACATCGGTTCGTACCAGAAGGGCTTCGAAGAACGGGGTTCTGCCAGTATAGGTTCAAACCTAAGTAGTATCAGCGAGTGATCTGATGTTGCCGCGGTGAGGTGCTGAAGTGCCGCCATGGGAAAGCGTTCGCACCAGCTGGCCTATGCTAGAGCTCTATCCAGGCGTACTCTGTAGTACGAGCCACCACAGACTTTCTTCTCAAAGGTCCAAGCGGTTCCTGGGTAGCCAAGATCCATCAGTTAACAGACATCAATAGTCTCTCTGAAAGCTTGAATCTGAGTGTTGCTACCTTCGTTAACGCCCATATGTTCCTCCCTAAGGAGTACTTCGTTGAAATACCCAATACACATCCACGACAAGGGCGAGGATGACTTGATGAATTTCAGCATATCCCAAGTTTTGTGCCTCTCCGTACACACATGTGATCCGCCAGGGTTCCTCCGAGGAGGGAAACACAACCGCATCAATATTTATTTCATTGTTCTAGAAGATACTTAGACCACCACTGCGCCATATAGTACTAACAGCAAAGGCATTATTATAGACCAAAGTTCCTGCTAAACCTTCCACCCTAGCTTTATTAATCTATGTTTCAAATACACATAGGATGGAAGGGGCAAAAGCACGCACAAAGTCGCTGAGCTCATTGACTGTCGTGGCGTTGCCAAGTCCACGACAGTTCCATAGTAGGGTACTCATTGATCCCGGCGGCCCTCCGACCCAGAGTCCGCCGATATTGTAATAGCCTTGTCCTTCTTTGGGGTGCCCTGCTTCTTTGGCCTCTTCTACTCCCTCGCCAATGGAGGTAGTGGGGGAGTGCCTGAGCGCACAGGGTAGGCCGTCCCCCCTCCTCAAAATCAAGCTTGTTGCTAGCGCCTTTATCTTCAGCAACCTTGATGACCCCTGGCTCCTTCCACTCCAGCAATTTTGGAGACGGGGTCTCAATGTTCTTCACCGGGCTAACCTCGGTCAGGCTAGCATCATTCGAGGACCGCTTCTGGTTCTCCTGCACTAACACACCAGCAGCACCACCAACAACTCTTCCACGCCCGCGAGCACCCCGTCCGCATCCTCCATCACTCCCTCCATGACCACCATAGGGGTCACTGCCTCCATAACCACCACGGCCTACACCTCGACCACGAGGGGCCGTCGGCCGGCTCTGCCTCCGTGACTGGTCACCACCATAGAGCTGAGAGCGATTCTAGGCCGTATCAGCGAGCAGTCACTTGCCAAAGGCCTCTGCCTTCTAAGCATTCTCACTCGAACCACACTCCTTAACATGTCCCAGGAAACCACACACCACACAGAAGCGCAATACCTTCTCATATTTCACCCTCATCACCACCATAGGTAGCCCCTCTGGGTTGATGGTTACAAAACGTGTGAGTTCTCTCCTCACATCACTCTAGCACGGGCATAGTCACCATAGTCCCCTTCTGGGCTCAATTCAACAGATAAAACCTCGCCAACCTTTTCCACCAGATTGGTGACTATTGCCTTTTTCCTGTACAGCTCCGGGATGTCATGGATTTGTATCCGGGCATGTATACGATTCACCTCATCTGACGATGCTTTGCAGCTTCTGTCATACTTCTCAATCGGTGGTCCATGCTCCCAAAATATCCATGGACCTTGTTTCATTATACGTTGACAATCCCCTAGGCACTTTGCCTGAACCGTGAACCGATTATTCTCTAGGTCACGAAACACGATCTCCTGCACCGGCGCCTATGCAAACCTCATCGTCTTCTTCAGCAACTCCACACTGAAAGGCTTGGACGACAAGAGGCGCATGACAGCCATCCACTTCATGTCTTCCTTAAGCGATTCCATCTCCTCCTTCAGGACAAAGACTCCTCCAATATCCTCTCCTTTCAGGTTCAAACATCTCAGCAGTTGTTCCAGCATTGGTTCCTCTAGCCCCTCCGCCGATCCAGCTCCTTCCCCCTTCTCCCTCGCTGCCATGGTCGAGCACACCCCAAACCCTAGATCTGACATGCCAAGGTCGGGCAGCTTGCACGAGGCAGGCCCCTGAGCCAGCCTGAGCGAGGTCTAGAATAGGGAGAGGGAACAGATCCTTCCCACGGAAGCCCCGCCCCACTCACCAACGATCCTGGCCACCGGTGGAGGTTGCAGAAACCTAGTCACCTGATATCCTGAGAGACGAAAGAGACAAAGAGGTATACATGATGCACTACGGGAAAAATGTTCGCTGCTGTCGCCCCTATCCATTGCCGTGTGCCAAAACTCCCAGAACACGACAAAGATTATCTCTGCCGTGTGTATAACTAGAAGCACACGGCAAATAAAATGTTCACGGCAGACTACAGAAAAAGAACACGGCAATGGAAAAACTAAGGCACACGACAAATAAAACAGACACAGCAAAAGCACTGAGGACACACGACAAAGGTTTATTCACGACAAATAAATGGGCCATGTGGACTCGCAAGGGCACCCACAAGCAGGGGAGGACGGCGGAATCTTTGTCGTGTGCCCTCGCCATTAGGTACACGACAATGATGAGCTTTGCCATGTGTATTCTCCTTTACACACGGCAAAGAACTGTTTCCCCTTTTTCTTTTATTTAGTTAGCAAGGATTTTTTACATATATGTTAGGTGATGTTATTTCATAGGATCATAAGCACACACATATGAATAGGTTGTTGTGGTCTTGATCACTACATGCACCCCCCTTATACGATTAGGTTTCACCGGAACAGGGAGTTTCTCCTTATACAAGTCCAGAACCTTCGCTTCTAGGTTTAGAGCGCATGCATGCGAGGGGGGACACATGCAAGCACCCGAAGACTAGTAGGTTTTGTATGTTTCAACATAGAACCACACTTTCATGCATGTGCTAGGTCCACATGCATGTAGGTCCTTGAGGTATTCCGATGCCCCGGAGCGCAGTTTGCTACGGAACCCTGATCTACAGGCCTCAGATCGTCTACCCCCCCGACATTCTTCTGATAGGGGTAGCCCCGCATAGCTCTCTCTTGTTTTGTGTTTGTTTAGGTCATAGGATGATGTAAAACCATGTTGGTTCACAAGTTGGGGCACTATCCTACCCGGTCTCATCGGAACAGGGAGATCCTCCTTATACAAGTCCAGAACCTTCGCTTCTAGGTTTAGAGCGCATGCATGCGTGGGGGAACATATGCAAGCACCAGGAGACTAGTAGGTTTTGTATGTTTCAACATAGAACCACACTTTCATACATGTGCTAGGGCCACATGCATGCAGGTCCTTGAGGTATTTCGATGCTCCGGAGTGTGGTTTGCTGTAGAACCCTGATCTGCGGGCCTGTATGGTCTACCCCCTAGACATTCTTCTGGTGGGGTTAGACCGACATAGATCTCTCTTGTTTTGTGTTCATAGGATGATGTAAAACCATGTTGGTTCACAAGTTGGGGCACTATCCTACCCGGTTTCACTGGAACAGGGAGTTCCCCCTTATACAAGTCCAGAACCTTCGCTTCTAGGTTAGAGCGCATGCATGCGAGGGGGACACATGCAAGCACCCGGAGACTAGTAGTTTTTGTATGTTTCAACATAGCACCACACATTCATGCATGTGCTAGGGCCACATGCATGCAGGTCCTCGAGGTAGTCAAAATTGAGAATAATCTAAAGGATGTCAAACAACAAATTTCAGACTTTGTCGTGAAATCCTCTCATCTTGGTCTTTTTATTGACCCAAATAGTGACCTTTCTGTTTCAAAAGTAGTCCAACATCTTGCTTGGTTTTGTTGGTCAGCAGCTCTACCGTGAGGGGAAATTCTACTCTTGCCGATTGGCGGAGGATTGTTTCTCAAATTTTGTGACTAGGCACCCACCTAATGGAAATGAAGTTCAGCATCCTCCAGAAGCTTATGGTCTAGTGAAAAGTTCATATTTCCATGGTCTGAATCCTTATGAAGAGCTGGTACATGCTATATCTACAAGAGAAACTATCGTCCGCTCCTCAAGAGGGTTGACAGAACCAGGAACTCTATTCAAGAGTCTAATGGCCATCTTGCGAGATGTAGTTATATGCTATGATGGAATTGTATAATTCAATCTTTGCAACTTAAGTATAGATAAGATGATCTCACAGATTTTCCAAGTGCAATAACACCTGGAGAACCAGTGGTTTACCCCTATAGCTTTCTTCGTACGATGGTAGCCCAGTGGACTTTTTTTTTTGGTTTGTTTAGGACATATGTACATGGAAAGCAAAGGTTGGGTCAACTTTGCCATAAAATAGGCTTTGGTTGCCCCGCGGCGGGAATTTCCATGTATATATCCAGGATTTTACTAAGTGTTAATGCATATCTACAAAGGGTGTCACACTTGGGACTTACACATGGAACCTACCAACCGTGCATCACACTCACACACATATGCTAGGGACACATGCAAGTTTTCATCTAATTCCGACGCTCTCGTGGTCTTCCTTCGGTGAAACCCTAATCTGCATGCCTCAGATTGTCTACCCGCTACACATTCTTATGATGGGGGTAGCCCGGCATAGCTCTCTCTTGTTTTGTGTTTGTTTAGTTCATAGGATGATGTAAAACCATGTTGGTTCACAAGTTGGGGCACTATCCTACCCGGTTTCACCGGAATAGGGAGTTTTCCCCTTATACAAGTCCAGAACCTTCGCTTTTAGGTTTAGAGCGCATGCATGCGAGGGGGGACACAATGTCTTAACTAATAATAATAACAAATAGTTAACAAAAAGTTCACTACAAACTTAAAATAAATATAATTGAAAGAAAAAATGGAAAGAAAATTAGAAAAATGCATAAGGCACACGACAAAGGATAAAACACATGGCAAAGGGTCCTTTGCCGTGTGTCATTCCTCCGGTACACGGCAAAGATTCCTTTGCCGTGTGTCATTCCTCCGGTACACGGCAAAGAGTCCTTTGTCGTGTGTCATTCCTCCGACACACACCAAAGAGTCCTTTGCCGTGTGTTTTCATGCGGTACACAACAAATAATTGCGGCCAATAACTGCCCCGTGCGGGCCCGTGCGTGCTAACCCTATCCACTCCCCAGCCCTGCCGCTCGACCCCGCCCCTCTCTCGCTCGACCCGTGTCCCTCCCAGAACAACGCCGCCACCACTCCCCAGCCCCGCCGCCCGACCCTGCCCCTCCCCCGTTACTGGCCGCCGCCGCTGGCCCCTCCCCGCCCCACCCAACCCCGACCCCGCCCCTATTGCCCTCCCGCCCCCGTCGCAAATTCTTCCTCCTCCACTATCCTCCCATGGCCGCCTCCGTGGCTGCCCTTGCGCGGTAGAGCGCTGGCCGGCTCGCGTACAGGCGGGAGGAGCTCCGCCCATCCGCTCCCCTCCTACAACAAGCAGCTCAGTCGCGCCCCTCATCCACCTTGTTGCCCATCTCCTCCAACAATGGCAGCGGACAAGGTAAGCCATTTTTTCTTTTTTTTCAGTTTGTCATATATTACTAGTATGATGTATTTAGTGGTAGTTCTAGTGTTGTAGTAAGTTATTAGTAAATTGTATTTAGTGATAGTTTTATTGTCATATATTACATTAGGGTAGTTTTAGTGGTAGATTTAGCAAAATGGACAAGTTACTAATATGTTGGATTTAGCGGTAGTATTTTCTAGTATGTTTTGTCATATATGCATGTGTATAGTAGTAATTTAGGAATTTTATGTGTAAAATTTTGGCTTGTATTTTGGCATATATAAATACATGTGTATATTAGTAATTTTTCTTCGTGCGGGATATGTCTCGAGTCCGATGGTGGGGCTGTCGACGGCGTAGGTCATTTTGCGGGAGGGTCGTTGATCTTCTTCACCTCTCGATCACGCTTCGAGGGTAAAAATCTGTTCTTCTATCTTGTACCTAGGGTTATTTTCATGTCTAGATAACCAAGTCCATCGCATTACCTAGGTGTCTCTTCCCGACCGTAAGAGTTATACGGATAAATATGCATTAGTGATCTCGCATATTATGAACCGGAACTCTTACGGCATTTATCGAGACAGCCGGTGGATGCATAGTTGGGTATGTTTTCCTTGTTCTACTCCGGTCCGAGATAGGATTTCGGCAGCGTCTCCCCATTGTTCTCCGGATGCACATCCTTTTTGACTTTTTGCCGAGACGTGTATCAGGAGAGAAGCGGGGAGGTGCTGCCGAAATTCTGTCTCGAATCGGGGTAGAGCAGGGAGAACATACTCAATCTACGGATCCAGCGGTTGATAGGACCCTCTTTACCTATTAGAGAGATAGGTGGATATATGTATGGCATAAAATATATGTTTTCTAAAATTAACCGAACTAATACCAGATTTATTTATATGGCATGATTAATTGAAAGCATTGTATATGTCTGTTTTGGTACTGATTAGAGGATGGATAATCGTGACTGGATGTATGATGGCTATGTCAGTAATTGGGACTTTACCTCAGAATGGCAAGAAAAGGTCGAGGACTTCATGAACCAGGCATTTGCCATCCCCAGCAGACCCAGAAGAATTTTCTGCCCCTGTGCAAGATGCAAGAACCTGAATACACATTCAAAGGATGATTTGAGTACTCACCTGGTCAATTACGGGTTCACACCATCCTACAAGACTTGGACATTCCATGGTGAAAAGTTAGCAAAACATGCTAGGAGGGAGTCACGGAAGAGTCAGCAGCAGAGTCAGCCAAGGGGAGAACTTGATGATGGTTTTGATAGGTGCATAGACAACTTTGTGAATGCTAATGTGCCTGAAAGCCCTCATGTAGAGGCGAAGACACCTCGGGACGAAGACACACTTCAGGAGGCGGAGACAAGTGAGGAGCCGAAGGAAAATACGACAAAGTACTATGAGACTTTGTTTGCCT
The DNA here is from genome assembly GCA_916181665.1 of Avena sativa. Lineage (NCBI taxonomy): Eukaryota > Viridiplantae > Streptophyta > Magnoliopsida > Poales > Poaceae > Avena > Avena sativa. Next base: position 121,430,161 of record OV702297.1, on the reverse strand, counting down.
CGCAGAGACCCCTTCATGCACATACATATGTTACCCAACTGGATGCCATAGCTCGCCCTTTGGCCTTCAAGAGGCATAGGAACTTGAATAGTGAGGAATTTGATGATATGCTTGCCGTCATTGGCGGCATTCTGCCGAAAGGGCACCTCTTCCGGAGAACTTCTACTATTCGACCAAACTCCTCGTGACCTTAAGATGTCATATGAGCCGATACACGCTTGTCCGAAGGGATGCATGCTATTCACAAAGGAGCATGCTAAGACATATTATTGTATCCGCTGCAAATCCTCTAGGTACTTTGAGGTCGATCCCAGTGGTGATGGTCAGAAGAGGCATACCAGGGTTGCCCAAAACATCCTTCGGTATCTTCCAATCATACCGAGGCTCCAGTGACTCTTCATGACCGAGGATACTGCCCAGCAGATGCAGTGGGCAGTAGAAGGGAACAAATACCTCGACAAGATGATACATCCGTCTGATGGTAGTGCGTGGAAGAACTTTGTCAAGAAATATCCTGAGAAAGTCGATGACAAGAGGAGCGTAGCAGTTGCCATATCAATCGATGGGTTTAATCCATATGGTATGTGGCTTCAGTATATAGTTGTTGGCCAATGTTTGTTATTCCCCTGAACCTCCCCCCTGGCGTCTACATGAGATTAGAGAACATGTTTGTCTCGATGATAATCCCAGGGCCGAAATACCCGGGTAAGAACATGAATGTGTATCTAGAACCGCTGGTGGATGACTTGCTTCGTGGCTGGGAAGGTTGCGGGATCCGAACATTTGACGCTGCAAACAACGAGCACTTCAATATGTATGTCTGGTACCATACCTCCCTGGATGACCTACCAGCACGTGCGTTGTTCTGCGGCTGGTGTACACATGGGAAGTGGCCTTGCCCAGTGTGCATGCAAGCTCTGACTTTCTTCTGGCTGTCGAAGGGAGGCAAGTATTCCTGCTTTGATCAACATCGATAGTGTCTTGAGCCGATTCATCCATACAGGAGTGAGAAAAGGAGGTTCAAGAAAGGTCATGTTTTCCATGATCCAAAGCCACGTCTAAATACTAGAAAGGAAATCAAGGCTGAGTTAGAAGCTCTCCAGACAAACCCCGATGGGAATGGTTTCGTGGGATATGGGGATACGCACTAGTGGACCCACATTTCGTGCTTATGGAAGCTCCCTTACTTTGAGGATCTTGAGCTCCCGCATAACATTGATGTAATGCACACCGAAAATAATATCGGTGAGGCCCTTTGGAGCACCATAATGCAAACCGAGAAGACAAAAGATAACATCAAGGATTGAATTGATCAAGAAGCATTGTGCGATAGGACAAAGTTGAACATGCAGCCACCCGGAGCCAAAGGCATAAAAAGGTGGTCTAAGCCAAAGGATCCTTTCCTCCCAACAAAGACCCAAAGAAGGGATACCTTCCAGTGGATCGCGCAAAGTTTGTTTTCCCTAATGGGTACGCGGCCAACTAGATGAGGGTTGCGAACATGGAAATGTTACGAGTACAAGGGATCAAGAGTCATGACTACCACGTATGGCTTGAGAAGATAATGCTGGTGATGATTCAAGTCTATGTCAATGAGGAGACTTGGCGAGTGCTGTCGAGGTTGAGCTTTTTCTTCCGCCAGATTTGTGCTAGGGAGTTAGACCGTAAAGTGGTTCAGAAGCTACATGAATAGGCACCCGAGTTGCTTTGCCATCTAGAGATGCTCCTTCCACTAGGGTTCTTCAATCCGATGCAACATATGATCTTGCATCTTGCGGACGAGGCTTTAAAGCGGGGACATGTGTGGGCCTGTTGGCAGTTTTCGCTGATACGTCGAAATCGTATCTATAATTTTTGATGCTCCATGCTTGTTTAGTATCTACTTTTCTTTGCTTTGTCTACACTTTGAGGTGTTTTTATGTCTTTTTTGAACTAACCTATTAACAAGTTGCCACAGTGCCAGTTGCCTGTTTTTTTCTGTTTTTGGTTCCAAAAAGGTAGAAAATCAATATTCTCGGAATTGGACGGGACAAAAGGCAAAGTCAATATTTTACTATGGGGGACACAAAGCCAGAAGATGAGACGGAGAGGCGAACAAGGGTGTCCGCACACCCCTAGGCACGGGTGGGCCCACCCTGCGCCTCGGTAGGGTGTGGGCCACCTGGCCGCCTCCCAGCCTCGCCTCTTCGCCTATAAGAAGCCCCCGATGCAGAAACCCTAGGCACCCGATCAAAACTCCACGAAACCTTCTGTAGCCACCGCCACCGTCGTCCCTAGATCAGGGGGATCTGAAGTTCTTCACGGCACCCTGTCGGAGGGGAGATCATCCTGGAGGCCTTCTCTCCGATATGATGCGTGAGTAGTTCCACCTTGGACTATGGGTCCATGTAGTAGCTAGATGGTTGTATCTCCTGTTGGAGATATGCCCTAGAGGCAATAATAAAAGTGGTTATTATTATATCTTTGTGTTTATGATAAATGTTTACATTCATGCTATAATAGTATTAAACCGGAAACATTAATACTTGTGTGATTTGTAAACTAAATTAGAGTCCCTAGTAAAGCCTCTTTGAAATACTAGCTTGTTGTTTAATAGATGATCATGGTTTCCCGATCATGAGCATTGAGATGTTATTGACAACAAGATCATATCATTAGGAGAATGGTATGATGGACATACTCCTATAGATAAGCGTAGCATTAAGATCATGTCATTTCAATAGTTCGTTTGCTATAAGCTTTATGATACATAGTAACCTAATTCCTTCGACCATGAGATCATGCTAATCATCATCATTGGTAGAATGCTTTGATGACATCAAAAACCACACCATAACTGGGTGGCTATAAAGGTGGCATTGAGTGTTCGGAAAATATGGGTTGAGGCACATGGATCAAGTGAGATTTGTCCATCCATATGACGGATAGATATACTCTGGGCCCTCTCGGTGGAATGTCATCCAATTAGCTTGCAAGCATGTGACTGGCTCACAAGGGATCACATATCACGGGAACGAGAAAAGAGTACTTATCGGTAACGAGGTTGAACTAGGTATGCAGAGATACCGACGATCAAAACCTTGGATAAGTAAACTATCGCGAGACAAAGGGAAATTGGTATCGTATGTAAGTGGTTCATTCGATCACAAAGTAATCGTAGAAATATGTGGGAGCCATATGAATTTCTAGATTCCTCTGTTGGTATTGGTCGGAGAAGTGTCTCGGTTGTCCGCATAATTCATGAACCGTAGGGAGACACACTTAAGGATTCAATGTTGTTTAGTAGATATGGAATGTTAGTAGGGATACCAAATGTTGTTCGGAGTCTCGGATGGGATCCGGGATATCACGAGGAGATCCGGAATGGTCCGGAGAATAAGATTCATATAAGGAAAGTCCGATTTCGGAGTTCGGGAAAGATTCCGATGTTTTCATCGGAGAGGTTCTAGAAGGTTCACTGAACCGGAAGGGGAATGGACCATGAATGTGTCATGGGTAAGTTGAATGATTGGATCATGTCCTAGGTCACTTGGTGTGGGCATTTGCAAGAGAGAATTGAAGCTCTAAATTGAAAGTCAAATGGGAAGTTTGAAAAGTCAAACTGGAACAATGGTTTCCTAGTGGGAGAAGAAACAAGTCCTTCTCTCAATCCAACTTGGGTTTGGGTTTGGATTCAAACCCACCCCTCCCAAGGCTGCCCCCTCTCATAAATAGAGGGGGAGGGCTGCCCCAAAGCACATAAGAGCCAAGCCCTCCCACACCCGCGCCACCGCCACGCCCAAGCCATCGCCACCACCGTCGCCAGCCGCCGTCGCGTGCCGCCGCCTCGCGCCGCCCTCGACACCTCCTCCTCCTCCCGGACTTCTAAACCCTAGATCTCCGGGAAACCCTAATCCACCATAACTCGCACCGGCTTAGGCGAAGCCCTGCGGGATCTTCACTCTACTTCCGACACCATGTCGTCGTGCTGCCGGAATCACGAGGGGAGAACTACAACCTCCGCTGCCTGCTGGAACAAGAGAGAGGAAGGTCTTCATCGAGTACCGAACGTGTGACCGACTGCAGAAGCACTGCCGGAATGCAGCGCCGGAAGGATCGTCTACGCGATCTTGAGATCGGCAAGTGTACGACTACATCACCCAAGAGAATCTGCTCTCGTTAACCGCTTTGGAATCTTTGAGGGTGAGTGCTTCTATCGACTCGTTGCTACAATCTAGTAGATAGATCTTGGCTTGTTTGTGTGCATGCGGTAGAATTTTTTTATTTTCCATGCTATGAACCCCTACAGTGGTATCAGAGCCAGGTATATATGCAGATCTGTTGCACGAGTAGAACACAATGGTCATTATGGACGGTGGTGCTTTTATTATCAATTGATTTTTGTGTACTTTGCATCTTGTGGTATGATGGGATGAAGCAGCCCGGGCTAACCTTACATGACATCGTTCATGAGACTTGCTCCACGCTTAACATGCAACTTGTATTGCATAAGTGGCTTCGCGGGTGTCTGTCTCTCCCATCATAGTATAGATTCAATTTACAATGGGCACTTGATAGTTCAAGCATCAACATTGTGGTTCTTGTTCGTAAGTTAGAACGACACTTATTGAAAGCCCCAAAGCATGTAAAATATGTAAAAAAAATTAGAGGCGTCTAACTTTGTTTTGCAGGGGTGTGCTGTGATGTGATATGGCCATGATTGTGATGATATATGATGTTTGCAATGTTCCTTTTTGTCAGTTGGCAACCGGCAGGAGCCATATGGTTGTCTTGTAAATTCTGTTAAGACCTGCGTGTCTATTCAAAGTAGTTGTAATAGTTGATGCTGGTGGACGACAACCATGAAGCGGCGCCATTGACCTTGACGCTGTGCCGGTGATGATGGAGATCATGTTCGTGCTTGAAGATGGAGATCGGAAGCACAAGAAGAAATGCCATATCATATCACATATTATGAATTGCATGTGATGTTAATCCTTTTATTCATCTTGTATTGCTTAGTTCACGACAGTAGCATTATAAGATGATCCCTCAAGCACAAAAAATTCAAGTTTTAAAGTGTTCATCCTTAGTAAGCACCATTGCTAAAGCTCGTTGTTTCGAAGCACCACGTGATGATCGGGTGTGTTAGATTCTGCGAGTGTATACAACATGAGCAATCCAGATTTGCTCATGCGGAAGCTAAGGTTTGATCTTGACGAGCCTAGCATGTACAGACATGGTCTCGGAACACGGATCACCGAAAGGTAAAGCATGAGTCATATAGTAGACATGATGAACATGTTGATTGTTCGCCATTGAAGCTACATCAACTCTCGTGATGATCGGTTTTTATGTGGTGGATTTGGTTCGTGTGATCACTAAAACAATTTGAGGGATATTGTTTTGAGTGGGAGTTCACCTAGATTAATTTAATTATTAATTAGAACTCAATTTATCATAAACTTAGTCTAAACTATTGCAAATATGTTGTAGATCAATGGCGGCCCCTACCATCAATTTTAATGCGTTCCTAGAGAAAGAAAAGTTGAAAAACAATGAAAGAAACTTCACGGATTGGTTCCGCAATTTGAGGATTGTCCTCAATTCTGGTAATTTGACCTATGTGCTGGATGCACAGCTGGGTGACCTGCCTGCAGCTAATGCTACCGATGAGGTAAAGAATGTTTTCCTCGCTTGGAAGAATCAGTACTCCAAAGTTCAGTGTGCTATCTTGTATGGTTTGGAATCGGAGCTTCAGAAAAGGTTTGAGAACCATGACCCACATGATATTGTCCGTGAACTCAAAATGATATTTGAGGCTCACGCGGTAGTTGAGAGTTACGAGGCTTCTGAAAAGTTCTTTAACTGCAAGATGGAAGAGGGCAGCTCCGTCAGTGAGCACGTGCTTAAGATGTCTGGGCGCGCAAGCAAGCTTCAAAGCCTGGGTATAGTGATTCCTAATGCTTTGGGGATTCACCGTGTACTCCAATCAGTACCACCAAATTACAAGAACTTTGTGATGAACTACAATATGCAAAACATGGACAAGTCGTTACCCGAACTCTTCTCCATGTTAAAGTCTGCAGAAGTGGAGATCAAGAAAGAGCACCAAGTGTTGTTGGTCAATAAGACCAACAAATTCAAGAAGCAAGGCAAGTCTAAGAAAAAGGGAAACTTCAAGAAGGGCGGTAAGAAAGTTACCGCGCCGGCGAAGAAGACCAAGGTTGGGCCTAAGGCTGATACTGAGTGCTTTTACTGCAAGGGAGAAGGTTACTGGAAGCGGAATTGCCCAAAGTACTTGGAGGATTTGAAGAACGGCAACATCAAGCAGAAAGGTATATCCGATATACATGTTATTGATGTGTATCTCACTAGTACTCGTAGTAGTGCCTGGGTATTTGATACTGGTTCGGTTGCTCATATTTGTAACTCGAAATAGGTACTGCAGAATAAACAGAAGCTAGCGAAGAACGAGGTGACGATGCGCGTTGGAAATGGATCAAAGGTTGATGTGATCGCGGTCGTCACGCTACCTCTTCATCTACCATCGGGATTAGTTTTATACTTAAATAATTGTTATTTGGTGCCTACGTTGAGCATGAACATTATATCCAGATCATGTTTATTACGAGACGGTTACTTGTTTAAGTCCAAGAATAATGGTTGTTCGATTTATATGAGTAATATGTTTTATGCACATGCACCTTTGATAGATGGTCTATTCTTATTGAATCTCGATTGTGGTAATACACACATTAATAACATTGAAGCTAAACGTTTGAAATTGAGCGATAACTCAACCTATATGTGGCACTATCGTCTTAGTGATATTGGAGTGAAACGTATGAAGAAACTCCATTCCGATGGACTTCTTGAATCACTTGATTTCGAATCACTTGAAAGATGCGAAGAATGTCTGATGGGTAAACTGACTAAGACTCCATTTTCTGGTATGATGGAGCGAGCTACGGACTTATTGGAAATCATACATATGGATGTGTGTGTCCCAATGAGTGTAGCATCGCGCGATGGTTATCGTTATGTTCTTACCTTCACGGATGACTTGAGTAGATATGGGTATATCTATTTCATGAAACATAAGTCCGAAACTTTCGAGAAGTTTAAGGAATTTCAAAGTGAGGTAGAGAATCAACGTAACAAGAAGATTAAATTTCTACGATCTGATCGTGGAGGTGAATATCTAAGTTACGAGTTTGGCGAGCATTTGAAGAAATGTGGAATACTTTCACAATTGACACCGCCGGGAACACCACAGCGTAATGGTGTGTCCGAACGTCGTAATCGAACTCTCTTAGATATGGTTCATTCTATGATGTCACTTACAGATTTACCGCTATCGTTTTGGGGTTATGCATTAGAAACAGCCGCATTCACTTTAGATAGGGCACCATCTAAATCCGTTGAAACGACACCGTATGAATTATGGTTTGGGGAGAAACCTAAATTGTCGTTCCTTAAAGTTTGGGGTTGCGAAGCTTATGTAAAGAAGTTACATCTCGACAAGCTTGAACCCAAAGCAGAAAAATGCGTCTTCATAGGATACCCAAAGGAAACTATTGGGTATACCTTCTAGATCCGAGGGCAAAATCTTCGTTGCCAAGAATGGATCCTTTCTAGAGAAGGAGTTTCTCTCGAAAGAAGTGACTGGAAGGAAAGTAGAACTCGACGAGGTTTTCGAACCTTCTCTCGAACTTGCGAGTAGCGCAGCACCGGAAGTGGTTCCTGTGGCGCCTACATCAATAAGAGAGGAAGCTAATGATGTTGATCATGAAACTTCGGTTGAAGTTACTACGAAACCTCGCAGGTCAACAAGAACTCATACCACTCATGATTGGTATGATCTCGATATGAGTGTCATGTTGGTGGACAACACCGATGACCCTTCTACATATGAGGAAGCGATGATGAGCCCAGATTCCAATAAATGGCAAGAAGCCATGAAATCCGAGATTGGATCCATGTACGAAAACCAAGTATGGACTTTGGTGGACTAACCGGATGGCCGGAAGGCTGTCGAGAACAAATGGATTTTCAATAAGAAAACAGATGTTGATGGTAATGTTACTGTCTATAAAGCTCGACTTGTCGCAAAAGGGTTTCGAAAAATTCAAGGAGTTGACTACGATGAGACTTTCTCACCAGTAGCGAAGCTAAAGTCTGTGAGGATTATGTTAGCAATCGCTGCATATTATGATTATGAGATATGGCAGATGGATGTCAAAACGGCGTTCCTCAATGGAGACATTGATGAAGAGTTGTATATGATGCAACCCAAAGGTTTTGTCGATCCTAAAGATGCTAATAAGGTATGCAAACTTCAACGGTCCATATATGGATTGAAGCAAGCATCCCGAAGTTGGAATCAATGTTTTGATAAGGTAATCAAAAGCTTTGGTTTTATACAAACTTATGGAGAAGCTTGTATTTACAATAAAGTGAGTGGGAGCTTTGTAGCATTCTTAATACTATATGTAGATGACATATTGTTGATTGGGAATGATGTAGACCTTCTTAATAGTGTCAAGGATTATTTGAATAATAGTTTTTCAATGAAAGATCTTGGCGAAGCAGCTTACATATTAGGCATAAAGATTTATAGAGATAGATCAAGGCGCCTAATATCATTGTCACAGAGTACATATTTGGAAAAAGTTCTAAAGAGGTTTGGAATGGAAGATAGCAAGAAAGGGTTCTTGCCCATGTTGCCCAATACGACCTTGAGTAAAACTCAAAGTCCTGCAACGGCAGAAGATAGAGAAAGGATGAGTAAGACTCCCCATGCCTCAGCCATAGGATCTCTTATGTATGCCATGCTATGTACTAGACCCGACATTGCATATGTTGTTAGTTTGACTAGTAGATATCAAAGTGATCCCGGAGTAGATCATTGGACAGCGGTCAAAAACATCCTTAAGTACTTGATAAGAACTAAGGATATGGTTCTTTCTTATGGAGGTGATAAACAGCTCGTTGTTAATGGTTACACCGATGCTAGTTGGAACACCGATCCGGATGATTCTAAATCTCAATCTGGATATGTATTTACTTTGAATGGTGCAGCAGTTATCTGGAGGAGTGCAAAGCAAAGCGTTGTCGCGAGATCTTCTACTGAATCGGAATACATAGCTGCTTCGGAGGCTTCACAAGAGGCGATATGGATGAAGGAGTTCATTACAGAGCTCGGTGTGGTTCCAAGTGCGCTGGACCCAATGTCCATCTACTATGATGACATGGGCGCCATAGCCAATGCGCAAGAACCAAGGTCACACAAGAAGCTAAAGCACATCAAGCTACATTTTCACGCTATTCGAGAGCATGTCCAAGATGGTGACATAAAGATTTGCAAAGTACACACAGATCTGAATGTGGCGGATCCGTTGACTAAACCTCTCCCAAGGGCAAAACATGACCAGCACCAAACCGCCATGGGTGTTCGGTATATTACCATGTAATCTAGATTAGTTGACTCTAGTGCAAGTGGGAGACTATTGGAGATATGCCCTAGAGGCAATAATAAAAGTGGTTATTATTATATATTTGTGTTTATGATAAATGTTTAGATTCATGCTATAATAGTATTAAACCGGAAACATTAATACTTGTGTGATTTGTAAACTAAATTAGAGTCCCTAGTAAAGCCTCTTTGAAATACTAGCTTGTTGTTTAATAGATGATCGTGGTTTCCCGATCATGAGCATTGATATGTTGTTGACAACAAGATCATATCATTAGGAGAATGGTATGATGGACATACTCCTATAGATAAGCGTAGCATTAAGATCAAGTCATTTCAATAGTTCATTTGCTATAAGCTTTCTGATACATAGTAACCTAATTCCTTCGACCATTAGATCATTCTAATCATCATCTTTGGAAGAATGCTTTGATGACATCAAACACCACACCGTAACTGGGTGGCTATAAAGGTGGCATTGAGTGTTCGGAAAATATGGGTTGAGGCACATGGATCAAGAGTGGGATTTGTCCATCCATATGACGGATAGATATACTCTGGGCCCTCTTGATGGAATGTCATCCAATTAGCTTGCACTAGGTATGTAGAGATACCGACGATCAAAACCTCGGATAAGTAAACTATCGCGAGACAAAGGGAAATTGGTATCGTATGTAAGTGGTTCATTCGATCACAAAGTAATCGTAGAAATATGTGGGAGCCATATGAATTTCCAGATTCCTCTATTGGTTATTGGTCGGAGAAGTGTCTCGGTCATGTCCGCATAATTCACGAACCGTAGGGAGACACACTTAAAGATTCGATGTTGTTTAGTAGATATGGAATGTTAGTAGGGATATCGAATGTTGTTTGGAGTCTCGGATGGGATACGGTATATCACGAGGAGATCCGGAATGGTCCGGAGAATAAGATTCATATAAGGAAAGTCCGATTCCGGAGTTCGGGAAAGATTCCGATGTTTTCATCGGAGAGGTTCTAGAAGGTTCACCGAACCGGAAGGGGAATGGACCATGAATGTGTCATGGGTAAATGGAATGATTGGATCATGTCCTAGGTCACTTGGTGTGGTCATTTGCAAGAGAGAATTGAAGCTCTAAATTGAAAGTCAAACGGGAAGTTTGAAAAGTTAAACTGGAACAATGGTTTCCTAGTGGGAGAAGAAACAAGTCCTTCTCTCAATCCAACTTGGGTTTGGGTTTGGATTCAAACCCACCCCTCCAAAGGCTGCCCCCTCTCATAAATAGAGGGGGAGGGCTGCCCCAAAGCACACAAGAGCCAAGCCCTCCCACACCCGCGCCGCCGCCGCCGCGCCCAAGCCGTCGCCGCGCCGCCGCCACCGTCGCCAGCCGCCACTGCCTCACGCCGTGGCCACCTTGTCGCCGCCGTCGACACCTCCTACTCCTCCTCCCGGACTTCTAAACCCTAGATCTCTGGGAAACCCTAATCCACCATAACTCGCACCGGCTTAGGCGAAGCCCTGCGGGATCTTCCCTCTACTTCTGACACCATGCCGTCGTGCTGCCAGAATCACGAGGGGAGAACTACAACCTCCACTGCCTGCAGGAACAAGAGAGAGGAAGGTATTCATCGAGTACCGAACGTGTGACCGACTATGGAAGCGCTGCCAGAACGCAGCGCCGGAAGGATCGTCTACGCGATCTTGAGATCGGCAAGTGTACGACTATATCACCCACGAGAATCTTCTCTCGTTAACCGCTTTGGAATCTTCGAGGGTGAGTGCTTCTATCAACTCATTGCTACAATCTAGTAGATCGATCTTGGCTTGTTTGTGTGCATGCGGTAGAAAATTTTTGTTTTCCATGCTACGAACCCCTACATCTCCTCCTTGTTCTTTCATGTATAGATCTTGTGAGATCCATTCATGATCAAGATCTAATCTATTTGTAATCATGCATGTTGTGTTTGCGGGGATCCGATGGATATTGAGATTACTATGTCAGATTGATTAATGGTTTTGTCTATTTGATACTATCATGTCTGTGTTGTTTGTGATCTTGCATGCTCCCCGTTCTTAGTAGCTATCTTGGCCAAGTAGTTGCTAGTGACTCCAAGAGGGGGTACTTATGCTCGATAGTGGGTTCATGCATCTAGTTTCCAAGGGAAGTGATAGAAATCTCTTCGATTGTAGACGTGTTGTTGCTACTAGGGAGAAAACAACGGTCTCTTGTTCATGGAACAAGTGGATTGTTTACCTTACACACTTTGCTTAAAGCAGTTGTCTGTTGCTTGCAACTTAATACTGGAGGGGGTTCAGATGATAACCTAAAGGTGGATTTCTAGTAATAGATGCAGTTGGATGGCGGTCTATGTATATTGTTGTATTGCCCAATCGAATCTCATAGGATCTTTTTGTCTGTTATTGCATTGTTATGCCTTGTTCAGTTCCTGTCAATTGCCCTGCTATAATTTGTTTACCCTTCATGCCATGTTGTTTATCTAAGGAGAGCACCTCTAGTGAACTATGGACCCCGGTCCAATCATTACCATTGATACATATTCCACTATTACCTATTTACTTGCCGCAAACCTTTACCTTCCACACCATACGTTTAATCCTTTGTTACAGCAAACCGGTGAGCTTGACAACCTCACTGATTCGTTGGGTCAAAGTCTTGAGTTTGTGTTGTGCAGGTTTCATCGTTGCTTGCAACACCTATGTGACGTTTCCTTCCTCTTGCTAGTTCGATAACCTCGGTTTCTTACTGAGGGAAAACTTGTTGTTGTGCTTCTTCACACCCTGCTCTTGGGGTTCCCAACAGGCTCCATGTTAGCCATCAAGTTCTCTGGCACCGTTGCCGGGGAGGCTAAGGACGTCTTGACAAGGGGAGTCCTCCACTTCCTTTCTCTTTACTTTGTTTTTAGTTTGCTTGTTTTCTTGTGCTTGGTTTTGTTTGCCTCTTTTCAAAAACTCCAAAAAAATTTAGTTTAGTTTGGTTTGCTTTCTTTATTCAAAAACAAAAAAAAATAATTCCAGCTCTAGCTGCTGCTGCTGTTTTTGGCTTGCCCACCTTTGCCAAAATGACCTCCGCTGAGAACACCAAGTTGTGTGACTTCACTAGAACAACCAAAAATGATTTCCTTAGCACTCCCATTGCTCCGCCTGCTCCTGATGCAACCTTTTATAAATTAAGGTTGCTTTGTTGAATCTTGTGATGAGCGAGCAATTTTCTGGTGCTAGTTCTGATGATGCTGCTGCCCATCTCAATAAATTTGTTGAACTTTGTGAGATGCAAAAGTATAAGGATGTAGATGGAGATATTATTAAGCTCAAGCTGTTTCCTTTCTCCTTGAGAGGAAAAGCTAAAGAATGGTTTCTATCTTTGCCTAGAAATAGTATTGATTCTTGGACTAAGTGCAAAGATGCTTTTATTGGAAAGTGTTATCCTCCTGCTAAGATTATATCTATGAGAAGTGACATTATGAAATTTAAACAACTTGATAATGAACATGTTTCGCAAGCTTGGGAAACAATGAAGTCTTTGGTTAAGAATTGTCCCACTCATGGACTCACTGTTTGGATGATTATCCAGACTTTTTATGCAGGTTTGAACTTCTCTTCAAGAAACCTGTTGGATTCAGTTGCTGGAGGTACTTTTATGGGCCTCACTTTGGGTTCTGCAACAAAACTCCTTGATAATATGATGGTTAATTACTCTGAATGGCACACTGAGAGAGCTCCACATGGTAAGAAGGTAAATTCTGTTGAAGAAACCTCCTCTTTGAGTGATAAGATTGATGTTATTATGGCTATGCTTGTTAATGGGAAAGCTCCTATATATCCTAATAGTGTTCCCTTAGCCTCTTTGGCTTCTCAAGAAGAGCAAGTTGATGTGAACTTCATTAGAAACAACAATTTCAACAACAATGCCTATAGGAATAATTTTGGTGGTAACAATAATTATAGGCCTTATCCTCCTAATAATGGAAATTCCTATGGAAACTCCTACAACAATGTTAGAAGTGCCCCCTCTAAACTTGAAGTCATGCTCAAAGACTTTATTAATAAACAAATTGCTTTCAACAAGACTGTGGAGGAGAAACTTTTAACTGTTGAGAAAAATATTTCCGCTTTGTCTGAAGCACAGTACTCCTTGATTAATAAAATGGCTGCTAAACCTGAAACCATGTGTCACATCCCAAAATTTTCCAAATTTTGCAATGTGAAAAATAAATAAACAAAACAAATAGTTGTTGAAATTTAGGGTGAAAAGAAACTTTTATTTCTAAATGGAGACTTAAAATCCCATCTTGAACAAACTTTGGTTAATGTTTGAAACCAACTAAATTCAAATCAAGTGGAATGCATTCTTCATAAATGCATCTTGAAATTTAAACACTTGTAAAATAAACCCAAACCCTAATGGAATAAAATCATTTCCAAGATATCACTAAGACCATGGTTTTGATCCATATAAAAATTTGTCAACAAACATTTACAAATGATCAAGAATGACAAATAGAAATATTATAAAACCATATAAATTGGTTTCACTTAATTTGGAGCCATAGATAAAATCTTATGAATTTAATAAGATAAGGAAATTGAATTTCCAAAGCTAATAAATCACCTATCTAGAAATCCATACCAAATGGTGAGCAAATAATCCTAAAGACATTTAAAAGGATAAACAAATGTTAAATAAGATTTTACAAATTGGAATCACCAAGTTTGGATCAATAAATAAAAAGATATGGTTTTAAAAAAAACAAAGAAGAAATAACTAATAAGGACTATTTTGTGAGAGCCAAATAAAACTTGGCCAAGACCATAAGCAAATGGAATAAACATAATCCAAGTTCAAATGAAATGATTGAATATATAATATTGAAATAAAATAATATGGCCTTAACCAAATTCTATTCCATTAGATTAAGACAATTCCCAAATAAGAATGATTAATTAAATCATTGGAAAATAGTATTTGGAATTGACCCAACTGGATTAAAAGTCATTTAATTAACTTAAATGGAATCAAGGAAATCACCTAAATAAAATTTATGGAATTAAACCCATATTTAATTTCATTGGAATAAATACAAATACCCAATTTAAATGATTAATAAATCATATTAAAAATATTCCAAATAATTCAAAGTGAATTATTTGGCACCCTATTAAATAAATAAAACCTACTGAAAAAGGTTTTGTGAAAAATTGAAACTTAAATAAGGGTTGAAAATATATTTGATCTTATTTGAATTTAAAAACAAGGGCCTACTTTAAATAATCAATGTACCCTAAAAAGAATAAAAGAATTATTCTAAATTTGACTTCAGAATATGTTAATAAACAATGTTTGTTTTTACACAAAGTTTGGTTGAAGTTTGAATTCAAATTGTTGTTTGAAATGATTAAACAAAATCAAAACAGAATAAAAGAAATGGAAAAAGAAAAATAAACAGGAGAAGGAAAAAATAAGCAAAGCAACCAGCCTAGCAAACCCAGCCCACTGGCCTAGCTAGCCCATATCCCCCTCCCGCGAGAAAACGTTTCGTACCCAGACACCTACCCACGCAGTTAGTGACGTCTGGACCCCACCTCCTCTTTCCCTCTCTCGCTCACAACAACGCCCCACCCGTCAGGCTTCGTCCTCACCCGCCCGCTGACCACGCCCTCCCGGCCGTTTCTACCGTTAACTTCTCGGCGTAAATTCGTGGTGATGGCTCAACGATTAATGCTCGTGACCATGCTCGATTTAGCGCCCGCCTCTTCTCCCCATTTCCCCTCTGTTCCCAGCTCCTCTCCACCCCAGGGCTACCCTAATTGCTTGCTGCAACCTCACCGGCTCCGACGAGGTCCCGCTCGAATTCCGGCGAACCCAGGCCGCGCCTTGCCCCCTCGACCACGCGAACTTGTTCCCCATCAACCACTGCATCTCCCAGTAGTCTCTACTTGCTCGCGCTTGACCCCCAGCATCGGCAACGACAACAACTGAGCTCTGCCACCGTCTGCTCGAACTCCGGTGACATCTCCTGGTGAGCCCAGACCATCCCGGACCCTCTCGTTGATACTCTCGCACTCTCCTCTCTCGCACGCATCTAACGCTGCTCTCCGTTTTCCTTAGCGTGCCCGCAATCTTCACCACCGTCAAGACCAGTGCGTGCCCAACGCCAGGCGGAACTCCGGCGAGCAATCACCGTCATCCTCAAGCGCCCCTTTGCCAACCAAGGATACGACGAGCATCAGCAAGATCATGCGGTGAGCCATTCCACTCATATTCTTTCCCCCTGTATCGTCGGCAACCTCGCTTGCCGAGCGCGCCACCGCCACTCGCCTCCGCCAGCGCCGCCCATCTTTGGCCAAGCACCTGTGCGTTGTTAGATTTGGAACTGACGTGTGCGATAGAATCACTAACCGAAGAGGTGTCGAGCGTTGCGGGCCGTGCGATGCACATTAGATCTGACGCTCCACGATAGCCGATCCGCTCGAACCATTTTTGGCCAATCAAAACAGTCCACGTGGCCAGTCTGTTTTAATAAAAACTAGAAATGATCTATTAGATGTTCAAGTTTGTAAAATTCATAACTTGAAATGCACTTCAATCTTAATGACTTGGCTGGGGAATGCTTAAGGCAAGAGGAAAAGGATGCTCTAGAAAAACCTTTCTCTGATGAGGAGATTGAAGAGGTCATTAAAGATCTGCCAAATGATAAATCCCCTGGCCCTGATGGTTTTAATAATGAATTCATGAAACAATGCTAGCCTATTATTAAGGATGATGTGAAACAACTCCTTGTGGATTTTTATGAGGGGCAAACTTCCGTGGAAAGCATTAATGCCTCTTTTATCACCCTCATTCCAAAAATTGCAGCTCCCCTGACTCCTGCTGATTTTAGGCCTATTTCTCTGCTAAATAGTGTCTTCAAGATTATAACCAAAATTCTGGCTAATAGACTGCAGAAGGTCATCCTTAAACTTGTCCACAAGAATCAATATGGTTTCCTCAAACAAAGGTCTATCCAAGATTGTTTAGGTTGGGCATTTGAATTCCTTGATCAATGCCACAAGTCCAAACAAGAAAATTTAATTCTTAAGCTTGACTTTGAAAAGTCTTTTGATAGAATTGAGCACTCTGCAATTATCAATATCCTCAAAGCCAAAGGTTTTGGTGATAAATGGATTTCTTGGATTCAGTTAATCTTTGGTTAAGCTTCCTCCTCTGTTCTATTAAATGGAGTGCCTGGGAAAAAAAATATTGCAGAAGAGGTGTTAGACAAGGGGATCCTTTATCTCCTCTCCTGTTTGTCTTGGCTGCTGATCTTCTCCAAAGCATCCTCAATAAGGCAATGAATCTTGGTCTTCTTTCCCTTCCCATTGAAGGTGTGTTCTGTCCTGATTTCCCTGTGGTGCAGTATGCAGATGACACTTTATTCATCCTTAAGGCTGACTCTGAGCAACTTTTGTGCCTCAAGGCTCTTCTTCATACTTTTGCTCTCTCCACTGGACTCAAAGTTAATTATTCTAAATCTAGTATGATGCCAATTAACATGGACTCTGTGAGGCTTGGGCACTTTGCCAATACTCTTTCTTGCCTCCCTGGCTCATTTCCATTCACCTACCTTGGTCTGCCTTTAAGTATAAATAAGCCTGCAGTGGAACATTTCCTGCCTATTGTTCGGAGAGTTGAGAAAAGGTTGTGTGGGATTGCTGATTTTCTTAATTATGGGGGGAAACTACAGCTAGTTAAATCTGTTTTATCTTCCCTTCCCATATATTACATGAGTTGTTTTGATCTTCCTGTCACTATTAAAGAACAGTTGATTAAGTATATGAGACAATGTCTGTGGAGAAAGAAAACATCTGATGTTCAAGCTAGAGGTCAAGCTCTTGTTGCATGGAAGAAAGTTTGTCGGCCAAAGAACCATGGGGGATTGGGAGTGCTTGACCTTAATGTTCAAAACTCTGCACTTCTTTTGAAGAATTTGGATAAATTTTACAATCACAAGGATATCCCATGGGTTCACCTTATATGGAACACTTATTACTGTAATGGTAAACTCCCTGGAAGAAGTCTGGAGGGATCCTTTTGGTGGAAAGCTCATCTGAAATTGATTGACATTTTTAAAGGAATTGCAAAGTGCTCGGTGGGAGATGGAAAATCCACCCTTCTCTGGTCTGATATGTGGAATGATGGTTGTCTGCAGCATAAACTTCCTCATCTCCTTTCCTATGCAAAAAACCCACACATCTCTGTCAATGAGTTCATGCAGACAGATAAAACTCAAGGTCACTTTTTCCTCCCTCTGTCACATCAAGCATACCAGGAATATCAAAGCCTTGAGCAAATGCTTAATATTGGCATGCAGGGGGAAGCTGACAACTGGAGTTACATTTAGGGCAATAATTTTTAGTCCAAAAGGCTTATTATTCTTTATCTGGTTGCCAACCTGTATAGCCACATTTCTCCTGGTTGTGGAAGTCCTCTTGTCAACAAAAGCACAAATTCTTCTTCTGGCTCTTGCTTCTTGATAGGCTAAACACAAGAAACCTTTTGAAAAGGAAATGTTTTACTCTGGCTTCTTATGAATGTGTGTTTCATGGCTGCATCAGTGAAGAAACCATTCTACATTTATTCTGGGACTGTCCTTTTGCAAGAGCTTGCTGGGCTAAAATCTCACATGTACAGGTGACTGATCAAAATCTTTTTGAAGCTATAGCCAGTATTAAAAAAGATCTTAAAGTCCCTTTTACAATGGAAATTATTATACTTGGAGCTTGGGACATTTGGATATGCAGAAACAATGAAATCTTCAACAACAAACATGCTTCGCTTGAGGAATGGAGGGCTATTGTCGCTGAGGAATTAAGATGGGTCCTGTATAGAATTAAGAAGAAGAATTATCAGGGCCTCAAGGCTTGGATTGCAAATAATTTAGACAGGAGATAGCTGCTTAGAATGTTATCCCTCTTTTGAGGTGGCTTGAGCTTGTAAATATTTTTTGTAACACTCTATGATATATAAAAAAATTGCAGTGGGGTACTTTACCCTACTGTTTTACCCTCAAAAAAAATTCATAACTTTTGATCCACACGTCCAAAGTTTGCAAATTTTATATCAATGGAATCAGCAAGACAAGTACTTTCCAACCATGCACTTTGTTTAATGAACTGCTTCTGGTAAAAGGGTTGCTTTTGCAGAAACTTGTGTAGGCATATTTTGAATATAAAATTCATTCTAAAATTATTTTTGTGATAAAATTTTGGCAAATGGATTGTCTTGAACCTACTGACCATAGAAACCAACTTGTGGATTCAAAAACATATTTTGTGAGGCAAAATAATAAATCTTTGATTTAGAACATTCCTAGTCAAATAAAAATGTTGTTTATTTGTTAAAAATACTTTTTGGAGAAAAACCTTTGGGAAATGATTTGAATTAAACTCTCTGACCCTAAACACAAAGATTTATGATTTAAAAATATATTTGGTGAACCCTATATAGATTATTACTTTGCTAAAAAAGCATTTTCAACCACATAAAATATTGATTTGGTTTAAAAATGGTTTATAGGTAAAATCTTTTGCAAATAGTTTTACCACTTTTATAAAATGACCAATAGATGTTTTAGAATGTTTATAACCTATTAGAAACCACTTTTGTAAATAAAACAATCTTTGGCATGCTTGCATGCATTGCTTTATTTTTTATTATTTTATGTGATGTTTGCTTGAATGGTAGATTGAATATTGCTTGCTTGGTTGAATTGTAGTGGAATTTGAAGAGTGTGAATATTGCAAGATCAAGGAGTGAACTTATAATTCTCTACCAAAAAGGCAAGTGATGCTCCATACTTTTGTCCCATTATTTTCACTATGCATTAGTGATATTTATAAGTAGGACTTGCATGGAATTTTTGCTAAGTGTAAACTATGCCATGGGAAATCCTAGTAGATGAAACCTTATTAGAAATTTCCTAAGTTAATATTCCTACTACTATCATGCTTAGCTTAGCTAGTAGAAAACAAGGGTGGAATATATTCATACTATGGAATATTTCTAAGTCAAGGACTTGTGTTTTGTTTAATAAAATAACTAAGTGAATGAATCACCTGGGTGGAATGGAAGGAATGGTTTGTGTTGAGTGGTTACACAAGGCCCATTTATATGGTTTACCTTGTGTATCTCACTTGTGGATGGCCACCCAGGAACAAAGAGATTTGAGATGTCAAATGTTGAGAAGCTTCAAGTGGAGCCACTTGGCATTATGGGATCTGCATGGATCATATAGGTTGCAATAAATTAGCCAAATGGACAGTTGGTGGTAGGGGATTGATAGGTTGGAGCGCGTCCATTCTGGTCTAAAGGAAGGCTTCTGAAAGATCTTGTCTTGGTGAAACCAAGTCTTGTGGGGAAAGTGCACCACCTCTGCAGAGTGTAAAATCTAAGTACTTAGACATGTCCCTGGTAAAGGACAATTTGAGAATCAAGACATGGAATCTATCAAGAATCTCCTCATCCTAATTTCTAAGTTAAAATTTTGTGGTTGAACAAGGGTTGAAGGATCACCAATTTATATTGGGAGATGCCTTGGGTGATTTTGACAAGCAAAAGCTTAGTGTTTTCAAATGATAAGGAAAATCTATTTTGAGCAAAGCAAACCTAAGCTCCACTTAGCCAAATGCATATAGATGATAGACACCACTATACTACCATAGTATCACTTGCCAATACAATTCAAATGTATTGACCCTTGTGGCTGTAACTTATTATGTTGCAGGTTTGTTTGATGTTAGTGAAGTGTGTTGATTAGGATTACAAGTCTACAACCAACATGATTGTCTGTGGCACTTTGAATATGAAGGACCCCATGCTATAGTTATTTCTACTGCATTGTAATGAGATAGCCAAGTGAGCTATGTAAGATGTAATAAATTATTTTATTCCTGGTTATAAAGTTGTATTATGACCTTTGTTTCTTGATATTACATCACTGTGGATGCTAGCTATTGATCCAGGGACTAGCATTGTAAACACAGGGATCTCTACCTTATTAAAGGTTGTGACCTCTACACCATGGAAAGTACCTTTGCTGCCACTCATGCCATACAAGTTACTATTGATGAAAATGTTAGGCTGTTAGCTCAACTTCATGCTAAGTGGGAAAGGGAAGCTGAAATTGATAGAAACAATAGTGTGTGCACCATCACTAGAATGGATACCACTAAACCACAAGAAGTCCCTATTCCTCCTCCTACAATGCCTAAGCCTATTGAGTATACTACTAGTGATGCTAAGTTTGATTTTGATATAGACGGTTGCAATATTTCTGAAGTGATTATGTTCCTGCAAAAGCTTGCTAGAAGTCCTGATGCTAGTGATATGCATGTTGCTTTCACTAAACACATTACAAATGCTCTTGTTAAGATTAAGGAAGAGAATCTAAAACACAAAGCTTCTATTCCTAGGAAAGTAGAAGATAGTTGGGAACCCATTATTAATATGCAAGTGAATGACTTTGATCTCAAAGCTTCATGTGATCATGGTTCTAGTGTCTCTATTATGCCTAGGAAGATTTATGAAATGCTTGATTTGCCACCTTTGGAAGATTGCTATTTGGATGTTCCACTCAATGATAATGCTAAAAATAAACTCATGGGGAGTATTAATGATGTTCACATTATGGTTAAAAATGCTTATGTCCATGTGGATTTCTATGTTTTGGATGTTGAAAACAATGCTTCTTGTCCTATTACTTTGGGAAGACCTTTTCTTAGAACTGATGGGTGCCATCATTGATATGAAAGAAGGCACCATTAAATATCATTTTCCATTCAAGAAAGGTATTGAACACTTCCCTATGAGAAGAGAGAAGTTGCTTTTTGATACTCCTTTGAAAGCAAGGTTTGGTATTAATGCTTCTTCATTTGAAAATACTTGATTCTTCTTGCTTCTTGTGCCTAACTTAAAGGCGTTAAAGAAAAGTACTTGTTAGGAGATAACCCAAGAGTTTCCTTGAGTCTTGGAAGTTATTACTTCTATAATAACCTCTCCTTATCCTTTTTGTTTGCTTTTTGTGCCAAGAATGACCTCTAATGAGAGGGAAGTAAGATTTGGGGAGTTGCTGTCCCAAAACAGATTTCTGTCCTCCACCAAAAAATATTTGTGAGGAGTCTCTGTAACTCGGATTGAGCTGAAAATTTATGAATAAATCACCCAGTATGTTAGATAACTTTCGTTAGTTCAAAACTTTTTGATTTGAGCAACAGAAGAGTTTCAAACAAATCGGTTTCTACCTGCTGGTCTGTTTTGGCAGATTTCTGCCATTATTTGCATTTGCTTCTTATTGATTCCTTTTTGAGTTCTCTTTTGGGGGAATTGAGCTTTTTGAAGGAGTTTCTACAGTATCTTGTGTTTTTAGTGAAAAACTTACTGTTACAAAGCTTTACCTAAAGGTCTATTATCTTTCGAATATACTAATGTTGCTAATGAAGATTATGTGAAGTTTTGTATGAAGCAAAAATTTCAGGTGTAGAGAGAGAATGATGTAATGAGATGAAGAATGGACAAAAGCTCAAGCTTGGGGATGCCACCCTGGTGTCATCCCAAGAAATATCCAAGAGGTACAAGCGTCAAACTTGGGTATGCCCAAGACATCCCCTTCTTCATCAATAAAAAGCTCAGGTCTGTCTAGACACTTTGTTTTTACTGTTTCATGCATAGTTGTGTTGTTCTTGGAGCGTATTAATTTTTGTTTGGTTTGCTTAGTTTGTTTAGTTTGCTTGAATAAAGTAGTTTGGACCCCCGTTCTCGCTGTGTTGTTTTGCAAATAAGTTGCTTGGTGTTGGAAAGGAGTAGTAAGTCCATGCTTGTAAGTGCAAGAAGAGCTTGCATTGACTGTGACTCAGATTTTAGCATGACATGCTAGGTGTTGTTTTGACCTTATGCTTAGTGATTATTGCTATAGCATGTCTTGTTCCAAGTCATTGGGATTGCTTAGTGTGTCTTGAAGAAATTATGCGTTGTTTTAGCATGCAAAAATCATAGTATTGTGGTATTCTCCTTTGATGCTTTGCTTGGGTTAACTTGGCACATGCTCACACCATGTTATGACTATAACAATTCACCATTATCCTCTTTGATCATTTAGTCCTTGACTTGTAGTACCACTCTATGCATTGATTAGTAATGTTTTGTTGCTCTGCATGATTAAGGCCATTATTGCTCTCTTAGTTGGTTGCTCTCAGTCTTTTGCTAGCCTCCACTTGTATGAGTAATCCCTACTCATGCTTCCAAATCCCAAGAAACCAAGTTATTCCAAAGTTTCAACTATAAACTCCTATTCATGGTGTGTTACACAATTCCAAGTATATTCTTGTTTGCAGCTACCTTCCAGTTAAAAAGTCTCTTTGTTATATGAAAACTTAGTGATTAAAGCTCTCACAAACTTGATGTTCTTTGCCCCTAATAAACTTGAACCATTGTGTCATCTATGTTTTATATGCTTGCACTTATATGTTGGAATTAGCAGAACCATGTTGTTACGGGGAACGTTTTCAACATTGCACTTGTACTTTGTACTCAGTTGATATCATGCTCTTTTGTCTATGGATGTCACCGGTGTGAAATAAAGAGGGAACTTGTAAGTCCATGGAGTATGTATTTTTTTATAGAAACGCCTAGGCCGCTAGCCTAAGCCAAGCCTAATCATGGTGGAAACTTGCAGTATCACCATAGTGAGCTATCTATGAAGCATCCTCAATAAAAAGCTATGCATATGGTAAATAAAAAGATCACTGAGATGCTCATTGTCTGCTTGACTTGTCATTTTGTTTATGGGAAAGCTCCTGTACCATGTGCAAGGGGTACCCCCTTGGCGGTTCTCTATGATACGCATGTACTTACAATGACAAGAACTTAGAGGTGACTGAAGTTGAGTAGCCTGAGGTGTGGCCCTCGTATTCAAGGGACTTGAGATTGACAACTTATACTTTGTCAAGCATATACTCCATAGTTTGTTCACTTTAACCTTAATCACTTCAATATGCTTATGATAGGGGCAATGAGGGCTGAAAGCTAACAAGTACCATAATTTTTGGAAGCTCTTTTTGAAACTTGAATTCCTGCTTCCCTGTGAAGAGCCTTTCTTCCACCATTATTTGAGTCTCCACCTTCTACCTTGAGGCACCATTAAGAGAGCATAGTTGCCATTTTGTGTACAGTGTCCCAAAACTTATTGATTGATGCATATTGTGATATTACTTGTTCTTGTGCTACTTGTTTCTAGTCACCCTATGAACTTTGAAGGTGTCATATGCATCTATTTGCTACTCTATGAGGGACAAGCTGAATGCCACTATGCCATGTTTTCTGTATGTGAAACAAACAAACATTTTTCAATGCATGTTATTCATGATCTTTATTTGTAGCCTTTCATGTTGCGTGCATAGTTACTATGTCCTATTCTTAGAACTCCATCTTTCATGCACATGTTTATAGTTCTTTGATCCCAGCTTTTAATGTTTGCAAATGGTTTGATCTTGGTTTTGATGGTGCATGTCACCTCAAAAATTATTCTTTTTATCACTTACCTACTCGAGGACGAGCAGGAGTTAAGCTTGGGGCTGCTTGATACGTCGGAAACGTATCGAAATTTTTTGATGCTTCATGCTTGTTTAGTATCTACTTTGCTTTGCTTTGTCTACACTTTGAGGTGTTTTTAAATCTTTTCTGGAACTAACCTATTAACAAGTTGCCACAATGCCAGTTGCCTGTTTTCTTCTGTTTTTGGTTCCAGAAAGGCAGAAAATCAATATTCTTGGAATTGGACGGGACAAAAGCCAAAGTCAATATTTTACTGTGGGGGACACGAAGCCACAAGACGAGACGTAGAGGAAAACTAGGGTGGCCGCACCCCCTAGGCACGGGTGGGCCCACCCCGCGCCTGGGTAGGGTGTGGGCCCCTGGCCGCGTCCCAGCCTCGCCTCTTCGCCTATAAGAAGCCCCCGATGCAGAAACCCTAGGAACCCGATCAAAACTCCACGAAACCTTATGTAGCCACCGCCACCGTCGTCCCTAGATCGGGGGATCTGAAGTTCTTCCCGGCATCCTGCCGGAGGGGAGATCATCCCGGAGGCCTTCTCTCCGGTATGATGTGTGAGTAGTTCCACCTTGGAATATGGGTCCATGTAGTATCTAGATGGTTGTATCTCCTCCTTGTGCTTTCATGTATAGATCTTGGGAGCTCCATTCATGATCAAGATCTAATCTATTTGTAATCATGCATGTTGTGTTTGCGGGCATTCGATGGATATTGAGATTAGTATGTTGGTTTGATTAATGGTTTTGTCTTTATGATTCTATCATGTCTGTGTTGTTTGTGATCTTGCATGATCTCCATTGTTAGTAGCTATCTTGGCCAAGTAGTTGGTAGTGACTCCGAGAGGGGGTACTTATGCTCGATAGTGGGTTCATGCCTCTAGTTTCCAAGGGAAGTGACAGAAATCTCTTCGGTTGTAGATGTGCTGTTGCTACTAGGGAGAAAACAACGGTCTCTTGTTCATGGAACAAGTGGATTATTTACCTTACACACTTTTCTTGAAGTAGTTGTATGTTGCTTGCAACTTAATACTGGAGGGGGTTCGGATGATAACCTAAAGGTGGACTTCTAGTCATAGATGCAGTTGGATGGCGGTCTATGTATATTATTGTATTGCCCAATCGAATCTCATAGGATCTTTTTGTCTGGTATTCTATTGTTATGCCTTGCTTAGTTCCTGTCAATTGCCCTGCTGTAATTTGTTTACCCTTCATGTCATGTTGTTTATCTAAGGAGAGCACCTCTAGTGAACTATGGACCCCGGTCCAATCTTTACCATTGATACATCTTCCATTGTTACCCGTTTACTTGCTCCAAACCTTTACCTTCCACACCATACATTTAATCCTTTATTACAGCAAACCGGTGAGCTTGACAACCTCACTGATTTGTTGGGGCAAAGTCTTGAGTTTGTGTTGTGCAGGTTTCCGTGTTGCTTGCAACACCTGTGTGATGTTTCCTTCCTCATGCTGGTTCGATTACCTCAGTTTCTTACTGAGGGAAAACTTGCTGCTGTGCTGCTTCACACCCTGCTCTTGGGGTTCCAAACAAGCTCCATGTTAGCCATCATCCACCCGAGAGAGAAACAAAGAAGCTTCATAAGAAAATAGGCAATAAATGCAAGATCGAGGCATCCATAGCCGAGGCAGTCCTTAATGAGGAGGTTGCAAACTTCACCACAAAGCACTATGATGCCAACATTCCCACAAAGCACAACCCAGTGTTTCGTTACAATGCCGCCAACCCTGAAGATGTACCCAATCTTAGCATCTTCGTTGGGCTAGGTGGCAAATCAAGTGGCACAAAGAGGTTCGCAATGAAAAAACTTGAGTAGGAGTTGATCCACTCGTATGTATTGAACACCATGGAAGAAGTGAAGCCGTACATTGAGTAAGTGCTCACCATTTAGTTTTCCGCAAACATTCACTGCTATGTCTTTGTCTAAGTCTCCTTTAAATTGGTATAGACGATTCAAGAGTGCACATTGGAAGAATCCAAATAGGGATCCTTGATACGTTGGAAACGTATCTATAATTTTTGATGCTCCTTGCTTGTTTAGTATCTACTTTGCTTTACTTGTCCATAGTTTGAGGTTCTTTTTACATGTTTTTTGGTACTAACCTACTAACAAGTTGCAACAGTGCCAGATGCCTGTTTTCTGCTGTTTTTGGTTTCAGAAAAGTTAGTAAAGAAATATTCTCGGAATTGGACGGGACAAAGGACAAAGTCAATTACTTTCCGTGGGGAACAAGAAGTCTAGAGGAGAGCCAAAGGGGCCAGCCAGGGGGGCAGACCCACCCCAGGCGCGGGTGGGCCTAGCCCCGCGCCTGGCTAGGGTTTGCCAACCCTTGCCGCCTCCTCGGTCTCCCCCTTCGCCTATAAGAATCCCCTGATGTAGAAACCCCGAGGACCCGATCAAATATCCACGAAACCGTCTGTAGCCACCGCCACCATCGTCCCTAGATCGGGGGGATCTGAAGTTCTTCCCGGCACCCTGCCGGAGGGGAGATCATCCCGGAGGCCTTCTCTCCGGTATGATGCATGAGTAGTTCCACCATGGACTATGGGTCCATGTAGTAGCTAGATGGTTGTATCTCCTCCTTTGTGCTTTCATGTATAGATCTTGTGAGCTTCGTTCATGATCACGATCTAATCTATTTGTAATCATGCATGTTGTGTTTGCGGGGATCCGATGGATATTGAGATTAGTATGTTGATTTGATTAATGGTTTTGTCTTTATGATTCTATCATGTCTGTGTTGTTTGTGATCTTGCATGATCTCCGTTGTTAGTAGCTATCTTGGCCAAGTAGTTGCTAGTGACTCCAAGAGGGGGTATTTATGCTCGATAGTGGGTTCATGCCTCTAGTTTCCAAGGGAAGTGACAATAATCTCTTCGGTTGTAGATGTGCTGTTGCTACTAGGGAGAAAAAATGGTCTCTTGTTCATGTGGACTGTTTACCTTACACACTTTTCTTAAAGCAGTTGTCTGTTGCTTGCAACTTAATACTGAAGGGGGTTCAGATGATAACCTAAAGGTGGACTTCTAGTCATAGATGTAGTTGTATGGCGGTCTATGTATCTTGTTGTATTTCCCAATCAACCTCATAGGATCTTTCTAACTAGTAATTGCATTGTTATGCATTGCTCAGTTCCTGTCAATTGCCCTGCTGTAATTTGTTTACCCTTCATGCCATGTTGTTTATCTAAGGAGAGCACCTCTAGTGAACTATGGACCCTGGTCCAATATTTACCGTTGATACATCTTTCACTGTTAGTTGTTTACTTGCTGCAAACCATTACCTTCCACACCATTCGTTTAATCCTTTGTTACAGCAAACCGGTGAGCTTGACAACCTCACAGTTCATTGGGGCAAAGTCTTGAGTTTGTTTTGTGCAGGTCTTCGCGTTGCTTGCAACACCTATGAGACTTTTCCTTCATCCTTCTGGTTCGATAACCTCGGTCTCAACTGATGGAAAACTTGCTGCTTGGTGATTCACACCTTGCTGTTGGGGTTCCCAATAGGTTGTGCATAGACAGTCGTCAAGCCTAACCCTCAAGAGGAGCAGTATCTTTTCCATAAGGGTGGTGGTTTCGGTTTCGTCAGCTAGTTCTGTGGTTTGGTACTATTCGAGCCAACTTCTTGTGCTACACTTCTTGTGATAAACTTCTTATTCTAAACTTCTCGTTCTAACTTGTAGGCAAGAACTGACAAAGAGATGCACCCCGAGCTAAGAAATATTGCTAGGGGATTTAACCATTCAGTCGACACGTTCAATGCTTATGACGTGAATGGGTATCGCTTCCATACCCATGAATACACAACTAGCTGGCCCAACCGGAAGACAACAAATAGCAGGGTCTTTTGTGAAGGCTCAAATGGACTCTAGTACTATGGAAGATTCGAGGGTATATATGAGCTGAATTACGGTTTTGGCAAAGGGCTAAATCCCGTTGTATTCAAATGCCATTGGTTTGACCCACATAAGGTGAAACGGGATCCTGAAATTGGACTGGCCGAAGTTAAGAGAATCTCCGTTTATGCGGGAGATGATGTTTACATTTTGGCTACTTGGGCCTTTCAAATATTCTATCTTCCGTACCCATGCCAAAACCCGACAAAACGTCTACAGGACTAGTATGTTGTGATGACGGTACTGACAAGCAATAGGCCTCCCTTGCCAAACAAGGATGATTACCGCCACCTAGACCCCTCAAAAAATGATGGCGAGTTTTATCAGGAAGAAGGGCTCCCCGGGCAATTCACTATCGACTTGTCCGCCGATGGTGACATGATGGTCGTAGACGCTGAGCAAGAAGAAGCTAAGGAGGAAGACACTGGGCCAGATGAAGCTAAGGACCTTCACAACCAACAAGATGTGAGTTTGCTCGAGGCGTTCCATGCAGGCCTTGACGTCAACGATCCACAGGGACCACCTCCTGGTTTCGTGGATGATTATTGGTGGCCGGAAAATGATAGCGATGATAAAAAATGATGGCGAGTTTTATCAGGAAGAAGGGCTCCCCGGGCAATTCACTATCGACTTGTCCGCCGATGGTGACATGATGGTCGTAGACGCTGAGCAAGAAGAAGCTAAGGAGGAAGACACTGGGCCAGATGAAGCTGAGGACCTTCACAACCAACAAGATGTGAGTTTGCTCGAGGCGTTCCATGCAGGCCTTGACGTCAACGATCCACAGGGACCACCTCCAGGTTTCGTGGATGATTATTGGTGGCCGGAAAATGATAGCGATGATAAAACCTCTCGTCCAATTCATAATCTCGACTTAGGCTTCTGATCCATGTAGTAGTAATAATATTTGTAGTAGTGTTTGCTATGTAATCCCACTGGGCTATGTAATAAAATTTATTTCCTTTATCTTTGTATTTGTAAGAACTCTATGCTATGTAATAAAATTTCTTTCCTTTCGTCTTTGGAGAAACACAAGGAAGGCTTCATCTCATAGCCCCAAAGTCGAGAGAGGACAAGTATTTTTGAGATTGATATAGCATGGGGATGTGTCGGTGGCAGGCCCAAGAAAGGATTCTCGATCCACGACAATGATTCCTTTCGAGGAGTTGTTGCCGTGGAGATCGAATCCTTTCCTTGGCTTGCCGTGTCTATATGGATCATGGAATTATTTCTCTTCTTTAGTCTTTGCTGATACGAATAGATTAGATAGCGTGACTTAAATGAAATATATTAGATAGCCCTAAAGTCAAAAGGAAAGACATTATTTCACTATTTGTATAGCATGGGCGACATTGTTATATGAATCATCGAATGGTTTCTTTCCTTTCGTCTTTGGAGAAACACAAGGAAGGCTTCATCTCGTAGCCCCAAAGTCGAGAGAGGACAAGTATTTTCGATATTCATATAGCATGGGGATGTGACGGTGGCAAGCCCAGGAAAGGATTCTCGATCCACGACAACAATTCCTTTCAAGGAGTCGTTGCCGTGGAGACCAAATCCTTTCCTTGGCTTGCCATGTCTCATACCCATGCTATATGGATCATGGAAGTATTTCTCTTCTTTCTTCTTTGCTGATACGAATAGATTAGATAGCGTGACTTAAAAGAAATAGATTAGATAGCCCTAAAGTCAAAAGGAAAGACATTACTTTACTATTCTTATAGCATGGGCGGCATTGTTATATGAATCGTGGAATGGTTTCTTTCCTTTCGTGTTTGGAGAAACACAAGGAAGGCTTCATCTCGTAGCCCCAAAGTTGAGAGAGGACAAGTATTTTCGAGATTCATATAGCATGGGGATGTGATAGTGGAAAGCCCAGGAAAGGATTCTCGATCCACGACAACAATTCCTTTCGAGGAGTCGTTGCCATGGAGACCAAATCCTTTCCTTGGCTTGCCGTGTCTCATACCCATTCTATATGGATCATGGAAGTATTTCTCTTCTTTCGTCTTTGCTGATAGGAATATAGTGTGTGTTTAAAACTTGAGTATTATTGTACTGTTATGAATCTTGTGTCACTGATGTGTACTAATAAACTACTCTTTTCACTCTATTTTGCAGGTGATTTAAATATGCCAGGGGGAAAGGGAGTTACAAGAAAGCTGAAAAGCTTGGCTAAATTTGTGACTGGTGGTTCAAAAGAGGCCAGGGGGAAACAACCTGCTAGTGCTAGTGCTCCACCGCACACTTCACAGCGGCGGGGGCGTGGGAGGTGTGCGAGGACTCCTAGTCCCCCTTCGGGTCGAGGTACTCGTGACCGCTAGGTCGAGGTACATGATTTGACCCGCTAACCATACATTGGAATTTTTATCACATACTGATCTTGTCTTTTCATTATGTAGTGGCTTTCTATATGAGGATGGAATCAAGCCATATCGTGGATACTCAAGCATCCTTGGAGCCCTGGTTAGAAAGTATTTTCCTGGGATTGTCACTCTCCCAAATGGTTCGCAGGATGTGGCTTGGACTTGGAAGCATTACCACTATGCCAAAAATCCAGAAAAAGTACACCAGCATCGCGGAGAAGATTAAAGTTTTGTTCTGGGTAAGTTTGTTTCGTTTGTCATAATTCAACCGCCTCGAGGATGAAATATACTTGCACTCATGGCTTTCACCCCCCTTTTTTCCTATGTGCATACTTTTAGAAGTTCTTCGACATGGACAGGGAGCGCAAAAGGGAGTGCTTGGCGATCGTTCACAAGCTTGCCAAGAGGAAGCTGCAAGACATGCACTACGAGGCACGCGTGAACTGCGTCCGCAACTGGTTCGGTGACTGCAAGATTTGGATGAACAAGAGCCAAGCCTGGGAGATGCTCTTCGAGCTGTGGCAGTACCTGCTGGTAGTTGCATTTTTGTTTTATTGATTTCTTGAACTTATTCTATTTTCTATTGTACTAATACGTGTGTCTTGTGGATGTATAACCCTCCTCAATTCGTGGGTAATGACGAGTGGTGCTTCACGGTGATGGTAGCATGGTGGACACATGCCGAGTACCTCAAGAGACACGCCGACGCAAATAAGCGGCGAGAGGAGATGGGGGTGGATCACACCGCCAAGGCAGCATCCCCCTCGCCCTTCTCAGGCAAAAATAGGTGAGGAAATTCTTTATTTGTTCTTGCTTGTAATTTTATTGTTTACTCTGCAAGGGAGTCCCCCTTCACTTATCTTCGTGCTCTCTTGTGCAGAAAATAAAGATAGTTGAAGAGTCGTCCGTGTTTGCTGTTTGGAAGAAGACACGCACATTGGACAAGCCTACGAACGGGAGCCTATGGGGATGAACGAGGGAGCCAAGCTCCGGGGTACGAAGTACGCTGAGAAGTACAATGAGGTGCACGACGAAGATTCCAACCCTGAGATCACCCCCTTCGACCCCGAGGTTGCCGTGCTGGCGGGAGAAGGCCAGAAGAATGGTCGCCTATGGATCGGTCACGGGCCCGTCGACCCTAGGACCGTTTCATCTATGCGCCAGGTCCGGCGTGGTAGGACGAGCGACCAGCCTGCTGTAGAGACCCGCCCACGGCCTTCGGTTGTAGCTCTCGACCAGTTACGAGTATGTTCTTCTATAACACCCTTGCCTGATAAGGCTGAGTTCATGTGTATAGTGCCAATCCATGGATCGGTTCACTGGCACACACAGTACAAAATGATAACAAATATAACTGTGCATCATAAATACAACGAATATGATCCAGAATTTACATTATTTATTCAAGTACACAGCGGAAAATGAATACAAGGTAGATCTCCATCCTTCAAATGTGCCACAGGCGAACAATTGTTGAGTGGAGTCTCGCGACCTATGAACGATCACTCAGATACGATATAACCTGCAACATAAAATGTTGCAGCCACGAATGGTCAATACATTGAATGTATGGAAAGTAGGCTAAAGTGGTTAACAACAGATCTATCAACTACATGCTTATTTGGCCAAGTGGAGTTCAGGCTCATTTGCATAAAGCAACAACTTTATCCTAACATTTGTAACAAAGTAGTTTTCCAATACGATAAATAGGACACTCTGGTTCACTCCCAGGTGCTCCTACCCAATTATGTTCACCCAACAAGTTTTAACTAATTAAGAAATAAGGATGAGTGAGAAATATCATAGCATCAGTATAAGGTCGCTCAAATTGTCCATAACCGGGGACATGGCTAAGCACTTAGTTTATACACCCTGCAGGGGTTAGTACACTTTACCCATGTGACTTGGCCAGCCCAGCTCGTACCACCACTCTCATATTGGGTGATGATAGGGAGAAGTCCAAGAAGGAACCGTTCGGGAAGTAGCTCCCCAAACCCGACACGTGCCGGTCCAACCTACACTATTCTACATCTCTGGATACGTGGGTTCGAGTTACCACAACCTACTGAGTCCAACCAACCGCCCATTTCATTATTGGCACATGGTTGCACACGAAAGCTACCAAACAAAGAAACCAATCCTTTCTCAGTGTCCTGGGCGGCATTCCCCACCATAAATCCACACTCGATGACCCAATCAATGCCATTCCGCCCAGGTGGTTCATTAAAACATATTGGTTTGTCTTTTAGCAAAACATAAGCCTTTCAAAACATATAACTTTTCATGACGTGATTCCCTTCCTCGTCTAAATAGCATAGCTAAGCAATCTACCAATACGATGGCTCATAAACAAGGAATACTAGGGAATAATATGGGATATAGCATAGCATATACACATCAATTCCTACAGATGCAATTCTACAAAAGCATCTACAATGCATAGGAAAACAATAGGACATTTATGACCAAGATAGCACCACTTGCCTTTGTTGTGGATGTAGTCGATTAGATAATCCTCACAATCCTCATAGATATAATGGTTGCACTCGTCATAACCACAATACTTGCAATCTTAGTAGTTGCAATCACAGTATTTGCACTCCTCGCAATCTAACGTTTGAAGCAAACACAACAAACACCATTCAAAACATTGCAAACATACAACAGTGCAACATTACAAGAAAACAATGATGAACAGATGCATGCATGACGATTTAATGAGTCACAATGGTTGCATTTAGTGTTCTGAACATAATTAGATTACATGATGCACGTGGAAAGTCATTTAATGCACTAAAGCTTTTATTACTAAAGTTGTATCGATTTATTATGGTGTATACCACTTTAATTGAACTAAAAATGTTTATGTCGTATTAAATTGTGAACTAGATGCTACTGGATAGAGGTAATGCAATTTAGAGACAGTAGCAATTTGAATCACCTAAAAAAGAGTTATAGATATTTTCCTATGATTAAAACACTATTTCAATGGGTTTAAATATTTCTGTATGAATTTCTGTTTTAACAGTACCAAATAATTTGTCATGCAATTTCTCTATATAGATATTGTCAATACAAAACCTTAGCACTTGGATTCACCCTAATCAGAGTTATAGATTTTTTTGTATGATTTAAATAGTGTTTAATGGGTTTTATATGATTCATATAGTTTCTTTTGTCTAAAAATCCAACTAAAATTATATCTGTAATCTCCACGAAATTATGATTTCAGGGACATATTATTTGTAATTTTCTGACTAGTATTTATTTTCTTATGAATTTATTACTCTAAATAAGACATTAAACCATTTAAATCTTCACGGCAAAACCTTACAGTCAAAGGCTGAACTAATTGCATATTGATGATCTACATGGAACCATCTTTCCATCGTTATATTTTTGTGACAAGCAATTAATTTACTATGAATTTAATTATTTATAAAGCCATTAAAACTAATTAAATTTCTATGTGTTAAATAGTCGGCAAAGGCTAGATCCAACCAGATATTATTAATGTACATTACAGTAGCTTCAATTTGATATATTGTTCATATTTTTCGGAGTTACAGATAATTTCTTATGAATTTATTAACCTAAAATACCATTAAAACCAATTAAATTACTGCAATAACCACGTATAGTAAAAGTTGTATCTATTCTGATAAGATGATTCTACGTAAAAGTATCTTCAATTTGATATATTATACGCAATTTTTGGACGTGGTATGAATTTCTAATTAATTTTACAAGTTAGACCTATAATATGCAATTTTAAATTCGAACGGAATATTCCAGAGAATATTCCGCTGACTGGACAGGTTGACTTTGCATGCTGACTGGGACAAGATGTTGACCTGACGTTGACGTGGCATTGATGAGGAAGCTGACTGGGATGACGACATGGCACGCACCGGTTTGATTGGATCTCGGCCGTCTGGATAGGATCCGGTGGCTAGAAGAAGAGATTGACCCGATTTTGGCTCAGAATAGAGAAGAAACAGATATGTGTTAGAGAGACAAATCCGTAGGTCAAATTGAAAAACTTAGAACACGAAAGTTGTGGGGAATCATTATTCCTACCTTCTCACCAAAGGAATTTGGATCTGAAGAAACGAGCGCGAGTACATCTTGGATTTACTCCGTAAGATCTGAAATATTGCGATACGAAATTCTCCGGCTGTGGTGGATGAAAAGAGGTGAGGTTTTTCGGGATTGAAAGATTTCGACGAGTTCTACAACTTTCGTTTTTGACCGAAGGCAAACGACGAAGTCTAGATGGGTTAAAAAGCGAAATAAGATTCGGGCATGTGTAGATTCGGGATTTCGAGAAGGAAAACTCGTACAGCTGTGGTTCCACGAGTTTATATGGAGATTTAGGATAGTGTAGAGATAGGCCTTGAAGTAGGGAACAAGTAGAAATAAACGAAAGTCGATTCGGAGTTGTAGATAAAAAGTTACGAGAGTTTGAATAGAGATAGGTTAGAGAAAAACTGATTTGCACGGATTTTAAAGCAACCATGCATCGATCGATCGGTCACGTAAGTGGCTGTGGATGCTCAGGTCGGTCCGGGTGGGCCGGCCCGTTTAGGTTTTTTTTTTCTTTTTCTTTTTCTATTTACTTGTTTTCCTCGTATCTTTTGCATACGAACTCCAAATGATATGATTCTTGTTTCTAAATTTTTCTAAAATCGAATAGATCATTGTAGGATCATATTTACAATCTTTTTACTAGTTTTTAAGTAGTGGGTTTATAAATCCTTGTATATTCCATTTTATTTATATCTTTATTTGTTTGTATTTATTCCATAACTTTTTCATAATAGCTCCAAATGAGCTCAATTTTGTTTCTAAAATTTTGTAATATTAATTGGATCTCTTTAGGCTATAATTTAGCAATAATCTCTGCCTTAGCAATAGTGGGTTTTATAAAGTCAAATTAATTACCTTTAGGAACATTTGGGCAAATCAACTATAGGATTTAGATACCAGGATTTGGATTCAGCTTGTGAGATCTTTGCATGGATGTAATGAAATGCTTATGAAGGCTTAATGATTTTCATTTTGAAATATTACACACCAATTCTACAATCCATAATCAATCCATGCCCTTTTGCATATATGGCTACTTAGGTCATAACAAAAGAATATAAGATTTTGAATTCAAGGTTGAGAGGAATTTCTATTCAAAAAGTTTCTTCTCTTTGAGAATTTTCAACATAGTCAAACAATTAATCAAACTTATTTATCTATTTCACATTCCAAAATTAGGAGAATTTTGGGATATGACAGACTACCACCCTTAAAAGAAATCTCGTCCCGAGATTTGGGAAGGCTAGAAAGAAAGAAGGTTCGGGATCCATTAGGATGCTACCACCCTTAAAAGAAAATTGACTAGGTCATTCCTCGAGGATTCACTTAGCTCAGATTGGTTCTCCTTTAGACTTTTATTGGCACAATGTCTCTAGCACATTCTAAACATCATGATTGATAGTTTCCGAGAAAGCTCTTCTTAAACTAGCAAAACTCTCATGGTGGTCAATTAGGGGATGTTTACTTCACGGTACCCATTAATCATGGTTGAGATTCATTCTTACCGTATATTCCTACGCTAAGCACTGGGTGCTTTTATAAAGGGGGAAATATACCATTCTAAGGTCTAGGCTTAACTTTGGCTCTTTGCTACGGTTGAAAAGACACTCAAGATCCGCAAAGCCAACAGTACAAGAGCGAATAATAAGAGTAGTAGGAATGGTGATCAATCCATCCTGCACCCAAATCATTACCCTGTATGAGGATAGGTGAATCACGTTTTTCTATCACTCGGGCATTCTCACTTGCCTTGAAGAATGTTTCCATGGGCACGAGCTAATGCTCTATGTATACTCCCATGTATTCAATCAAAAAAGCTACTACTAAAACTAAGCTATCGATACTTCAACTTTTAGGTTGGGTAATCTACTACATAACATCATGTGCAACACTTCATACTTCCACATCTTTTTTTCTATTAGGTGAAGCATTCTCCTTCCTAAATGCATTGTGTTGTCAAACCTTCCACTTAACACATCATTATATCTCCAAGGGTTCAAGATAGGAAAGAATAGATTCAATAGAAAAGAAATGACTAAGAAAATAATCCTACCCATAACTATATGAAGCAATCAATGTCACAAACAAGCAAACAATCATAAGGAATCAACACACAAGCAAACACTTGTATAGTAACATTACAGGTGTATAAACTTAGTAGTTTATAACAACAAAATAGTTTGAAAGCATTGAGAACAATACTAGAGTAAAATAGAGCAACCTATAAGCAATAAACAAAATCTGTCAAAACGGTACAACAGACTTCACGAATTTTTCTGACCGACCTAAACTCGTCAGGAATTTTAGAGAATTATTGTGCATGTACTACAGGTAATTACGCTCCAGATCCTATTTTTTAGATTTTTCTGAGTTACCAATAAAATATGAAAAATCGCGTGGTACAACAGATCAGGTAGAGAACTGCAATAGTAATCCCACGAATTTCAATCAATTCACACCATTAAAATAATTTTAAAACCACACGAAAACTCCAGCAACTTGAGAGTTTCAAAACAACAGATCCTAAACAAGGCATCACACGATATGGTTCAGTACAAACAAGCAAGCAACCTATATTGTCATACCACATAAGTTGGTAAGAACAATATGCTAACACGATAGCGATAATCTCCTAAAGAGATAAAATATGGTGGTCCAGACCTACCCAAACTTGGTGAGATGTTCATTTATGTCATGTTATTTATTCTTTACTTGTAGGCCAACTCTCATATAGTGATTTTCTTTATAGAAAACTACTAATAACATTTTCCAATTCTTGTAGTTTTTATGGTAGATCACTTCTTCTACTAATCAAATGAATGGACATCTACAAGTTTGAACAAGGAGAGGTGTTGGAAAATGATAGACAAGGAATATAAAAACTCTATTAAGTATAAAATATGATAGTTCTCCTAATAGGGGTCTTCAATTGCTAATCTATTTCTAAGGTCACGATCCTACAGCCAACACACAGCTCTGATACCATCTTGTAACACCCTCGCCTGATAAG
Organism: Avena sativa; assembly: GCA_916181665.1. Taxonomy (NCBI): domain Eukaryota; kingdom Viridiplantae; phylum Streptophyta; class Magnoliopsida; order Poales; family Poaceae; genus Avena; species Avena sativa. Next base: position 121,392,745 of record OV702297.1, on the reverse strand, counting down.
GCTGAGTTCATGTTGTTGGAGATATGCCCTAGAGGCAATAATAAATGTAGTTATTATTATATCTTTGTGTTTATGATAAATGTTTACATTCATGCTATAATAGTATTAACAAGGAAACATTAATACTTGTGTGATTTGTAAACTTAATTTGAAGTCCCTAGTAAAGCCTCTGTATAATACTAGCTTGTTGGTTAATAGATGATTGTGGTTTCCCTATCATGAACATTGAGATGTTATTAACAACAAGATCATATCGTTAGGAGAATGATATGGTGGACATACTCCTATAGATAAGCGTAGCATAAAGATCAAGTCATTTTAATAGTTCAATTGCTATATGCTTTCTGATACATAGTAATCTAATTCCTTCGACCATGAGATCATGCATATCACCTTTGCCGGATGGATGCTTTGATGACATCAAACACCACACCGTAACTGGGTGGATATAAAGGTGTCATTGAGTGTTCAAAAAGTATTGGTTGAAACACATGGATCAAGAGTGGGATTTGTCCATCCATATGACGGATAGATATACTCTGGGCCCTCTCGGTGAAATGTCATCCAATTAGCTTGCAAGCATGTGACTGGCTCACAAGGGATCACATATCACGGGAACGATAAAAGAGTACTTATCAGTAACGAGGTTGAACTAGGTATGCCGAGATACCGACGATCATAACCTCGGATAAGTAAACTATCGTGAGACAAAGGGAAATTGATATCGTATGTAAGTGGTTCATTCGATCGCAAAGTAATCGTAGAAATATGTGGGAGCCATATGAATTTCCAGATTCCTCTATTGGTTATTGTTCGGAGAAGTGTCTCGATCATGTCCGCATAGTTCACGAACCGTAGGGAGACACACTTAAGGATTCGACGTTGTTTGAGTAGTTATGGAATGATGAGAAAGAGTCCGAATGTTGTTCGGAGTCTCGAATGGGATTCGGGATATCACGAGGAGATCCGAAATGGTCCGGAGAATAAGATTCATATAAGGAAAGTCCCGTTTCGGAGTTGGGGAATGGTTCCGGTGTTTTCATCGGGAACATTCTAGAAGGTTCCGGAATGTCCGGCACTCCGGGGGGGAAGGGTACATGAATGTGTCATTGTAAGTTGGAATGATTGCATCATGTACTAGGTGTCTTTGCTGTCCAAAATAAAGGGTTTATTTAAATCCTAAATTGAAAAGTCAAACGGCTAGTTTGAAAGTCAAACGGCAATTTTTGGAAAGAGGAGGAGAAGTGGAAACCGAGTTGGGGAGGGATTCCCTCCTCCCCAAGCCGGCGCCCCACCCAAGCCGAGTTGGGGAGGGACTCCACTCCCTCCCCTTGGCCGGCCAGCCCTTCCACCTATATAAGGAGGAGCAAGGGCTCCCTCCTAGACACACAAGTCCCTCTCCTCTAAACCTAAACCCTAGACACAACCTAGGGATTTCTCCCAAGCCGTCAAGTTAGAGCTTCTAATTGCCCTAGACTCCGGTTTAGAGCCTTCTAATTGGTGTGTCTAAACCCTAGATCACCAAGAGCTCTCTCATACTCCACCATACTCGCTCCGGCTTAAGGCGAAGCCCTGCGAGATCTCCCCTCTACTTCCGGTACCACGCCGTTGTGCTGCCGGAATCGCGAGGAGAGTGCTACAACCACCGCTGCCTGCTGGAACAAGGGAGAGGAAGGTCTTCGTCGAGTACCGAACGTGTGACCGACTGCGGGAGCGCTGCTGGAACGCGGCGCCGGAAGGATCGTCTACGCGATCTTGAGATCGGAAAGAGTACGACTACATCACCCACGAGAATCTGCTCTCGTTAAACACTTTGGAATCTTCGAGGGTGAGTTATTCCATCGACTCGTTGCTACAATCTAGTAGATAGATCTCGGCTTGTTTGTTTGTATGCGGTAGAAAATTTTTGTTTTCCATGCTATGAAACCCAACACATGTGTATAGTGCCAATCCCTGGATCGGTTCACTGGCACACACAGTACAAAATGATACCAAATATAACTGTGCATCATAAATACAACGAATATGATCCAGAATTTACATTATTTATTCAAGTACACAGCGGAAAACAAATACAAGGTAGATCTCCATCCTTCAAATGTGCCACAGGCGAACAATTGTTGAGTGGAGTCTCGCGACCTATGAACGATCACTCAGATACGATATAACCTGCAACATAAAACGTTGCAGCCACGAATGGTCAATACATTGAATGTATGGAAAGTAGGCTAAAGTGGTTAACAACAGATCTATCAACTACATGCTTATTTCGCCAAGTGGAGTTTAGGCTCATTTGCATAAAGCAACAACTTTATCCTAACATTTGTAACAAAGTAGTTTTCCAATACGATAAATAGGACACTCCGGTTCACTCCCAGGTGCTCCTACCCAATTATGTTCACCCAACAAGTTTTAACTAATTAAGAAATAAGGATGAGTGGGAAATATCATAGCATCAGTATCAGGTCGCTCAAATTGTCTATAACCGGGGACACGGCTAAGCACTTAGTTTATACACCATGCAGGGGTTAGTACACTTTACCCATGTGACTTGGCTAGCCTAGCTCGTACCACCACTCTCATATTGGGTGATGATAGGGAGAAGTCCAAGAAGGAACCGTTCGGGAAGTAGCTCCCCAAACCCGACACGTGCCAGTCCAACCTACACTATTCTACATCTCTGGATACATGGGTTCGAGTTACCACAACCTATTGAGTCCAACCAACCGCCCATTTCATTACTGGCACATGGTTGCACACGAAAGCTACCAAACAAAGAAACCAATCCTTTCTCAGTGTCCTGGGCGGCATTACCCACCATAAATCCACACTCGATGACCCAATCAATGCCATTCCGCCCAGGTGGTTCATTAAAACATATTGGTTTGTCTTTTAGCAAAAAATAAGCCTTTCAAAACATATAACTTTTCATGACATGATTCCCTTCCCCGTCTAAATAGCGTAGCTAAGCAATCTACCAATACGATGGCTCATAAACAAGGAATACTAGGGAATAATATGGGATATAGCATAGAATATACACATCAATTCCTACAGATGCAATTCTACAAAAGCATCTACAATGCATAGGAAAACAATAGGATATTTATGACCAAGATAGCACCACTTGCCTTTGTTGTGGATGTAGTCGATTAGATAATCCTCACAATCCTCATACATATAATGGTTGCACTCGTCATAACCATAATACTTGCCATCTTAGTAGTTGCAATCACAGTAGTTGCACTCCTCGCAATCTAACGTTTGAAGCAAACACAACAAACACCATTCAAAACATTACAAACATACAACAGTGCAACATTACAAGAAAACAATGATGAACAGATGCATGCATGACGATTTAATGAGTCACAATGGTTGCATTTAGTGTTCTGAACATAATTAGATTACATGATGCACGTGGAAAGTCATTTAATGCACTAAATCTTTTATTACTAAAATTGTATCGATTTAATATGGTGTATACCACTTTAATTGAACTAAATATGTTTATGTCGTATTAAATTGTGAACTAGATGCTACTGGATAGAGCTAATGCAATTTAGAGACAGTAGCAATTTGAATCACCTAAAAAAGAGTTATAGATATTTTCCTATGATTAAAACACTATTTCAATGGGTTTAAATATTTCTGTATGAATTTCTGTTTTAATAGTACCAAATAATTTATCATGCAATTTCTCTGTATAGATATTGTCAATACAAAACCTTAGCACTTGGATTCACCCTAATCGGAGTTATAGATCTTTTTGTATGATTTAAATAGTGTTTAATGGGTTTTATATGATTCATATAGTTTCTGTTTTCTAAAAATCCAACTAAAATTATATCTGTAATATCCACGGAATTATGATTTCACGGACATATTATTTGTAATTTTCTGACTAGTATTTATTTTCTTATGAATTTATTACTCTAAATAAGCCATTAAACCATTTAAATCTTCCTGGCAAAACCTTACTGTCAAAGGCTGAACTAATTGCATATTGATGATCTACATGGAACCATCTTTCCATCGGTATATCATTTATATTTTTGTGACAAGCAATTAATTTACTATGAATTTAATGATTTATAAAGCCATTAAAACTAATTAAACTGCTACAGGTTAAATAGTCGGCAAAGGCTAGATCCAACAAGATATTATTAATGTACATTATAGTAGCTTCAATTTGATATATTGTTCATATTTTTCGGAGTTACAGATAATTTCTTATGAATTTATTAACCTAAAAGACCATTAAAATCAATTAAATTACTGCAGTAACCACGTACAGTAAAAGTTGGATCTATTCTAATAAAATGATTCTACGTAAAATTATCTTCAATTTGATATATTATACGCAATTTTTGGACGTGGTATGAATTTCTAATGAATTTTATAAGTTAGACCTATAATATGCAATTTTAACTTCGAACGAAATATTTCAGAGAATATTCCGCTGACTGGACAGGTTGACTTTGCATGCTGACTGAGACTAGATGTTGACCTGACGTTGACGTGGCGTTGATGAGGAAGCTGGCCGGGATGACGACATGGCACGCACCGGTTTGATTGGATCTCGACCGTCTGGATAGGATCCGGTGGCTAGAAGAAGAGATTCACCCGATTTTGGTTCAGAATAGACAAGAAACAGATCTGTGTTAGAGACAAATCCGTAGGTCAAATTGAAAAACTTAGAACACGAAAGTTGTCGGGAATCATTATTCCTACCTTCTCACCAAAGGAATTTAGATTTGAAGAAATATTACGATACGAAATTATTATTCCTACCTTCTCAACAACTTGTATTTACTCCGTAAGATCTGAAATATTACGATACGAAATTCTCTGGCTGTGGTGGATGAAAAGAGGTGAGGTTTGTCGGGATTGAAAGATTTCGACGAGTTCTACAACTTTCATTTTTTCACCGAAGGCAAACGACGAAGTCTAGATGGGTTAAAAAGCGAAATAAGATTCGGGCATGCATAGATTCGGGCTTTCGAGAAGGAAAACTCGTTCAGCTGTGGTTCCACGAGTTTATATGGAGATTTAGGATAGTGTAGAGATAGGCCTTGAAATAGGAAACAAGTAGAAACAAACGAAAGTCGATTCGAAGTTGTAGATAAAAAGTTACGAGAGTTTGAATAGAGATAGGTTAGAGAAAAACTGATTCGCAAGGATTTTAAAGCAACCATGCATCAATTGATCGGTCACCTACGTGGCTGTGGATGCTCAGGTCGGTCCGGGTGGGCCGGCCCGTTTAGGTTTTTTTCTTTTTATTTTTCTATTTACTTGTTTTCCTCGTATCTTTTGCATACGAACTTCAAATGATATGATTCTTGTTTCTAAATTTTTCTAAAATCGAATAGATTATTGTAGGGTCATATTTACAATCTTTTTAATAGTTTGTAAGTAGTGGGTTTATAAATCCTTGTATATTCCATTTTATTTATATCTTTATTTGTTTGTATTTATTCCATAACTTTTTCATAATAGCTCCAAATGAGCTCAATTTTGTTTCTAAAATTTTGTAATATTAATTGGATCTCTTTAGGCTATAATTTAGCAATAATCTCTGCCTTAGCAATAGTGGGTTTTATAAAGTCAATTTAATTACCTTAAGGAACATTTGGGAAAATCAACTATAGGATTTAGATACCAGGATTTGGATTTAGTTTGTGAGATCTTTGCATGGATGTAATGAAATGCTGATGAAGGCTTAATGATTTTCATTTTGAAATATTACACACCAATTCTACAATCCATAATCAATCCATTCCCTTTTGCATATATGGCTACTTAGGTCATAACAAAAGAATATAAGATTTTGAACTCAAGGTTGAGAGGAATTTCTATTCAAAAAGTTTCTTCTCTTTGAGAATTTTCAACATAGTCAAACAATTAATCAAACTTATTTATTTATTTCACATTCCAAAATTAGGAGAATTTTGGGATATGACATCTTCCTCGGTCATCTAAGTTTTACTACATGTTTTGCGTTGCAATGTTCATCACATCGTGGTGACACGATGTAGGAGGATATTGCCGCTGATAGGGCACGCAGAGAGGCGGCTGAGCAGCGGCAGCAGCAGATGGCCCATCAGCAGGGGATGCTGGAGCAATAGGGGAAGATGATGCGGTGGATGGCACAACAAATGCTCATCAATTCTCAACCAGGGACTATTCCTACTCCTCCTTTCGCCTTCTCGTGGGTAAGTGATCAAGTGTCTTCTTATCCAATGCTCGCAATTTTCAATCTTGCCTTATTGTCTAATGCTCACAATTTCCCATGCTGCAGATGGACAATGTGATGCCGCCACCTGGTGGGTCCACGGGTGGATCGAGCAACCAGGCGCCACCGTCTTTCACCGTCAACAATCCGTCTGTCGTCTAGAGGCTAAATTAGAGTCCTCCAGGTTAGTTTTCTTATACTTGTCAAATTTAGCCATGCCATCGCACTTGTAGAAATTTTAGCCATGCTATGACACTTGCATAAATTTTAGCCTTGCCATGATACTTATAGAAAATTTAGCAATTCCATGACACTTGTAGTAAATTTAGCCTTGCCATGATACTTATAGAAAAATTAGCAATTCCATGACACTTGTATATAATTCTATGCCATTATCAAAATTTTAGCCATGCTATGACAGTTGTAGAAATTTTATCCTTGCCATGACACTTATAGATAATTTAGCCATGCAATGGCACTTGTAGGAAATTTAGCCTTGCCATGATACTTATAATTTTTTTAGCAATTCCATGACACATGTAGATAATTCTATGCCATTGTCAAAATTTTAGCATTGCCATGGGACTTGTAGATATTCGTGATTTTACTTGTCATATTGATGTAATTTGCCATGAGACTCGTCAAAATCCTATGTAATTGCAATTGCCAACTTGCCTAGAAACTTGTACATATTAATGATTTTACTCGTCATATTGATGTACTTGTCTTGAACTTGTAGGATCTCACGATGGAGCATAAGCTTGTGGAGCAGTCGGCGGTGATGGTCTTGTGAGTGGCAAGAATAAACTTGTAATATTTGTGTAGTTTAGGGCTTGTGCACTTGTTGGTTATGCACTTGGTGATTGTCGTGTCATACTTGTGAAGTTTGTTGTTTTCGTGGTGATGATGTGATATTTGGTAGTGTTTGTGATGATATTATGATCATACTAGTGATATTTTGGTGTTGGTGATGCATTTTGGTGTTAGTGATGATCTTATTATTGTTGGTGATGATTATATTATTGTTATTGATAATCTATATGATCATATATATATTCTATGTTTTGAATTACAGGAAATGAATGGAAATAATTTTTTTTTTGAAAAAACAGGGCTCCTTTGCCGTGTGTATACACACGGCAATATCCCACCTGTGTGCTGTTGGGGTTGGTCACACGGCCTTTGCCGTGTGCTATTTAGCAGTGGCACACGGCAAAGGTGGATTCTTTGCCGTGTGCAATCTGTCGCAGACCTTTGCCGTGTGTCCTGCCTGCCTGGCACACGGCAAAGGGCAGGCACACGACAACATACAGGCACACGGCAAATAATGGGTACACAGTAAAGAGCTAGTACACGACAAATATTAGGCGCACGGCAAAGCCTAGGTACACGGCGAAGACGGAATGCACACGACAAAGAATTAACACGGCAAAAAGCTGTTGGAGCCGTCAGACAGACCGTCAAATGCTTTACTTTGTCATGCCTTCGCCGAAAACACATGGCGAAGACTTGCCGTGTTCCGAGCGCAAAGACACGCGGCAAAGAGCCGCTATCGTTGCCGTGTGGCTTTTGCCGAGTCTTTGCCGGATTTCGAGGAGCAAAGAACTGCTCTGCCGTAATGATACCTCGAATGATCTTCCAACTGTATAGTTATTAGTAGCGTCAAAAAGCTTGTAATGTGATGTTTGGCGCCAGACTGGGTCGGTGTCGGGCTTGACATTATGTGGCCGTGCTTTTCAAAGCCCATCCCAAAACTTGGCCTGTCAAATATAGTGAATTGCCTGAAAAAGGAGGTCCCACGCATGCATCCGTCCATTGATCCTATCCCTAACCTATATCTATAGAAATGCATGCAACCTGCCTCCAAACTAATCATTCCCTCCTCCAATCCACATGAGCCGTTCAATAAACAACTAACGGAAAAAAGTAGATAGATAGATTAAGCTATCAAATTGTTACCATGCCGAGGCAGAAATGTGAAGCTGTGCAGGGCCTCTCCATTGCCGTTCTTGTGGCACTAGTCGCAGCATCCATCTCCCCGGCATACTCGCAAAAAGAGCAGGCGAGCTTCAACATCGGTGGCGGCGGTGGCGGCGGCGTCGCGAAAAAGCCGAGTCCCGGTGGCGGTGCCGGAGCTGCAGCTGGAGCCGGCAGCAGCTTCGACCAGTTCCTGGCCCAGAACGTGGAGCACTTCGCCGTGACCGAGCAGATCTACGCGAGCAAGGCCAAGGGCGGCGCCGGCGGCAAGACGCTGGACGCGGACCTGTCGGCCGCGGAGGCCAGCCCGGTTAGGTACGTGGTGAGCCCCGACGGCAAGGGGAAGTTCAGGACGATCACGGATGCGATCAAGGCCGTGCCGGAGAAGAACAGGCAGCGGGTCATCCTCGACATCAGGCCCGGCACCTACAAGTAAACAATTCAGCAAAGTGGTTCGTTCATGCCAATGCAAGTATAATCGATCGAATTGCAGAGTAAGGGAAAAATTAATTACTACATGTAGGGAGAAGTTGCTTGTCCCGAGCATGAAGCCGTTCATCACGTTCGCTGGCAACCCGAAGAACCCGCCGATCATCACGTGGAATGACAGGGCGGGGACACGCGGCAAGAACGGCGCCCCCATCGGAACCATGGCCAGCGCCAGCGTCGCCGTGGAGGCCGACTACTTCATGGCCTACGGCATCGTCTTCAAGGTTAATTACTAGTAGTATATCAGCTGCTAGTCACCAGCATGCATGCTGCAATATAATGGATGCAAAGAGATTAAGCCCATGCTGAATTTTGAATAAGCTAGCTAGCGTGTGATGCATGATGGCAGAACGACGCGCCCTTGGCATTGCCGGGGCAAGAGGGAGGGCAGGCGGTTGCGCTGCGGGTGTTCGGCACCAAGGCCGCCTTCTACAACTGCACCATTGACGGCGGGCAGGACACGCTGTACGACCACCATGGCCTCCACTACTTCAAGGACTGCGTCATCCGGGGCAGCGTCGACTTCATCTTCGGCTTCGGGAGGTCCCTCTACACGGTGACCAAATATATTAATTAGTGCAAGATATACATGCATGGTGTGTACTAGCTAGTAGTACATGCTATTGATTCATACGCGCGCGCGCGCGCACTGGTGGATCGATCTGAGCAGGAATGCACGATCATGTCGGTGACCAAGGAGACGGCGATTCTGACGGCGCAGCAGCGGACCAAGGCCATCTCCGACGCGATCGAGAGCGGGTTCTCGTTCGTGCGGTGCAAGATCATGGGCATGGGGCAGATCTACCTGGGGAGGGCTTGGGGGGACTCGTCACGGGTCGTCTACTCCTTCACCGAGATGAGCAAAGAGGTCGTGCCCGTCGGATGGGACGGATGGAAGGTCGAGAAGCCAGCTATGTACGTAATTAATAAACACACGGCGCTACCTCCTCGATCGCACTTTTACTATTACTCCCTCCGTTTCAAAATATAAGATGTTTTAGCTTTGTGAAGCAAATATATCTAGACTACTTTTAGTATATAGTTCATTCAAGTTGTATCTAGACTACTTTTAGTATATATGTTCATTCAAGTTTAGGATGAATCTACATACTAAAACAAGTCTAGATATATTTTTTTCACAAACCTAAAACATCTTATATTTTGAAACGGAAGGAGTACCTACTAGTACACCGCCCGCCGGCCACACGCTAGCTAACCTCCGTAGTACGTGTGATGCATATGATGATATGATGGCAGGACCGGGGTATTCTACGGGGAGTACAAGTGCAGCGGGCCAGGGGCGATGTCCACCCAGAGGATCGGCTGGGCGCGGGTGCTCACCGACCAGCAGGCCAAGGCATTCACCGGCTCGCAGTTCGTCTACGGCAACTCATGGATCCTGCCCCCGCCCAAGATCTAGCTAGCTAGCTAACCGATCCGCTCACAGCATATACGTACTGTATATATAAGAGAAGCATGATGCATAGTGCAAGACCAAGAAACTCATTGACGAACCACATATTGTCCGGTGGCTTATATATAAGCTCTTCATTTTTCATGTCAATCATCATACAATGTAAGGTGCCGTGCAACCGGCAAGTCCGGGGTGCTGCCTGGGTTGGAGGGAGCTAGGGATGTTAATTAGATCCTCACATAAGCTCTAGGAGGATTTTTTTTTTGTTTCTGAACGGGGTATAGCGGAACCTGAATGTACACTTTTTTACGGAAGCCAAATGCCATATACTTGTAAAGTTCAGGAGTTAAATGTGATTATTTGTGGTTTGTACAAAATCAACAAAATATACGAGTCGCGCACCAGGCTTACCAGATCCCGAGGTAGCTGGACTGTCCGACAAGGTTGGATTTGAGGTTTTTTATGTCGCATATGTTGCAGTCTATTAGTTGGGTACACACGAAAAATATGTTGCGAGGATTTTACATGCAAAAGATGATTTTACATGATATATTTATTTTTTGTGATTTTTCCAAGGGATTGACCAACAAGGACTTGTTGCATACACACAAAATATCGATGCATAGGTCTGTTTGAAAATGTTACGACCCTTTGCTTTCTTTCTGGTTAGCAAGGCGGAATGAAAAAATATTGATCATGTTCATTCTTTTTACTCTGATGAAAAAAAACAAAATTGGGCATTAACTTGCATTATTATTCTTCCTCGCCTTCGGTCCCGCAAATCCGTGTTGAAGACATCTCATTCCTGCCTTGTTCTTCTCCTCGCCATCGACGCCGACCAAACCACCTATTCACGCCACCAGCGGCTGGTGTCACTCACTCGTCGCCTTGCCCTCCTTGAATAAGCCCCCTCCGCTGGTACGTGCTGCCCATCCCTCTATCGCCTCCCCGACACCCCCTTCTTTTTTGGTGCAGGCAAGATCAACTCTAATCCTAAATCTGGCACCTTGTTGCCCTACCCTTAAGTCCTAGCTCGCTCAAGTCTCGTTATCGCCCTCTTTGTTGCAGTGGCGCTAGCTCTGGCGAGATAGGATGCATGCGGTGGAGAGAGCAAGAGTCAGGGGTGAGAGGAGTGACACAAAGAGAGAGCATGAAGTGGAGAAGATAATATTGTGTGGATTACACATTTTCGTGCCTAGTGTGTCCACCTTTTTTTTTTAGTTTCATCATATGTTTGTGCGGGGAAACTTGCTGCCCACACAAACACGTTACAAACGAAATGTTGTGCTATAGAGTTCTCGATAGAGAGCGAGACAAAGGATGCGAGCTGGTTCCCCAAGCTAGGAGCAGAGCACCGGCGAGAAATTAGTGGGAGCAACAGCGCACGCCGTGTGCAGAGATCCATCGAGAGGGCTGGATAGATTATCTGCCAACGTTTCCGAAAATTAAATGAAAAAAAATCATCAGCATGTTGCTTTTGGCTTGAAGTAGCAGTACTAGCCAGTACTATTACTCTGCTACAGTGAGTTTGAAGAAAAGAGAATTAATAGTGCTCGATCTGCTGCTGTTGCCCTACGGCATTTTTCACCATCAGTTGTAGGAGTAACTAGCAATTGCTCGTTCCGGCCTGGAACGCACACTCGCCGCCGTCGGCATGGCTCAAAACAAGTAGGCAGTGAAGGACCAGAGAACAGAACACTCTAAACGCTAAAATGTTCTTTTTTGTTCCAAACGACAGACAAACAAAGACGGAACATTTGATGAAAACGCCTTCTTCATTCTAAACTTGAGAGCAAACACCTCTAAAAACACCTCTAAAACTGACCGACTACTAGCTAGCTAGATCCACCGGCTGCTGGCACCCCTACAACAGTAACATCGCCTCTAGTTCTGGGTCACGGCGACCCACGCGGAGAATCACCATGGAAGCGGAACACACACAAGGGGGCTTATAACTCCCATGCGACGTCTTTACGTGGAATTGGAAGAAACGCGACATCGTTACAAAGAATAGCTCGCATGCGACACTTCTGAAGCGGCAAATAGCTCCCGTGCGATACTTCCACTTAATCCCACGAGACCGTTAACGAATTCGAATCAGCTGAGCACAGTAGGACCCACAGCCTCTCCACGTCATGGCGGAACTCACCTGATGTCCACCTCATATCGTGGGACCCACGCTGTGGTTGAAGAGAGCCGTTGGTCCCGATCCGTCCCCGCACCCGAGCACTCCCGCCACCGTTCCAGCATCTCATCCCCTTCCGTTTTCTTCTCCGGCGAGCAAGTGCGGCAACGCCGGCGAGGGATGTCGAGCTCTGCTTCAGCCTCCCACTGCTCATGGCCTCGGTATGGTGCGGTGCCGATGAGGAGGTGCCCCGATTGCCCCCATACCGCGTCCCTGAAGCGGCTTGTCACATCCACCGACAAGAACGGCAACATTGGCCGGAAATTTGTGAAGTGTGAGAGCAAGCCCGAGCTGGGAAAGGTGAGATCTGAGTGTTCCGAGCGCCAATTTCTCGCTTTTCTTTCGAAATTTCATGCATTTCATCGAATTTGGGATTTAGGGTTCATCTCTGCGATTTCAAGAACTGCCAAAATGTGGGCATTTTGAGTGGCTTGATGAGTACATCGAGCGAATTGGGGTGGAGGTAGCATCCCAGAAGCTCGAAAACCCGTCCGTGGTGGAGAAATTGGGATGTGGCAACCCCATTTCCGCTGGTACTACGATGGATACGGAAGTGAAGGCCGAGCTGAAGAAGATGAACAAGCAGCTAAGGCAAATCATCGAATTGAAGAAGCGGGACAATCTGATGGCCGTTTTTTTATTTTTGTGTAATTTCTCTCGGATTAGTTTATCTCCTCATCATTAGTCATTAGACAGCGCAATCAGTGTTCGAGTGATGCTTTGTAATGGATGTAATGGTCTATGTCTTTGGCTTGAATAAAATTTAACACAAATTCGGGCTAATTTTGAGCTGCTTTGTTTTTAAAATCAGTGTTCCTTCAGTTTCGTCAGTTTTGTGCAGGGGAGGGGGAGGGTTGAAAAGTTAAAAAAAACAATTGACGAGGAGTGATTGAAAAAGGCCAGGCCCAAATAGAACTTAGCCTGGCCAAAATGGTCGTATCTAGGCCCAATAGTAACTACATGTAGATTGGGCAAAAAAATGGTACTCACGTTACAATCTAAATAGGGACGTGTGGATCTGCAGATACTCGTGCTCAGGTCGCAATCTTTTATTTTTTGTGAAAGTAAATATATAAATAAAGTCCAAGAACATCCATTTAACTAACATAACTTGGGCGCCCCTTTAACTTATGTAAATATGTTAATGTCTTGTTTGAAAATAAACCATGTGTTGTTTGAAAATAATCAACCATCATAACGTTAACTTATTCTTCCTTTTAAGCTTTTCTAATTTCACTCATTTTATAAATATTGCACGAGTATTATATTAGAACTTGTTTTTGTGTCTTTTGTTTTATGCACTTGTTGTTTTGGGTGTTTTGACAAATGACAACACAATAAAACACAAATTACAATAAAACACGAGATAGATAATATATTAGATAACATTTATATTAGATAGCCTGATAACATTACAATAAAAATAAAAAAGGGGTACAATAATATAGAAGGGAAGGGCAACTAGGCGCCTAAACCCTGGGCTAAACCCTAACCCTAGCTACCCTACTCCATCGGCGGTGGAGGCGGTGCCGGTGCCGCTGCCCTCCGAGCCGCCGCCGTGGCATTCCAAGCTGCCAGCCTCTCTCGCTGCTCCCGCCGCCACTGCACCTCCTGGAAGACCCAGCGATTGGCCTCCCGTCGTTCCTCGTCCTCCCGTTTGCGCCTTTTCTTCAAGGCGCGCGTGGCCTGCTTCTTCTCCCACTTGGCGTAAGCAGCCAGCTTTGCCTCTCCCTCCTTCTCCGCCGCCTTCCAGTACACTTCGGAGGGGCCGTCGTCGGGGAGGTTGCCGCCGGGGAGGGGGTTGTGGACGAAGTGGCCCTCCGCCCAGGGGCAGGGCGGGGCTTTGCGTCGCCCCCCCCTTTTTGCCACGCTTGGGGCGCGTGGGCGCCTCCTGCTCCCAGACCTGCTTGTGGTCCGGGTGGTTGTCCTCGTCGCTAACTTCGGAATCGGAAGTGAAGCGGAGTGGGTAGGTCGCCATGGTCGCCGAAGTGTTTTGGGGCTGGGAGGAGGCAAAGGGACGGGCTCGAGGTTGAAGATGAGGGGCAAGATGAGATGAGGAGGCAAAGGCGTTTTGCCTATTTATTGAGGACGGGGCGTGAAGGGCGGCGTAGGAATCCAGCGTTGGCGTAGCCGCGTGCGCTGCGTTGCGTGTAGGCAGCGGGCGTAGCCGCATGCGTGATCAATACGGTCAGTGCAAAAAAATTGCTAGGATGCGACGTGACCCCTGTACCGTCGCACCCGCCCCTGCATGCATGCATGCATTTGCGAAAGAGAGAAATAACGTCCAATGTAGTTGTTCATTGGCAGTGAAAAATAAAAGAGAAAATAGAATTTGGCCTTGATTTACTCGGTAATAAATGAAGGAATCTAGGACCAAGGTACTCGTTCGTTTTTACACACCGCATGCAATAAACTCGTTCGTTTTACACAAGCAAGAAAAATCGGTGGGAGTAATCAGAGGGATGTCAATTAGAGGGAATAGAGGGAGTATGAAACTAAGTTTATAATATTTTAGATTTTGATATTTTTTCTTATATAAGTAGTCAAAGTTGATATTTTAGATTTATAAATATCGACTTTTTTTATGGCGCATGAACCGGAGGGGAGTAAGTTTGACTGAAGAAAGTTGTTAGACGTACACTTATTTAATGCGACGGAGGGAGTAAATACGATGCAGCGATGTTGCACGCAAAATAGCTAGACTGCGACGCTAGAGGCAGCTGCATGCATGGTGCAGCCCGTCCGCCCAGTGCCCTCACATGCCACGCTCGGTCCAACGGTCAATGGAGTGTGCCACGCTGTACCCTATCTGTTCATGGAAAAACGATGAAGCCAATCAGATTCCAGAATCATCCATCCCACGGATCACCAAGAGCTAGCCGCGAAATCCTTCTAAGAGACGCCAACCAATCAGGTTGCAAAACAAGCCCTTCCATGGATCGCCTAGAGCCACCCGCGGAATCCTTCTAGAAGACGCGATCGGACGGAAACAGTGTCGCGCTAGGGTTAGATCTACGTTCCTCATTCGGCCTTAGGGTTAGCTGGGTTTAGGATGCCGTCAACGGGGTTTCACAAGTTTGACCAGACATTCAAATATGCATAACTAATTCAAAAAAAAATAAAAAACCTTCGCATGGTGTCATGTTATGTGACATAGTTGTGAGGAAAAATATGAAACTTGGTCTATTGATCATATTTCAAAAAACCCTTCACAAAATGACCTATCTCCTCCGAGGTTTTCTGGCTTTCGGGTCAAATGACCAATGATATGGCTAGAATCAAGGCATAGTTTGTGATAATATGCCCATATTGGGCATGCATGTGTATAACGGGATGACTAACAATGTTGTAGTACAAAATTTTCCTTTTCTACAGAATATCCATTTTCTATTTTTTGAGTGCCGAAAGAGGGGGCATTTGTGAAGCAACCACCAAATTGAAGTTTCAAAATGGTAACATCCTATTTTTAAAAAATACTAGACCACCTAGCATGTACAATTTCCCAACTTGAGTATCTCAAACCTTTTATTCTATCCCTGGTGAAAAAGATAAATCCTGCCGAATCGGTTGGAAGTGGGTAAGATATGAACTACAGGTACATGATTTCATGCTGATGATTTTTTGTAAAAATCATTTTTAGGTTCACAACATGCTATTTCATCAGAGATCCAATGCTAGTTTTGTGAGCCTCGGCCCCTAGCTAAGAATATTTATGAAAACCCTTCAAAAAGTTTGACCAGACATTCAAATGTGCATAACTAATTCAAAAAAAACAAAAAATACAAAACCTTCGCATGGTGTCATGTTATGTGACATAGTTGTGAGGAAAAATACCAAACTTGGTTTTAGAAATGGTCGAAAAAAAACTTGCTTAGAAATGAGATGGTTTACCCTAGCTTTGGAGCCCATTTCTACCACATTTTGGGTGAGGGTGAGTTGTACTTCACAAAAGGGATCAGGGTGAGGATGAGTTGTACTGTACATATGAGAAAAACGTTGGAAGCTCATACAAACATAGAAAATTACACATAGCTACATTTGTTGAAATTCAAATTTACCATCATATTTGAATTTTGTCCAAATTATCAACAAGTGACAAATTATTATAATAACAAATGTTTACAATAACAACAACTGCCAAATTATTACAATAACAAATGTTTACAAAAACAAGTGCCAAATTTCAAAGTCTATTTCTTTTGGCTCTTCTTACCCCTCGTTTTCTTCTCCTTCACAAGTTTCACACCACACAACAGGTTTATGCTCTTCTTTTTCTTACCATTACCATCTGGCCTCCCCACAGCACGTCCAAGAGTCTCCTTCACCTCCTGCACCTCCTCAACAACACAATCTGGCACCAGAGCCTCATAAACATGGTCACTTTGCACCAGAGCCTCATCAACATGGTCAGTTTGCACCAGAGCCTCAACAATAGGCTCATTTTGTACCAGAGCCTCAACAACAGGCTCATTTTACACCAGAGCCTCAACAACAGGCTCATTTTGCACTAGAGCCTCAACAACATGCTCATTTTGCCCCTCATTTTGCACCAGAGCTTCCAAATCAGAAACGGTGTGCCCTAAAGCCTCAACAGTTTGCACATCATCCTCCAAAACAAGTTCAGATTGGACCTCAGCAGCACCAAACATGATCTGGTTGCTTCTCTTCTTTCTTTGGCCATTGATTCTTGCCCTTTTCACCGGCCAGCATTCGTCAACAACAAGAGGTGGGCCTTTTTCTCCACGCTTTCTCCTAAAAACAAGCAAGTTAGCTGGGGGAGAAAAATCATCAACAAGTAATGGGATAGATTTTGGATGAACATACTTTGGCTTTTCAGCAGTGTATCTGCACTTGGTAGAGCCAACTCGGTGTCCAAGTTCTTCACAGAGTTCGCATCTATTCTTGTTACCTTTTTGGGCCCTTTTTGGCTTGGCATATTTCTTTTCATCTTTCTTTCCCTTCTTGCTGCTCCCACCTTTCTCAAACCAAGCCTTGAATCTACTCTGATTGGGCATGCTAGCCTTTCTTTTCATCAAAGGAGGACACAACGAGAACTGAATGTCCACTTCAGGCCACTGAGACTGATCTGTAAGTGCTGGAATTGGTGTTCCATATGCAGCCTTGAATTTTGCTACAGAATAATACTCATGCAAATATGGGTGCATATTTAGCTTGTGTTTGGAGGCCAAGAAAAGTATGGCATGCTCACAAGGCTTCCCAGTGTTATGCCACTCAAGGCATGTGCATTCATGCAATTGAGTGTCAACAACATGCCTCCTGCCAGTCTTTGTATCTCTGACTTCAGCACCCCACAATGAGGATTTCTCAACACGCAAATGTGCAAGATTTCTGCTCCTGTTGACCACCTGTTGCACAACATCAGGAATCTTATCTCCTTAAAGAACATCACCAAGCCTTCTTCTCAATTCCCACAACCTCATGATCATGATCATGATCATGATCTGGTCAACCATGTCATGGACATGCAAGTCTTTTAATTCCTTCACTTTGTTGTTGAAACTTTCTGCCAAATTATTGTTGATATGATCACATTTGATGGCAGTGTTAAAACCAGACATGTACCATAAAAGAGAATGGTAGGTTTCCAACCATGTACAAAACTTGACCCTATCCTCCTTAGAGCATGCCACCTTAATCTTCTCAAGGTGATATGAATGTGTCTGTCTGGTGTAAGATCTTGCTGCTGGCCACATGCGTCCAAAATCATCTCCTCTGATTTTTTTTGATCAAATTCATCCACATATGGCCGAAGCACTCCCTCTGCTCAGCATGAGGGAAAACAATCTTCACTGCATTTTCTAAACCTTTACATGCATCTGTGTGCACTGACAATGGAGAGATTGGCCCTATGCATCTTTTCAACTGCATCATGAACCATGTCCATGATGCCTCTGTCTCAGACTGAAACATGCCAATAGCTACAGGGAACATCCAATTGTGTCCATCTAAAGCATTGCATGCTGCTAGTTGACCATTCCACTTTCCAGTCAAGAAAGATGAGTCTATACTCAAATATGGACGGCACCCTGCTTTGAAGCCATCGATGCAAGGCTTTAAAGCCATGAAGAATTTAGAGAAGAAGACTTTCCCATCAGCTGTTACCTCAGTATCTATCTCCACAACACTGCCAGGTGACCTCTTCTCTACTTCTGCTTTGAAGTTATAAAGCATTCGAAAGGTATTTGCCCAATCACCATATAGCTCTTTCATTGCCCTTTGCTTTGCCTTCCACACTGTAGTATAATTCAGCTTAATGGGGTACTGCTTTTCCAAGTCTATTTTCAGTCTCTTTGCAGTGTTGTTTGGTGTTGTGGCTAAAATGGGCTTGATCTTTTCTGCAACCCATAATTGTGATGTCATATTTGTAACTGTTTGAGAACTTGTAATGCAAGTATGAGGTTTTGGAATTTGATTCACTCTTATTGTCCTTCCATCAGGTTGGCGTCTAGCAGATATATACCACTTGCAAGGCTTGGCACCACCATCATAACCTATGCATTTTGCATAGAACTTCTTTTTATCAGTCCACATAGTCTTGGTAGCAAACTCACGTTTGACTGCATATGTCCTGAAACACATCCTGAATTCATCCATGCTTGGAAACAATCTCCCAACTTCAATAATTGGGCCCTCTTTGTCATAAACTGTTACTAGCTCATCATCATGTGCATCATCTACATGAACTACAGCATTTTCCAACAACTCTAGATCTATATCTGCCTCTTAATCTCTTAAATGGTTGTCACCATCATTTGCAGCTTCATCCCTCTTCTTCTCCTTGTCTCTATCATCTATAGGAATGCCAAAAAGCTTTGCCATTTCAATGTCATCTATTGGTGCAATGACCAAATCAGTCCGGTCATGTATCTCAACTGAATTCCAATCAACAGTTACAATCCTTTGTGCATTAGCATCTGAAGCATCCCCTTGTGCATTAGCATCATCCTCCACTGTTAACACTTCCAACTCAGTAAGTATAGGCATTACTTGCCTTTTTGCAGCCCAATCATCCTCGACCATCTGAGCAGCCAGCTTCGAGGCCACATATCCAACCCTCAAATCAGGATTCAGATCAATGAGCTCTGCTAAAAACAGAACAATTTTGCTTGTCCAACCGTTTCGCTCATCGATTTCATCAACTATATGTTCCCCTGTCTCAACCCTAACATAGTCACATTTGCAATCATCAAATCGTAACAAAGAAACTTCTTGCTCTGGCCCCCAAACCACACTATCCCCAATTTTTTCCACCATTTTCCTCACCGCCTCCTCTCCCATGTTTATTAGCTCTTGGGAATCAACATGTTCTAATTCCACCTCCCATTTAACAACTGTGTCTCTCTCAATAAGCTGTGTGCTGCCATCAACTAAAACAGCCCTAGAGGGAAAGAAATTGATGCGAAATTCGAAGGTTTGGCGTGCAACATCGTCTCCCCTGTTTTTGGCGGGCACTGTGAGCTAGCAGAAGTGAACAAAGAGATCAACCTTAGAGAAATTAAGTGCAGAGATACGAGATATACCGATTAGAAGTCCCCTCTCCATGCTCCATCTCGTTCCCCCTCGCCCCGTTCAGCACACCCTCGCCTCCACAATCTAACATCAATGGGCACGCTCAGATCTCGAATTGAGAAGAATGGAAGAGGAATTAGCTTTCAAATGGCACTCACTACCTTCGCCATCAAACGAAAGCGCCGCTGCCTAAATTAATTGTCGTGCCGCCGGTGCCGGCGCCGAGAACGATGGGTGAGCTCCGCCGCCGCCGTCGGGGAAGCTACAGTCAGTGTGACGCACGCTCTCGATCGGAAGCGGTTGGTTTGACTGGCTTGACTGGCTGTCCCAACCGACCGGTTTGGCTTAACCCTAATCTTGGAGCAAAGTTAAATGTGTCCTTAACGACCGTTTTATGGCCCGTGTGGCCCTGGGATATTAGTTGCCTCACAACCGTCGCATGCGAGCTATTCTTTTCAACGATGTCGTGTTCCTTCCAATTCCGTGTAAAGACGTCGCAAGGGAGCTATAAGCCCCACACAAGGAAAGCTCCCATGGTCCAGAACGCGTCGTACCAGCCCCGGTCGGCGTGGCAGCTGATCATGTAGCGGAGACCGTCCTTGATGGTGACGACAGTGAGGAAGGACGCAGCGGCAGAGGAGCGTCGCGCGCAGGGACACCCTCTTCCACTGTAAAGCTCGATATACTAGCTTTTTTGAGTGCAACCAAGAGAATCTGGCCAAGGGCAGCCAAACCTTGAACTACGGGTCAAGAGGCCACAAACACTCGAATGTGACGCTAGCGAGTCCGTAGAGTGGCAATCACCCACTGCTTTGTCTTCACATCACAGCTACTGATCGATAGCGCGCGTAGCTTTATAGATTGATCGTACTACTACATTTTTTAGGGGTGACCGTAATGTTTTGAGGGCCTTCCTGAAATTTGACTTCTCCTTGGGCCAAGCCTGGCCCAAGTTGCCACTAGGCCCTGGCCCGAGCTGCCACTAGGCCGCATATCTCTAGTCCTAGCTCGGTGAGGCTTTTTTGGGCCGACAGGGCCAGATTTCCCATGCCTAGGCCTGACGCCAGCACATGGTACTGCATATAGGGAGGGTTGCACACAACAGCGTGTATAGTACAGTCGGTCCTAGTACATGTTTTGTCTAAGAATAAATGCACAATACATAAAAAACCTAGTCAACTATGCCATTGTCGCCGTCTTCGTCATCGTCGTACGTAAGCACATGGCACTCTCGCACATCGTAGCCGACACGAGGATCTAACCTCCGTGATCTGGTAGCAGGACCGGGTATTCTGTGGCGAGTACAAGTGTAGCGGGCTGCGAAGCTTCATTGGTATCTTGGGTGCCTATCCTCATGGATCTAACCAGTGACGAGCTCCAGAAGGCTTCTACCGACAATCTCTCTTGGGCGCTTCATGCCTGGAGTTTGCTGGATCAGATGGGATTCGGTCATGTGCATCCTTGTTTTTCTGACCGTTTGGTTTTAGAAGGGAGTGCCGTGGAGCCTTGTTGTATGTTGCCATCGAGACAAGTGTTTTGAGTTCCATGGTGAAGTTAGAGATGGAGAATGTCATGGAGGCTGAGATATGAGGACTACCAATGGTGGTTGAGACTTCGTGGAGATGAGGAACTTGCTTGGTGAATCTTGACTTGTAGGAGCGGCATCGGAAATTGGGGGCGACAACACGGGAAAGGTACCAAGTCCTATCTTTAAACGTGAATATCTAAGGTTTGGTCTTAATTGGTTGTGACACAATGTCCTTGTTAAATACATTGTTTTGAGAGTGTGGACTTTCTCCGGGGTGAAAACCTATAATATATGATCGAGTGACGACAGAGCTTGTGCACTATTTTCTTCTAGGAGGTGTCATTTTGACTTTGGGTATTGCAATGGTGTTTGTATTTCTACTACAGGGAACAATCATTGTAGCAGGAATTTTCTTTCTTTTTCTTTTTCTTCTTCTTCTTTTTGTTTTTAGGGTTGTGTGCATACATACTGCCTTTAGGGCATTGTGTTCAGATCTCGACCAGTTGAATGGCGTGTCTTGCAGTCCCGCGCGTGATGGCCGGAGCGGCGACATACCATGCACCGGAAAGAGCCTTGGCAGTCAGCGATGAAGTGGTGCGACATCAAGAATTGGAAGCAGATGCCATAGCTACTCCACTTGATGCCAGAGGAGGGTACGATCTCCTTCCTGGGAGGAGGAGCAGGAGCCTTCTCTACCCTGGGGCGATATCTTCTTCGAACCTCCTCCCAAATCCGCTCTAAAGCCACCAAGGTATTGGTGACAAGCTACGACATGAAGTTAGGAGGGAGTTGAGCAAGGGGAGGTGGAAGGAGGAACTCGGAACACCCAAGGAAGGGAGATATGGGAGCTCCGTCTCCCTCAACGGTGACAACAGGCGATAGGGCCGGATCTCGATCCAGATGGGCGTGTGGAGAGGGAGGTGGAGAAGAAGGAACTATGGTGGATGGGGAGAGGAGCGGTGGAAGGGGGCCATGAGGAGAGGGGAAGGGAGCTACGCAACGGCTGCAGCAACGTTGTCCCCTCGCCGTAACACATACCTAGGTCTCAAACTAAGCTTACAACATCGTGTCCAATTGCTTAAGCTATTCATTTCTCGTGTAAAATATCATACAATGTAATTTAGGTGTTGCGTAACTAGCAAGTCAAGGTTGTCGCCCCGGGTGGGACGAATAAAGGAAAGCTAGATCCTCACATCAACTCTTAGAGGAGGGAGGGGGAGGGACGAGTATAGCGGAACTCGAATGTATCATGTGTTACAGTGCGTTCATATACGTGTGAAGTTTGGAAGTTAAAAGTGACTAACTCTTGTCTGTTGAAAAACACAAAGTATATGACTTGGTACAATGTTTTAAGTTTCTATTTATGATGGTGGATTTTCTTCTTTGCCTTTAGCAGCTATTTATGATGATTGCATTATCAATTGGAGTAGTTTTGATAATGTTTCTTTACAGTATTATAACATGGAAGCTAATAAGGCTTGACAAAGATGATTTTACTTCTAGCAATTTGTGTATTTTCTTAGCAAACTCACAAAAGTATGGAGTAGTTGTGTTATCTGATCAATAAAGCATGCCGAATAGTGAAAGAACATGACAAAAACTAGTGGAAGCAATAGCGAATGCCGGTCTAGCGAGATCCATCACTAAGGCCCGATAGAAATTATTTGCTACATAATGTTTTCAAAAATTTGGAAAACAAGTCATCGGCAAGTTGTGACTGCAGAAAGTAGATTCTAGCATGCAGGTTATACCACGTGCAATGTTTTAGTCCATGTCATTGCAATTCAATTTGACTCAAATTGATGAAGCTTAATGGAACTTGATGGAATTGTTGAGCACCGATCCTAAAGCAAATATATGAATGATAGAGACATGCACGTGCTAGAAAAATTAGTCTGGTTGTGACTGGCCTAGTAAAGTAGCAGCAGTACTCTGCTACGGTGAGTTTGAAGAAACAAACAGCAGGAGTATTCTAACTTTTTTTACCATCAGTAGTAACTAGCGTTCGTTCGTCCCCGGCCTGGAATATACAGTCGCCGCCGTCGCCATGGCTCAAAACAAGAAAGCACTGAAAATGGTAAAGGACCAGATAACGTTGAATATGTTCGCTTTTCTTCCAAACGATAGACAAACATAGACAGAACACTGACAACGGCACCTTCTTCATTCTAAAACTTGAGACCAAACAATTCCAAAAAAAACACTTACGACGACCATCCATCTCTCAAATTAAGCCGCCACGATTCTTTCCTTCCTAACACGACTGATCCGACTACTAGCTAGCTAGATCCACCGGCTGGTGGCACGAACGAACACATTGCAGGGCCTAGTTATGGGACACGGCGACCCAGGCGGAGAAGCCGTGGATGACCAGCATGAGACACGCGACGATAGCTCCCATGGCCTGGCCCGCGCCGTACCAGGCGTAGTCGGGGTCGCAGCCGATCCGGTAGCGGAACCCGTCCTGCAAGGTGACGACGGCGAGGAAGGACGCGGCGGCGGCGAGGGCGACGGCGAGGAGGAGCATCGCGCGCAGGGACACCCTCCTCCACTTGGCCGCGACGGAGCCGATCCCCCTGACGGCGGTGGCCGCGGCCTCTTACTGGGCGTCGAAGGCCTTGTCTCCGTTGGCGTCGTCCGCGGCTGCGCGGGCAGCCGCGACGGCGCCAGCCTCGGCGGCGTTGACGGCCATCCGCACCGCGAGGAGGAGCATGGCGGCAGCGAGGGCGGAGAGGACGAGGGAGTGGCGGGCGAGGACGAGGCGGAGGTAGAGGTCGCTCCCGCACGCGTTTGGCGGGTTGGACGGGGCCGCGCGGAAGGTGCTGCTGCCCAGCACGAAGACGAGGAAGAGCAGCCTCAGCTGCCCGGGTGGCGACGGCCTTGAACCTCGCCATGTCCTGCTTGCTCGGTGTGGCGGTGGTCCTCTCTCCTCTGGCTGAGTTAATCGGATAAAACTACCACAGTTAGCGTTGTTGGGACGAATCGGTACACTTTTGGTAATTTTGACGTGTCAGTACCAATTCTAAGTCATAGCATTGCAAACTGCACGAAATGTCTAATATCATTTTAACATGATTTTAGATAGATGGGATCCATCTGCAGAGCTGACTAGTCAACAAACAGTCCTACGATAGACATATGCGAGAGAGTCATAAAATCTAGACCTTTTTGTAAATTTCACGCGGCTTCGAGCGACTCTATGTTGATGAGCGATGCGAAAATCCGGTCCTTGAGGTCCAGGCTCCCCATCCTCGCCGACTGCGAGTAGCCCACTCCCTTGAACTTGGCGGGCTCGCCGATCGAGTAGCTCCGACTGCTCGGCGTCCTCGCCTTCTCCGCCATCACCCGCCATGACGCCATCTTCGATGTCGCCTTCGCGCTAGCGCTGAGACGCCCGTTCGGCAGGTGCTGCTGGTCGAACACGTGCTTCGGTGTCGGCGCTACGGGCGCGGTCCTGGACGACATGGTAGTGCTGCACGCGGTCGTCGTCGCGGCGAGCAGGCTGTTGAGCTCCTTGAGGCTACCCTGCGCGGCGGCCTCGCTGACCTTGATGCACTCCTACTCCTACCGGAAGCTCTGCAGCGCGCCATCCTTCTCTGCATGACGTCTTTGAGCCGCGCGTTCTCGACCCTGGCGAGCTCCAGTGACTCCTTGACGACGTTGGCCTCGCCGACGGCCTGCTTCAGGATGTCGCGAAACCGGGCGTTCTCGTCGCGGATCACGCGCTGCGACTCCACCAGTTTGGTGTTCTCCTACCGCGCTAGGTTCACCTCCTCCTCCGCCGCGCGCACGCACTCGAGGAACACGCGCTCCTTGTCGCCCCAAGCCGCCGCGGACTCCTCGGCCTCGAGCCTGCACCGGTGCTGCTCCCGTAGCCTCGTCTCGGTGGCGTCCAGCTCCGCGCGCATCTGCTCGGCCTCGGCATTGGCGGCCTCCAGGTCCGCCTGCGTCTTGGCGAGCTAGCGCTTGACCTGCTTGGCCTCCATGGTGACATCTGACAGCGTGACAGAGAGGTCGTCTAGTGCCTTCCGGCTCCTCTCCTCGCCCTGCATTGCCGTCCGGAGCTCGCCGCGCAGCACCCTGACCTTCTCGTCTGCCTGACTGCCGAACACGAGGTCCTTGACACTCATCTGCTCCATGACGCCGCGCTAGGTCCCCGACGCCGCCGAAGCCTCGTGGCACCTGCTGCTCTGTATTGAATTGCATGCACTAGCCAACACAACCAAAAGTCCGAACTGATGGAAAGGGCTAGGCGTGTATTATATTCTTAACACTCCTTCTCACGCCTAGGATATTTTAGTCCTTAGCATGGGCTCGGTGCAGGCCGCAGAATCTTTTTTTTTATAAACTGCGTGAGCAGGATCTTGAACTTGAGACCTCTTGGCTCTGATACCATATTGAATTGAATGCACTAGCCAACACAACCTAAAGTCCGTACTGATGGAAATAGCTAGGCGTGGTATCAGAGCAGTTAGCCTCACGGCGTCGATCCTAAACCTTCCACCACTTTCGTATCACGCGCCGCTCCCGTGGAGATCAATCTCTTCTCCTCGAGGGCATGGCACTTGGTCTCGATCTAAGATCTAGCCGGTTTTTTAGATTAGATTAGATTTGATTTTCAAATTCCCATTTTTAGATTAGATTCAATTACAGCCAAATAAAATCCCTAATCTTCTAGCTACTCTCGTCCGGTGCAAATCAGTTGAAGAAATCGATCAATATCACCTGCCGTCACGCGCGTGGAGGCAGCCTTCCAGCAGCGCACGATCCTGGCCAATCTCCATCAGCTACAGCGCATGCATGCACATATGCATGCCCTACGGATCGTAGACTTTCACGGACCGGCAACTGCATCACGTTCTCTGCCTGCTGGTATCCCAGATATTGGAAGGGCGCATGGATCTTCGTCGGCGCCAGCGTACGTGCTCGGACACGATCTACATCAAAGTGAGTACATCGACTACATGGAAAACATCGTCTACATCGAGCCGCCAAGATCTGCACTGCTTCGACACGACTATATCGACACCAAGATCTGCACTGTATCAAGCCGGACTACATCGACCTGAACATCTACGTAAGTTGTACGACTACACCAAAATCTTCGTCGAGTTCTGCATCGCCAACAAAAATATTGCCAAGGTCTACATCACGTGGTCTAAAACCGTCGCCGCCGCAGCCCGGCGCTCTGCTAGGGCGATCACACAATCGCCTCGCCCGCCTGGTCAAAAACCTGCCGCCGCCGCCGATCCTATGCGATCTGCCGCCGCCGCTTGCCTTGTGCCCCGGCCGCCGCCTACAAAACCCTACAACCAAAAACTCGCCGCCGCCGTAGATCTCTGCCGCCGCCGCACAAAAACCCGTCGTTGTCGCAGATTTCTGCCGCTGCACTATGACCAAGAAACCCGTCGCCACCGCAGATTTCTGCCGCCGCCGCACAAAAACCTAAAACCCTACGACACAAACCGCGCAATTTTTTGTGCCTACGGCGCTATCGGCTACAACGACCACGACAACCTCGACCACGGCTACATCACAACAGGCTACCTCGACATCGACATCAAGAACAATGTCTACAGCAACTCAAGAACTCCAGTCAACAGCGTCCGCGTCGTCACTTGCGTCCACGCCACTCCCTCTGTGACTGCCGGAGGGAAGAGAGGCACTAGAAGGGAACACAGTTACCGCCCCTAGGTGCCAGCCATGATCATGTCCACGCAGGTGATGATGATAAGGAGGTGACAAGGAGGAGAAGACGACGAAAGCGCAAGACTTCAAATCCAGTCGCAAGCGTCCGCTTCACTCCCGCTCCGACTGAGAGGGATGTTAGGATACGTACACAACTAGAGATAGATTAGGACATTAGAGATCATCTTGTATTCCAAGTCATAGGTTTATTGTCCTCCAAGTTTGTATGTATATATACTTTCTATGATGGTCAAATCAACACATTAAAATATTAGAATTTAATATTTTCCACACTCTGATGCTGCCACTGCAGCGTGGTCATCTCCAGCTTGGCCTCCTCAAGGCTGATCTTAGTTTGCTCTAGCTGCTTGGTCTGGTATATCAGCGACTGCAGCATGTTCCGCTCCGACTCCTTGGCCTTTCCCACCTCCGGCTCTAAGAGCCGCACCTTGTCCAGATACAAAAAGAGCTACACAGTACGTATACGAGCGTAGCAGCATGAAATTTACAAAAAGGTCCAAATTTATAACTCTATCGTTTGACTGTTTTGTTAACTAGTCAGCTCTGCAGATGGATCCTATCCGTCCGAAAGCCTGTTAAAATGTTATTAGATGAAATTTCGTGCAGTTTGTAACGCTATGACTCATAACTGGTACTGACACGCAAAGTTTACCGAAAGTGGTACTGACTCGTACCGACAACTCCAATTATAATAGTTTTATCCAATTAAGCCCCAGTTCTTTTGACGGCTTCTCCGAGAAGCTGCCCTACCCCCAGCTTCCTAGGGAAGCCGGTTCAAAAAAATTATGAGGCTTTCAAAGTGGTTAAGACTAAACTAATTTAAAAGCCTTACAAAATTTTAAAACCGGCTTCCCTAAAAAGTTAGGGGTAGGACGGCTTCTCGAAGAAGCCACCAAAAAAACTGAGCCTAACTCGATGTGGCTGCTTGCTACGGACGGACAGGGGAGGGGATGGAGCGCAAGCTGGCTGTAGGTTTATACACACAGGCATAGCTTCTCGATTCGCGTCAGAAAAAAGGAGGCTTCACTGGCGATTGACTGGTCAACGCGGTGTGATATGAATTTGAATTTTGAACTTGGCCTGACCTCTCATGCTCGAGTATACACTGCTGCGTATCTCCCTCTCTCTGCTCCATGTACTACGTACTGTAAAGCTAAAGCTAGAGAGCTTTTCTGCGTGCAAGCAGGAGGACCCGGTCAATGGCAGCCGGCTCCACGGTATCCATGAGACAAGCCTGGACTACCGGTCAAGAGGCCGCACGCTCCAACGCGACGGTGGCGCAGCAGAACGACATCATCCAACAGCTTTGTCTTCACATCACAGCTACTCATTGGCCACGAAGGCTCCGTATGGCGGGAGATACCTACTGCCATCCCTCGGCAAAACACCAACTTTACTTGTTTTTTAATAAGGGCCTCTTTACACAGAGACGATCCAAACTATCGTCCCAAACTATTCGTTTGTGTCTGTTTGAATTGGCCGCGGTCGATTTGGATAGGGGGTCCGGCCTGTTCGGCCGACCGCGCATAGCGGTTCGATCCTGTTGTCCGCGTTTGGCCATCGCCAACGCCGGCGTATTCCAGCGTCTTCCCGTCGCCACGCCGTCTCCCGCCTTTCTTTCCCGCCGTTTCCCGCAAGTTCTAGGCGTTTCCCGCCGTGTTCAGACGCAGCCATAAAAAGGAAAGGTCACCGAGCTATCTTTGACCATACCCACGCCACCCACAACACAAAAAACCACCATGTCTGGCCGCCGGCGTCGACCCGATGAGCGTCCCAACCCCAACACCGGCAGAGAAGAGGGGCCAGAGCAGCCGTGGTGGTTACCGAACCCGCCGTTGCCACGACGCTCTCACTACAACTACAACAGGATCACCGGCGAGCGCTTCTCGTTGGAGGTGATGAACCGCGTCTTTCTGCCGAAGCACCGTCGGCGTCTTGCACTCGGGGAAGTGCGTGACGAACTCCGCGAAGCATTGCGGGCCAATCCCGACAACGCGTACCCTGCGTGTCCATCTCGCCCAAGCCGAAGAAGAGTTGCAGACGCAGAAAGCGACCTACCGCTCTCTCAGCATAGAATGGGGCGTTGCCGACCCGTAGGCGGCGCCTAGCTAGAATGGCCAATGTCGGCCGATTCGTAGGCTACCTGTTGTACTCTTATTTTGTAAATATATGTGAAGGTCGAATAAAGATATTTATTGCAAATGGACAATGCCAACATTCATACATCATACATGGCACAGCCTAGCCTACTCGTCAGAGTTGGAGGAGGAGTTGGAGTGGTAGCAGCGGCTGCACATGGTGTGGTCGAAGACGCTGATGCCGAACTTTCCTTCGTCGTCGTACTTGAAGACGATGATGTTGCCCGCTTCGATCTGGTGCGAGCGGGTGAAGCGCTCCCAGCCGTTGCCGAGGTACATCTGGCCGAGGTGGTCGGACTGCAGGTCGACTGGGTACCTGCCTGTCCTGAATCCATTTGCCTGCAGCATGGAGAGCGGGGGCGGCTCGTCGCCGATCAGCGTCACGAACCCGTGGGGCAGGAGAAGCCTGTCACGCGGCATGCCGTGGTGGATGGCCACGACGAATTGGGTGCCTGGGATGAAATCTTCGGGTGACGACGGCTTTGAGGGAGAGCGTGGTGGCCCGGTGAGTTGGCCGCGTCCTCCACGCCTCCCTCGGCGTCCACGGCCGCCACAACCTTCCCTCAACCCAGCGCTGCCGGTCTGTAACATCCCAGAATTAGAGCTTAGAAATAAGTTGAACCCAGATGTGTGCATTGCATTCATACATAGAAAATTCGAATAATTTTCGCGCTTTTAAACAAAACCTGTTAAAAGGATTGAAGCTTCTCTCAACTTGATGGAATTGAAGTAGATCATCGAGTTGACGGAGATAAGTTTCAATATGACCTTTGCTAAAACCTTATTTTGGGTAAACATGATTTGATCTAAGGGTAGATCAAATGTAATAAAATTAAACCCTAATACATTACCTAAGGATTTATATTTGATCCTTAGGTGATCATATCATAGTATTCATTATAATCACTCATGAGTACCAAGTTAAGGATATAACACAAATAATAAGAATGTAACAACTATATTTTATTCTTATCTATTCTTACTATGAGT
This sequence comes from Avena sativa, assembly GCA_916181665.1. Lineage (NCBI taxonomy): Eukaryota > Viridiplantae > Streptophyta > Magnoliopsida > Poales > Poaceae > Avena > Avena sativa. Next base: position 121,362,550 of record OV702297.1, on the reverse strand, counting down.
ATCATGGTAATACATAACCTTAACTCTTTAGTAAGGTTGGGAAGGGAAGAAACTAAGTCTAGATCATTCACCATATATCCTTCTTTCCATATCAATCCTTATCATATCTATTGAGATGAATTCCAATATATGTTGTTCATCAATATTGAGAAATCAACTATTGATTCACCAGTTCTCAATCTATCAACTCCTGACCATAACATAGCTTACACTTAAGTGCATATAAAGAAACAACTAAGAAGAGGTAAATAATAATGCTAGTCTTAGATATCATCTATAGGATGGGAGTGATTGAAGAGAATCAAATCAATATGATAATTGATGGAGTTAAACTCACTCCTGGAATAATAGAAGAGTTAATGGAATATATAATTATATCGTAGTAAAGGAGATTACAAGGGTGAATCCTGGGGATAGTTACCAGTAGTAATTCTATTAGACCAAGTGGGCATAGTCCATGAATAAACCCTTAATCCAATTAGAGATACTAAGAAGATAATTTCAATACAAATGTAAGGTTGTATTAATGAAGTCTTGATTAGCCAATTGGAAACCTAAGCTATAAATGATTAAAGGATTATAATGATCATACTTGCTCACCAAGATTGGATATTTATATGAAGTATAAGTGATATTGGTGGGTAGAACATGATTAAAACCCTAGTAGATATAAGTTATCCTAGAGTAGTCATTACAAGCCATATTAATATAATGTGAGGTTGGAGTGTAAGTTATTAGAGTAAAGTAAATGTAAGATAGTATGAGTCAATTAAAGCTAGTTTAGCATGAAGTTATGGAACTAGTGTTATTCATCTTAAAGGATAGTAAGATTTAGATAAAGGTAGTTGGATGCATACATCTATTAGAGATATATTAGTGATGGATGATTAAGGAAGATTATGAGTGGAGTTTGAAGGAACTACTTGCTGGATGGAAGGTTATCAACAGTAGAGTAGTGGATATAACCAAGTATGGATATGAGGAAACTATAAAAGCTTCAATGTCAAGCTCATTGGATTATCAATGAGTTTAGAAGAATAATAGGTGAATAAGAATATTTTTTGTGAAGTAAAGCTCATCATGTTAACCATGATGATAGATAGGAAGAAGTAGTATATCTAGGAAAGGAATTCTTTAATTATAAGTCTAGAATTATGAATAATGGAAGATAGGAATTCTTGGCAAACACCCAACTTTAAATCTTAAACCAAGTATAATATCCATTCCATGTTATGAAATCATCAACTTATCTTCATACCACTTTACAGGAACATTTTCCCATAGCAAATCACCTAAGCACATCTTTATCATTTCCAATTATCTTAACCATATGTGTTTAGGAAGTATTTTCATCAATTCTTCTCCATAGAACATTTTATAGGTAACTTCCTATTTTAAATGGTGATATCATTAAAAATCACAAACATAAAGACAATGTGTTTATCCATTAATCTTATTTCACATCAGCAAAAGAATATAAGTATAATTCAGAACCCTAAAATTATTAATGAGTTTTCTAATCAACATCTCATAAATATTCTATCTATATTCATTAGACAAAGTCTTTGATTCATTCTTTAACTACTCATTCCAAATGAGCATGGAATAAATAGGGATACAATAATTATAAACCACCCTCTACTTTGTTGTATGATTAAATACATAAAATAAACTCTATGACTATCCCTAAACATTATAAAACCTCATTACTCCAAATAAAAGTAAACCTAATGTTATAGTTAATTTTTAAGATCTTAAACAAATCCTATAAACCCTAAATCCTACTTATTCTATTTAATAAAAGTATATGTCTCTAATTAGAAAGTTAGAAAATAATAAATAAAGTATGCTATCAAAATACTAAACTCATTTCAGAATTTGAAATACATTTTTATACTCTGCAACTATTTAACAAATAAATTATCTAAAATAAATTTGAAACAAAGGTGTAATACACAAATTTGAAAACAAAAACAGAAAAGAGAAAATGAAACAGTAAAAAAACTGCAAACAGGCCGCAACCCAACTTCCCTCTTCTTATCTGTTGCTCATGCAGCCCACAAAGGCCCAACAGCCAGCCCAATTCGTCCTCTTCTGTGACTGACGGGTGGGACCGATAAGGGACTACGGGTTGAGCTTGAAGTTATGCCAGGGGGTTATCTGCACAACAACACGTCGTCGTCTTCCTCCAGCTGGAAGCAGCTCGGTGGCGATGCAGAGGCCGTCCGCCGTCGTCCTTGCTCCAAGATCCACGCCGCCATCACCGGGAGAGGATAAAGAGGCCACTGCGACGCCTCTGCTCATCCTCATCCCCATTTCCCCCCTCTGAAACCCTCTCTACCTCGTTTTCCTTTTCTAAACCGAAACCCTAGCTCCAAGATGCGATCGATTCTGGCGTTCGGAGCTCTCCCGACCTCCGTTGATCAAGCAACCATCCTTGCCCTGTCCTTCTGAGCCTCTGGGTCAAAGGAATCGAAGAGGGGCGGCGGGAATCGACGCCACGGGGTCATCTTCCCGAAGTCCGGCCACCGTAGTCCTCGTCGATTCCGACCACCTCCGGTCACGTTAACCACTCCGCTGCAACGCTGGTGAGTTGCTGATGCTAGGGCATCATTTACTTTGTTTATTTTCATCACGATTTGCCCTCCCAATGATCATATGCCACCGCCGCTGTTAGCCACCGTTGCAACCACTCTTCCGGTGACCAAAAACCAGCAGCGCCACCACTATCTTACTCGCCTTGTTATTCCGGTCCGAACAAGCCCCTGCACACACACGCTCACTCGCCCGCTCGTGCCCTCCTCGCCGTCGTCTGCCATGCCACCGGCGAGGTGACGTCAGGGTGAGATCACCCTGGCCACGTCGTCGTGTTTGACCTGGTCCGTGTGTCACGTGGCAAGTGACATGGCCTAGGGCCCATCTGTCATTAACTGAGAGTAGCAATCAGGCTGGTAACAAATGCATTTATTTTAACTTGAGAGCTGATGTGGCCACTGGCCCACCAGTCAGTGACTTTGGGTAGAGTTAGCCTCGGTACAAAAAGTATTTTCTGTTTAAGAAATAAATAAAATCTTATAAGCTCAATTATTAATATTCCAGAAATCAACTAAATGATTAACTCTTGTTTAATTAATAACTTTTGTTTTATTATTTAGAAAAATTTGTATAATATATGAAAATCTTTAGAAAAATAAAATCTATAACTTAAAACTATTATTAAACCTTATTATGTTAACAATTTAAATAATTCATATTTAATAAAAAAATTAAAGGTAATAAAACTTTGATAATTCCTATTTTAATAATGGTGAATGTTAAGAATATAAATAAATACCAAAAATCTTGGAAAAATAAAAACAATATTTTAAAAACTATAATCATGTATTATTGTTTCACTTAATTAAATATTTATTAAATTATAAAGTAATAAAAATTGTCAAAACCATATCTTATTATTTATAAATCACAAAAAATAAATGTAATATACCAAAATGATCACAAAAATAATATCTACATGTTAAAAATATAATATTCCACTTTTGAGTTAATAAACATTCAAATACTTTAATAACTTAAATTTATACTTATTTATTTAATTGATAATTCATATAAAGGTAAATAAAAAATGCTAATATGTCTAAAATTAACCAATTGAGTCTAATAAATAGTATTAGTCTTCAACATTAATAATATGACGTCCAAATAGTTTAACACATTTTAATTACAATTTTATTGAATTCTCCTTAACCATAGGTGTGTGATATTTTCTAAAGAGAATCCTTATCAAATATAAAATCATCAAGAATAATTTGTAGTTAAATAAAAACTTATTTCGTTTACTTTAATCACAAGTTTATCAACATACTAAAACACTATAGTGAACGCATAAGAAATTAAGTAACATTACTCCATGATTTACAAAATATAACCACTCATCCATAAAAAGGGTAAGTGATACTATTCCATTATAAAATCAAGAAAACCACCACATCAAAGAAAAATATAACCATTCTTAAGTAACCTTAAGGCAACATTACCAAGTACACAAAGTACAAATGTTATAAGCATTATACTTTCAAACTATCTATGTTTTAAAGTTAACTTTAGTCTACAAGACTCTAAATATAATACTATAAACATTGTTAGACGTTTTATAGTTAACTTTGGTCTGATATAGTTAAGTCATAAAGCATCTCAAGCCCAAAATATTCAAGCAAGCACAAATAACATCAACCAGACTCAACTAACCACAAGGGTTATTTAGACCTTAGAAAAGAAATCTTTTCTTCAAATGTTATTCTTTTTGCCACTTCAAACAATAACTCTTATATAAGCAATCTTGAGTAGCATCTCACATTTGTGTGTGTCCTATTGTTTTATGATACTGTAAATTATATGATTGTTTCACACACACTCACAAGTCTTAATAAGAAGCACAAGTATAAAACTCATCTAAAAGTACAACACATTTCAAAGACATCATTTCTAGTATCCAAACTCTAGAACAGTTATCCCCGGGATTCGCGTTTATAAAGTGCATCACATTACTTATGCATAAGAGCATATTGCTTCTTTAAACATTAGTCCTTACCGAACCAATGATGCTGATTTCAGATATTGGATCTTATATTATCTTGAAGACCGTGAGTGCATAATCTTGCAATCACAAAAGGCAAGTTCACACTTACTCATGTCCTTTGGTTATTTTCTGTAAAGTATTTTACAAATCCAATGTGGACATCACCTGCATTTGAAAAAGGTCCGAAAACACTATTTTCATAACAATGTGTTTATAGGTTATTACCATGAGGTAATAACTTACTATAAAGTTCCGGTGGTAAAGGAACATATTATCTAGGACTTAACAACCAATGTCGTCAGTGATTCTTGCGCCGTATATTACGCGTTAACCATGAGATTTGGAATGGGACGGAGAAGTCAGCTGTATCTTCTTCCTCTCGCATGAAGCCGGATGTGCAGGTCGTGGCTGTTATCCTCGTAGCGTGCATATTAATTGGTAATTTATAGAGGATATGCAGCATATGGGTGGGAACCCTCAACGTCCCACGATAGTTCTGGCATGTAACGGTTTGTACAAACCACTGCCATAATCCAATATGTGGGCAAGGTGTACACCAAGGAGGCATGCGAGGTCGCGAAGGGGGCAGTGATTAGCTTGGATCATCTTCTGGGCCCCACATCATGGAATTGTGGACGGGAATAAGCTGCCCAGTTGTGCAACAAGGAGTTGATCTCTCATGGGTAAAGTAACGCACCTCTGCAGAGTGTAAGAACTATAACTTGTTACTCCCTGTTCCGGGAAGGAGCTGCGAACGCGGCGGGAAAGGAACTCCATGAAAGTTCTGGTAAACCCGTGAAGGCTGGCGGACATAGTCTTTCAGAATAAAAGCAACCTTTGAAGAAATGTTTATGAAAACTTGCATGGCCTACGACCTATGGTCTGTAGCTATAGTTATCATGCATCAAACACTCCTTTTCTAGTGATCTTGCTGAGTACGCTCGTACTCAAAGTTTCTTCTTAACCCTTGCTAGATTCTGAAGTCGGGATAGATAACATCTACATCAAGTTATGCTCCAGGAATCATCATCCAAAGCTAAAAATCTTCAATGCAGACAAGGAAGTCAACATATACATCAACTCAAGTGAGTACGAAGTTACTGATCAGATAGGAATATAATCTCTAGCCAAAGAACCTAATTCTATAGTGTATTGCTATAGCAGCAATGCCAAACCCTTAGTTAAAATACTAGTCTTAATAGTATAATCGTTCTTGTGTTGTTTATCTTTGATTCTTCTCCGTAATAAGTTCTTTCTTTCTCTTTAACCTAGAGTATCCTCTGGATCTTGTGTAAAGAGTGAGTTGTAACCTTTAGCCATGTATTGGACCCACTGCATTTCTGTTGTGCCATTCTGAGGGATGTAATACTAGTGAACAGTGTTTCATTGGTGTTATGTCAACGACTATAGTATACTACATCATGCAGTGGTATGCTGGGTCACCGCAGTTGGTATAAGAGCATATGCTTTGACCTTAGGTTGGAAACCTAGTAAATGGGTAGAACCTGTAGGACTTATACTTCAAGAATAAAGAGTTCTCTAGTGATATGAGGGATATTCACTTGAGAATAATCCTGTCATGTTGCTAGTGCGATAATTCTTTAGTATGATTGCAATTCTGATCATTACCCAAGAGTTTTAACTCTATGTGACTGATGATAATTTCTTATCCACAGTTCCACATGGCACCTCGATATCCACCACAGAATGTTCAAGTGATGAACAGGACGTTGAATGACTACGGAGGGGATTGGACAGATAATCTCCGACAACTTCTATGGAGTTTGGAATGTGAATCGAGACTTTTGGTCAAGATTTACAGTTACTATGATGGGCAGGTATTAGCTAAATACCGTGTCATGATCATGTTACCCAAGAAGTTAGGACTTAAGGGAGAAATGCCATCAGGAGAGGCAATGTGCATGGCATCTTCATATCAGATTGCCGTAGCAGCAGCCATAACCATGATCCGAGAACAGAAATCCCAAGCTCTAGAAGGTAGTACTCATACCATTTTACCACATGAAATCTCAAACCTAGAGCATGAGTTAGATCACTCTACTCTAGTCCAAACTGAACCTATTTTAGCTATAGAGTATATGGATCGTTATCGGTCTTTGCTAAACACTTATCATAACACTCACCAAGTCTTAGTTCAGGAACTGGATACGGTCATTGAGGATTTTACTGATCCTGATAAAGCAATGGCGCGTAGGAAGAAGTTAGATAAAGAAGCTAAGCATCCTAAATACATACCTTCAGGGGAAGTGTATGAGAAACTAAGTTTGATGATCCAAACTCGGAAAATTATGCCTACGACCAAAATGAATTCAAGCCACCTGAATACCTATGGACCAAGTACAACTCCGAACAACAGGAATGGACTGGACTTATTCCAACCAACCCTGAGCCAAACAAGTATGGATGGGGAGTAGAATCTCAAGGTGGAACCAAAGGAAATCCTATACCTTGTGATACAGGTATCGGAGAAGAGACTAACTATAACCATAGAGAGCCTTATGGACCATATGGGGGTGATACCAATCCAATCAACTTAGAAGAGTATTCCGATAGCTACTATACCAATATGTACGACTGGATCCAAGAAAAGGCTAAGGGGCCAACTTACTACGAGGAAGCGTTGCCGTAAAACCAGGAATATTCTATAGAGGATTACGTCAACTCTAGTCATTTTTCAATGACTAATCTCGGTCTCGGTACTTCTAATCAAGAATACGCACCTCCTGGATGCTCTTATGCTCCAGAAGGCAGTCGTAGGACTTCACGTCATCATGGACAGAACTCCAGGAAGCACTAGAGGAAGATGAATGTAAGAAAGGAGCGACATCCCAAGGGATGAGAGATTGAATAAGGTACATAGAAGGTAATGCGTATTGTAGTTTGAAAGGTTTGCCGAAAAAAGTGAGGATATACTCACAAGAACAAGAAGTTCTTGTAAGATAGTTGTGTAAACAGGTGTGGAGCAAACCGTTGGGACATCTAGTACATTTGTAAATTATTTAAAACCTATGTATAATACATGGTATATGTTTTGTTGTTTATCGGCTCTTGGATCTTCTTGAATCTTTTTGATTGACTAGATCTATACATAAAGTTAATTAGGTGTGCAAATGCATGATGTAACACCAAGTTATGACTTGATGTTATAGATCTAGATAGGAACGGGAATTCGTGTAAGGAAGTGACGAGTTTCAAAAGTCAAAATGAAGACTTACTTGAAGAATGAAGCAAAATATAAGGAGTATTAACACCATTTGGAGGATAGATAAAGCATAGATTAATCTTAGCCAGATTTAAGAAAGAAGTTTAGTGTAGAAGATGTATGGAGCAACAAGAAGTAATAAACTTAAAGCTTAATCAAAGTAGGCAACGTTGCTAAGGAATTAATGAAATACTAATACTTAGTTCATGGAAGAATCATGAATAAGTACAAAGAAGGAGCCTTGGAATCAAAATGGTATCTAAGCTCTGACAATCCAGAGAGAATGCCAGTAGTAGGTCAGAAACTGTAAGGTAATACCTACCACCTAGAATGATCCGCCATTGGTATTTAATCCATAGTCGGCATTCCAATCCACAGTTGGTATCTTGTTTGCAGCCGGTGTTGGTTGACATAGTTAACCAGATCATCTTAATGGTTGCATAAAGAGCATAAAATTTTGCCTAAGTTAAGTAAGACCTAAGGAAGTATAAAAATTTAAGGCGATTGACTTTCGAGATGCTTCGCAAAGTCAGACTTATCCCAGCGAAAATGTCCAATAGTAAGTACGACATATAATGCTAAAAAGATTTGCTTTGGAGATCCACAACTGTGGGGATACATCGTACAATCTTTCATCAGACCCTAATTAGGTTAAGTGTAAACTGAACAGAGACCAACATTCTAGTTATAAAGCCAATAAATGCTATATAGACAATTTAAAGACCATTAGTAAACCCTAAGGGGGAGAGTAGAAATTATGAATGAAAGTTGAAAAAGGTACTAAGGTGATAATGAAAGATTATCTAAAGCCTAAGACGGTAAAATCTTGAAGGTGATAAAAGGATTAATCGTAACCGACTAATTCTGGAGGAAACAAATTCTTAAATGATCCCTAAAAGGTAATAAAATTAAACCCTAATACATTACCTAAGGATTTATATTTGATCCTTAGGTGATCATATCATAGTATTCATTATAATCACTCATGAGTACCAAGTTAAGGATATAACACAAATAATAAGAATGTAACAACTATATCTTATTCTTATCTATTCTTACTATGAGTATCATGGTAATAACTAACCTTAACTCTTTAGTAAGGTTGGGAAGGTAAGAAACTAAGTCTAGATCATTCACCATATATCCTTCTTTCCATATCAATCCTTATCATATCTATTGAGATGAATTCCAATATATGTTGTTCATCAATGTTGAGAAATCAACTATTGATTCACCAGTTCTCAATCTATCAACTCCTGACCATAACATAGCTTACACTTAAGTGCATATAAAGAAACAACTAAGAAGAGGTAAATAATAATGCTAGTCTTAGATATCATCTATAGGATGGGAGTGATTGAAGAGAATCAAATCAATACGATAATTGATGGAGTTAAACTCACTCCTGGAATAATAGAAGAGTTAATGGAATATATAATTATATCGTAGTAAAGGAGATTACAAGGATGAATCCTGGGGATAGTTACCAGTAGTAATTCTATTAGACCAAGTGGGCATAGTCCATGAATAAACCCTTAATCCAATTAGAGATACTAAGAAGATAATTTCAATACAAATGTAAGGTTGTATTAATGAAGTCTTGATTAGCCAATTGGAAATCTAAGCTATAAATGATTAAAGGATTATAATGATCATACTTGCTCACCAAGATTGGATATTTATATGAAGTATAAGTGATATTGGTGGGTAGAACATGATTAAAACCCTAGTAGAGATAAGTTATCCTAGAGTAGTCATTACAAGCCACATTGATATAATGTGAGGTTGGAGTGTAAGTTATTAGAGCAAAGTAAATGTAAGACAGGATGAGTCAATTAAAGCTAGTTTAGCATGGAGTTATGGAAGTGGTGTTATTCATCTTAAAGGATAGTAAGCTTTAGAGAAAGGTAGTTGGATGCATACATCTATTAGAGATACATTAGTGATGGATGATTAAGGAAGATTATGAGTGGAGTTTGAAGGACCTACTTGTTGGATGGAAGGTTATCAACAGTAGAGTAGTGGATATAACCAAGTATGGATATGAGGAAACTATAAAAGCTTCAATGTCAAGCTCATTATGATTTATCAATGAGTTTAGAAGAATAATAGGTGAATAAGAATATTGTAAGGGCATTTATTGTCATAATCATTTTTGGTGTTCGTTAACAACAAGTAGATCATTTTATAGTTTGTCATTGTCCACAGGTTGGTTTTATGATAAATGAACTGCCCCCTCACTCTAGGGAAAAGACCACATTCATGTGCCACTGTTCTGGAATATCCAGACCGGAGTCTCTGGTCTGCCAAGACCGGAGTCTCCGGCGTGGTCCAGAGTTTCCTGTTCTGGCTCCGGTGGTGCCTCCCAGGATCTGGCTGGGACATTTTAACTAGGGGTCCGGAGCCTGCACCGGAGGTTACTCCGGAGTCTTCGGACTGTGTTTAGTCCGGAGTCTCTGGTGTTGGAATACCGGAGTCTCCAGTGTTGCTGGGGCAGGATTGGTCTGCGTCATTCAGATGGGCAGTCCGGAGGCTGGTCCGGAGATTGGTCGGAGTCTCCGGTGTAGATCGGAGTCTCCGGTCTGACTTTTCTAGAACGGTCAGAAAATGGTTCGTGGAGGGGGCTGCCTATAAAAAGGTACCCTTATCTTCTTCCTCCAGCTGCTCGAGCTGCTCAAGAACACCAACCCCATTAGAGCCACCAAATCTACAAGATCTCTTCATCCAACCATCCAAAGTCATTGATCTTTGGAGAATCGAAGGAGGAGGCCTTGATTTACATCTTCACCAAGGGAGATCTTCATTTCCCCCTCATTCACTTGAGGACCCCCAAGCTCTAGTGTTTCATTGGAAACCCTAACTTTGATTTGGTTCTTACAAGCTTGTCTTTGATTTGTCTTGACAGCTTGCTTGTATTTGGGAGCCTCCAATTCAGTTGTGGATGTGTGCCCCGAACTTGTTGTAAAGTTGCCGGCTTCCACCTCGAAGGTTGCCGATATAGTGGAAGGTGAATCGAGCCCGTTGGGGTGAGGTTCATCGGAGAACAAGGCAGGCCTCTCGTGGCGTTGGTGGTTTGAAACCACCCCCTCTCCAAACGTAGACGTACTTCCCCTCAAAAGGAAGGAACTACGGGAAACAAATCCTTGTGTCTCCGCGTCCACTCCTTTGGTTACTTCTATCCTTTACCGCACTTTACTTACATGTTCTTGCTTAGTGTTGTGTTAGCTTGTGCTTGGTTGACATATAGGTAAATTCACCATAGTTGCATATTCTAGAGAATTTACCTTTCTTGTCAAACCCTAATTTGAAAAAGAGTAAAATTTGAAGTAGGACCTATTCACCCCCCCTAGGTGCCCATACGATCCTTTCAATTGGTATCAGAGCCTCGGCTCTTATTGGGCTTTACCTCCTAAGAGAATATGGATAGCCACGATGGGGATGGTGGTGGTGAGCCGACCACGGTGACCATGGAAGATCTCAAAAACTTGGAAACAAGATTGAGCTCTTCCTTGGTCAAAGAAGTCAAGAAGATGCTTGAGCAACTTCTTAAAGATAAAGATGGCTCATCACCCCCATCTCCTCAAGAGTATCTACCATCCGCTGTACCTAAAGGGAATACTTCGGTATCCCCCGAAGGTATGATGGTGGGGGGTAAACAAGACAACGCTAATTCCTCCACACACAATGATGGTGAGAAGGGTGAGCACCATGATTCATGGTACTCTCCTGACCCTCCTATCCCTCACCCTCATGTGTACAATAGAGGTGACCCACCTAAGCTTGAAGAATCTGCTACTTTTGCTCAATGGCAATCACAAATGAGAACTCATGTGCGTAGCTCTTGCATTGAAATATGGAACATCATCGAGCATGGACTCTTTATTGGGGATCCAAACAACTTGACAAGAAGAGAGGTTGTCAATAGTCAACTCAATGCCACTGCTTTGCATATGATTCAACAAGGATTGGGAACAAAGGATTATCCACATATTGAGCACTTTAGCATTGCCAAGGAAGCTTGGGATGCTCTCACTGTGTTGTTTGTTGGAAATGAGAGTATGAGGAGGAACCGATATGATGCTCTAATCAATGAAGCCGAAGGCTTCTACATGAAAGAAGGTGAAGATCACAAAGACATGTACCGAAGGCTCAAGACCACCGCCACCGCCTTTAGAAATGTGGGTGCCTCACATGTGGATGATGCATGGATAAAAAGGAAATATGTGAGTGCACTCATGCCTTTTGAGCCCACCGACTTGAAGAGCCTACAAGGAAGACACAAATACCACCTCATGACCTCAAATGAAGTTATGCAAGAGATGGCCGCTTTCAAGGTTGCCGCCAAGAATGCCAAAGATGCCCGTGCTCGTGCCCTTGGTATGAGCAATGTTGTCAATGTTGCTTTAAAGGCCAAAGTTGTGGACCATGGGGATGAAGATGATAGTGATGAAGGGCTTTCCATGGACCACCCCGATGAAGTCAAGATTGCTCATAGTCAATATATGGCCTTCTATGCAAAGAACTTTTGGAGAGCTATTGTTTGACCGTGGATTTGAGGTTGGGAAAATCGATCCCACTCTTTTTACTAAGAAAGTCAATGGGGAGCTTTTCGTATGCCAAATATATGTTGATGATATTATCTTTGGCTCTTCTAACAAAGCTTTTAATGATGAATTCTCAAAGCTTATGACTAGTAGGTTCCGGATGTCTTTGATGGGGGAGTTGAGAGTATTTCTTGGTTTTGAGATCAAGCAAGTTAGAGGAGGGACATTCTTCAATCAAGACAAGTATACTCAAGATATGCTCAAGAGATTCAAAATGCAAGATTTAAATGGAGCTCCTACTCCCATGGCTACAAAGACTCATCTAGAACAAAATCCAAATGGTAAAGATGTGGATCAAAAGGTATACCGGTCTATGATTGGTTCTTTGATTTACCTTTGTGCATCTAGACCCGATATTGTGTTGAGTGTAGGTGTGTGTGCAAGATATCAAGCGGCTCCGAAAGAAAGCCATTTAATGGCGGTCAAGAGAATCTTTCGATATTTGGTTCATACCCCATTTTATGGTCTTTGGTATCCTCGAGGCTCAACATTTGCTCTTTGTGGATACACGGATTCGGATTGGGCGGGTGACAAGGATGATAGAAAATCAACATCTGGGGCTTGCCAATTCCTTGGTAGGTCCTTGGTATGTTGGTCTTCCAAGAAGCAAAATTGTATATCTCTCCACCGCCGAAGCTGAGTATGTGGCAGCTGCTAGTGCTTGCACCCAATTGCTATGGATGAGGCAAACTTTAAAGGAATACGATGTCCATTGTGACAAAGTGCCTCTTCTATGTGACAATGAAAGTGCCATCAAGATTGCCTACAACCCGGTGGATCACACAAGGACAAAGCATATTGAGATTCACCATCACTTCATTAGAGATCATGTTGCTCGAGTTGATATTGATCTATCATATGTATCAACCAAAGATCAACTTGCCGATATCTTCACGAAGCCACTTGATGAAGCAAGGTTTTGCTACTTGAGGAATGAACTAAATGTCGTAGATTCAAGGAGCTTGACTTGATTTTCTTGCACTCTCACCTATGTTTCAACTCATATTTGGTTTAGGTGTAGGCATGGATATAGGGGGAGTGCGGTCCTAATTGATTGGACCATCCCTCCCCCCATTATGGCCAAAGCAATCAAAATCATTCCTCTTAATATCATTTAGTGATATGTGAGCTTAATGACGAGTTTTGGTAATGGACCCAAGATATATATTCGTGGTGCCAAGCCAAGTATACTCAAATATGGTGGCCTAGGCCACCGCCCTTTCTCATTTGAGAGGTTGGTACTTACTCATGTTTGTCATTTGCTTGATTCTAGGGTATCTTGGAGCTTTTCTGAATGATTTTGAATTCCTATGGCTCTTGTTGGTTCTTCACAGTTTGATGTCTCAACCCAAGCCCTATCCCTATCTTAAAAACCATCTATCTCTCATATATGTCCCCAAACACTTTTCCTGGAACTTTTGGTCGAGGAGGACCGGAGTCTCTGGTGTACAAACACCAGAGTCTCAGGTGTAGACCGGAGTCTCCGGTCCAGACAGTTTCTGTCACTTAAAGAAGGGGGTCGGGGTGAACTGGGACAACAGTTCACCATTCTTCACCCCGTCCCCTACCTCCAACCCCGTCGCCCCCTCTTCCAAAAATCCTCCCCGGAGGTCAAGAAGCCCCCGGGATCCGCCGTGCCGCCGGCCAATCTTCCCTCCTCCTCCATTGGGTCATTCCCACCGGAGGAATTGATCCCATGGACAGATATGGTACCTCCCCTCTACTTTTTTCTCCTATGGTTCATCCCTAGATGTGTTTTTGAGGATTGGTGCTGATTTGTCCATTGGAATCACTTGATTTAGTACTTTAGCCTTGTTGCATTGCCCGATATGCTAGATTCACCCCCATAGGCATCTCCCCATCTCATGCCCGAGCCTCCCGACCGGAGATTCCGGACCCAGGTCCGGAGACTCTGGTCCAGGCCGGAGACTCCGGTATGAGGTGCGGAGACTCCGGTGTGGGTGAATCAAAACAGACCAGAAATGCATCAAAGCTCTTGTACTACATTCTTGGGGCATATATACTCATGTCCATGCTATCTCCCTCACTGTTGTTCACAGGTGATGGTTCTAGTCGTCCTCGTTGTACCAAGTCCAAGTCCCAAAGGGGCAATCCTCGCTATGATGAAGCTAGGGGTCAATTCATCGTGCCTCCGTCCAACCAGAAACAGCAGGCACGTGATGCAGCTTACTTGAAGAGGGATCAGGAGAGGGCTGAACGGGAGGACCGTTCCAAGAGGGCGAAGTATGATAACCTTCAGTCCTTAGCCAAAATGTCTAAAGAGGAGTACCGTGAGCTGAGAAAGACAGATTTATATGCGTTGCCTCGTACTAGTGAGGACCCTCGCTACTGGAGGAAAGAACAGGCTGTGTTCATGAAGGATGTGTATGGTGTACTCACCAAATCACCTATCTGCCCTCAGAAGTTCATGAGTGTTGAGAAAATGCGCCTCAGCCCCTACTTCAATGACGCTTTGTGGATCTGTGAGAAGTTGGGGCTATACAACTTGATGGATCTGCGTGAAGACTACAATATCCAACTTGTACAGCAGTTTTATGCCACCGTCGTGTTTGGGTTCTGATCTTGACAAGACCATGGTATGGATGTCTGGTACCACTCGCTGCACAGCTACATTTCATGACTTTGCCAACGTCATCTTTGAGACCTTTCATGGAGTATCCACTCCTGTGGGACTGCGCATGCACTCTGCAACTTTGGGTGAGAACAAGTTGAAGCTGGCACCTCTGTATGATGAAGGTGTTGTGGGGGGGGGGGGGGGGTCCAAGGGACTCAAGACCCTCTACAACCTTATGTTGAGGATTTTCCGCCATACAATTTCACCAAGTGCTGGGAATGATGATGCAATTAGAGGTGGGATTGTCAACCTTCTGTACCACACTCACCGGACCTTCAATGCTGGACCTGAGGCAGATGCTGCACCCATAGATGTGATGGACTTTATTTTTGAGTAGATGTACCATGCCATTCTGTACAAGAAATCTCCTCCATATGCACCCTTGGTTATGAGGCTCATCAACTCCCAGGAGCATGATTCTCCACATGGCATACCACCACACCTCACTGAGCACACTCTGGTCTCACTGCAGCAGAAGGGGCGTATGGGGCCTGCTCCGAGGCGTCGCTATGGGGATGATGATGAGGAGATTGAGACGGAGAGGGCTCCCTCCCCACCTAGAGTTTGGATGAAGAATGCCTCCAATGCCCCTATGCCTACCATGACTCAAGACTATGTGCATGAGCGGGTCAAGAAGGCCAGCTTTTGGGAGAGGACCCTTTGTTGCATGAATGTCGACATCCGCAAGCAGCAGCATGCATCCTACCAAAGTAACCGCCGCATTGAGAAGCTCCTCAAAGAGATCAAGGAACAGGGTGCTGAGGATAATGAGGAAGGTGAGGATGAATACAATGATGAGCATGGGGCTCAGTAGTCCATAGATTCTGATCATACACTCTCATTTGGGGCATGGAATGCCCAACAGGATAGTCTGGTGGATTGGAAGACATTTGCTGATGTCACCTCCGGGTTTGGGTACCAGGGTACTTCCTCTTCTCGCCCTCACGGCAAAGGTCCTGCTGTCCCTGAAGACGATGATGATGACTATGATCAGGATGATGGTGACCAGGAGGAGGAGGAGGATGCCGAGGATGACGATGACTACTGAGCGGTTAGGGGCGCTAGTGTAGGTCTTTTCCTTTTTTCGGCATTTCGATGCCAAAGGGGGAGAGGACATTCTCATTGGTTTGCATGGACTTGGGATTTGGGATTTGCGACTATCTGTTTTTATTTGCCTTTTATTTGCCATATTCGAACTTGAACTTTATGTGTGTCATTTGCTGTTCATGTGTGTGACTTTGACTATGTGCTTGTGTGCACTATCTATTGTAACTCATGTGAGATTTATGTGTGCTACCGTTGATACTATCTATCTTGCGTGTTTTACTTAATTATGTTGTTGCACATAGTCAGGGGGAGTCCCATATATATATTTTATTCCATGCAAATCACTTGTTGTCATCAAACACCAAAAAGGGGGAGATTGTAAGGGCATTGATTGTCATAATCACTTTTGGTGTTCGTTAACAACAAGTAGATCATTTTACAGTTTGTCATTGTCCACAGGTTGGTTTTATGATAAATGAACAGCCCCCTCACTCTTGGAAAAAGACCACATTCATGTGCCACTATTCTGGAATCTCCAGACCGGAGTCTCCGGTCTGCCAAGACCGGAGTCTCCGGTGTGGTCTGGAGTTTCCGGTTATGGCTCCGGTGGTGCCTCCTAGGATCTAGATGGGACATTCTGACTAGGGGTACGGAGCCTGCACCGGAGGTTACTCCGGAGTCTCCGGACTGTGTTTAGTCCAGAGTCCCCGGTGTTGGAACACCGCAGTCTCCGGTGTTGCTGGGGCAGGATTGGTCTGGGTCATTCAGATGGGCGGTCCGGAGGCTGGTCTAGAGATTGGCCGGAGTCTCCGGTCTGACTTTTCTACAACGGTCAGAAAACGGTTCGTGGAGGGGGCTGCCTATAAAAAGGGACCCTTATCTTCTTCCTCCAGCTACTCGAGCTGCTCAAGAACACCAACCCCATTAGAGCCACCAAATCTACAAGATCTCTTCATCCAACCATCCAAAGTCATTGATCTTTGGAGAATCGAAGGAGGAGGCCTTGATTTACATCTTCACCAAGAGAGATCTTCATTTCCCCCTCATTCACTTGAGGGCCCCCAAGCTCTAGTGTTTCATTGGAAACCCTAACTTTGATTTGGTTCTTACAAGCTTGTCTTTGATTTGTCTTGACAGCTTGCTTGTATTTGAGAGCCTCCAATTCAGTTGTGGATGTGTGCCCCGAACTTGTTGTAAAGGTGTTGGCTTCCACCTCGAAGGTTGCCGATATAGTGGAAGGTGAATCGAGCCTGTTGGGGTGAGGTTCATCGGAGAACAAGGGAGGCCTCTCGTGGCGTTGGTGGTTTGAAACCACCCCCTCTCCAAACGTAGACGTACTTCCCCTCAAAAGGAAGGAACTACGGGAAACAAATCCTTGTGTCTCCGCGTCCACTCCTTTGGTTATTTCTATCCTTTACCTCACTTTACTTACTTGTTCTTGCTTAGTGTTGTGTTAGCTTGTGCTTGGTTGACATATAGGTAAATTCACCATAGTTGCATATTCTAGAGAATTTACCTTTCTTGTCAAACCCTAATTTGAAAAAGAGTAAAATTTGAAGTAGCACCTATTCACCCCCCTCTAGGTGCCCATACGATCCTTTCAAATATTTTTTGTGAAGTAAAGCTCATCATGTTAACCATGATGATAGATAGGAAGAAGTAGTATATCTAGGAAAGGAATTCCTTAATTAGAAGTCTAGAATTATGAATAATGGAAGATAGGAATTCTTGGCAAACACCCAACTTTAAATCTTAAACCAAGTATAATATCCATTCCATGTTATGAAATCATCAACTTATCTTCATACCACTTTACAGGAACATTTTCCCATAGCAAATCACCTAAGCACATCTTTATCATTTCCAATTATCTTAGCCTATGTGTTTAGGAAGTATTTTCATCAATTCATCTCCATAGAACATTTTATAGGTAACTTCCTATTTTAAATGGTGATATCATTAAAAATCACAAACATAAAGACAATGTGTTTAACCATTAATCTTATTTCACATCAGCAAAAGAAAATAAGTATAATTTAGAAACCTAAAATTATTAATGAGTTTTCTAATCAACATCTCATAAATATTCTATCTATATTCATTAGACAAAGTCTTTGATTCATTCTTTAACTACTCATTCCAAATGAGCGTGGAATAAATAGGGATATAATAATTATAAACCACCCTATACTTTGCTGTATGATTAAATACATAAAATAAACTCTATGACTATCCCTAAACATTTTAAAACCACATTACTCCAAATAAAAGTAAACCTAATGTTATAGTTAATTTTTAAGATCTTAAACAAATCCTAAAAACCCTAAATCCTACTTATTCTATTTAATAAAAGTATATGTCTCTAATTAGAAAGTTAGAAAATAATAAATAAAGTATGTTATCAAAATACTAAACTCATTTCAGAATTTGAAATACATTTTTATACTCTGCAACTATTTAACAAATAAATTATCTAAAAGAAATTTGAAACAAAGGTGTAATATACAAATTTGAAAACAAAAACAGAAAAGAGAAAATGAAACAGTAAGAAAAAAAAACTGCAAACAGGCCACGGCCCAACTTCCCTCTTCTTATCTATTGCTCATGCAGCACACAAAGGCCCAAAAGCCAGCCCAGTTCGTCCTCTTCTGTGACTGACGGGTGGTACCGATGAGGGACTACAGAATGAGCTTGATGTTATGCCAGTGGGTTATCTGCACAACAACATGTCGTCGTCTTCCTCCAGCTGGAAGTAGCTCGGTGGCAATGCCGAGGCCGTCCGCCGTCATCCTTGCGCCAAGATCCACGCCGCCGTCACCGGGAGAGGATAAGGAGGCCACGGCGACGCCTCTGCTCATCCTCATCCCCATTTTCCCCCTCTGAAACCCTCTCTACCTCGTTTTCCTTTTCTAAACCGAAACCCTAGCTCCAAGATGCGATCGATTCTGGCGTTCGGAGCTCTCCCAACCTCCGTTGATCAAGCAACCATCCTTGCCCTGTCCTTCTGAGCCTCTGGGTCAAAGGAATCAAAGAGGGGCGGCGGGAATTGACGCCACGGGGTCATCTTCCCGAAATCCGGCCACCGTACTCCTCGTCGATTCCGACCACCTCCGGTCATGCTAACCCCTCCACTTTGTTTATTTTCATCACGATTTGCCCTCCCAACGATCATCTGCCACCGCTGCCGTTAGCCACCGTCGCAACCACTCTTACGGCGACTGAAAACCAGCGGCGCCACCACTATCTTACTCGCCTTGTTATTCTGGTCCGAACAAGCCCCTGCACACATGCTCACTCGCTCGCTCCTGCCCTCCTCGCCGTCGTCTGCCATGCCACCGGCAAGGTGACGTCAAGGTGAGATCACCCTGGCCATGTCGTCGTGTTTGACCTGGTTCGTGTCTCACGTGGCAAGTGACATGGCCTAGGGCCCATCTGTCATTGACTGAGAGTAGCAATCAGGCCGGTAACAAATCCATTTATTTTAACTTGAGAGCTGATGTGGCCACTGGCCCACCGGTCAGTGACTTTGGGTAGAGTTATCCTCGGTACAAAAAGTATTTTCTGTTTAAGAAATAAATAAAATGATATAAGCTCAATTATTAATATTCCAGAAATCAAATAAATGATTAAATCTTGTTTAATTAATAAATTTTGTTTTATAATTCAGAAAATATGTATAATATATGAAAATGTTTAGAAAAATAATTCTATAACTTAAAACTATTATTAAACCTTATTATGTTAACAATTTAAATAATTATTATTTAATAAAAAATTAAAGGTAATAAAACTTTGATAATTCCTATTTTAATAATGGTAAATATTAAGAATATAAATAAATACCAAAAATCTTGGAAAAATAAATATTTTAAAAACTATAATCATGTATTATTATTTCACTTAATTAAATATTTATTATTTATTAAATTATAAAGTAATAAAAATTGTCAAAACCATATCTTATTATTTATAAATCACAAAAAAATGTAATATACCAAAATGATCACAAAATAATATCTACATGTTAAAAATATAATATTCCACTTTTGAGTTAAATAAAAATTCAAATACTTTAATAACTTAAATTTAAACTTATTTATTTAATTGATAATTCATAAAAAGGGAAATAAAAATTTCTAATATGTCTAAAATTAACCAATTGAGTCTAATAAATAGTATTAGTCTTCAACATTAATAATATGACGTCTAAATAGTTTAACACATTTTAATTACAATTTTATTGAATTCTCCTCAACCATAGGTGTGTGATAATTTCTAAAGAGAATCCTTATCAAATATAAAATCATTAAGAATAATTTGTAGTTAAATAAAAACTTATTTCCTTTACTTTAATCACAAGTTTATCAACATACTAAAACACTATAGTGAACTCATAAGCAATTAAGTAACAGTACTCCATGATTTACAAAATATAACCACTCATCCATAAAAAGGGTAAATGATATTATTCCATTATAAAATCAAGAATACCACCACATCAAAGAAAAATATAACCATTCTTAAGTAACCTTAAGGAAACATTACCAAGTACACAAAGTACAAATGTTATAAGCATTATACTTTCAAACTATCTATGTTTTAAAGTTAACTTTAGTCTACAAGACTCTAAATATAATACTATAAACATTGTTAGACGTTTTATAGTTAGCTTTGGTCTGATATAGTTAAGTCATAAAGCATCTCAAGCCCAAACTATTCAAGCAAGCACAAATAACATCAACTAGACTCAACTAACCATAAGGGTTATTTAGACCTTAGAAAAGAAATCTTTTCTTCAAATGTTATTCTTTTTGCCACTTCAAACAATAACTCTTATATAAGCAATCTTGAGTAGCATCTAACATTTGTGTGTGTCCTATTGTTTTATGATACTGTAAATTATATGATTGTTTCACACACACTCACAAGCCTTAATAAGAAGGACAAGGATAAAACTCATCTAAAAGTACAACACATTTCAAAGACATCATTTCTAGTATCCAAACCCTAGAACAACATTATCCCCGGGATTCGCGTTTATAAAGTGCATCACATTACTTATGCATAAGAGCATATTGCTTCTTTAAACATTAGTCCTTAGCGGACCAATGATGCTGATTTCAGATATTGGATCTTATATTATCTTGAAGACCGTGAGTGCATAATCTTGCAATCACAAAAGGAAAGTTCACAATTGCTCATGTCCTTTGGTTATTTTCTGTAAAGTATTTTATAAATCTAATTGGACATCACTTGCATTTGAAAAAGGTCCAAAAACACTATTTTCATAATAATGTGATTATAGGTTATTACCATGAGGTAATAACTTACTATAAAAGTTCTGGTGGTAAAGGAACATATTATCTAGTACTTAACAACCAATGTCGCCAGTGATTATTGCGCCGTATATTACGCGTTAACCATGAGATTTGGAATGGGACGGAGAAGTCAGCTGTATCTTATTCCTCTCGCATGAAGCCGGATGTGCAGGTCGTGGCTGTTATCCTCGTAGCGTGCATATTAATTGGTAATTCGTAGAGGATATGCAACATATGGGTGGGAACCCTCAACGTCCCACGGTAGTTCTGGCATCTAACGGTTTGTACAAACCACTGCGATAATCCAATATGTGGGCATGGTGTACACCAAGGAGGCATGCAAGGTCGCGAATGGGGCAGTGATTGGCTTGGATCATCTTCTGGGCCCCACATCATGGAATTGTGGACGGGAATAAGCTGACCGGTTGTGCAACAAAGAGTTGATCTCTCATGGGTAAAGTAACGCACCTCTGCAGAGTGTAAGAACTGTAACTTGTTACTCCCTGTTCCGGGAAGGAGCTGCGAACGCGGCGGGAAAGGAACTCCATGAAAGTTCTGGTAAACCCGTGAAGGCTGACGGACATAGTCTTTCAGAATAAAAGCAACCTTTGAAGAAATGTTTATGAAAACTTGCATGGCCTATGACCTATGGTCTGTGGCTGTAGTTATCATGCATCAAACACTCCTTTTCTAGTGATCTTGTTGAGTACGCTCGTACTCAAAGTATCTAATTAACCCTTGCTAGATTCTGAAGTCGGGATAGATAACATCTACATCAAGTTATGCTCCAGGAATCATCATCCAAAGCTAAAGATCTTCAATGCAGACAAGGAAGTCAACATATACATCAAATCAAGTGAGGACGAAGTTACTAATTAGATAGGAATATAATCTCTAGCCAAAGAACATAATTCTATAGTGTATTGCAATAGCAGCAACGCCAAACCCTTAGTTAAAATACTAGTCTTAATAGTATAATCGTTCTTGCGTTGTTTATCTTTGATTCTTCTCCGTAAGAAGTTCTTTCTCTCTCTTTAACCTAGAGTATCCTCTGGATCTTGTGTAAAGAGTGAGTTGCAACCTTTAGCCATGTATTGGACCCGCTGTGTTTCTGTTGTGCCATTCTGAGGGATGTAATACTAGTGAACGGTGTTTCATTGGTGTTATGTCAATGACTATAGTATACTACATCATGCAGTGGTATGCTGGGTCACCGCACGGCCATGGATAGCTACAAGCAGTGGAGAAGGAAAAGGGGAAGGAGGAGAGGGATGGTGTTCTGTGTGGGAGAGGATGGCCGCGGGTGTCCGGTTAAAAAGGGCCGGCATCGAATGTCGGCGCGGAGGTTAAAGAGGGGCATTAAAGTGTCCAGTCAGTAGGGTAGGCGTCGGCCAGCGCCTGCCGCGGAGGTGGAGAGCGTGTTGTCATGTCAGTCAGCATGCCGTCACGTCGCCATTGATGGCGTAGGCTGCCGCCGGTCAGCCTTTTGCCAGCGCCTCTGAATGGCTGTCGTTGCGTGCGTCTGAATCGATGCCACTGACCTCTTCTAAAATTGATGCCGCGGGTCAAGGTGGCTGACGGGTGGTCCAGTAGCACGCGCGGGAACGACGTCCGTGCTGTTCGCACACGTCTGGGCCGACGCAACCGAGACCCAGATTAGATGCATGGATGGGTCGGGCCGGACGCGTTTCGCCGAATGGGTCGCCCACTGGGGCACCACATAGACAGTTTCAGACACGCGCATACCGTTTGGGTCGCTCCGGTGGAGATTCCCTAAGGGCACCAACTATGGTGGCATACGCATGCTACTGCTCTAGTGCTTCCATGTAGGATTAAAAAATGAGGCCACCCTTCCATTTCACTCATGTCCAATGCACTTGTAGCCTTCTAACGCGAGCATGGAGCCTAGGCTGGCCCTCTCTTCTTCATGCTTTTCCTTTTCCCTGCCTGCTTTTCTCATTTCTTTCTTCTTTCTTTACCTAAGGATCATGCCTCTTCTGCAAGCAGTACCTGTGCTCTACAGACCATACTTTTTAATCCACCATGGCATCCGAGCCTACATGTATAGTGGGTCAGTGGGTCTAGGGCATACGGTTGGCCATGCCCTAAATCACCAACTATTGGTATAAAGGATTGTTGCACCTAGGTCCAAATCGCACATTAAGTTGGTTTTTCAGAAAAAATAAATCCCAACAACCTCTCCCCTCGTGCGGTGGCGAAGAGGATCCCGTCTCTCAGCCGCTAGCGTCCCTCCACCATCCTCCCCCTCCTCTGCCGCCACGGAGCCGCCAGAGGGCACGGCCAGGCAAAGCCTGGTCGGCGCCGATGGCAGCGGGGACCTCTCGTCCCCTCGCGTGGTGGGCATCGGCACAGGACGACGACCTTGGGCCAAGGCATGGCGTGGACACCATCCGCCATGGCTAGTCGTGTAGAGACGTCGTCATGTGACGTTTTTGTTTTTGTCTTTATTTGTAAGGCCAACCAGATCTAAAGACGTTGTTTTGAGACGTTCTACCTACCATCTCATTTCCACGGTAAATATCTATATCTACATATATGAAAGCTAAACACTTCAATGATCTGTTAGGCAGGCCAAATCAGTTTTGGTACTGTATATAGCTACAGTACCACACATCTACATTAACGTCTTGCGTGATGTCGTGCGCACCACTTTCTTCATATATTTTTCCTCCCGTTGAGGCCCGCACTTGCGTTGCACCGCCTTCCGCTGTTCCCAAGTCAAAGCAGTAGTAGACCCCACTACGGAACAATCGAGACCTTCTTCCTCCCGGTCTCCAATCCTCACGATTTCTCTCTTAGTCCCAATCCCCATCAATCAATTCCAAGAGAAAATTCACATCGGTAAGGAAAAAATGTGGTATTCACATGCAATAGATGCCCTCCTCTTCCTCCCTGGCCGTCGTGTGCGTACCAAGCCATCCATTAGGCGGCGCGTCCCCGGTGGCTGGTGGCCATCGCGTGGCTTGGTGGCCGTAGGTCCTCGCGACCTCGCTGGATGGTTCGTCATGTGGCTGCTCGATGGTCGGTAGTGCTTTCGCCTGGTAGCACGGAATCACCTAGATTCGCTCTGCTCCAACCGGACAACACGGGACCGCGGGGATCGTGTCGGTGGCCGGTGGGGGAACTCCACATGAAGGGTTCGCATCATAGCAAACAAATTTTTTCCTACGATGAGAACAACTATGTACCAAGATCTATCTACTAGATACAAGCAACATGTGGATATACATCCATAGAATACATACCCTCGAAGACCGAATAGAGTTAACGAGGTTCTACTCATGGATGATGTAGTCGAACTCTTGCCGATCTCAAGATCAAGAAGAAGTCCATCCGGTCCAACAGGTCTAGCACCATCCAGTCCAACACCGCAAAGCAGTGGTGCATCCGTGATCACACACACACGTCCGGGTACCCCAACAACCTCCGCGCCCTCGCTCCAGCGAAGCAGCGGAAGCAACAAATCCTTCCAGAAAGGCAAGTTCCATGTGTCCCCCGGACGATGGGAAGCTCCCATCGTCCTGCTTCCCATGTTGACACATGTCCATTTGCTGCAAAACATCCCGCGTTTGCTACATATGTCCCCGCTTTTGCTTCCAAAGCAAAAAAAAAACGGTTTGTTTCAAAAATAGAACGTCTCGCCGGAGACCATGTAGCGAAAAAATTGTGCTAATGTAGCAACACGAACACGCTGGACACATCGCCAAAAAAACTCTTGCCGGAGACATCGTTGGAGACATGGTAGCAAAACTTTGCGCAAATGTAGCAAAGCCACAAAACGATGGTAGCAAACAAAATGTGCTAATGTAGCAAAAATGACTTTTCCAGAGACTTTTGTTGGGATACCTCACCCGAAAACATTGTAGCAAACGTTTTATATAATTATAGCAAAAGTACAAAACTTATGTAGCAAAATAATTTTGCCATTGTAGCAAAAAACGCCCCCTTTTTGCCATTATAGCAACCGCGAGTGCTGGGAGGCGGCGTCCTGCAGGCGAAGGTAGTGGCAGGGCCAGCTTGCCGTGGATATGGGAGGGGAGGTAACAGCGTTGCGGAGGCCGACATCCCTGAGCGTTCACAACAACGCCTTCTCCCATGGAAGCACCGGTAGCCATGGCCGTCTGTCGACGGTAGGGCCACGAACGACGACGGTGGTAGTCACAAATGGATGGCGGTGGTCGATGGCAAGGGAGGGAAGGCGAGGCTGGCGAGGGAAGACGAGGCCGGTGGGGGTTTTTGGCGTGGCCGACGGGGGTCGTTGGCGAGGCCGACGGAGGTCGTTGGCGAGGGAAAACGGTCCGAATTTCCGGACCGATTTCCGAGTCCGCGTCTAACTATGCGCCGATTCGGAGTAGGACCGCGCAGGCCCCACTTAAAGGGCCGAGCTGCCGCCTCCTTGCCCTCGATAACCGCGCCGCCTGCACGCGTCCCAAGGCCGCCGTCGCCTGCCTTGATCGCCGCCACCCGCGCGACCCCGCGCGCCGCCGCCGCCAGGCCGCGACCTCGCCGCCGCCGGCCGCCATCCCCGACACCATCGCCAGCCCCGCCGCCAGGTAAGGCCGCCGCCGACGCCACCTTGCCCCGCCGCCGCGCCGCTTCCCCGCCGCTGGCCGCATCCCGCCGCCGCGCCGCCCGCCTCGCCCGCGACGCCGCAGCCGCTCGCCCCCGCCTCGGCCGCCGCCGCGCGCCTACCCCGCCGCCGCGACGCGCCTCGCCCTCGCAGCGACCGCCGCCACCGAGCCGCCTCCCGCCGCTCGCCATCCCCGCCGCCGCGCGCCACGCCGACCCCGCCGCCCCGCAGCGCCCTCACCCAGCCGCGCACCGCGCCGCCTCCGCAGCACCGCCGAGCCACTGCGCGCGCCGCCGCCGAGCTGCTGCTGCGCGCCTCGCTCGCTGCCGCTGCTGCATGCTTTGTTGCGCCACGCGCACACACGCACGCAGACGCGCGCTGCCGCTTGCCGCGTCGCGCGCTAGCGCGCCTTCGCGCGCGTGTCTACCCACACGCGCACGCATACACGCGTGCCGCCATCGCCGCCGCACGTGTCGTCACCGTGTTCATGACTTTCTTGAATCGTGCGCTGACCGTTTACATCCGCGCAGGAAAGTCACCGACGCTGGAACCGATCGCCGCCGCTATCCGGAACTCGCCGCCGTCCGTTTCGCCGTTTGTTTCCGGTAAGACTGCAACCACCGTCAGATCTCAGATCAGCGGCTTAGATCGTTCATTGACCGGTCAGACTCAGGCGTTGACTAGTCAGACGCCCAGTCAGCGCCCAGTCAGCAGACGCTTTGACCAGTCAACAGACACAATTGACTGGTTAATTTCGTTAATCCTTTTAGTTGACAGATTTCGGTAGAATCTTGTAAATTGTGTAGAAATTGAACCGCTTGGCCAAAAAGTTGCAAATAAAATATGTGTAGATTCAGTGAGTCGTGTAGAATCTCGCTGTATCTTTGGTTCAGGCTTTTGCAGCAAGGTTTAGTACAGTTTAATCAAACTAGTTAGTGGACTTTACGGAGTAATAAATTCGTAGAAAAAGATCCGTAGCTCCAAAAATTGCGTATGATATGTCCCTGGATTCAATGGAACGAGGAGAATCTCATCGCGAATTAAAAAGATAGGCTTACTGTAAAAACTTCTGCAGAAACTGTCTATTGGCTTTCTGCCGTGTTTTAATTACTCGGGGAGTTTTATAATTCCTTTTTGAGTAATTCCAATTGGTACTGTTTCTAATCAGCGATGCCTATGCGGTAGAATTTTTCCAAGATTTTACAAACAGTATACTACCGGTAGTGAATTATTTGAGTTCTAGCTCTAGTTTTGAGCGTTACTTTTTGCGTGATAGTTTTTCTTGCGCTAAAACTATTTTCCATGCATGCAATCGGTAGTGTTATGGAATAGGATGTTGTGGTGCAGCTGTAGCACTAATTCACTTGTCGTTCTTGCTTTCATGCATCATATTTGTTGCATATGCTTGTGATTGTTTGTTTATGAATGCAATTGTATCGTGTAGATTGTGACGAGTGCAACGCTTGCTCGTGTGTGGATTGTTCTTCCGACCGCTACAACCAAGACAAGTAGATGCTACTTTGTTCATGATATCGTCCTACTATTTTCAATGCATTGTCGTGTATTTTGTAGATGCATGTGTAGGATG
Source organism: Avena sativa (assembly GCA_916181665.1). Lineage (NCBI taxonomy): Eukaryota > Viridiplantae > Streptophyta > Magnoliopsida > Poales > Poaceae > Avena > Avena sativa. The sequence goes on along the minus strand of OV702297.1, from coordinate 121,334,965 downwards.
ATACTATCGCTATGCTATGACCTATTATGTGGTAGGGCTTTCCTTGTAGATGAACCACTGTTGGTAGATGTGCTTAGCCATGCTATGTTGAACGAGGGCTGGTTTACATCATTGAGACTTGTTTCTAAAAGTATTGGTTTGTGAAAACTAAAACAACTTAATCAATGAATCCCCTGAGTGTGATGGTATTGATAATTTTTGGTGGTTTCATTGCGGAAAGGCACCCAGGTATCAAGAGAGAATGATTGGCTTCTTTATTGTATAGCTTACGTGTACAACCATGTGCCAATAATGGAATGGGCGGTTGGTTGGACTTAGTAGGTTGTGATAACTCGAACCCGCGTATCCAGAGATGTAGAATTTTGGTAGGTTGGACCGATGCGCGTCGGGATTGAGGAGCTACTTCCCGAACAGTCTCAACTTGGACTTCTCCCTATCACCACTCAAAATGAGAGTGATGGTACGAGCTAGGCTGGCCAAGTCACATGGGTAAAGTGTACTAACCTCTGCAGGGTGTATAATCTAATCGATTAGCGTGTCCCCGGTTATTGACATCTGAGTTGCTTGATATTGATTCATGACATGTTTCTCGCTCATTCCAATTTCATAATTGTTTTAATGTTGTTGGGTTAACTTAATTGGGATCTTTTCAAAGAAAATCAAAAACTGTTTATGAAAGTAGGACAAATGTATTTGCAAATGCAAGCCAGACACAGCTCCACTTGCCAAATATGCATGTAGATGTTAGTACTATTGTCTCCATTACTAGCTCTACTTGCCATACATTCCATGTATTGACCCTTCGGGGCTGCTACGTTTCATGTTGCAGGTTATTCCGATTCTGAGTAATCGATATAGGCCACGGTACTCCACTCGGCACTTGTTCACTTGTGGGCAATTTGAAGAATGGAGGATTTACTTTGTTTATGTTGCTACCTAAATAATTTGAGATAGCTTTGGGCTAAGCTTTTATTGTAATAATGGTACTCTGGATCTTCGTTATCTATGATACACGGTTATTTTGCTATGTTATTCATCTTACTCTATTGTGGGCCAATGAACCGATCCAGGGATTGGCATGTCACATAGAGGCCACGGTCTTGTCAGAACCGGGGTGTTACAGGATGGTATCAGAGCCCGTGTGTCGACTGTAGGATCGTGACCTAGTATTGGATTAGGAAGCCATAGATTTATTAAAGCCTATATTAACTCTGTCTTTCATCTTATGCCTTTCACCCTCGTAAATTCTTACCATATGCTATTCTCACACTTTCCTCTATTACTTGATAGATGGGAGAAGTCAGGACTGAGTATGCCACCATGGAGTCACCAAGGCCCTTTGCAAGGCAGTTAGCTCAGCTCTCGCAGTCATTGGGATTGCCACTGCCCATGTTCAAGGGAAGAAGGTTGTACACCTATGGATATGGAGAGGATGCATGGGAGATCACTACCTTCATATTCAGAGATGCCGCCTTGCCAAACTCCGTGCACTTGATCTACACCAAGACGTACTGCAACTGGGGACTTGGAATCAACTTGGCCATACATGAAGCCCTGTCTCGCCAGTGCCATAGTGTCCGACACCTACTGCCAGCAGATTCACCCTACCGTGACTATGGGAGGCGTGATGAAGATGGGCACATTGTGGTTACCCCGGGAGACAGGAACAACATGCCGCCCCGTCGGAGGCACATAGAGGACATGGAAAGGGAGAATGGAGCTGTAGCTGAGAAGGTGAGGATGATAAAGGAGATTGCAGATTTTGCTAGCAATGGTATGGTGGTCCAAGGACAGGAGATTGACACCCTGCATGAAGCTGTGGGAGTTCTGGAGAATGCCCTGATAGCCAGAGATGCAACCATAGCTCATCTTCATGGTACTGTGCAGGAGAACACCCAGAACATACAACAGTTGCAGGGGACCGTCCAGGAAAGGGACCAAACTATTGAAGCTATGACAGCCCAGATTGCCGCTCTCCAAGCACAGCTGAATCCACCCTCTGATGATGACAATGGAGATGATGGCAACAATGGGGATGATGATGATAGTGGAGACGACGATGATGATGAGGACGAGGATGATGATGATGGAGACGATGATGGTGGAGGAGACGAAGTTGTTGCAGTTGCAGCTGAGAGTGAAGAAGAGGAGGATCCAGAAGAGGTGGAGTTTGAGATTTCAAGTGATGACTCAGGAGAGGTGTACACTCCACCGCCATGGTTGTACCGCGAGCCAAAGCGTCAACGCATGATAGCAAGAACCTACTGCAACCTCTTCAAGAAGTAGATAGAAGTCCACCAATTAGTCCTCGTTAGGTGAAATCGTTAGGATTAGTCTCGACCGTTGTGAAACTTAGTTCGTGTTAGTTTAAGAGTGATTAGTTGCTTATTTGTGTACTCCAATATCCCAGGAATTATTTGTGCGAATTTTAATGAAAGAGTTATGGCAATTTGGTTACTATCTGTGTTATTTTCGCTGCAGTTTTTCTGCTGATACAGCAGTACTGTACGATTTTTCATATTTTTCTGGTAACTCGGAAAAATCGGAAAAAAATTGGGCTGATGCGAAACTCTTTGTACTGTATGTGCAAAAATCAGCTAAATTTTCTGACGAGTTTAAGTCAGGCGGAAAAATTCGTGAACGCTGCTGGACTGTCCTGGCAGATTGCTGTTTTGCTGTTTAGTTGATCTATTGTTTAGTTAACCATTGCCAACTCTTGTAAAACTATTTCAGTAGTTATATACTGCTAGGATAACACCTGGGATGTTGCTGGATCGCTTGTTTGTTGATGTGTTGCTTGCTTGCGATTGTCTGCTATTGTTTGTTGTTGTTTGATCATATGCATGGGTAGAATCCTATTACCGTAGTTGATTCTTTCTAAACTTACCTGTGCTGAACCGCAGATGCCTCCCCGCCGTCAGCCCACTGAGTTGGAGCAGCTCATGGCAGCTCAGGCACAGCTGACCCAAGTGATGACTCAGTTCATGGCGAATCAGAACAACAACAATGGAAACAATCAGCCTCAGGGAGATGCTCTCACCAGATTTCTGAGGTTAAGGCCAGCTAAGTTCTCTACTACAACGGAACCAATGGTTGCTCTCGACTGGTTGCGTTCAGTCAACAAGGATCTGGTAACTGTTGGATGCACTGATGCTGAGAAGGTGAGGTTTGCCGCTCACCTACTGGAGGGACCAGCCGCTTCTTGGTGGGACACTTTTCAGATCACCCACCCGCTGGATACCGTGACTTGGGCCATGTTTGAGGAAAGTTTCATGACCAACCACGTGTCTTCAGGAGTTCTGAGCCTGAAGAGGAAGGAGTTCCGCAACTTGCACCAAACCAATCGCACCGTGGCTGAGTACATTGAGGAGTTCAACAACCTGTCCCGTTATGCACCTGAGGATGTTGACACTGATGCAAAAAGGAGGGAGAGATTTCTGGATGGCCTCAGTGATGAGCTTTCAGTGCAGCTACTGGTGGTTTACTGCCCCACTTTCCAGGAGCTTATGGATAAGGCCAGAATCTTGGAAGGGAAGCACAAGCAGGTGGAAAGCCGCAAGAGAAAGAGTAGCAATCACCACTCTGGTTCACATCACAAGTCTCGCACTTCATATGATGGATACTCCAAGCATGGAGGGAGTGACCATGGGAGCCATGACCGCCACCACCATGGAGGCGATGGGCATCGTCATGACAACCATAGGAGCAGCCACCACAGCCACAAGGGAGGACACTCTCACCACTCTGGGGGACACGGTGGACATGACCGCAACCGTGATCGCAACTTTGTGAAGAAGGATCTGAGTGAGGTGACGTGCTTCAAGTGTAAACAAAAGGGACACTATGCTGACAACTGTCCGGAGAGGAAAGGACTGAAGCCAACCAACAATGAGAAGGCCACAGTGAACCACATGAATGTGGAGGAGATTCTAGATGAGCCTGACCTAGTGATTGGTAAGTTCCCAATCAACACTTTCCCTGCACTTATACTTTTCGATACTGGTGCATCGCATTCATTCATATCAAGGGCATTTGTGGATAAGTATAAGTTACCTACGGAGTCTATGAAAAGGTCTTTTAGAGTGAGTTCACCTGGAGGAGATATGATAGCTAGCGCGGGATGCCGCGATTTAACTGTGAGGATTGGAACACACAACTTCAGTGCACATTTGGTAGTGTTGGATTCACAGGGATTAGATGTTATTCTGGGTATGGATTGGATGTCTATGCATGGGGGACACATAGATTGTGCACAGCGAGCTGTTTCACTTAAAACCCCGGATGGTAAGAGGATTAGATTCAAGTCAGCTGCACGACTAGGAAGGTGTAAGTTGAATTCTCTTAAGGGGGTTAGCATGGATACTGTGCCAGTGATTAGGGATTACCCCGATGTGTTTCCGGAAGGACTGCCAGGGATGCCACCTGACAGGGAAGTAGAGTTTCTTATCGACCTGATGCCGGGAACAGGACCAATAGCAAAGAAACCATATAAGATGGATGTGGATGAGCTGAAGGAATTGAAGAAACAGTTGAAGGAGCAGCTGGAAAAGGGATTCATTCAGCCTAGTGCGTCGTCATGGGGTGCACCTGTTCTGTTTGTGGAGAAGAAAGACAGCACCAAGAGATTAGTGGTGGACTATCGCTTGCTGAATGAAGTAACCATCAAGAACAAGTACCCTCTGCCGAACATAAATGATTTGTTTGATCAACTGGAAGGAGCGAAGGTGTTCAGCAAGATTGATCTGCGATCAGGCTACTTCCAATTGAAGATCCAGAAAGAGGACGTACCAAAAACCGCCTTCACCACTAGGTATGGTTTATATGAGTATACAATTATGTCTTTTGTACTAACGAATGCCCCGGCATACTTCATGACCATGATGAACAAGGTGTTTATGGAGTACTTGGACAAATTCGTGGTGGTGTTTATTGATGACATACTGATATATTCCAAGGATGATGCCGAGCATGAGAAACATCTGAGACTGATTATGGAGAAGCTGAGGGAACACAAGCTGTATGCCAAATTCAGCAAGTGTGAATTCTGGCTTAACACCGTTGGGTTTCTCGGACACGTAGTGTCAGGAGAAGGAGTCGCTGTTGATCCAAGCAAAGTGACTGCAGTAACTGAGTGGGAAGCGCCCAAGAATGCAGGAGAGATTCGAAGCTTTTTGGGACTTGCTAGATATTACAGGAGGTTCATTGAAAACTTTTCCAAGATTGCTAAGCCGATGACTGAACTTCTGAAGAAGGAGAGGAAGTTTGAATGGTCAGACGTATGTGAAGCCAGCTTTCAGGAACTGAAGCGTCGACTAGTGACCGCACCTGTTCTGTGTTTACCAGATCTTCAGAAGGATTTCCAAGTGTACTGTGATGCTTCTCGACAGGGACTTGGGAGTGTGCTGATGCAAGATGGAAGAGTAGTGTCATATGCCTCGCGACAACTCAAGCACCATGAGCAGAATTACCCCACACACGACTTGGAGTTAGCGTCAGTGGTTCATGCGCTCAAGGTATGGAGGCATTACTTAATGGGAAAACACTGTGATGTGTACACCGACCACAAGAGCCTGAAGTACATATTCACACAGAAGGAACTAAATATGAGACAAAGGAGATGGTTGGAACTTATCAAGGATTATGATATGAATCTACAATACCACCCAGGAAAGGCCAATGTAGTAGCAGATGCTCTGAGCCGGAAGGTTTATGCCAATGGATTGACAATTGGTGAATTGCCTGAGGATTTGTGCAAGCAATTCAAGGACCTTAGACTGGAGGTAGTGTCTGAAGGATACTTAGCAACAATGGAAGTCCAACCGACGCTACAGGACAGGATCATAAAGGCTCAGATAGGAGACAAGGAAATAGAGGAGATAAAGGAAAAGATGAAGGAGAATCGGGAAAAGGATATTCGCGAGGATGAGCATGGTACCTTGTGGTATGGAGATCGTTTGTGTGTGCCCAGCGACCCGGAGATAAGGGAGTTGATTCTGCAGGAGGCTCATAACTCGCCATACTCCATACATCCGGGCAACACAAAGATGTATATGGATTTGAAGAGCAGATTTTGGTGGAACAACATGAAGGGAGATATCGCCAAGCATATTGCCCTATGTGATGTGTGTAGCCGAGTGAAGGCAGAACACCAGAAGCCAGCAGGACTGCTACAGCCATTGCCCGTGCCGGATTGGAAGTGGGATAGAGTGGGAATGGACTTTATCACAGGATTGCCCAGGACCAGGTCAGGATATGACTCTATTTGGGTAGTGGTTGACCATTTGACCAAGGTAGCCCACTTTATACCGGTAAAGACAACCTATACGAGTGCAAAGTTGGCCAAGATTTACATGGACAGAATTGTGTGCCTACACGGAGTTCTCAAGAGTATCGTATCTGATAGAGGCACCCAATTTACCTCACACTTCTGGCGCCAGCTGCACGAGTCACTTGGTACTAGATTGGAGTTTAGCACAGCGTTTCACCCGCAGACTAATGGACAGACCGAGAGGGTGAATCAGATTTTGGAGGACATGCTGAGAGCTTGCGCTTTGGCTCATGGTTCTAGTTGGGATGAGAATTTGCCGTATGCGGAGTTTTCCTACAACAACAGCTATCAAACCAGCATCAAGACGTCACCGTTCGATGTGCTGTACGGGAAACGGTGCCGAACACCATTGCTATGGGATGGAGTAGGAGAACGTCAGCTGTTTGGACCTGATTTGATCAAGGACGCTGAGGAGAAGGTCGCCTTGATTAGAGATAGACTAAAGGTAGCACAATCAAGGCAGAAGAGCTACGCTGACGCCAAGCGCAAGGAAGTGGTGTATGAGATAGGTGATAGAGCATACCTCAGAGTATCGCCACTTCGTGGAATCAAGAGGTTTGGAATTAAGGGTAAGCTGGCACCTCGATTTATTGGACCGTATCGAGTCTTAGCACGCAAAGGAGAAGTTGCTTACCAGTTGGAGTTGCCAGAAGCTCTGTCCGCTGTTCACAATGTGTTCCACGTGTCCCAGCTGAAGAAATGTCATCCGAAGATGGTGGATACACCATTGAGAGACACCGTACCGCTAGAGGAGGTTCAGCTTGAGAATGACTTGACCTATGAGGAGAAGCCGGTCAAGATTCTGGAGACAGCGGAGAGGACTACCCGTACCAAGACGATCAGGTTTTGCAAGGTGCAGTGGAGCCACCACACCGAAGAGGAAGCCACTTGGGAGCGTGAGGATGACATCCGAGAGGACTACCCACACCTATTTGCTAGCCGCGCCGAATCTCGAGGACGAGATTCATCTTAAGGGGGTTAGTCTTGTCACATCCCAAATTTTAGATTTGGTCTCGCATATCATTCATATCATTGCATCATGCTTTTCCATGCAAAACCGTCAAGTGAAAAGGTTCGGCGAAACGCCATTTGCAAAACCCTACTCTATTTTGTTACGAGGTTCCTGCGGGAAGCTTTAGTAGGACTAGCGTGAACCACCCTTGTAGGTTAGTGGTTTCGCTCGAACCTTGACGCTAGATTGTTCCCCTCGACTGTACGAAACCGTAGGCGCAAGAATCGCTCGAATCGGAGCTCGTACGGAGGAGTTGTCGCCGTTTTAGTGAATCGTCGAAAAATGTCCGAATTTCGGGACCGAATTCCTAGTCCGCGTCTAACTCTGCGCCGATTCGGAGTAGGACCGCGCAGGCCCCACTTAAAGGGCCGAGCCGCCGCCTCCTTGCCCTCGATAACCGCGCCGCCTGCACGCGTCCCGAGGCCGCCGCCGCCTGTCCTGATCGCCGCCTCCCGCGCGACCCCGCGCGCCGCCGCAGCCAGGCCGCGACCTTGCCGCCGCCGGCCGCCAGCCCCGCCGCCATCGCCAGCCCCGCCGCCAGGTAAGGCCGCCGCCGACGCCACCTTGCCCCGCCGCCGCGCCGCTTCCCCGCCGCCGGCCGCATCCCGCCGCCGTGCCGCCCGCCTCGCCCGCGACGCCGCAGCCGCTCGCCCCCGCCTCGGCCGCCGCCGCGCGCCTACCCCGCCGCTGCAACGCGCCTCGCCCTCGCAGCGACTGCTGCCACCGAGCCGCCTCCCGCCGCTCGCCATCCCCGCCGCCGCGCGCCACGCCGACCCCGCCGCCCCGCAGCGCCCTCGCCCAGCCGCGCACCGCGCCGCCTCCGTAGCACCGCCGAGCCGCTGCGCGCGCCGCCGCCGAGCTGCTGCTGCGCGCCTCGCTCGCTGCCGCTGCTGCATGCGCTGCTGCGCCACCTTGCTGCGCTGCGCCGCGCGCACACACGCACGCACACGCGCCATGCCGCTGTGCCGCTGCCGCTTGCCGCGTCGCGCGCTAGCGCGCCTTCGCGCGCGCGTCTACCCACACGCGCACGCATACACGCGTGCCGCCATCGCCGCCGCACGTGCCGTCACCGCGTTCATGACTTTCTTGAACCATGCGCTGACCGTTTACATCCGCGCAGGAAAGTCACCGACGCCGGAACCGATCGCCACCGCCGTCCGAAACTCGCCGCCGTCCGTTTCGTCGTTTGTTTCCGGTAAGACTGCAGCCATCGTCAGATCTCAGATCAGCGGCTTAGATCGTTCGTTGACCGGTCAGACTCAGGCGTTGACTAGTCAGACGCCCAGTCAGCAGACGCTTTGACCAGTCAACAGACACAATTGACTGGTTAATTTCGTTAATCCTTTTAGTTGACAGATTTCGGTAGAATCTTATAAATTGCGTAGAAATTAAACCGCTTGGCCAAAAATTGCAAATAAAATATGTCTAGATTCAGTGAGTCGTGTACAATCTCGCTGTACCTTTGGTTCAGGCTTTTGCAGCAAGGTTTAGTACAGTTTAATCAAACTAATTAGTGGCCTTTCTGGAGTAATAAATTCGTAGAAAAAGATCCATAGCTCCAAAAATTGCGTATGATATGTCCCTGGATTCAGTGGAACGAGGGGAATCTCATCGTGAATTAAAAAGATAGGCTTACAGTAAAAACTTCTGCAGAAACTGTCTAGTGGCTTTCTTCCGTGTTTTAATTACTCGGGGAGTTTTATAATTCCTTTTTGAGTAATTCCAATTGGTACTGTTTCTAATCAGCGATGCCTATGCGGTAGAATTTTTCCAAGATTTTACAAACAGTATACTACCGGTAGTGAATTATTTGAGTTCTAGCTCTAGTTTTGAGCGTTACTTTTTGCGTGATAGTTTTCCTTGCGCTAAAACTATTTTCCATGCATGCAATCGGTAGTGTTATGGAATAGGATGTTGTGGTGCAGCTGTAGCACTAATTCACTTGTCGTTCTTGCATTCATGCATCATATTTGTTGCATATGCTTGTGATTGTTTGTTTATGAATGCAATTGTATCGTGTAGATTGTGACGAGTGCAACGCTTGCTCGTGTGTGGATTGTTCTTCCGACCGCTACAACAAAGGCAAGTAGATGCTACTTTGTTCATGATATCGTCCTACTATTTTCAATGCATTGTCGTGTATTTTGTAGATGCATGTGTAGGATGATACTATCGCTATGCTATGACCTATTATGTGGTAGGGCTTTCCTTGTAGATGAACCACCGTTGGTAGATGTGCTTAGCCATGCTATGTTGACGAGGGCTGGGTTACATCATTGAGACTTGTTTCTAAAAGTATTGGTTTGTGAAAACTAAAACAACTTAATCAATGAATCCCCTGAGTGTGATGGTATTGATAATTTTTGGTGGTTTCATTGCGGAAAGGCACCCAGGTATCAAGAGAGAATGATCGGCTTCTTTATTGTGTAGCTTACGTGTACAACCATGTGCCAATAATGGAATGGGCGGTTGGTTGGACTTAGTAGGTTGTGGTAACTCGAACCCGCGTATCCAGAGATGTAGAATTTTGGTAGGTTGGACCGATGCGCGTCGGGATTGAGGAGCTACTTCCCGAACAGTCTCAACTTGGACTTATCCCTATCACCACTCAAAATGAGAGTGATGGTACGAGCTGGGCTGGCCAAGTCACATGGGTAAAGTGTACTAACCTCTGCAGGGTGTATAATCTAATCGATTAGCCGTGTCCCCAGTTATGGACATCTGAGTTGCTTGATATTGATTCCATGACATGTTTCTCGCTCATTCCAATTTCATAATTGTTTTAATGTTGTTAGGTTAACTTAATTGGGATCTTTTCAAAGAAAATCAAAAACTGTTTATGAAAGTAGGACAAATGTATTTGCAAATGCAAGCCAGACACAGCTCCACTTGCCAAATATGCATGTAGATGTTAGTACTATTGTCTCCATTACTAGCTCTACTTGCCATACATTCCATGTATTGACCCTTCGGGGCTGCTACGTTTCATGTTGCAGGTTATTCCGATTCTGAGTAATCGGTATAGGCCACGGTACTCCACTCGGCACTTGTTCACTTGTGGGCAATTTGAAGAATGGAGGATTTACTTTGTTTATGTTGCTACCTAAATAATTTGAGCTAGCTTTGGGCTAAGCTTTTATTGTAATAATGGTACTCTGGATCTTCGTTATCTATGATACACGGTTATTTTGCTATGTTATTCATCTTACTCTATTGTGGGCCAATGAACCGATCCAGGGATTGGCATATCACATAGAGGCCACGGTCTTGTCAGAACCGGGGTGTTACACATCTGCATCGTAAGATCTAAATGAGATCCTGTGGTCTGTGTTAGTCGATCCAACCGAAACGGTATGGACCAATAGAAAGCAGCCACGTGGCCTGTCTGTTTAATAAAAACCAGAAATTAGATCTATTAGATGTTTAAACTTGAATAATTCATAACTTTTGATTCTCACGTCCAAATTTGACAAATTTTATATCAATGGAATCAGGAGAGAAAATCCTTTCCATTTATGCAATGTGTTTAATGATTTGCTTCTGTTAAAATGGTTGTTTTTGAATAAACATTTGTAGGCATAAATTGAGTATAGTAATTATTTGGAAAATGTTTTGTTATTCAAATAAAGTTTATTTAGCTTGTTTTGTACTTGTTTATGATTTAGTACAGTGCACGTGTCTTGTTTGGTGTAGAAAATCATCACATGGCATATTGCATACATTCATGTATTTTTGCTTGTATTAATTGTGTATGTGATTTTGTGCCATTATTTTATGTGTAGATTTTGGTGCAAATAGTGATTGTGATTGTGAGTATTGTAGCTACTCTCCAAACTACCAAGGCAAGTGGTGCTTCATGATTTATTCCTATGTTTTCAACTATGCGTTAGAAATATTTTGCTAGACTTGCATGGATATTTTGATCTATATGCTATGCTTGGGAAATCCTAGTAGTTGTAGAATTGCTAGAAATATTTATAAGTCTTATCAATGCCATGCTTAGCCTAGCTAGTAGCAACCAAGGGTGGTTATATATTCATGCTATGAGAAAATATTTCTAAGTCTTTGGACTTGAGTTTTGTTTAATAAAACAACTAAGTGAATGAAACACCTGGGTGGAATGGAAGGAATGGTTTATGTTGAGTGGTTACACAAGGCCCATTTCTATGGTTTACCTTGTGTATCTCACTTGTGGAAAGCCACGCAGGAACAAAGGGATTTGAGATGCCATATGTTAAGAAGCTTCTAGTGCAGCCACTTGGCAATATGGGCTCTGCCTGGACCACATAGGTTGCAATAACTTAGCCATTTGGACAGTTTCTCGTAGTGGGATGATAGGTTGGAAGGCGTCCATTTGGTCTAAGGGAAGGCTTCTGAAAGGTCCTGTCTTGGTTAAAATCAAGTCTTGTGGGGAAAGTGCACAACCTCTGCAGATGGAATAATCTAAGTACTTAGCCATGTCCCTGGTATTGGACAACTTGAGCATTAAGACATGGAAGCTATCAAGGATCTCCTCATCCCAATTTCTAAGTTAAAACTTGTGGTTGAACAAGGGTGAAGGTTCCCCAATGTCTATTGGTGGTTCCTTGGAAAAGATTTTGACAAAGAAAAACTTGGTGTTTTCAACTAATAGGTAAAACCTATTTTGAGCAAAGCAAGCCTAAGCTACACTTACCAAAATGCATATACTATTTAGTCTACCAATATTCTACTAAGGTATCACTTGCCAATACTATTCCAATGTATTGACCCACTGTGGCTGTAACTTGTGATGTTGCAGGTTACTCTGATGATGATTAAGGGTTATGAGTCTACACTCAACATGCTTGCCTGTGGCACATGAAGATGAAGACTTATTTATCTTATTACTTATTTAAACTCTTGTACTAGGCCTGTGGCCATGGAGTTTGTAAAAGACTATGTTTGTCTCTGGAATGACTTGTAATAATGACCTTTGTTTCTGTGTACTTCATCTTAAACTGTGGATGCTAGCATTGATCCAGGGACTAGCATTGCAATCACAGGGATCCTTTCCTTTATAAAGGAGGGATCTTACAGATGGTATCAGAGCACTGTGTTGCCTGTAGGATTATGACCCTAGGATTGGAAACCACTAAGGAATTTTTTTTAACAACTTCCACACTTGTATTTTCTTCTCGTAAACTTTTCTAATCTTCTTTATCATCTCTATTTGTAGATGAACTCCATCAACGAAGGCATGAAGAAGGGACCACTCATGACTATGACTTTGGAATGTGAGACAGAATTCCCCAAGGCTCTCAAGGACCTCATGGTTGCCATGGGAATACATGGTGCAGCTATGTACAAAGGTTTTCCTGTGATGGATGAAGGAGTTGAGTACTGGTGGGTACAACTTCACTTGTATAAAAACAAGGAAGACAACCACAAGGACTCAGGATTCTGCATGGTCACCAACTCAGTGATGCACACCACATTCTTTGATTCAGCAAGGGATGCAGCTTGGAAGGCCATCAAAGAACTTGGTGATAGAATCAAGTGCAGAATGCTCAACACCCAAAATGACCTTAGGGAAGAAAAGAAGCATACCCAAGAGTTAGAGGCTACCAACCAATGTTTAAGGAAGGACATCATAGACTTAGCAATGGAGTCATGTGATCTAGATAAACATATTGCCTCTAGGGATGCCCTGTTAGACAACTTGGCAAGTGAGATGGGATTGTAACGTACTTCGTTAGTTGGACCACCACACTTATCATTTTATTTCCCAAACAAATGTTGTTTAAAATAAGTTGAACCTTGGTTGTTTGTAATGGACCCATGTATGCCATGACTTGTGTGTTTTGATTTTCCAAAGATATGCATGTGATGCCTTGTCTGGTGATTATCTTAAATTGTGTCGATTCTAACATTTTCTATCTTATAAAATAGATGCCTAATGTTACCATCAGCACGGCTGAAGAGTTCAAGGGAACTCGTTTTGGCACTCGTATTATTGAGCTCACTAGTTTGCTCAATCTCCCACTTCCTACCATCATGATGCTTCCCCTCACCAAGTTTGAGAGGAAATACCTTTGGGGCTTCAAGGTTAATCAGCCAGGACGCCAGACTGAGCCTACCACGGAGGCAATCATCTTCAAGCTCATGCATGATGACAAGGAGAGAGGCCTAGAGGTAGTCATGCAGGATTTGCTTGGACGTTTACTAGGGAGACACTCTCGAGAGATTAGAGGTACTCACTTCCACGCCTTCGGTAGACATGATGAGGATGGTGAGGCCATTGACTTCGAGGATGCTTCGAGAGAGACGGCAGAGCCGATTCGTCTATACCTCCAGGACTTAGAGGTTCTTCTTAGGCACCTAGATACTGATAGGACCAACGTCATGCTCAGCAATGACGAACTCCAGGTGCAGCTTCGTGAGAAAGACAAGCTCTTCGCGGAGCAAGATGAGATAGTCAAAGAAATGGAGGCCAAGTTTGAGAGTCAGGATAGAAAGTTCAAGAGTCAAGAGAAGAGAGTCCAAGATAGGAACAAGAGGATTCGAGACATGACTGCAGAACTAGAGGCCAAGGACTTCGAGCTCGAGCATCAGCAAGGTGTGATTGAGAGGCTTCGTGCACAGAAGAGGGCTCTCAAAGCCAAAGTGGAGACCTTGACTACCAATGTTGAGGAATACAAGACCGCTATGGAGAATGCAGGTCTTACACTTGTTGATGAGGAGGTTGATGCAGAGGACTAGTGATGACTACTCATTTACCTTTATTTATCATGCCTTTGATTATTGAGTCGCAATGACCATCCAACATGTGGATGGCTTGCTATTGGTGTGTTTACTTTTCAGAACTTGTTGTCTATGTTGTTGAACTTTTATTATTATGATGCATGTTTGGTGATTTTTTATGTGATGTATTGTGCATGTTAGCATCTATGGGTATCTCATTCTTATCTCCATTGAACAACCACAGTTGCCTCCCCGACGTGCCAATCCCAACCCTAACAACAACATCAGCCCTGAGATGCAGCAGATGATGACAGCTCAGACTCAGTTGATGCAAATGATGACCACATTCATCCAGAATCACAACAACAACAACAACAACAATAATAATAATAACAACAACAATCAGAACAACCCACCGGGTTTTGACATGCTTACCAGGTTCTTAAGACTGAGGCCAGCAAAGTTCTCAGGAACTACTGATCCTATGGTGGCCAATGATTGGCTACGCTCTGTGAACAAGGACTTGGTAACTGTTGGCTGTACTGATGAAGAGAAAGTCAGATTTGCAGCACACTTGTTGGAAGGACCAGCAGCCACTTGGTGGGATAACTTCCAAATCACCACTCCCATTGCGGATGTGACATGGGCTATCTTCGAAGATGGTTTCCGTACTGCTCACATCTCATCCGGAGTGATGAGTTTGAAGAAGAAAGAGTTCCATAACTTGAAGCAGCGCCACCGCAGCGTGGTTGAATATATCGAGGAGTTCAACAATCTGGCGCGATATGCACCGGATGAAGTTGACACTGATGCTAAGAGGAAGGAAAAGTTCCTTGAAGGATTGAATGATGAATTGAACCTGCAGTTAGCTGTGGCCTATGTTCCCACATACCAGTCTCTTTGTGACAAGGCTGCTATTTTGGAGAGCAAAATGAAACAAGTTGAAAGCAGGAAGAGGAAGCACTCTGACAAGCACAACTCGGGATCGTCTCACAAGCGTTCCCATTATGATGACAGTGGGAGTTCTGGATCCCACAAGCATGGGAAGTTCAACAAGCACCACAAACACAACCGTTATCATGACAACAAGCACCACCGTAGTCATGACAACGATAAGTACAAGAATCACAAGGGTGGATATAATAGCCACCACAATGGAAGTGGAAGTGGCAGTGGAAGCCAGCATGTTAAGAAGGATCTTAGTCAGGTTGAATGTTTCAAGTGCAAGAAGATGGGGCATTATGCAAATGAATGCCCAGAAAAGAAAGTTGAAGGACCCAACAAGCCCAACCCTTTTCAAAAGGGACAAGTGAACCACATCAATGTGGAAGAAATCTATGAGGAACCTGATGCTGTTGCTGGTAAGTTCAAACTCAATTCTGTTCCAGCATTTGTTCTATTTGATACTGGTGCATCTCATTCATTCATATCAAGAGCATTTGTTGAAAGAAATGAACTACCGGTCGAAACTATTGGGTGTCCTATAAAAGTAAGTTCTCCTGGCGGAGAAATGATAGTGAATTCAAGATGTCATGATCTAGTCATAGAGTTTGGGAAGTATAAGTTTCCCGTTAACCTGATAATCCTAAACTCCCAAGGATTGGATGTTATTTTGGGAATGGACTGGATGACTAAGCACAAGGGAGTGATAGATTGTGCCAACCATACTGTCTCACTCACAACTCCAGAAAACAAAAGGATCAGATTCAAGACCAACTTTGAAGCAAAAAGGAGTAAGCCTAATTCTCTTAAGGGGGTTAGCATAGACAGTGTGCCAATTGTGAGTGAATATCCGGATGTGTTTCCGGAAGAATTGCCGGGAATGCCACCAGATAGAGATGTGGAGTTTCTTATTGATTTGCTACCAGGATCTGGACCAATAGCAAAAAGACCGTACAAGATGTCAGTTGATGAGTTGAAAGAACTCAAGAAGCAACTTGGAGAACAGTTGCAGAAAGGTTTTATCCAACCAAGTTCTTCATCTTGGGGAGCACCAGTTTTGTTTGTGGAAAAGAAAGATAGAAGTCAAAGGTTATGCATAGATTACCGTTCACTCAATGAGGTGACTATCAAGAACAAATACCCTTTACCAAGAATCAATGACTTGTTTGATCAGTTAGAAGGAGCTTGTGTGTTCTCAAAGATTGATCTCTGGTCAGGTTATTTCTAGCTCAAGATAAGGGAACGAGACATACCTAAGACAACTTTCACCACTAGGTATGGTTTGTATGAGTATACCGTGATGCCATTTGGTTTGACCAATGCACCAGCATACTTTATGAATATGATGAACAAGGTGTTCATGGAGTTCCTTGACAAGTTTGTTGTCGTTTTCATCGATGGAATTTTAATCTACTCCAAGAGCAAAGAAGAGCATGAAAGACATCTATGTTTGATACTTGAAAAGCTTAGAGAGCATAAGCTGTATGCCAAATTCAGCAAGTGTGAATTTTGGTTAAATGAAGTTGGTTTTCTTGGACACATTGTGTCAGGAGATGGTGTAGCAGTTGATCCTGCTAAAGTTTCAGCTGTAACTGAATGGTAATCTCCTAAGTCAGTGAAAGAGGTTCGTAGTTTTCTTGGCTTGGCAGGATACTACAGAAGATTTATCGAGAATTTTTCCAAGGTAGCTAAGCCTATGACAGAGTTACTAAAGAAAGACAAGAAATTTGCTTGGTCTGAAGGATGTGAACTCAGTTTCCAAGAATTGAAGAAGAGACTAGTGACAACACTAGTCTTATGTTTGCCAGATTTGGAGAAAGATTTCCAAGTATATTGTGATGCATCTCATCATGGATTAGGTGCAGTACTTATGCAAGAAGGGAAAGTTGTGGCTTATGCCTCGAGACAACTCAAAACTCATGAGGTAAATTACCGTACTCATGATTTAGAGTTAGCCTCTGTTGTCCATGCACTCAAAACATGGAGACATTATCTTTTGGGAAAACGATGTGAAGTGTTCACAGATCACAAAAGTTTGAAGTATATCTTCACCCAGAAAGAAATTAATATGAGACAAAGAAGATGGCTAGAACTCATCAAGGATTATGACTTGAGTCTGCAATACCACCCCGGTAAAGCGAATGTTGTGGCGGATGCTCTAAGCCGTAAAGTTTTTGTGAATGGCCTTACTAAGGGAGAATTGCCAGATGATCTATGTACCCAATTCAGAAATCTCAGATTGGAGATTGTGCCTAAGGGACATCTCATGACTTTGGATGTTCAACCCACTTTGTTGGACAAGATCAAAGAAGCCCAGAAGACAGATAAGGAAATTGAAGAGATTAAGGAAAAGATTGGCAAGGGAAAAGCCAAAGGATTCCATGAAGACGAACAGGGTACTTTATGGCATGGAAAACGTATCTGTGTTCCACAAGATCCGGAACTTCGGAAACTGATTTTACAAGAAGCACACAACTCACCATATTCCATTCATCCGGGTAACACCAAAATGTACATGGATATGAAGGAAAGATTTTGGTGGAATAATCTCAAGAAGGACATCGCCGAACATATTGCTTTGTGTGATGTGTGTAGTAGAGTGAAAGCGGGGCATCAGAAACCAGCAGGATTGTTACAACCACTACCCATTCCTGATTGGAAGTGGGACAAGATTGGTATGGATTTCATTACCGGATTGCCAAGGACCAGGTCAGGATATGATTCTATTTGGGTAGTAGTGGATCGCTTAACTAAAGTGGCTCATTTCGTACCCATGAAGACAACTTACACAAGTGCTAAGTTAGCCAATATCTATATGAGTAGAATTGTATGTCTACATGGTGTACCCAAGAGTATTGTGTCTGATAGGGGAACTCAATTCACTTCCCATTTTTGGAGGCAATTACATGAGTCATTGGGAACGAGGTTGGAATTCAGCACTGGTTTTCACCCTCAAACTGATGGACAGACAGAAAGGACCAATCAGATTCTTGAAGATATGTTGAGAGCATGTGCTCTAGACTATGGATCCAATTGGGATGGAAGTCTGCCTTATGCAGAATTCTCTTACAATAACAGCTATCAAGCCAGTATTGAGATGGCACCATTTGAGTTTATCTATGGGAGAAAGTGTACCAACCCATTGCTATGGAATGGTGTGGGAGAAAGAAGCTTGTTCGGACCATAACTCATCAAAGAGGCTGAAGAGAAAGTCAAGTTAGTTAAGGACAGATTGAAGATAGCACAGTCCTGACAGAAGAGTTACACAGATCCTAAGTGAAGAGAAGTCACCTATGAAGTAAGTGATAGAGCTTATCTTAGAGTGTCACCACTTCGTGGAGTGAAGAGATTTGGAGTCAAAGGAAAATTGGCCCCAAGATATGTTGGACCATTCAAGATTCTGAGCCGTAAAGGAGAAGTAGCATATGAGATTGAATTGCCTGAATCATTGTCTGCCGTTCACAATGTGTTTCATGTGAGTCATCTTAAGAAATGCCATCCAGAAATGGAAGAGACTTCTTTGAAGGTTACTATACCTTTGGAAGAGGTTCAATTGGAGAGTGACCTCACTTATGAGGAGAAGCCTATCAAGATTCTTGAGACTACAGAAAGAGTTACTCGGACTAAGACTATCAAATTCTGCAAAGTTCAATGGAACCATCATTCCGAAGAAGAAGCAACATGGGAAAGAGAAGATGACCTTCGGAAAGACCACCCTCACCTATTTGCTAGCCAACCCGAATCTCGAGGGCGAAATTCACCTTAAGGGGGTTAGATTTGTAACATCCCTAAAATCATGTTTCAAAACTCATGCATATCATCCATGCATCCATGATCATTTAGGATTCCTTTTCAAAATCATTTAAAAAACAGGAGCATCTGATGCTCATTATTTTATGTAAGTATGCTATAGCCTTGTCGCTACCTTCTATGAGAAAGGTACTTATTTTAATCAGAAATGTTTTGAGTTCAAACTTAAGTGTTGTTTCTAAAGTTTGGTCAAGGTTTCAAAACAAATTATGATTTATAAACCAATCTTTTACTATTTATAATTACTTAACTAGAGCTTGTTTTTAAATTCTTTTTCAAAACTCAAGTTGATTTTAAAGGGTGAACAGTTGTGTTACACATTCCAGGAGGCAAGAATCAACAAACTTTAGTGTGGGGAAAGTTTCATTTAAAACAGATTTGATTTGATCTTTCAAATTCAAACCAGAAATCCATTCAGAAAAGGAAAAAGATTAAAGGAGGAAAAAATAAAACAGATCAACCAATCTAGCCCTACCCAGCCCAGCAAACCATTCTGGCCCAGCAAGAGCCCACCCGGGAACCCCTCTGCCTCTGTTCTTTTCACCCACGCGCTCACCCATAGAGTCACTGACGCAGGGACCCCACCTTCTCTCTTTTTCTCTCGCTGACAACAGCGGCCCACGCGTCAGTCATCGTCTCCACCCCCAGCGACCAGTTCTTCCCCAAATTCCTCCGGCCATTTCCTATTTAATTCCGCGGCTTCAATTCCCGTTCAATGGTCGAGTAATTCACGCCCACATCCTCGCCTACTTAAGCACCATGCTTCCCTTCCCCTTTTCCCCCAAACCCCACCCCACCAGAGCCACCAGGCTGCTCGGAATTCTCTCAGAACCTCCCTCTGCTCCGAAGCCTTCCGGCGACGATTCCAGCCAAACCCCATCGCCCCTCGCCTCCTCGACCACACGAGCACACTCCCCATCACCAGGCGCATCTATCGGTACCTCCCTCTCGCTCGCGCATGCTCTGTATCCTCGACAGCGTCATTGACTGAGCTCCGCCACCGTCTGCTCGAACTTCGGCGACCATTCCCCGTAAGCCCCAGCTTCCCCTCTTCCTCTGTTTGATGCGTGTGTGATCCCCAGCATCCTGCGCACCTAACGCAACCCTTTTCTCGTCTTAGCGTGGCCCAGAACATCGTCTCCGTCACCAACCGAGAACAACCGACGCCGTCTCGATCTCCGACGAGCAATCAACATCGACTCCGTACGCCCCTTCGCCAATCGAGCACACGCCGAGCATCCCCTCGTCATGGCGATTCTGGTGAGCTTCTCCCCTACTCCTCTCGCCTCTTGTAACTCCGGCAACTTCACCGCCAGAGCATGTTGCCACCTGTCGCCGCCGCTGGCGCCTCCCGTTTAGGGTTAGCTGCTTAGGGCCGTTAGATCTTGATCCACTAGACGCGATAGATTCAATCACCGAAGCGGTATGGATGCATCTGCACCGTCAGATCTAAATGAGATCCTGTGGTCTGTGTTAGTCGATCCAACCGAAACGGTATGGACCAATAGAAAGCAGCCATGTGGCCTGTCTATTTAATAAAAACCAGAAATTAGATCTATTAGATGTTTAAACTTGAATAATTCATAACTTTTGATTCTCATGTCCAAATTTGACAAATTTTATATCAATGGAATCAGGAGAGAAAATCATTTCCATTTATGCAATGTGTTTAATGATTTGCTTCTGTTAAAATGGTTGTGTTTTCAGAAACAATTGTAGGCATAAATTGAGTATAGTAATTATTTGGAAAATGTTTTGTTATTCAAATAAAGTTTATTTAGCTTGTTTTGTACTTGTTTATGATTCAGTACAGTGCACTTGTCTTGTTTGGTGCAGAAAATCATCACATGGCATATTGCATACATTCATGTATTTTTGCTTGTATTAATTGTGTATGTGATTTTGTGCCATTATTTTATGTGTAGATTTTGGTGCAAATAGTGATTGTGATTGTGAGGATTGTAGCTACTCTCCAAACTACCGAGGCATGTGGTGCTTCATGATTTATTCCTATGTTTTTCAACTATGCATTAGAAATATTTTGCTAGACTTGCATGGATATTTTGATCTATATGCTATGCTTGGGAAATCCTAGTAGTTGTAGAATTGCTAGAAATATTTCTAATTCTTATCAATGCCATGCTTAGCCTAGGTAGTAGCAACCAAGGGTGGTTATATATTCATGCTATGAGAAAATATTTCTAAGTCTTTGGACTTGAGTTTTGTTTAATAAAACAACTAAGTGAATGAAACACCTGGGTGGAATGGAAGGAATGGTTTATGTTGAGTGGTTACACAAGGCCCATTTCTATGGTTTACCTTGTGTATCTCACTTGTGGAAAGCCTCCCAGGAACAAAGGGATTTGAGATGCCATATGTTAAGAAGCTTCTAGTGCAGCCACTTGGCAATATGGGCTCTGCCTGGACCACATAGGTTGCAATAACTTAGCCATTTGGACAGTTGGTGGTAGTGGGATGATAGGTTGGAACGCGTCCATTTGGTCTAAGGGAAGGTTTCTGAAAGGTCCTGTCTTGGTGAAAATCAAGTCTTGTGGGGAAAGTGCACAACCTCTGCAGATGGAATAATCTAAGTACTTAGCCATGTCCCTGGTATTGGACAACTTGAGCATCAAGACATGGAAGCTATCAAGAATCTCCTCATCCCAATTTCTAAGTTAAAACTTGTGGTTGAACAAGGGTGAAGGTTCCCCAATGTCTATTGGTGGTTCCTTGGAAAAGATTTTGACAAAGAAAAACTTGGTGTTTTCAACTAATAGGTAAAACCTATTTTGAGCAAAGCAAGCCTAAGATACACTTAGCCAAAATGCATATAGTATTTAGTCTACCAATATTCTACTAAGGTATCACTTGCCAATACTATTCCAATGTATTGACCCACTGTGGCTGTAACTTGTGATGTTGCAGGTTACTCTGATGATGATTAAGGGTTATGAGTCTACACTCAACATGCTTGCCTGTGGCACATGAAGATGAAGACTTATTTATCTTATTACTTATTTAAACTCTTGTACTAGGCCTGTGGCCATGGAGTTTGTAAAAGACTATGTTTGTCTCTGGAATGACTTGTAATAATGACCTTTGTTTCTGTGTACTTCATCTTAAACTGTGGATGCTAGCATTGATCCAGGGACTAGCATTGCAATCACAGGGATCCTTTCCTTTATAAAGGAGGGATCTTACATAAAACTCCTTGATGCTGGTATTATTTATCCTATTGTTGATAGTAAATGGGTTAGCCCTGTTCATCGTGTTCCGTAAAAAGGGGGAATAACTGTTGTGCCTAATGAGGATAATGAGCTTATACCCCAAAGAGTAGTGGTTGGGTATTGAATGTGCATTGATTTTAGAAAGATCAGTAAAGTTACTAAGAAAGATCACTATCCTTTGCCTTTATTGATCAAATGCTTGAGAGGTTGTCCAAAAAGACTCACTTTTGCTTTCTTGATGGTTATTCTAGGTTTTCTCAAATTGCCGCGAAAGCACAGGACCAAGATAAAACTACTTTCACTTGTCCTTATGGTACTTATGCTTATAGGCGTATGAGTTTTGGTTTATGTAATGCTCCTGCTACCTTTCAGAGATGTATGTCTGCTATCTTTCATGGTTTTTGTGAGGAAATTGTGGAGGTTTTCATGGACGATTTTCCGTCTATGGAACTTCTTTTGATAACTGTTTGCACAACCTTGATAAAGTTTTGCAAAGATGTGATGAAACCAACCTTCTTCTTAATTGGGAGAAATGCCATTTCATGGTTAATGAAGGGATTATTCTTGGACACAAGATCTCTGAAAGAGGCATTGCAGTTGACAGAGCCAAAATTGAAGCAATTGAGAAGATGCCTTGTCCTAGGGATATCAAAGGTATTCGTAGTATCCTAGGTCATGCTGGTTTCTATAAGAGGTTTATTAAAGATTTCTACAAAATTTCAAAGCCCCTTACTAATATTCTTCAAAAAGATGTACCTTTTGTTTTTGATGATGATTGTAAGGAAGCTTTTGAAACTTTGAAGAAAGCTTTGACAACTGCTCCTATTGTCCAACCACCTGATTGGAGTTTATCTTTTGAAATTATGTGTGATGCTAGTGATTTTGCTGTGGGTGCTGTCCTTGGACAACGTGTTGATAAGAAGTTGAATGTTATTCATTACGCTAGCAAGACTCTTGATGCTGCTCAAAGGAATTATGCTACTACTGAAAAAGAGTTCTTAGCTGTAATCTTTGCTTGTGATAAGTTTAGACCTTATATTGTTGATTCTAAGGTTACGATTCATACTGATCATGCTGCTATTAAGTACCTTATGACAAAGAAGGACGCTAAGCCTAGGCTTATAAGTGGGTGTTTCTTTTGCAAGAGTTTGATCTGCATATTGTGGATAGGAAAGGTGCTAATAATCTTGTTGCTAATAATTTATCTCGTCTGGAAAATATTTCTTTTGACCCATTGCCTGTTAATGATAGTTTTACAAATGAGCAGTTAGCTGCAATAAGGGTAAGTCCACATGAAAGTCCTTGGTATGCTGATTATGCTAACTTTATTGTTTCCAAGTATTTGCCTCCAACCTTTACAGCTCAACAAAGAAGGAAATTCTTTTTTGATCTAAGGCATTACTTTTGGGATGACCCACACTTATATAAAGGAGTAGATGGAATTATGCGAAGATGTGTTCCGGAATTTGAACAACAAGAGGTATTGAGAAAATGTCATGGCAGTGCTTATGGAGGACATCATGCTGGGAATAGGACCGCACAAAAGGTTTTACAATCTAGATTTTATTGGCCTACCCTTTTTAAAGATGCAAGAAAGTTTGTCTATCATGTGATGAATGCCAAGGAGTAGGTAACATCTCTAGACGCAATGAAATGCCTCTGAATTATTCTCTTGTTATTGAACCTTTTGATTGTTGGGGATTTGACTTTATGGGGCCTTTTCCTCCTTCAAAGGGGTATACTCATATTCTTGTTGTTGTTGACTATGTTACAAAGTGGATGGAAGCCATACCTACAAACAGTGCTGATGGTAAGACCTCTTTGAAAATGCTTAAAGATGTCATTTTTCCTAGGTTTTGTGTGCCTAGATATCTTATGACTGATGAAGGCTCTCATTTTATTCATGGGGGTTTTAGAAAAACTCTCGCTAAGTATGATGTAAACCACAGAATTGCTTCAGCTTATCACCCCCAAACTAGTGGGTAAGTAGAACTTTCCAATAGGGAAATTAAATCTATCCTGCAGAAGACTGTCAATAGATCTAGGAAAAATTGGGCTAAAAAGTTGAATAACGCTTTGTGGTCTTATAGAACTGCTTATAAAAATCATATGGGGATGTCTCCTTACAAAATGGTCTATGGGAAAGCTTGTAACTTGCCTTTAGAATTAGAACACAAAGATTATTGGTCAGTAAAAGAATTGAATAGAGATTTTAGACTTGCTGGTGAGAAAAGACTGCTCGATTTAAGTAATCTAGATGAGTGGAGAGGTGAAGCTTACGAAAATGCTAGGATCTTTAAGGAAAAAGTAAAAATATGGCATGATAGGAGAATTATCAAAAGGGAGTTCCATGTTGGTGAGAAAGTTCTTTTGTATAGGTCTCGTCTCAGATTTTTTGCAGGGAAACTACTCTCCAAATGGGAAGGACCTTTTGTTATCAAGGAAGTGTACCGTTCAGGTGCCATCAAAATTTCTTCTCTGAAGGATGACACAACACAGGTGGTTAATGGTCAAAGACTAAAACATTATATTTCTGGAGATTCTTATAATGAAGATGTGGATGTTATTCAAATGGTGACCCCAGAAGAATTTATCAGAATCCAAATGTCGGAAACTGCAGAGTTCGTCCTTGAATAGGTAAAAGTGGTGAAAACAGAAGGTTCGTGAAACTCCAATCTTTTTATATTTTTGATGTTTTTAATACATAAGGGAAGTTACGAGACGAAAGTGAAGAGGAAACGGATCCCGGGGTGGACAAAACCACCCCAGGCGCGGGCCCAACATGGTCGCGCCTGAGGGGGGGTGTTCCCCCTCAAACTCTGTCTCCGCCTCGTTTCCATGTCAAAACCTTCCTTATGCATTGAAACTTCGTAATATATAACCCCCCGGGTTCCCCGAGGTTCTTGCACCGTGTTCTCGTCGTGTTTTCGTTTCGATCTGTTTCTGTCAGGAAAATCCTCAGATTTGGAGCCTCAATGTCTTCCTCTGGATCACCCACGAAGGGTTCCTCTGCGGACATACTCAACCCGTACATGTATGAGTTGAGGGTTCATCCCAAAGAGTTGATCCTCAAGGAGGGGAAGGTACAGATGAAATAAGTTCAAGGCCCTAAAGGAGAAGTCAGTCTGGAATACATGATGGAAGCATTGGAATAGGAAGTTTTCAGGTACAAGAAGATGGCAGAACACGAAGTGGATGTTATTCACAAGAGAAGCTCAGAACTCATCACCAAGCACGAAGGAGAAGTAGCTGATCTCCGAGAAGAGATCTTTTCACTCTGTCAGACCACCAACCAATTGCAAGCACAACTCTATGACATACATAACCAAAACTGTGAGTATGAGGCTAGATTTGATCGCATAAGCTCTGCTGCTAGTTTCAGGATTGCGGAGACAAGGACACCCTTTTTGGATGGGGAACCATTTCCTTGGAAGTTTTATGATGACAAGAGAACACCACCACCACCAAAGGAATAATTCTTCATCAGGTTTGGCATCCCCTTGGCTTGTTCCAAGCTTGGGGGAATGCCACGGTATCACCACCATTATCTTTTACCTTTTTAGTGGATTCATATCTGTGGTAGAAAGGTTATCTTATAGTTTGGTTTGCATGTGGAAGTATCTCTCCTTTAGTTGATTATCTATGTATCCCTTGGTGTGAGTGCCTTTATTGGAATATTAATGAGAAGTATCATCTTTTACTTTTTGCACTTCTTATTTTAGTTTGCAATCTCTATTATATGATGGATCTTGTTGATCAGTATTGTAACCACTTTGGGAGAATCAAGTCGATCTAAATTGGTTTTGGCAAACCGATTCTGGTCAGTAGCATTACTATGAAAGAGAAAAAGAAAGAAAAAAAGGCTTACAGATATTTTGTATCATTTGTTTTCTTTCTTGTTGGCTCATAAGCTTAGTATTATTTATTTAAGATTCTTTTGTTTCTTCAAGAAAGATTGCATGTTTGGCTTTATTACTTGTATGTTTGCTTGTTTCTTTCAACTCTCTTTCTTGCTACCCAGCCTTGCTAGCCAAAAACCTGTTTTGAGAAGGCATACTTCTCATTTTTCTAAATCCCTTTGAACCAAAACTTTTGCCACTTGTGTCCACCATATCTACCTAGTAGCTTTTGCTATTCCAAGAAAATTCTCAAGCTTCATCTACCTTTCGAATTAAAAAGTATTTTGTTATGAGAAAACTAGTTAGTAAAGCTCTCACGAACTTGATGTCACACCTTATTTATTTGCCCCTAATAGACTTGAACCATTGTGAACATCGAAGTTGTATATGCTTGCATCTATACGTTGGAATTAGCAGAACCGTGCTATCACGGGGAGCGTTTTCAACATTGCACTTGTACTCTATATACAGTTGATATCGTGCTCTTTTGTCTATGGATGTCAACGGTGTGAAATAAAGAGGGAACTTGTAAGTCCATGGAGTTTGTATCCTGTGTTAGAGAAATTCCTGGGCCGCTAGCCTAAGCTATGCTTAATCATGGTGGAAACTTACAGCATCACCATAGTGAGTCATCTATGAAGCATCCTCAATAAAAAGCTATGCACATAGTAAATAAAAAGATCGTTGAGATGCTCATTGTCTACTTTCCTTGTCATTTTGGTTATGGGAAAGCTCTTGTACCATGTGCAAGGGGTACCCCATTGGCGGATCTCAATGATATGCAAATACTTACAATGACAAGAACTTACCTGTGACCAAAGTTGAGTAGCATGAGGAGTGGCCCTCATATTCAAGGGACATGAGATTGCCAACTTATATTTCGTCAAGCATATACTCCATCTTTGTTCACTTTAACCTTAATCATCTCAAGATGCTTATGATAGGGGCAATGAGGACTCAAAGCTAGTAAGTACCATAATCTTTTGGAAGCTCTTTATGAATTGTAATCCCTGTTACCCTCTAAGAAGGGATCTTTCTCCCACTTCCAAGTTGAGTCAGTAAACCTACTTCCTCTCTATCTCCAGCAAGCATTTGAGTTGTTGTGTTTCAAGAATTCATATGGTGATTTATTCAATCATGTTCTTTATCTTCCTTGTTTGCACAAAACTCTTATCTATTGAGTATTACTTTGAAAGCCTTCACTTGTGAAAAACCGTTTTGAGCAGTGTTCCTGTTTTGAAACTTCTACAAAAAGCTTTTGTGAAACTGTTTGCCAGGTGTTCTCTGACCAAGAACAAGTTTGACAATTCCAATTATGATTTATCTTTATGCATCTCTATTTTGAATGTTGTACTTGGTTGAAAGCTAAGTTATATAATGGTGAGTTGCTTTCTTCTATGAGTTGTGCAATGGTAAGTGTGATGCTTCTTGTTCGTATTCTTTTATCAACACTTCACTCCATAAACCTGTGGACATGTTTACTGATCTCAGTTTTCGCTTGGGGACAAGCAAAGTCTAAGCTTGGGGGAGTTGATACGCCC
Organism: Avena sativa; assembly: GCA_916181665.1. NCBI lineage: Eukaryota > Viridiplantae > Streptophyta > Magnoliopsida > Poales > Poaceae > Avena > Avena sativa. The sequence continues at coordinate 121,307,504 of OV702297.1, read as the reverse complement.
AATTTGCATCACCATTCTATATCATAATTTACCTCTATTCATTGATATTTGTCTTATTATGAGTTATTACTTATGGCTTTTTCATCTGTTTATGCATGTTGGATGATTCTTGGAGGATGGACTGCCAGAGTCTAGATTCTGATGGAAAAGAAGGCGTTTCGGTGCAATTTCGCAAATATCAGAAAAATACCATCTGGAAACATATTATTTCTCCAGAAGAATGAGGGAGCCAGAAGGAGGGACGAAGAAGGGCCTCAGGGGGCCCACACCCCCTAGGTGCGGGCCCACCTGACCCCGTGCCTAGGGAAGGTGTGGCCCACCTGCCCGGTCTCCGACTCTGCCCCTTTGCCTATATCTTCCCTACGGAACCCTAAACCTCGGGGATCAACCACAGATAGATTTCCGCCTCCTCTGGGGGGGGCGGAAAACACTGAGAGAGAAAGATCTCTCCGACAGACAGATTTCTGCCGGGGGAATTCCTTCCCGGAGAGGGGAGACTGTCACCATCAACACCGTCATCAAGCTAGGCTTCATCATCATCATCCACACCATCATCTCCACCAGCACCATCATCACCACTCCATCCCACTGTAACAATTGTGTTGGATATTGCTTTAGTTCTTAGGGGAAACTTTCCCGGTGTTGATTACTATTGTAGTTGATGCTTGTGAGTGGAAAATTGGATTATTTTTTATGTTCATATTGTTATCCATTATCATATCATCTTTGATCTTGATACATATGATGTCTTGTGAGTAGTTCATTTAGTTCTTAAGGACATGGGAGAAGTTGTATTGTTAGTAGTGAATCTGTGATAAGTTATTATTCAATGGTTTAGTATTTAAGTTGTGGTTCTATTCTTCTAGTGGTGTCATGTGAACGTCGACTACATGACACTTCACCATTTATGGGCCTAGGGGGATGCATTGTGTATTTGGCTACTAATTGTGGGGTTGCCGGAGTGACAGAAACCTGAACCCCCGTTAGGACACCTTTGCACAAGGGAGCGTAGGATCTCAGAGTTTAAGGCCATGGTTAGATTTATATCTTAATTACTTTCCTGTAGTTACGGATGTTTGCAGGGGGTTTAATCACAAGTATGTATTAGTCCAAGTATGGTCAGTACATTAGAACAGGTTCACCCACACAACACTTACAACACCAGAGAAGAGTACTCAGCTATGTGAAGCGAATGCACTTGACAGAATTCCCATGTGTCCTCGAGAACGTTTGGTCCTTATAAGTATTTCCACTGGCTTGTCCTTTGCTAAGAAAGGATTGGGCCACTTGCTCCGTTTGTTTGGTACCTTTATTACTTTCTCTTTGTTTCGTTGCCTTGTCAGAAAAACACTAAAAATCCGTTTGCTAAGTATTGACAGAGATTTCCTGCTCCATACCAATGTTCAGCACCTTCTGCTCCTTGTTGGGATCAACACTCCTATTTATCGAAAGTACTACGATACACCCTCTATACTTGTGGGTCATCATATACCTTAAGTGTGTCACCCTACGGTTCATGAATAATGTAGACATGATCGAGACCCCTCTCCGATCAATAATCAGCAGCGGGACCTAGAGATCCGTACGGACTCCCACACATTCAACTATGACTTCTGTGATCGTGTGAACCTTATACGCATATAACTCAATCCCTTTTTCTCGCGATATATTACATGTCTGAGATTCGATCATCGGTATCTCCATACCTAGTTTGATCTTGTTACTTACATGTACTCTTTTGTCGTTCCCGTGATATATCATTCTAGTGATCAAATCACTTGCTTGCAAGCTAACTAATGTGATATCACCGAGAGGGCCCAGAGTATATCTATCCATCATCGGGATGGAAAAATTCCACTCTTGATACATGAGCCTCAACATAACACCTTCGTAGCACTGAACCCATCTTTATAGTCACCCTGTCACGGTGTGACGTTTGATGTTATCAAGATACTCTTCCAGTGTTAGTGATTGACATGATCTCATGGTCTAAGGATTAAGATTATTTCGTATGATGTTATAGCAATATAAACACAATGACCTTGATCGTAATGCTATACTTCGGATGAATGTTCATCACATCATTCCAACAATGTTGTGATCTCGTTATTAACAACATCCAATGTCCATGACTAGGAAACCTTTGATCATCTTGTTAATCAACGATCTAGTTTATAAGAGAGGCATAACTAAGAACTTTATTTTTGTTTATTAAACACACATGTATTAACGTTTCCGTATTAATACAATTATAGCATGCAAAATAAACATTTATCATCAATAAGGAATACGATAATAACCACTTTATTATTGCCTCTCGGCATATTCCCTTCAGTCTCCCACTTGCACTAGAGACAATAATATAGTTTGAAAACTTTGCGTATTGAATACCTATGGCTTTATGGTGTTTCATATACGCAATTGCAAGTGGTTAACATAATCTACGGATCTGACGCTTCAGGTCCTTGTGTATTTACATGTCTTTGCGCCTTCACGCATCACTCATTTTCCAATGAGATGGCATTGTATAAATTTGGTCTTTTGGTGAGACCTTTAGTTCTTTGGGGTTAAATCATGTCGATACTGTTGTCGTACAATATATATTTAGTGTTATCCTGTTGCGAACCACACCTTAGTTTGATAACAAACTACTTGACACAAATGCCCTCCTTTGTTGCTACTATAGCAGTCATATACTTAGCCTTATCTTGTAGTATCCGTCACAATGTCTTAACTTTGGAATTCATCCAAATCCGTCATGGAAACTCCTTTCCATTTCATTGTGCCACCCATAGTTTAACTTGAGATAAACTTAATTTCTATCTTGTGACAAAACTAGTATCAATGTAACGCTTTACAATGAACTATTTGTAACTTATACAAATGGAATATATTCTTAATTCTTCTAAAATATTGTAATAATATCCTTACTATCGTCCAATGATCATTTTATGATTCATTCTGGTATATGCTCATAACACTTAGAGCATAGGACATATCTGGATGTGTACATATCATGGTATGATTGATCAAAACATTCTTGTGATTTCACTTATCAAGTGTCAAAGCACTTGAATCTTGTTTCACTTATCAAGTGTCGATACACTTGAATCTTGATTCAATTCTTTTCCATGTGACAAGATCTTTTTCTCGTCATTTCTATATTAAACCCCTTCAATGTCTCATATATGTACGTTTGGCATGACCATATTAGCGTCACTGTCTATCCATGTAGACATTCATGCTAAATATTCAGGTTTTGCCTAAGTCTTTCATCAAAATGAAATTCTTAACCATTGTCAATAAAAGATACATCATTTTCAATGAACAAGATGTCCTCCACATAATGTATTATAAATATGTCTCAGCGCTCCCACTTAATTTCTTGCAAATACAAGCATCTTCATCGTATCCTGATGAAACTCCTTTAGTAGTTTTATCATGGCGAAGAATCCAACTCCGCGACGCTTACTTCAACTATTGAAGTTTGCACGCCCCTTTTAGCATCCTTTGAATTAACAAAACCCTTTGGATCGTGTCATGTACACGTCCTAGGTAACCATTCTATTAGAAGAACTTTGTTTTGTTTATTAATCTACCATATACCAAATTATATGTAGTGGTTGCTACTTTAATCCGTCCAGACTAAATATCACTATGAAAGATCAAATCTTGTCATAGTCAACTCCTTGAACATTGTCGTAAAATACTTTACGGCATGTCAACTATTTCATAGATGTGAAACATCCATGCCTGTTTCTTTATAGATCCAAATACGCCCGATAGGTTTTTACACCTTTCCGGAGGGTCTTCCAAGTTCAAAACTTGATTTCTCGTGTATGGAACTATCAAGGATTTTATGGATTCAAGCCATTTGACGGAGTCAGGGCCCATCATCGCTTCTTTGTATGCAGTCAATTCATCATTGTCAAACAACAATGATTCACTCTCAAATCTCAGCATTTGATTGTTTATCCGACCTACTTGGTTCAATAGGAACTTAGATCTCCGTGACCGCAACCTTTGAGGCACATGAGCCATGAGCATTGTGGCTGCCTTAGGAAAATTTCCGGCGCTGCGCAACTCAGCACATATAGCTAAGGTTCGTTAACCTTATCAAAGTTCTATTGTCCTCCCATTTAACTTTTGCAAAAAATTCCTTTTTCAAGAAACTTCACATTTCAAGCGACAAACCCTTTTGTCCTCGGTGTTATGGAGGAATACCCAATTTTTATTAGAAATAACCTACAAATACATGCTCATCTGACTTTGGTTGTAAACATCTTACTTATGCTTAGCATACCAAAATTTAAGAAAGGACAACTTGAGTTTTACCCCAAACCGTAACTTACATGGTGTCATTTCAACGGATCAAGATGGAGCTTTTTTCAGTGTAAAAGCGGTAGTCTCTAAATCTTTTAATATTTTAAAACATAATTGTAAGATCCCTCCTTTGTAAAGGAAAGGATCCCTGTGATTGCAATACTAGTCCCTGGATCATTGCTAGCATCCACAGTTTAAGATGAAGTACACGGAAACAAAGGTCATTACTACAAGTCATTCCAGAGACAAACATAGTCTTTTACAACTCCATGGCCACAGGCCTAGTACAAGAGTTTAAGTATGTAATAAGATAAATAAGTCTTCATCTTGATGTGCCACAGGCAAGCATGTTGAGTGTAGACTCATGACTCCTAATCATCATCAGAATAACCTGCAACATCACAAGTTACAGCCATAGTGGGTCAATACATTGGAATAGTATTGGCAAGGTATACCTTAGAATAATATTGGTAGACTAGATACTATATGCATTTTGGCTAAGTGTAGCTTAGGCTTGCTTTGCTCAAAATAGGTTTTACCTATTAGTTGAAAATACTAAGTTTTTCTTTGTCAAAATATTTCCCAAGGAACCACCAATAGACATTGGGGTCCTTCACCCTTGTTCAACCACAAGTTTTTACTTGGAAATTGGGATGAGGAGATTCTTGATAGCTTCCATGTCTTGATGCTCAAGTTGTCCAATACCAGGGACATGAATAAGTACTTAGATTCTTCCATCTGCAGAGGTTGTGCACTTTCCCCACAAGACTTGATTTTCACCAAGACAGGAACTTTCAGAAGCCTTCCCTTAGACCAAATGGACCCGTTCCAACCTATCATCCCACTACCACCAACTGTCCAAATGGCTAAGTTGTTGCAACCTATGTGATCCAGGCAGAGCCCATATTGCCAAGTGGCTGCACTAGAAGCTTCTTAACATTTGGCTTCTCAAATCCCTTTATTCCTGGGTGGCTTTCCACAAGTGAGATACATAAGGTAAACCATAGAAATGGGCCTTGTGTAACCACTCAACATAGCCCATTCTTTCCATTCCACCCAGGTGTTTCATTCACTTAGTTGTTTTATTAAGCAAAAACATAGTCTAAAGACTTAGAAATATTTATTCATAGCATGAATATAACCACCCTTGGTTGCTACTAGCTAGGCTAAGCATGGAATTGATAAGACTTAGAAATATTTCTAGCAATTCTACAACTACTAGGATTTCCCAAGCATAGCATATAGATCAAAATAACCATGCAAGACTAGCAAAATATTTCTAATGCAAAGTTGAAAAACTTAGGAATAAAATCATGAAGCACCACTTGCCTTGGTAGTTTGGAGAGTAGCTACAATCCTCACAATCACAATCACAATTTGCACCAAAATCTACACATAAAATAATAACACCAAAATCACATACAAAATAAATACAAGCAAAAATATATGGATGCATGCATAATGCCATGTGATGATTTTGTACAACAAACAAGACAAGTGCAAGGTACTGAATCATAAACAAGTTCAAAACAAGCTAAATAAACTTTATTTGAACATTAAAACATTTTTCAAATAATTAATATACACAAAATAGGCCTACACATGTTTTTGTAAAAACAACCATTTTAACAGAGGTAAAACATTAAACACATTGCATAGTTCGAAAGGATTTTCTCTCTTGATTCCATTGATATAAAATTTGTTAAATTTGGACGTGGCATTCAAAAGTTATGATTTAAACAAGTTTGACATCAAATAGATCTATTTCAAACTTTTTAAAACTAATCTCGTGCCACGCGACGCTTTCTAACTGGCCGGTACCGCTTCACGCTGGATCGCGCTTTCGAGCCATTGGATCTAACTAAAACGCGTGGTCAGATCTGATCCATACCTCTTCGTTAAGTGATCTATCCTACCCGTCAAATCCAGATCCAACGGTGCTCGATCAACCTACCAAAGTCTGGCGGCGCGTGGCGACGGTGAGCGGCGGCGCGCTCTGTCTACGGCGGCGTGGTGGCTATAGAGGGGGTTGGGGTCGTCGAAGAGTCTTACCAGACTTGCGATGTTGTGCTGAGCTCAACATGTTCTCGGTTGGCGAAGGGGCGCTCGGGGTCATCGAGGATTGCTCGTTGGAGAAGTCTCTGGCGGAGGATGCTTCTGTTCGTCGACGTTGGCGAGGATGCAGATCATGCCAAGGCAAAAGAAGGGGTGGATCAGATGCGCAAGACAATGCTAGTCATGCGGGTGTCAACGAGAGGAAAAGGGGCGGTCGGAAATTACCACTGGAGGTCGTCGGAGTTGAAGCCGAAGACGGTGGCGCTCAGTCGATGGTGTTGCCGACGCTCTGGGTCACGCGCGGGCGAGCTAGTGGTACTGGGAGGTGCACACGATGAAGTGGAGCCTGCTCGTGTGAACCAGGAGCAGAGGGGTGGTCGGGGTTGGCCAGAATTGAGGCTGCGGTTCGTCAGAGCAGCGAGGTCGCGGCGAGGAATTCTCGCAGCCTGGGGGCGCTCTGTGCTTGAGGTTTGGGGGAAAATGGAGAGGGGGCAGAGGGGGTTTAAGTAGCAAGGACGCGGGCGAGATTTACTCGAGCATTGATCGTGAATTGAAGCCGCGAATTCAAACAGGAAATGCCCGGCATAATTTGGGGATGAACTGGTCGCTGGGGGGTGGAGACGACGACTGCCATGTGGGCCGCGGTTGTCAGCGAGAGAAAGGAAAAGGGGATGGGTCCAGGCGGTCAGTGACTCTGTGGGTGCAGCTGTGAGTGAAAGAAAACGTTTCGCGGGGAGGTGGTTGCTGGGCTAGATGGGTCGAGCTGGGCTGGTTGGGCCAGTTTGGCTGTTTGCTTATTTTTTTCCTCTTTACTCCTTTTCTTTTTCTGTTTGATTTTCTAGAAATGGTTTTCAAACTCTATTTCAAATCAGTTTGATTTCAAACCTTCTCTGGATTTTTGTACAGTGAACTTTGTACTCAAATAAGTGTCAAACACTTCTGTTTACTCAAACATACTTGGGTCATTTGAAAAATAAAATAAAACCAAGCCTTTATGAGATATAAAAATAGGCATAAATTTGGTTTTATTTCATACTTTGTTTTAAAACTTTTCTCAAGCTTTGGTTAGTACTTAAGTTTTAATTCAAAACACTACTGAACAAAACAAGTACTCTTCTCAATATAAAGTAGCACTAAGGCTAGAACATACTCACATAAAATAATGAGCATCATTTGCTCCTATTTTTGAAATGGTTTTGAAAATGAAACCCTAAATGATCATGGATGCATGGATGATATGCATGAGTTTTGAAACATGATTTTAGGGATGTTACAATAATGGCAGTTTTATAAATAACACCTTTGATCCAACCATGTCAAACAAGGTTTTATTACAAATCTCAAACACTCCATATTCCTATGGTGTTTCGGGACATGTAAATCTAGGTATTTTGCTAAACTTGCAACTCAAATAAATCCCTTTATGATAAAATCATAAATCATTTATTTTCTTGTTACAATGATTTTCCACTTCATCTTGAAAGCCTTTAAACGTTTTCAAATATTTCATACTTCTCTCTCATTAAGTGAATATTCACTCAAATTTTCGGAGAAAGCATATGAAGTTGAAATCCATCGCTTACGACTACACATAATGGACTATATACATCGATATGTATAAATTCCAATAATTTAGTCGATCGTTCTTCTTTGGCCTTTGAACGAAGTTTCAATTATCCCGAGGAAAGTCTCACAAGCATCATTTGATCAAATCAAATGACTCCAAAAATCCATAAAAATGGAGTTTCTTCATGTTTTATTTCCAATATAATTTAAATGGCGATGTCACTTCATAAGTGATCTTCCAATCATTTGTCTTGCGACATTTTAGCATTAGTTTTATGGATGTGATTTCTCCAACTAAATTTGTAAATCATCCATCTTATATGTAATACGGTAATTATTTGAACAATATTTGTTCTCATAATACCTGATTTAAATAACTATTATTAAAACAAATCTTGAAGACAGGCTTTGATGTCAACGAGAAATACAAACAATGGCTTGCTTGTTTTCGATGATCATCATCACATATTCTCTTGCTAGTTACTTAGGCTATTGTAGTTCATGAATTGCGTCGTTTTGTATGAAATTTCATACCAATCAATTTGGTATCCAATACCCAAGAACCACATTGTTTAACAAGCAAATAATACAACCATAACATGTATATCATCTATATAGCTAAACTAGATATTTCCAGTCTTTTCTTTTTTTCCAAATATATTTTATAGATTCTCTTTTAGCATTTCCTTTTTCCTTTTTAAAAGAATCTATCAACATCAACAGTGGCGCCATATACATGACACATAGTCCAAAGCGTGTATATTCAAATACTAATACTTTTGGACTTGCACTTTGAAGTAGATCACCATCATCAAATAATCGGCGTTCTTTCAAAATCCATTCTTTAGTAATCTTTTAGTGTAGTAAACACTTTACATATATATTCTATTCATCCTTATCATAACGACTTTCATGATCAAGCTAATGTAGCTTATAAAGACAAATCGTGAGTATAACATTACTTTCCAAAACCCTTTTGGATGATTAGGATGTCTAGCATCTCCAACCTTTGCAAATTCTCATCCAATATGAGAACATATATTATACTCTATCATATTGCAACCAAAATATTATTTCAGATATCGTTATATCTGCCACACATGATGGTTTCTGAAACAATTCTTTCAGCTCCTAGATAATCTCGATATTTAAATCAAGAATCATGGAGGCAAACATGATACTTAAGATACTAACACTGGAATTGTTACTCTCGATTTAATATCAATTATTAAATTTCATGGAGTAAACAGAGTTTGCTGAAAGTTTGCAATAGGACTTTAAACTTTAGATTGACACTCAACACAATACGATACCAGTTTGTAAAGTAAATATCCAGAATTCTATAGTTCTATTATCTCAATTACAACTAAGCATAAGGTGGTGAATGAATGCCAATGACTACAACAAATTATAAAAATTCACTTTGATTTAATTTATGATAAATTGAGTTCTACTAATCCAAATTAGAAATAAACTTCCACTCAAAAACGACATCCCTCGTTTCTTTTTGGTGATTACATGAACCAAATCCACTACACCAAGTCCGATCATCACGTGAGTCGGTGTAGCTTCAAAAGCGAGCATCAAATGGGCATCATATCTTTCATATGACTCATGCTTAACCTTTCGGTCCGTGTTCCGAGGCCATGTCTATACATGCTAGGCTCGCCAAGTAAGAACCTTAGTATTTGCATGTGTAAACTGTCTTACACCTGGAATATGATCGTGGATCCAAGAACATCTGATCATCACGTGATGTCTTGGAGCGACGAAACATAATCGGTGCATACTTAAGGAAGAACACATTTTTATCTTGATATTTAAATGAGGGATCATATTATCATGCTAATAAAACGCCAAACTAGCAATATAAGATGCAACAAATATCACATGTTAATAAGTGAAATGATATGATTCTTGCACTTGATCTCCATCATGTCCATCGGTGTATGATCCTCATCATTCCTTTATGTTTAAGGCCAAGGTCTATGGAACTTACAGGTTATGTGTGTTGTAAGAGTATCGACTTATACTTTTACTTACAACATTACTATATCATGACACTATCCCAACAACAATCTAAACTAGACGCCTTTATTTATCCATTGCAAGTTTTACGTGGCTTAGGGCTTTCGAAGATAGAACCGTTCTTACCTACGAACATGAACCACAACGAGGATAACCAAATTGTTGACAAATCTTTGCAAATTAGATATTGACTATAGTAGGAGAGATAGACACCCGCTAGACACTTATGCAAAACTAGTTGCATGTCAAGCGTGGAACATGTCTCATGTGCGAGGACATGTAAAGTTTATCCGGACTGCTTTATCCCACTATGCCACCAATATCGAAATTACAACTAAGAAGCAATAACATGATCATCATCGCCCACATATACATATGTGTACTACCCGTGCAAAGCATCTACGCATAGATCCGGCTCTGATACCACTGAAGGGTTTGCAACATAGCAAACAAAAAATTCCTACGATAGAAACAACTATGTACCAAGATCTATCTACTACATACAAGCAACGGGTGGATATACATCCATAGAATACATACCCTCGAAGACCGAATAGCGTTAACGAGGTTGTACTCGTGAATGATGTAGTCGAACGCTTGCCGATCTCAAGATGGAGAAGAAGTCCATCCGGTCCAGCAGGTCCAGTACCATCCAGTCCAGCACCGCAAAGCAGTGGTGCATCCGTGATCGCACACACGTCCGGGTACCCAGACAACCTCCGTGCCCTCACTCCAACGAAGCAGCGGAAGAAACAAATCCTTCAAGAAAAAGCCACCAGAAACATGTATCTCGTTGATCCGAGACCATGGGGAAATTCAAAAGGGGGGAGAGAGATCCTTCGCGAGGAGGCGTAAGTGAGCAGTGAGAGGAGGGGATCCTTATATAGGGGAGGGGTCAGCCCAAGGGGCATGGCCGCCGACCATAGAGGGTTCCCCCACCTCTCCCTCATTCATGTGTTGGAAGCTCCACTCACATAAATAAGATCCTCCATTTTATCCACTCAAATCCCCACTCAAATCCCATTAAATTTCCACCAAATTTAATGCAATCTCTCATTAAATAAAACTCTTTTATTTATTTATTCAGAATTTTGTTAATTACTTTAATTAACAAACATTCACATAAAACCCTTGCTAGTATTCAATTTCGCATGCAGAACCAGTTTCAGTAATTTCAACCGAAACGATTCCGGTGTCTAGTGAAATAAATTTCTGCGCTTTCTTTTTCTTTCTCTGGCATATCATTTGCTCCAAATGGTGTTGGTATCCCTTAAGTGTGTCACCCTATGATTCGCGAATAATGTAGACATGATCGAGACCCCTCTCCGATCAATAATCAGCAGCGAGACCTAGAGTTAACTCAATCCCTTTGTCTCGCGATATATTACATGTCCGAGATTCGATCATCGGTATCTCCATACCTAGTTTGATCTCGTTACCGACATGTACTCTTTTGTCATTCCCGTGATATAACATTCTAGTGATCAAATCACTTGCTTGCAAGCTAACTAATGTGATATCACTGAGAGGGCCCAGAGTATATCTATCCGTCATCGGGATGGACAAATTCCACTCTTGATCCATGAGCCTCAACATAACACCTTCGTAGCACTGAACCATCTTTATAGTCACCCTCTTACAGTATGACGTTTAATGTTATCAAGATACTCTTCCGGTGTTAGTGATTGACATGATCTCATGGTCTAAGGATTAAGATTACTTCGTATGATGTTATTGCAATATAAACACAATGACCTTGATCGTAATGCTATACTTCGGATGACTTTTCATCACATCCTTCCAATAATGTTATGACCTCGTTATTAACAACATCCGATGCCATGATCAATAAACCTTGGATCATCTTGTTAATCAACGAGCTAGTTTATAAGAGAGACATAACTAGAAACTTTCTTTTTGTTTATTAAACACACATGCATTAACGTTTCCGTATTAATACAATTATAGCATGCAAAATAAACATTTATTATAAATAAGGAATATAATAATAACCACTTTATTATTGCCTCTCAGGCATATTCCCTTCACCACAACAGGGGTGCATGCTCTTTTTTTCCTCTCCAATCCCCATTGTTGAGGTCCAAAAAATCTGGCATCTCTAATGGGGATTTCACGCTATCCACCGGTGTGCTGTGCCAAACTGGATTCTCCAGCGCCGGATCAATCGAGGTGACCAGATGTGCTCCCAGTCGTCGTCCTCACCCTTTCTATGTCTTACCGGAAGGGAGGCTCCTCCTCCGGATAGATCGACCTGACGGCCAGTACGCTCTTTGTTCGTTCATCTCAACCCCTTCTTCCACCCTGCTTCTCACCTCTTCTACCTAACTGCAGCAGCAGATGCGCCAGCACGGATACGGTTGCGTCGTTCACGGGACTGGTGGCCGTGGCGACACCAGTGGTTGCGTGCATCGGTGCACAGGTTCGTCCGCTTCTTCTCCCGTGAGAGCCGATGTTGCAGCTGCCTGCCATAGCTATGCGTGTGCCTTACAGCATGTACGGAACACATGTGAGCGGCATGAGTTAGAGCCGAGCTATTTGGGCTTCTTCCACGGTAATTTTTCTGGCTTGGTCGTGAATCCTCAACCCCTTCTCCTCATCAATCCCCAAATTAGCCACATGCCACGTTTGATGGAGTGCCCTACGGGCTAAGGTTCAAATTTCTTGGTTGCTCCTTTACTCTATTATTGTTGTAACTAAATTAATCATTTCTTTCGTTAAAATTTTCTCGTAGGAGTGTGGCCTGCAGCTGGCAAGGTGGACTGTGTCCTTGACGCAAGAAGAATGGTATTATTATCACCGAAGAAATAGGCGTTCTCTGAATTTTACCTTGGGTGTATTTCAAAATGGGAATCATTGGTCCACTGTCCATGTACGGAAGGTGAATCATCAGAGTCCATTGATACTATGAATTTACAGTCTTTTAGTTACCTGTAAGATTCCTGGAAAAGACGCTCTCTGAATTTTACTTGATGTCTATTTTAAAATGGGGATCCTTGGTCATCTGTCCATGAATTTTACTTGATGTCTATTTTAAAATGGGGATCCTTGGTCATCTCTCCATATACAAAAGCCGAGTCATCAGACTACAAGGGATACTAAAGCTGAAGAAATATGCATTCTTTGAATTTTACTTCGGATCTATTTTAAAATGGAAATTCTTGGTCCACTATCCATGTACAGAAGGTGAGTCATCAAAGTCCATTGATACTATGAATTTACAGACTTTTAGTTACATATGAGATTCCTGAAATAGACGCTCTCTAAATTTTACTTGATGTCTATTTAAAAATGAGGATTCTTGGTCATCTGTCCATGTACAAAAGCCGAGTTATCAGACTACAAGGGATATTATGAATTTACAATATTTTAGTTACTTACAAGGTTTCTAAATTTCACCTGCGGGCATGATATTTGTATATTACCAGTTACTCGGAATACATGCTTTGGCTGTACCATTTCATCTTCTGTTCATATTTATTTGATCGCAGATGTGGAATTTTACTTTCAAAACCATGAACAAAGCAATTTTCAATGTCACAAACGAAGCAAACCACCTTCTCTTTATTGATCCTGGACTTGCGTTTGTGTTGTATTGGTGTAAGGTGAGATTGATACATTGAGTTATCTTTCTGATCAATTAATATTGAAGGTTTGTTTAATCATGAAACAGCTATCTGAAAGTTAGTATTGAAAGTTTGTGTAGAATCATGAAACATTTATCTTAATCGTTTTCTAAGTACTCAATTGTTCTAAGTTCTATCTAATTATGATACGTGCATCTCACAAAAATTATGATACATGATTATAATTGATGCTTACAAGTAGGACATACTCCTTACTCAATTACTTGCTACATAGAAACCATGTCAAAAACTGTGTCCCACCAGTTTGATAATTTTTACCATGCAGACCTTAACATTAAGGTGAATTATTATCATCTTATGGTATAGAAGATGTGCCATGTTCCAGGTGTTGCTTATGTACCTCCCAAATGATATTTACCCTTTCCTATTTCTGTCATGCTTTTAGTACTGATCTTGTGAGACCTCATAGTTTCTACCTACGTGTTTTTACTATGATGTATGATCTTATGGTGCTGCATATTTGCAATGCAGTTTCTGCACTTTGATTACTTAAGTCTATACCATTCAGTAGTGAGAACTCCTATGACGGGCCATTGCGTGGGATCATATGAGTGTTGAGCATGGGCATGGCAGAGCGTCCAACAACCACCTTCCTGGGAACTCTGGCGGACAGGTATTTTCAGTTTAGTCAAGTGAGGAGGAGACCATTTCACCACAATGGTTTTTCCCTTGATTTCTAACAAGATGGCTTCTAATTTAATTTCACAATGGTGTCGATCACGTGCTATTTTTCAGTGTCTCTCCTGGTGTTATTAAGTTTCTTTGGTTCTTCACTACAACACCTAATGGTAGGTAAAATTTCAAATTACTATGTTTAGTGACAAACACTCTGATCTAAAATTTCAAGTACACATTAGCACCATAGCAAACATTTGGCATCTTTTGAATTTCTACTATCCTTTATCTGGGAATATATTGTTGGAGATATGCCCTAGAGGCAATAATAAAAATGATTATTATTATATCTTTGTGTTTATGATAAATTTTTACATTCATGCTATAATAGTATTAATCGGAAACATTAATTCTTGTGTGATTTGTAAACTAAATTAGAGTCCCTGATAAAGCCTCTTTGTAATACTAGCTTGTTGGTTAATAGATGATCATGGTTTCTGGATCATGAACATAGAGATGTTGTTAACAACAAGATCATATCATTAGGAGAATGGTATGATGGATATACTCCAAAAGATAAGCGTAGCATAAAGATCAAGTCATTTTAATGGTTCGTTTGCTATAATCTTTCTGATACATAGTAACCTAATTCCTTCGACCATGAGATCATGCTAATCACCTTCACCGGAAGGATGCTTTCATGACATCAAACACCACACCGTAACTGGGTGTCTATAAAGGTGGCATTGAGTGTTCGGAAAGTATGTGCTGAAGCACATGGATCAAGAGTGAGATTTGTCCATCCATATGACGGATATATATACTCTGGGCCCTCTCAGTAGAATATCATCCAATTAGCTTGCAAGCATGTGACTGGCTCACAAGATATCACATATCACAGGAACGAGAAAAAAGTACTTATCGGTAACGAGGTTGAACTAGGTATGCAGAGATACCGACGATCAAACCTCGGATAAGTAAACTATCGCGAGACAAAGAGAAATTGGTATCGTATATAATTGGTTCATTCGATCGCAAAGTAATCATAGAAATATGTGGGATCCATATGAATTTCCAGATTCCTCTATTGGTTATTGATTGGAGAAGTGTCTCGGTCATGTTCGCGTAATTCACGAACCGTAGGGAGACACACTTAAGGATTCGATGTTGTTTAGTAGATATGGAATGTAAGTAGGGAGACCGAATGTTGTTGGGAGTCTCGGATGGGATCCGGGATATCACGAGGAGATCCGGAATGGTCTGAAGAATAAGAATCATATAAGAAAAGTCCAATTCCGGAGTTCGGGAATGAGTCCGATGATTTCATCGGAGAGGTTCTAGAAGGGTCTAGAAGGTTCACCGGACCGGAAGGGGAAGGGTACATGAATGTGTCATGAATAAGTGGAATGATTGAATCATGTCCTAGGTCACTTGGTTGGGCATTTGGAAGAAAGAAATAAAGCTCCAAATTGAAAGTCAAAAGGCAAGTTTGAAAAGTTAAACTGGGACAATGTATCCTAGTGGAGGAAGGAAAGAATCATTCTTTTCCTCCACCACAAGCCAACTAGGAGAGGGAGTTGGGGAAGGATTCAAACTCCCCTCTCCCAAGCTTCCCTCCCTCTCATAAATAGAGGGGAGGGGTGCCCCAAGGCCACACAACCAGCCCCTCCCACCTAGCCCCCCCCCCCCCCCCCGCAGCACCGCCGCTCGCCGCCGCCGGATCATCGTCACTGCCCTAGCCGCCTCCGAATCCACCTCCTCCTCTCCGGCCCTCTAAACCCTAGATCCACCATAACCTGCTCCAGCTTAGGAGAAGCCCTGCAGGATTTCCCTCTACTTCTGAAACCACACCGTCGTGCTACCAGAATCGTGAGGGGAGAACTACAACCTCCGCTGCCTGCTGAAACAAGGGAGAGGAAGGTCTTCATCGAGTACCGAACGTGTGACCGACTGCGGAAGCGCTGCCGGAACGCAGCACCGGAAGGATCATCTACGCGATCTTGAGATCGGCAAGTGTACGACTACATCACCCACGAGAATCTGCTCTCGTTAACCGCTTTGGAATCTTCGAGGGTGAGTACTCTAGTCGACTCGTTTCTACAATATAGTAGATAGATCTTGGCTTGATGTGCATGCGGTAGAATTTTTTTGTTTTCCATGCTACGAACAACAGTGGTATCAGAGCCATGTCTATATGTAGATATGTTGCACGAGTAGAACACAATGGTTATTGTGGGCAGTGGTGCTTTTATTATCAATTGCTTTTTGTGTACTTTGCATCTTGCAGTATGATGGGATGAAGCGGCCCGGGCTAACCTTACATGACATCGTTCATGAGACTTGCTCCACGCTTAATATGCAACTTGTATTGCATAAGTGGCTTTGCGGGTGTCTGTCTCTCCCATCATAGTATAGATTTATTTTACAACGGGCACTTGATAGTTCAAACATCAACGTTGTGGTTCTTGTTCGTAAGTTAGAACGACACTTATTGAAAGCCTCAAACCACATAAAATATGCAAAGAAAATTAGGCGTCTAACTTTGTTTTGCAGGGGTGTGTTGTGATGTGATATGGTCATGATTGTGATTATATATGATGTATGCAATGATCCTTATTGTAAGTCGGCAACCGGCAGGAGCCTTATGGTTGTCTTTTAAATTTTGTTAAAGACCTGCGTGTCCATTATTCAAAGTAGTTGTAATAGTTGATGCTGGTGGACGACAACCATGGAGCGGTGCCATTGACCTTGACGCCATGCCGGTGATGATGGAGATCATGTTCGTGCTTGAAGATGGAGATCGGGAGCACAAGAAGAAAGGCCATATCATATCACATATTTTGAATTGCATGTGATGTTAATCCTTTTATTCATATTATATTTCTTAGTTTGCGACGGTAGAATTATAAGATGATCCCTGTCACAAAATATCAAGTTATTAAGTGTTCATTCTTAGTAGGCACCGTTGCCAAAGCTCGTTGTTTCGAAGCACCACGTGATGATCGGGTGTGTTAGATTCTGCGAGTGTATACAGTGGGAGCAAGCCAGATTTGCTCATGCGGAAGCTAAGGTTTAATCTTGACGAGCCTAGTATGTACATACGTGTTCTCGGAACACGGATCACCGAAAGGTAAAGCATGAGTCATATAGTAGATATGATGAACATGTTGATTGTTCGCCATTGAAGCTACATCATATCTCGTGATGATCAGTTTTGATGTGGTGGATTTGGTTCGTGTGATCACTAAAACAATGTGAGGGATATTGTTTTGAGTGGGAGTTCACCTATATTAATTTAACAATTAATTAGAACTCAATTTGTCATAAACTTAGTCTAAACTATTGCAAATATGTTGTACATCAATGACGACCCCTACCATCAATTTTAATGCGTTCCTAGAGAAATAAAATCTGAAAAACAATGGAAGCAACTTCGTGGATTGGCTTCACAATTCGAGGATTGTCCTCAGTGCTGGTAATTTGACCTATGTGCTGGATGCACCGCTGGGTGACCCACCTGCAGCTGATGCTACCGATGAGGTGAAGAATGTTTTCCTCGCTCGGAAGAATCAGTACTCCACAGTTCAGTGTGTTATCTTGTATGGTTTGGAATCGGAGCTTCAGAAAAGGTCTGAGACCCATGACCCACATGATATTGTCCGTGAACTCAAAATGATATTTGAGGCTCACGCGGCAGTTGAGAGTACCAAGGCTGGGAAGAGGGCAGCTCCATCAGTGAGCAAGATGGAAGAGGGTAGCTCCGTCAGTGAGCACGTGCTTAAGATGTCTGGGCACGCAAGCAAGCTTCAAAGCTTGGGTATAGTGATTACTAATGCTTTGGGAATTCACCGCGTCCTCCAATCACTACCACCAAGTTACAAGAACTTTGTGATGAACTATATTATGCAAAACATGGACAAGTCATTGCCTGAACTCTTCTCCATGTTAAAGTCTGCGGAAGTGGAGATCAAGAAAGAGCACCAAGTGTTGATGGTCAATAAGACCACCAAATTCAAGAAGCAAGGAAAGTCTAAGAAAAAGGAAAACTTCAAGAAGGGTGGTAAGAAAGTTACCGCGCTGGCGAAGAAGACCAAGGCTGGGCCTAAGCCTGATACTGAGTGCTTTTACTCCAAGGGAGAAGGTCACTGGAAGCGGAATTGCCCTAAGTACTTGGCGGATTTGAAGAACGACAACATCAAAAAGAAAGGTATATCCGATATACATGTTATTGATGTGTATCTCACTAGTAGTCGTAGTAGTGCCTGGGTATTTGATACTGGTTCGGTTGCTCATATTTGTAACTCGAAAAAGGTACTGCAGAATAGATAGAAACTAGCGAAGAACGAGGTGACGATGCGCGTTGGAAATGAATCAAAGGTTGATGTGATCGCGGTCGACACGCTACCTCTTCATCTACCATCGGGATTAGTTTTATTCTTAAAATAATTGTTATTTGGTGCCTGCGTTGAGCATGAACATTATATGCGGATCATGTTTATTGCGAGACGGTTACTTGTTTAAGTCCGAGAATAATTGTTATTCAATTTATATGAGTAATATGTTTTATGCACATGCACCTTTGATAGATGGTCTATTCTTATTGAATCTCGATTTTAGTTATATACATATTATTAACATTGAAGCTAAACGTTTGAAATTGAGCGATAACTCGACCTATAGGTGGCACTGTCATCTTGGTCACATTGGAGTGAAGCATATGAAGAAACTCTATTCTGATGGACTTCTTGAATCACTTGATTTCAATCACTTGAAAGATGCAAAGCATGTCCGATGGGTAAAATGACTAAGACTCCATTTTCTGGTATGATGGAGTGAGCTACGGACTTATTGGAAATCATACATACCGATGTGTGTGGTCCAATGGGTGTAGCATCGCATGGTGGTTATCGTTATGTTCTTACTTTCACGGATGACTTGTGTAGTGATACGTTGGAAACGTATCTATAATTTTTTATGCTCCATGATTGTTTAGTATCTACTTTGCTTTACTTGTCTACACTTTGAGGTGCTTTTTACATGTTTTCTGGTACTAACCTATTAAAAAGTTGCAACAGTGCCAGATGCCTGTTTTCTGCTGTTTTTGGTTTCAGAAAAGTTAGTAAAGAAATATTCTTGGAATTGGACGGGACAAACGTCAAAGTCAATAACTTTCCGTGGGGAACAAGAAGTCTAGAGGGGAGACGAGGAAGCGGGCCAGGGCAGCCAGACCCCCAGGCGCGTCCAAGGGTGGGCTCGTGCCTGGCTAGGGTTTGGCCCCCCTGGTCGCCTCCTCGGCCTCCCCCTTCGCCTATAAGAAGCCCCTGATGCAGAAACCCTAAGCACCCTATCAAATCTCCACGAAACCGTCTGTAGCCGCCATTGTCACTAGATTGGGGGGATCTAAAGTTCTTCCCGGCACCCTGCCGGAGGGGAGATCATCCCGGAGGCCTTCTCTCCGGTATGATGCGTGAGAAGTTCCACCTTGTACTATGGGTCCATGTAGTAGCTAGATGGTTGTATCTCCTCCTTTGCGCTTTCATGTATAGATCTTGTGAGCTCCGTTCATGATCAAGATCTAATCTATTTGTAATCATGCATGTTGTGTTTGCAGGGATCCGATGGATATTGAGATTATTATGTTGGTTTGATTAATGGTTTTGTCTTTATGATTCTATCATGTCTGTGTTGTTTGTGATCTTGCATGCTCTCCGTTGTTAGTATCTATCTTGGCCAAGTAGTTGCTAGTGACTCCAAGAGGGGGTATTTATGCTCGATAGTGGGTTCATAACTCTAGTTTCCAAGGGAAGTGACAATAATCTCTTCGGTTGTAGATGTGTTGTTGCTACTAGGGAGAAAACAATGGTCTCTTGTTCATGGAACATGTGGACTGTTTACCTTACATACTTTGCTTAAAGAAGTTGTCTGTTGCTTGCAACTTAATACTGGAGGGGGTTCGGATGATAATTTGAAGGTGGACTTCTAGTCATAGATGCAGTTGGATGGCGGTCTATGTATCTTGTTGTATTGCCCAATCGAATCTCATAGGATCTTTGTGACTAGTAATTGCATTGTTATGCCTTGCTCAGTTCCTGTCAATTGCCCTGCTGTAATTTGTTTACCCTTCATGCCATGTTGTTTATCTAAGGAGAGCACCTCTAGTGAACTATGGACCTCGGTCCAATCTTTACCATCAATACATCTTCCACTGTTACTTGTTTACTTGCTGCAAACCATTACCTTCCACACCATACATTTAATCCTTTGTTACATCAAACCGGTGAGCTTGACAACCTCACTGATTCGTTGGGGCGAAGTCTTGAGTTTGTGTGGTGCAGGTCTCCATGTTGC
Source organism: Avena sativa (assembly GCA_916181665.1). Lineage (NCBI taxonomy): Eukaryota > Viridiplantae > Streptophyta > Magnoliopsida > Poales > Poaceae > Avena > Avena sativa. The sequence continues at coordinate 121,286,904 of OV702297.1, read as the reverse complement.
TTGCAACACCTTTGTGACGTTTCCTTCCTCCTTCTGGTTCGATAACCTCGGTCTCTACGGAGGGAAAACTTGTTGTTGTGCTGCTTCACACCTTGCTCTTGGGATTCCCAACAAGACTCCACATCAAGCACCAAGTTCTCTGGCGCCACCAAGGAGTCATCAACAAGTTTTATGGCACCGTTGCTGGGGAGGCTAAGGATGTCTTCACAAGGGGAGTCCTTCACTTCCTTTCTCTTTGCTTTGTTTTTAGTTTGCTTAGTTTCTTTTGCTTGGTTTTGTTTGCCTCTTTTCAAAAAACCCCAAAAAAATAGTCTAGTTTGGTTTGCTTGCTTTATTCAAAAACACAAAAAATTAGTTCCTACCCTAGTTGCCACCTTTCTCTAGCTCACCATGTTTCTCCCCAAGTTCGCCCTGAAAGATCTTGCAATAGGTAGTGGCTCCATAATTGGGAAAGATAGTATTGAAGAATTCTTTAATCATGTTAGCAAGCATGAGGATATTGAGGAAAAATCTATAGCAGAGCTTGCTCCTAATTATGAGATTGATGCAGCTTCTTTAGTTCATATGTTGGAGGCTAGGTTTGTTAGCCTTAACCCCTTCATACAATTTTTATTCCTAAAACTAAAAGAAGAGAAGAATGCTGAAAAGAGGGAATTCATCCTTGAAACTTTATCAAAAGAGTTCCATGATATTGCTAGGGAAGCCAAAAAGGTATATGAGTGTTTCAATATGGTAGGCTCAAGTGTAGATGTTGTGGGTATTTCTGACAAAACTAAGCCTAGAGAAGAATTTAAGATACCCATACCCTTTAAGCTTGTTGGAATGCATGAAGCCTTTGAAAAGAATTTTGATTGGATTGCTCCTGAAAATCTTTTTGATGAAAGTAGTAGACCAAAGAGAGATGAGAAGGGATCCTCCAAAACCCATTTGGATGAGATACCTTTCATAGTTGAAGATTTTGCAAGTATGGATGTTAATTCTTCTTCATTTGAAAATACTTGATTCTTCTTACTTCTTGTGCCAAACTTAAAAGCGTTAAAGAAAAGTACTTGTTGGGAGATAACCCAAGAGTTTCATTGAGTCTTGGAAGTTATTACTTCAGTAATGACCTCTCCTTATCCTTTTTGTTTGCTTTTTGTGCCAAGAATGACCTCTAATGAGAGGGAAGTAAGATTTGGGGAGTTGCTGTCCCAAAACAGATTTTTGTCCTCCACCAAAAATATTCGTGAGGAGTCTCTGTAACTCAGATTGAGCTCAACATTTACGAATAAATCCCCCAGTATGTTATCTAACTTTATTTAGTTCAACACTTTTTTATTTGAGCAACATAAGATGTTCGAAAAAATAGGTTTCTACCTGCTAGTCTGTTTTGACAGATTTCTGCCATTATTTGCATTTGCTTCTTATTGATTCCTTTTTGAGTTCTCTTTAGGTGAATTGAGATTTTTGAAGGAGTTACTACAGTAGCTTGTGTTTTTAGTGAAAATCCTTGATATTCCAAAGCTTTACCAGGGGTATAATATCTTTTGAATAAACTAATGTTGCTAATGAAGATTGTGTGAAGTTTTGTATGAAGGAAAAATTTCAGGTGTGGAGAGAGAATGATGCAATGAGATGAAGAATGGACAAAAGCTCAAGCTTGGGGATTCCACCACGGTGTCACCCCAAGAAATATCCAAGAGGTACAAGCGTCAAATTTTAGGGATGCCAAGGCATCCCCTTCTTCATCAATAAAAAGCTCAGGTCTATCTAGACACTTCGTTTTTATTGTTTCATGCACAATTGTGTTGTTCTTGGAGCATATTAGTTTTTGTTTGCTTTGATTAGGTGTTTAGTTTGCTTGAATAAAGAAGTTTGGACTCCCGTCCTTGTTGTGTTGTTTTGCAAATAAGTTGCTTGGTGTTGGAAAGGAGTAGTAAGTTCTTGCTTGAAGTGCAAGAGGAGCTTGCATTGACTGTGACTTAGATTTTAGCATGACATTCTAGGTGTTGTTTTGACCTTATGCTTAGTGATTATTTCTGTAGCATGTATTGTTCCAAACAATTGGGATTGCTTAGTGTGCCTTGAAGAAATTATGTGTTGTTTTAGCATGCAAAAGCATAGTATTGTGGTATTCTACTTTGATGATTTGCTTGGGTTGACTTGGCACATGCTCACACCATTTTATGACTATGACAAGTCACCATTAGCCTCTATGATCATTTAGTCCTTGACTTGTAGTACCACTCTTTGCTTTGATTAGTATGCTTTGTTGCACTGCATGTTTATGGCCATTATGCTCTCTTAGTTGGTTGCTCCCAGTATTTTGCTAGCCTCCAATTGTATGAGTAAGTTCTACTCATGCTTCCAACTCCCAAGAAACCAAGTTATTCCAAAGTGTCCACTATAAACTCCTATGCATGGTGAGTTACACCATTCCAAGTATATTCTTGTTGTCAATTATCTTCCAATTAAAAACTATTTTGTTATGTGAAAACTTAGTGATTAAAGCCCTCACGAACTTGATGGCACACTTTATATTCTTTGCCCCTAATAAACTTGAACCATTGTGACGACTTTGTTGTATATGCTTGCACTTATAAGTTGGAATTAGCAGAACCGTGCTATCACGGGGAACGTTTTCAACATTGCACTTGTACTTTGTACTCGGTTGATATCATGTTATTTTGTCTATGGATGTCACCGGTGTGAAATAAAGAGGGAACTTGTAAGTCCATGGAGTTTGTATCCTGTGTTAGAGAAACGCCTGGGCTGGTAGCCTAAGCCATGCCTAATCATGGTGGAAACTTGCAGCATCACCGTAATGAGCTATCTATGAAGCATACTCAATAAAAAGCTATGCATATGGTAAATAAAAAGATTGCTGAGATGCTCATTGTCTGCTTGCCTTGTCATTTTGGTTATGGGAAAGCTCCTGTACCATGTGCAAGGGGTACCCCGTTGGCGGTTCTCAATGATATGCAAATACTTACAATGACAAGAACTACCTAGACCCAAAGTTGAGTATGCATGAGGTGTGGCCCTCGTATTCAAGGGACTTGAGATTGCCAACTTATACTTCGTCAAGCATATACTCCGTCTTTGCCACTTTAACCTTAACCACTTCAAGATGCTTATGATAGGGGCAATGAGGACTAAAAGCTAACAAGTACCATAACTTTTGGAAGCTCTTTCTGAAACTTGTAATCCCTGCTTCCTTTACAAAAAAGGCCTTTCTTCCACCACTATTGAGTCTCCACCTTCTACCTTTAGGCACCTTTAAGAGAGCATAGTTGTCATTCTGTGTGCAGTGTTCCAAACCTTATTAATTGATGCATATTGTGATATTACTCGTTCTTGTGCTATTTGTTTCTAGTCACCCTTGTGAACTTTGAAGGTGTCCTATGCATCTATATTTCTACTCTATGAGGGACAAGCTGATTGCCACTATGCTATGTTTTTTGTATGTGAAACAAACAAATGTTTTTCAATGCATGTTATTCATGATCTTTGTTTGTAACATTTCATGTTGCATGCATAGTTACTATGTCCTATTGTTAGAAATCCATCTTTCATGCACATGTTTAGAGTTCTTTGATCCCAACTTTCAATGCTTGCAAATGGTTGGATCTTTATTGTGAGGGTGCATGTCACCTCAAAAATTATTCTTTTATCACTTACCTACTCGAGGACGAGCAGGAGTTAAGCTTGGGGATGCTGATATGTTGGAAATGTATCTATAATTTTTGATGCGCCATGCTTGTTTATTATCTACTTTTCTTTACTTGTCTACACTTTGAGGTGCTTTTTACATGTTTTCTGGTACTAACCTATTAACAAGCTACAACAATGCCAGATGCCTGTTTTATGTTGTTTTTGGTTTCAGAAAAGTTAGTAAAGAAATATTCTCGAAATTGGACGGGACAAACGTCAAAGTCAATAACTTTCCATGAGGAACAAGAAGTCCAGAGGGGAGACGAGGAAGCGGGCCAGGGCAGCTAGACCCACCTGTAACATCCCTAAAATTTTGAACAATGATTATCACATTCCAATCACCAAAATTAGGGTTAACAAAACCTTTTGTTAATTCAAATCTTTATGAATGCATGCGTGTATGTGATGATTGTATGAATGAATGAATGGACTTTTGTGATTGATCTAAATAGCAAGGAATGGATTAAAGATGAAAACAACATCATCTAAAACATTTCTAAGCAGAAACAAATCAAGAAATCAAAAACAAAACAAATAAGCAAATGGTCATTTTTGCCAATCTTGATCACTAGGCCACTTTGAGTGTTTCTAGTCCAAGATTTCAAACAGAAACTTTTCCAATTCTTTTCACCCCTTGCTAGACCAAGTAAAAGTGAATCAAAGACCACCTTTCAAACTTGCAGAAACATTTGGCAACTTGATTCAAATCACAATTCAAAATTTAATCTGATTCATATGTGAAGATCCCACATTTTCAAAACCCAACCAAACCAATTCCACTTGACCAATACCACTAACCAGAGACTCCCTAGTATGTAACCAACACATCCACCAAGTTTGAATCCAAAATTCAAATTTGAATATCTTTCGGTCATTTCATCAAACACCTTGTAATCAGCAAACAAACAAACATCAAACACTATTAGGAGCAGTGATTTTGGCCAACCTTGTTCCCTCTCTAGCTCACCCTACACTCTCATTAGATGATCAAACTAAGTTAACTAGCTTTAGAACCACTGTGAGCATGCAATAGCCATCAATGATGACCATGCCGAGCCTAACTTGCCACCCGCATGTCGCCAGAAAGCTAGGAGAAGAACTAGCCTCGCCAACCTTGTCTGGGACACTCCCCACCGTCCATCACCACCCCCTGTCCATGCCCCAAGCACTGCCAGCCCCTGGACCACACTGCCCGAGCATGCCAAGCTTCTCTGCGAGCGTGCTGAGAGCGCGCTAGAGCGTCACCCGCGACACAAGCCCACAGACCAGACGCTGCCCTCGCCGCTTGAGTATGTGATCGCCAAGACCCCAGCAACACGCCAGACAACCCCGTTCGCCGCCGCATGGACCGTGGATGCTGTGCGCCACTAAAACCACCGTCAGACCCGCTCAGAGCACCACGACATTCCAACCATTCATCACCACCCCACGCCGCGTAGCCATGCCGCTGAGCTTCGCCAGGGAGCACCACACCGCCCCCTACCATCGCCCATGCCAGTAGCCCGTTGTGCCAACGACCATGACGAGCTCCACCCGCGCCCGTCGGTCCCCTTTAGGCACTATAAAAGGAGGCCACCCCCATTCGATTTGAGCACACCATCTCACTCCCCACCTCTCACTGATCACACCCACTCACTCCCAGAGCAAGGCAAGCACCAGGTGGCCAGAATTTCACCGGAGTCCGCCGCTGCAGAGGAAGACAGGCGCCATCGATTGAAGCTGCCCCAGTAGGAGCTGTCGGTACAAGTAGGTTGACCGTCGTCGACTTCGTCGTTCGCCCCCGTCGCCGACCATCGCCTGAGCCCCGGTGAGCCCCCTTCGACCACCATTGGCCGCGCTAGGGTTCAACCTCGCCGCGTCCTATTCAGGCATGGACGATGAACCACAACCTTAGATCTAGCTTCTAATCCTACGACCCTAATCGCCCCGTACCCCTTCGCCACTCTCTGTCTCACTGACGAGTGGGAACAACCACTTAACCAGCCCGCGCACGCTGTGCGTAGTGGGCCGGCCTAGTTAACTATCCCGCGCAACCCAGTAATTCAAATCTAAGTTTATTCATTTAGTTTCAAACTCAGTTCTATAGCTAGATTCAAAAATCAACCTAGCTCGATTCACTGAACCAAAATGCATGAAACCAATTTTGTTATAAAGGTACTGGAATTCTTAATCCAAGTCCGCTAGATTCAAACCAATTGGATTTGTAGATCACCCATGGTAAAAATAACAAGGCAGAAGTTTTTTCGCATTAAAACATTTTTCAAAATTCAACCACAAAATCTTTTGGGTTGATTTCAACTCTCAAAAATCACATTTAACAAGACCTTTCAGAATATATAAAAAATATAGAGGTTTTCTTGTAGAAATATTGTTCAAGTAATAAAAGAATGTCTCATAGGCATTTCTAGCACTTTAATTAATTAAAATAAAAAGGTTAAACCTTATTAAATTGTGACACAACTTTAAATCACATTCCCAAGTACTAAAATTTGTGGTGATGACATGTGTCAACATGATCCCATGTTTTAGTTGGATAATATTAAATCTTAAGTAGTTTTTCAATGAGTACAAATTACTTTTCTAAAATAAAAAAATAAAACTATTTGCCCTAATGGTTGTAATGCTTGTGATGATCCTATATCATCTAGTGAAAACCTTGGTGTGATAAGTAAAAGTAGTTAAGTGTTGTTTGGTGATTGTGTACCTCGTATTTATTTATAGACGCTAGAACCGACCAAGGATACGAGGAGGGAGGAGGATACTACGAGAAAGAAGCCAAGGAGTGAAGGAAATATGCCCTAGAGGCAATCATAGAGATGATTATATTTCTTATGTATCCATGAGTTATTGTAATGTTCCTTGAATATCCATATCAGGCAACTTGTATTGATTGGCAATTATCTGAATTATTTGTGAAACTCTTTACTTGTATGGTTATTTAAGAGTTGTCCCTAGTCGGAGTTCATGTGAGGACACACGTGAATATTAGACTAGCACATTGATTGGTTGATGGCTATGTTTCGCAAGTCATAGACATGGAGATGTCAAACCAATGATGTGGACACATGTTATGAACATGGGGTTGGACTGACCCAACTTGAGGCTACCAATTAGACTTGCAGATCTCTCTACACATCGTGTACGTTTTGTCCTTAGACCTGAGATTGTCGCATGTACTTGAGATGTGGATCGACCTACTTTGGGGCTATCAAACGCGGCTTCGTAACTGGGTAGTTATAAAGGTAGCTTTCGGGTTTGTCCTGAAGCATGCTGCAAGGCATGGTCAATCAAGATGAAATTTCCCCTCTCTACTTGAGAGAGATATCTCTGGGCCCCTCGAGTGATCGGATCCAGAAATGCATGGTCGTGCTACATATGGTTAAGAGTTAACCTAGTAAAGGGATTCCGAATCACGGTATCAATGTGGAGGAAATTTATGAGGAGCCTGATGCTGTTGCTGGTAAGTTCAAACTCAATTCTGTTCCAGCATTTGTTCTCTTTGATACTGGTGCATCTCATTCATTCATATCAAGAGCATTTGTTGAAAGAAATGAACTACCGATAGAAACTATTGGGTGTCATATAAAAGTAAGTTCTCCTGGCGGAGAAATGATAGTGAATTCAGGATGTCATGATCTAGTCATAGAGTTTGGGAGGTATAAGTTTCCCGTTAACTTGATAATCCTAAATTCCCAAGGATTGGATGTCATTTTGGGAATGGACTGGATGACTAAGCATAAGGGAGTGATAGATTGTGCCAACCACACTGTCTCACTCACAACCCCAGAAAATAAAAGGATCAGATTCAAGACTAACTTTGAAGCAAGAAGAAGTATGCTAAATTCTCTTAAGGGGGTTAGCATAGACAATGTGCCTATTGTGAGTGAATATCCGGATGTATTTCTGGAAGAATTGCCAGGAATGCCACCAGATAGAGATGTGGAGTTTCTTATAGATTTGCTACCAGGATCTGGACCAATAGCAAAGAGACCATACAAGATGTCAGTGGATGAACTGAAAGAACTCAAGAAACAACTTGGAGAGCAGTTGCAGAAAGGATTTATTCAACCAAGTTCTTCATCTTGGGGAGCCCCAGTTTTGTTTGTGGAGAAGAAAGATAGAAGTCAAAGGTTATGCATAGATTACCGTTCACTCAATGAGGTGACTATCAAGAACAAATACCCTTTGCCTAGAATCAATGAATTGTTTGATCAACTAGAAGGAGCTTGTGTGTTCTCGAAGATTGATCTCCGGTTAGGTTATTTTCAGCTCAAGATAAGAGAACAAGACATACCTAAAACAACTTTCACTACAAGGTATGGATTGTATGAGTATACCGTGATTCCATTTGGTTTGACCAATGCTCCAACATACTTTATGAATATGATGACAAGGTGTTCATGGAATTCCTTGATAAGTTTGTTGTCGTTTTCATCGATGACATTTTAATCTACTCCAAGAGAAAAGAAGAGCATGAAGGACATTTGCGTTTGATACTTGAGAAGCTTAGAGAGCATAAACTTTATGCCAAATTCAGCAAGTGTGAATTCTGGTTGAATGAAGTTGGATTTCTTGGACATGTTATGACAAGAGATGGTGTAGCAGTTGATCCTGCTAAAGTTTCGGCTGTAACTGAATGGGAATCTCCCAAGTCAGTGAAAGAAGTTCGTAGTTTCCTTGGCTTAGCAGGTTACTACAGAAGGTTCATTGAGAATTTCTCCAAGGTTGCTAAGCCTATGACAGAATTGCTAAAGAAAGACAAGAAATTTGCTTGGTCTAAAGGTTGTGAACTCAGCTTCCAGGAATTGAAGAAGAGACTTGTGACAGCACCAGTCTTGTGTTTGCCAGACTTGGAAAAAGATTTCCAAGTATATTGTGATGCATCTCATCATGGTTTGGGTGCAGTACTTATGCAAGAAGGAAAAGTTGTGGCATATGCCTCGAGACAACTCAAAACTCATGAAGTGAACTATCCTACTCATGATTTGGAGTTAGCCTCTGTTGTCCATGCACTCAAAACATGGAGACATTATCTTTTGGGAAAGCATTGTGAAGTGTTCACAGATCACAAGAGTTTGAAGTATATCTTCACCCAGAAAGAAATTAACATGAGACAAAGAAGATGGCTAGAACTCATCAAGGACTATGACTTAAGTTTGCAATACCATCCCGGTAAAGCAAATGTTGTAGCGGAGGCTTTAAGCCGTAAGGTTTTTGTGAATGGCCTTACCAAAGGAGAATTGCCCGATGATTTGTGTGCTCAATTTAGAGATCTCAAATTGGAGATTGTGCCCGAGGGACATCTCATGTCTTTGGATGTTCAACCCACTCTGTTGGACAAGATCAAAGAAGCGCAGAAGACTGATAAGGAAATTGAAGAGATTAAGGAAAAGATTGGCAAAGGAAAAGCCAAAGGATTCCATGAAGACGAACAGGGTACTTTATGGCATGGGAAACGTATCTGTGTTCCACAAGATCCGGAGCTTTGGAAACTGATTTTGCAAGAAGCACACAACTCACCGTATTCCATTCATCCGGGTAACACCAAAATGTACATGGATATGAAGGAAAGATTTTGGTGGAATAATCTCAAGAAAGACATCGCCGAACATATTGCTTTGTGTGATGTGTGTAGTAGAGTGAAAGCGGAACATCAGAAACCAGCAGGTTTGCTTCAACCACTACCTATTCCTGATTGGAAGTGGAACAAGATTGGTATGGATTTCATTACCGGATTACCAAGGACCAGGTCAGGATACGATTCTATTTGGGTAGTAGTGGATCGCCTAACTAAAGTGGCTCATTTCATACCCGTGAAGACAACCTATACAAGTGCTAAGTTGGCCAAGATCTACATGAGTAGAATTGTATGTCTACATGGAGTGCCCAAGTGTATTGTGTCTGATAGGGGAACACAATTCACTTCCCATTTTTGGAGACAGCTACATGAGTCATTAGGAACGAGGTTGGAATTCAGCACTGCTTTTCATCCTTAAACTGACGGATAGACAGAAAGGACTAATCAGATTCTTGAAGACATGTTGAGGGCATGTGCCCTAGACTATGGATCCAGTTGGGATGAAAGTCTGCCTTACGCAGAATTTTCTTACAATAATAGCTATCAAGCCAGCGTTGAGATGGCACCATTTGCGTTTCTCTACGGGAGAAAGTGTACCACCCCATTGTTATGGAATGGTGTGGGAGAAAGAAGTTTGTTCGGACCAGAACTTATCAAAGAAGCCGAAGAGAAGGTCAAGTTGGTTAAAGACAGATTGAAGATAGCACAATCCCGACAGAAAAGCTACGCAGATCTGAAGTGTAGAGAAGTCACCTACGAAGTTGGTGATAGAGCTTATCTTAGAGTGTCACCACTTCGTGGAGTGAAGAGGTTCGGAGTCAAAGGAAAGTTGGCCCCAAGATATGTTGGACCATTCAAGATTCTGAGTCGTAAAGGAGAAGTTGCTTATGAAATTGAATTGCCAGAGTCTTTGTCAGCTGTCCATAATGTGTTTCATGTGAGTCAGCTTAAGAAATGTCATCCAGAAATGGAAGAAACTTCTTTGAAGGATACTATACCTTTGGAAGAGGTACAATTGGAAAGCGATCTCACTTATGAGGAGAAACCTATCAAGATTCTTGAGACTGCAGAAAGAGTCACACGGACTAAGACCATCAAGTTTTGCAAAGTGTAGAGGAACCATCATTCCAAAGAAGAAGCAACATGGGAAAGAGAAGATGATCTTCGGAAAGACCACCCTCACCTATTTGCTAGCCAATCCGAATCTCGAGGGCGAGATTCACCTTAAGGGGGTTAGATTTGTAACATCCCTAAAATCATGATTTCAAAGATTGCATATCATACATGCATACATATAATTTAGGGATCATTTTCCAATTCATTTCAAGAAAACATAAGCACTTAGTGCTATTATTTTATGTGAGCAAACATTAATCAAAATACTACTCTCAATTGAGAGCATAAGTGTTTTAAACCAAGTTTTGTTTGCTTCCTTGTTGATTAGATTGAATGTAGAGTTTGGACAAAAATTTACAAAACAAATATGGTTTCAAAACCATCTTCAAAACATTTCCAAATCAAGTGCTATAACACTGTTTATTTTGTTTATTCAAAGGGACCAAGCAAGTACAGAGAGACCACTTGGTTTTATGCCCAAAAGTATGATGGTTACACTTTACAAAAATCCAGAAAAGATTTGAAATTCAAATGCCTTTGAATTTGATTGAAAATCATTCCAGAAAATCGATTTAGAAAAAGAAAAAGAATTAAGAAAGAGAAAAGGGCCGGTGCCAGCAATTGAGCCCAGCAACAAACGCAGCCCACTAAGCCCACCCAGGTTCCCCCTCTCTCCTTCTCACTCGCAGACGAACCCGCTGAGAGACTGACGCCAGGACCCCACCCCCACTCTGTTTAACACGCTGACGAGTGGACCCTACGACCACGTCGTCTTCGTCGTCAATCACGCGCGGCCGCGACGCTCGCTCCGCTGTTACCTCGCCGCAATCAGTACGCGCTTAATTGCCATTGATACGCCGCGCGATCCTCGCCCCCGCTCTGGCTATAATACCCCCTCTGCACCGCGGCCTTTTCCCCTCACCTAGCGCCATCTCTATGCCCCCAGGCTGCCCGCAATTGCCTTTGCGCTGCCGCAGACAGAACAGCTCTGGCGACGAATCTCGGTAAGCACAGACCGCCCCTCTACCTCTAGTTCAAACCACTGTGTCCAGCATGACCTTGCGCATTCGCTAATGCCCTCCGTTTTCTTTCTCGTGACCCAGAGCGACGTCCTCGTTCTCACCCGCGAGCGCCTGAGCCGCCGCTCGACTCCGACGAGCAATAGCGGTAAGAATCGAGCGCCCCTTGCCTCCCCTTTGGTACTGTCCTGTTCGCCAGACCCTTGTTACAGACGCCGCCCGTAACTCCGACGAGCTCTAGCAACTGTGTCCGTGCGCCCATTGCCAAGCCGTCACCAGGTTGAGCATCAGCGCATCGTCGCGTTTCTGGTAAGCATCTCCGACGACCCCAGAACCACCTGTAGCACCGCGCCGCCATAGGCAGAGCTCGCCGCCGCCAGTAGCCACCGCCAGCGCCGCCCAGCTATGGTCGTTTGATCCAGGCCGTTGGATCTGGATCCAGCGCGCGAGATTAGATCACTTAACGAAGCAGTATAGTTAGATTTAGGACGTGTAGATTATGTTGATCTAACGGCTCACAGACGCGATCCTGAGCGAAGCAGTACAGGCCAATTAGATTAAGACGCGTGGCAGCTGTTTGGATTTAAAAACAGGATTTGAATCTATTAGAAGTTTGAGTTTGTTTTGGCTATAACTTTTGATCCCCACATTAGAATTTGACAAATTTTATATCAATGGAATCAGGAGAGCAAGCCCTTTCTAAATATGCAATGTGTTTAATGTTTTGCTTCTGTTAAAATTGTTTTATTTACAGAAACTTGTGTAGGGCTAATTTGAGTGTATGAATTGGTTAAGGAATGTTTTAGGGTTTAAATAATCATTGTTTGGCAAGTTTTTAACTTGTTTATGAACCAGTACTGTACACTTGCTTTGTTGAGTTTTAAAAATCATCACATATCGTATTGCATGCATTCATATATTTTTGTTTGTATATGTTTTGTATGTGATTTGTGGCTATGATTCTTTGTGTAGATTTTGGTGCTAGTGATTGTGATTGTGAGGAGTGTAGCTACTCTCCAAATTACCAAGGCAAGTGGTGCTTCATGAATATTTTTATTCCTATGTTTTCTACTAAGCATTAGAAATATTTTTGATAAGTCTTGCATGCTATATTTTGCTTATATGCCATGTTGGGAAATCCTAGTAGTTGTAGAATTGCTAGGAAATTTCTGAGTTAAGATGCTTATCTATGCCATGCTTAGCCTAGCTAGTGGCAACCAAGGGTTGGTGAAATATACATGCTATGATGAAAATATTTCTAAGTCTTTGGACTTGTGTTTTTGCCTATTAAAACAACTAAGTAGATGAAACACCTGGGTGGAATGGAAAGAATGGTTTATGTTGAGTGGTTACACAAGGCCCATTTCTATGGTTTACCTTGTGTATCTCACTTGTGGAAAGCCATCCAGGAACAAAGAGATTTTAGAGGCCAAGTGTTAAGAAGCTTCTAGTGCAGCCACTTGGCAATATGGGCTCTGCCTGGATCACATAGGTTGCAAGAACTTAGCCATTTGGACAGTTGGTGGTAGTGGGATGATAGGTTGGAACGCGTCCATTTGGTCTAAGGGAAGGCTTCTGAAAGGTCCTGTCTTGGTGAAAATCAAGTCTGGTGGGGAAAGTGCACAACCTCTGCAGATGGAAGAATCTAAGTACTTAGCCATGTCCCTCGAAAAGGACAACTTGAGCATCAAGACATGGAAGCTATCAAGAATATCCTCATCCCAATTTCTAAGTAAAAACTTGTGGGTGAACAAGGGTGAAGGACCTCAATGTCTATTGTTGGTTCCTTGGGAAAAGTTTTGATCAAGAAAAACTTAGTGATTTAAACTAATAGGCAAAACCTATTTTGAGCAAAGCAAGCCAAGCTACACTTAGCCAAATTGCATATAGTACCTAGTCCACCTAAATTATACTAAGGTATCACTTGCCAATACTATTCCAATGTATTGACCCACTGTGGCTGTAACTTGTGATGTTGCAGGTTACTCTGATGAGGATTAGGAGTCATGAGTCTACACTCAACATGTTTGCCTGTGGCACATGAAGATGAATACTTTTATTTATTTACTTATTCAAAATCTTGTACTAGGCTTGTGGCCTTGGAGTTGTAAAGACTATGTTTGTCTCTGAAATGACTGTAATAATGACCTTTGTTTCTGTGTACTTCATCTTAAACTGTGGATGCTAGCATTGATCCAGGGACTAGCATTGCAATCACAGGGATCCTTTTCCTTTATAAAGGAGGGATCTTACAGTACGAGGCGATTGGGGCCATCCGATTAAGTTCGAAGTGATGGCCCCTGCTCATTTCCTTCCTCCTGCCATGAGGCGGAGAGGGGGTGTAATACCTCGGACAGTATGTTCTAAGTAACAAGCCTGGAATGAACCCTAAGTGTATAAGGTGTCCTACCAAGGAGGCCAAAGGGCCACCAACGTGTAGGTCCCGTCCGAGTGGAACAGGGCACGGTACCGGCCAACCATCCTATCCACTTTGCAAGATCATCAGGACAAGTACGAGCGGTGTAGTCGACAGGCATGGGAACATACATACACAAGTGTGTATGTCCACGACATACAAGAGTACATCAGACCCAAACCATCTAAAAGAAATGGAAATGTGCAACGCCATACGGCAAGATCCAAAATACTGGATAGCTAATAGTTTAGGATATATCTTCATACCTCACACATCAGAGTGTCAAGTGGAAGAGAAAGACAAGATCCAAGTACGAATAAGGAGCAAATTGGCATAAGACGCCCTAAAAATAAGCACATCCTGCACATAGATCTCACGGATCTCCATCCCCGGAATATCTACACCAGACGATCGTTGCCACCACCATCGGTCTCTTTGAACCAGTAACCTTCCTCAGAGTATACCTGTCCATCTGAACCAATATTTTATCGTGTGAGACCCTAAGAGACTCAGCAAGTCTTTATGCATCTAAAGGGAACAACCTGAGGGTGATACTATTGCAGCAAAAATAAAGCCTAACAGTTCTATAGAGACATACTACAACATCCGTCTAACCAATGATAGACAGACATTCGTTAATTAAACAATAGTTAATTACCCAACAGATGTATATCAACATAAGTAAAACATCGCTCGCCCACCTCCACGTTCCCGAACGAGAAGGCGGAAGAACATCCCATATGTTGGCAGCTTTATTAATCATTCCATGATAATTGCACTATTACTAGTCGTGTTTTAGTCAATTTAAAAGCGGTACTTTAGTTATGCTTGTCTATGATTGATAAACTATGATCCAAGTCGTCCATAACCGCGGACACAACTTTCAGAAAGATTTACCCCATAGGGGTTCACAAATAGCAACACACGCATGATTAACCTCGGAAAAACCAAATGAAAACTCAACGAGGCATCACGCCAAATCAATCACAAGATTCATTAAATATTTTAGGGGGCACCCCACTAAGCTACCTGATACGAAGTCGGCCGGCTCTGAGACGAACCCAGGGTGTGTGGGACGGTTGTAAACGACTGGCAACCCAAAAGTGTGACTAGGCTTGTCGATACAGCAGAAACGTGTCACAGGGTCCTAAACAGTAATAAATTCTCATCGAGAAACAATAGTAAATAAGCAGTAGCATGACATAAGTACACGATAGAAGTAAATCCCCAAACTAGTTTGTGCCCCAAGAAATAAGAAATTATTCAAACTTTGGCTAAGGGGATTCCTGGTCTCACATGCGGATAGTGTGATAGTCAAGGAATAAGTACCAAGTACTCGGGGGTCCTATGGGACAAGTAAGCATAAACAACCAAATAGCAGATATTGCCCACTGGTGTCTCTTTTATTAGTTATCCTATTACTACTTAATTTAGTTGTTTAGGTACCTCATTATTTAAATACACTCACAAACCCTACACATGCAATTTTATGACTCGCATGGCTTAAACAACTCCTGTAGTAATGGCTCATAGGATTGAGGAAACAAGCTTCGGTGGGGTTTAAAAGTAAAGGCTATGCAATACTTGGGATTTAATTTTATTTGGATCGCGACATATGATGCAATAATAATATTGATGCAATAGGTGCTATATGCAGTGCAAGCATAGGGAGATGCTTGCCTGAAAGTTCAGTTGCAGAATAAGATGGATTCGGGTAATACTTCTAAGGCTCCTGATATTCTCCTTGCTCAACGTCTATCCGGATAAAAATCAAACACACAATGAGCAGAAATACAGAATCATATGCAACAAGTAAACAAGTATTCTATAATGAAATGATGCACAATTTTCATGGTGGCATGGATGAGGTGTGGGGTACAAGAATAAAGCATTTGATTAAGTTTTTAGTCATGTTTTGCTCCCATAAATATTGCTGCATACTTAATATTTATATGATGCATGCTTCAATTCAAATCATGGAATGCATAATTAGAACGGGCTCATCGAGCTAATCAGTTTAGACATATCATTTGTCGAATTCGGAGTTATAGAATTAAAGTTATGAATTTATTAAGAAATGACATTTAAATAGTTGTTAATAATTCGGAAATTTTATTGGTCCAGAATATATTTTAAATAGCATATTCATGTTCCTGGCATTTTTCTGATCCAAAATCATATATTATTTATATTATTTCAATTTATGAATTTAAATCAATTTTAAAGTCAAATTTAGTCAAATAGGGTCAAAGTTAAAGGTTTGACTAGTTTGAGTCAGATTTGCAAATATTTGAATACATGGTTGAATTCGTATTTGAAATCTAAACATTTTTCATATTCAAGTTTTTTCCAAATTCGAATTCAAACAAAAGTTATTAACACTGTTATATGTTAACACAATTTATTAATCATTTTGAATTTGGATTTTGTAGTTCGTTTGGACTTTTATTACACAAGAGCAAGCTAGCCACAGTCACTGACGAGCCGGGGCCCATGCTGCAGCGGGGCCGCTCGCGCTCGCAGGCGAGGGTGACACGACGTTGACTGGGGAGGACCGCGGGTTCAGATCAGGAAAACTGCGGGGGCTTTTTAAAAGACTACCTAGATGGTGGTTGCTGGTTGGCTAACATGTGGGGCTTCGGTGGGCCTGTGGGTTGATAAAGCGGAAGGGAGGGGGCCTATCTGCAAATCTGCGGCTGCTGTGCTCTGCACTCTGACGAACTGACGAAGGTAGGATGAATAACGCGCTGGGAATCTGAGAACTTGCAACGAGGATGGCGTTGAATCGACTGGATAAACTAGGTGGCTCGAAAAGATAAATTTAAAGGGTAGATCAGGCTATAGTTTTTGTTCATAGTATGTTCCTTAAGGACGGCTGAATCGGCCGGAGGAGCTCGACGAACAGCGGCGGATGTCTACGCGCTGCTGCTGCTGATACTGTCTGCGGAACCGCTGCGCGCGCTGGCGCGATGCAAGCGGCGCGGGAGTCTGGCGCGCGCTGGACTGGCTTCTGGTGTAAGCGGCGAGCGGGCTGGCATGCGCGTCCTGCGTGCGCTGGGAAAGGACGGCGAGGAGAGCTAACAGGCAGGGGTAGAACTCACCGGGCGTGGTGTCGGAGTCGACGGTGGCCGGGCTAGAAGAGGTTCAGGACGTTGGCGAGGAGACAGTGTACGCGGCGGCGCCGAGCGCGTGCAGCCGATGATGGTGCTCCGGCCTCCTCCACCTCTCTCCAGGTACAGAACGGCTCCAACAGCGACAGCGGCGCCTCTCGGGCACGACAGCGGCAACAGAAGATCGGCGACACGGGCAGGCCAGCGACGGCTAGGTTTTGCGGTCCAAGGCCATGGTAGAGGCGGAGAGCGGTAGGTGGGGTCTGACCTAGGGAAGGAGTGGATAGGGACGGCACTGCTGCAGCGGCGTCTGCTTTATGCAAACGGAAGGAGGGGTACGAGCGAGGCACTCCGGTCGGAGTAAAGTATCGACGTGGGGAGGGGGACCGAGCCGGCGACTGAAGAAGAGGAACAAGGGAGGTGGTGGGCCAGGTGGGCCGGTGGCGCCGAAGGGGAGCTGGACCCTGGGTGGGCATGGTCTTCTGCTGGGCCAGATACGGGGCTAGGGAGACCTGGTGGCATTCCTCTTTCCTTTTCCATTTTTTTCTATTCCTGTTTTGAATTTTTAGTTTGATTTCTTGTGTTGTTTTCAAACAAAAACCAAACAGCTGCTGTTTAAAACAATGCATAAGCATGAAAACAAACAACAAGGTGGAAGAGACAAATAGGGCTCTTGGTGGTTGGTTTGGTAGCATGCACCATACATGAAAGAAAGAAAAGGTTTAAGTTAGTTTGTGAAAACAAACTAAACTAGAGAGATAGGTGGTGTGGTTTTTGGTTGAGTTTGAATCAAGCTTGAGGATTGAAAATCCAAGAGGAAAACAAGAAGAAGGAAAGCATCTAAAGACTATATAGATGAAGAGGGTATTGCTTGCAAGATTGATTGGAGTGTTTCATTGGTTTGAATTCAAACAAAACAATCCACCTCAAACTCAAAAAGAATTCCAAAGGAGGAATGAATGGAAGCTTGCATGGACATTCATATGCATTAAATGCCAAGTACATTACTCCCTCCGATCTGGTTTATTAGGCACGCACGCAGTTTAAGAACAACTTTGACCAATAATTTTGGTCAACAAATTTTATATAATATATCACAAAAATTATACCATTAGATTCATCTTTAAAAGTAGTTTCCAATGATATATTTTTCAGGACATATATTGCATATTTTATTGGTCAAAATTGATGGTCAAAGTTTTTCTTAAACTACGTGCGTGCCTAATAAACCGGACCGAAAGAAGTAGTGAAAACAATGATGATCCATATGACATTTCTATATTCTTGCATGCATTCAAAAATGAACAACCTATGTCCAAGAATGGAATCTTGCTAAGCATATGAGAATATTTATGATATGCACATATATCAGGACACATGTGGAAGTACCAACTTTGGTCGACTAGAGGGGGTGAATAGGAGACTATCAATTTTTATTTTGGTTTTCAATTTTAGGCTTTGCAAGAAGTAAAGTTCTCTAGATATGCAACTAGGTGAGCAGTCCTATATGCTAGAGAACATACAAGCGATAGAACAGTAAAGAACAAGAGTAAAGGTAAGGAGTGAGTAAACCGGAGAGGAGACGCGGAGATGTAATTCCCGTAGTTCATTTCTAAGGAAGCTACGTCTATGTTGGAGAGGTGTCAGGGTCACACAAGGTCACCCGAGCGCCACAAAGGTCTCACCTTCTTATCCGCTGAGCACCCCAACAAAGGAGGCCTCATAATCCACTAACGGGTGACCTTGATGGCGCCAACCGAAAACCTTTTACAATAAGGTTGAGGGGGAAGCTCCACAACTCAATTAGAGGCCCTCAACGACTCCACGGAGCTTCACAACGTATTCCCTTAGCTCCGAGGCAGTCCTACACTGTCTAGGGTTCCAAGAACCCAAGAGCAATAAGATCCATAAAGGATAAGTGGGAGAATCAAATCTTCTTTGGTGGAAGTGTAGATCTAGGTCAACTCTCTCAGTCCTCAAAAGATTAGGAGGTTTGTGTGGGTGGGGAGAGATCTAGGCAGGTGAAGCTCTGGTATTAATGGAGGAGAGAGGAATTCAAGAGATGAGTGGGAGGAAGAAGGACGCCTTAAATAGGCCCCTTCAAAACGAGTCGTTTGGCTGTCCGCGACTCCACCAGAATTTCTGGTGGGTAGCCAGAAGTTCCGCTCAGAGAGCCTCCAACGGCTCAAAGGCCGCTGACGCACGCTCCAAAGTTCGACCAGAATTGCCGGTCAGACTTGAACGGAAATTCTGATGAAACTTTCGGAGCAAGTTCCAGGCCAAGTTCCGTCAAATACGCAACTCCCATACAGGTGCATATAGTGTATGACCGAAACTTGGAGCGGGAACATCTAGTTCGCTAACCACCTAACCGGAAATTCCAATCGCTGGGCAGAAGTTCCGCTCAGGAACTCAGCAGGAACAATAGGGAAGATTTCGTTCGAAGAATCCGGTCAGACTTGACCAGGCTTATGACCGGAACTTTCGGTGGAAGTTTCACAAAATAGAACACTTCAAAATAGAAGCTTACTGATCGAGGCAGAACTTCTGTCAGAAGTTGGGCCGGAAATACTACCGTACCCAGTTCCGCGAAGATCCCTGGGCGGGACTTCCAGCCCTTGGCCGGAACTTCCGATCAGGAGAAAAATAGCACAAACGACTCCAAAGGTCTCTCTATCGCTGATGGATAGGATGGTTGTGGCGGTGCAAGTGTGGTTTGTGCAAGAACAAGTGGTTCCCCACAGCCTTCCGAGGTGGCCCCCCTCTTGATAGTATGGCGACCTAAAACAATAAAAGGAGAGAAAGAGGAAAACAAAAGGCCACCGTCTTCACGAGACTCCAAGAGAGGCATCCACAAATTCCATAAGCTCCATCAAAAACAAATAACCTGAAACTCAAGCACACAGTTAGATTGTAAGTGGGATTGTCATCATCACCAAAATAGCAAGGGAAAACATAGTCCTTTCAATATTCCCCTTTTTGGTGTTTGATGACAATCCCATAAGATTTACATAAGAAAGGGAGAGCAAATTTTGTAAGGAACAAACGGGCTCCCCCTATGTGTGTGCAAGGTAGAGAGAACGCTCACAAGACAAAACAAGCACACATATAAACGGGCTCCCCCTCTCCATTACAAAAATAGCACAAGTGTACGACAAAGGATGATAGGAGACATACCTTTGCACCAAAACATGTATGGTGAGAGATAGAAGACGAGATGATATCAAAAGAAACTCCACCACCATATACAACCATCCATAAGCCAAACAACATGCATAACATATCACATAGTCTCGTACATACAAAGAGGCACAAATAACACAGAGTAGCACGAATAGCGAGGTCCACAAACACATAATAGAGAGAGAGTTCACGAGCAAGAAAGGATCAACGAAAGAACGAGCACATGACTCGGCCCTTGCAAATCCCATAAGCAACCTAATAGATATCTTTCTCCTCCTTTGGCATCAAGACACCAAAAAGGAAGGAAATACCAATCTAATCGCCCCAACCGAAGATAGGAGGAGGAGAAGGCGCGGGGTCCCAGGAGGCGTTGTTCCAAGCAGGCGGGGGACCGGTGACTTCATCCTCAGAATCTGACCATCTGCAGTTGTCAAGGACCCACTAATCCTTAGGCGCTGTGAAGGAGATGGTCTCGGGAGAGCAAGAAATGTTGATCTTGGTCATGATCGCCTTCTGCCTCTAAGCATTGTTCCTTGATCAACATAGGCCTGATACTCATGGTCCTGCATAAAAAAGGCCTTCTTCACGTTCTTCAGCAGCTTCTTGGCCCAAGATGGCTGCCTCTCAAGATTGTGTGGAGGGGAGCCCTCGGGGTGACCACCAGCACTGGAACCAGCACGCCCTGAAGGGCCACCTCTAGGAGCCCCAGACCTCTAGATGGCTTCTTCCTTTTCTTCTTAGGACCTAGGCTGCTCATGCTTCATCACACACGGCTTCTTCTCCTCGTGAATAGTGATGTTGTCTTGAGGGTAGTGAGAACCAGTGGCTTCCCTCCACTTGGCATTGATAAGCATCTAGATGTAAGGATTATAGGGACACGAGCGCTTCTCAATCATAGAAAGCCAAATATCATGGAATAGAAAGTGCATAACATCAAGCTTCTGGTCAAAATCATGGTGACGGTAAGTCTGGAACATGAGGTTAATCTGAAAAGCATGAATCTGATCAAAGTTGCCTGCCTTGGGAGAGATGGTGTTATGGTAGACCTTGTGCATGATATCATAGACCAGCTGGAGGTGATTAACCTGACCACATACACCCCATCCCTCAATGTAGAGGGGCTCCAAAACCTCAGGAGCAGAAGCCTTGGAGAAGTGATAGCGCCATCCATTAGCTTTCTTTCCAGGCAAGAGGGTATAGCCTAGAAGATCACCAAACTCCGACCACATGGAAGACAACAGCTAAGTCTTGGTCATCCATTTCAAAGTGCCATTGATAGGATTTGTATCCATGTGGAGGGTGGAAAAGAACTGAGCAATAGAAGCCTCATCAAAGTTCTGACGGTGCTCCATGATGGTGATCAAACCAAACTTCTTGCATAACTCAAGAGCCTCCCCAAAGTACTCAGGATTGCTTTCCATATGAGCCACATTGATGTATTTCTGAGGGCAACAACAAACTTTTTCTTGGTGGCATAGATCTCTGCAAAGATTTCCTCTTGACGACGATTATAGAATAAGGGATCCAAGCAAAGAGGATCACGTGAAACAAGGTAGGGATCAATCTTGCGAAACTCCGCATAAGCTTTCTGAGGACACTTGGAAATCTTATTCTTGGTGACATCGGGTCCAGATGCAGTCGCCTTCTTCTAAGAAGCTAGATTAGGCTGCTTCCCTTTAGCTGCAGCAGCACGACGAGCAGCAACAACTTTCTGACAGGCGGTCTGAGTTGAAGGACGCAGAACTTCTAGATCATCTTCATCAATCTCTGGAGGCCTAAAGGAACACAGGTGCGCTTGCCTCCATAGGAACCACCTTGCCCTAAGAAGAAAGCATAGAATAGGGAGGGATGGGGGGTAAGTGCATAAGTTCGATGAAGGAAACAAAGAGAGATTGAAGAAATACATATAGTGAATCAAAAATGGTGCACCGGAATTTCCGGTGAACTGCTGGAACTTCCGGCGACAAAGTCACCATCGGAAGTTCCGCTCATGACCCACCAGAAATTCTAGTGAAGCCACGAACACAGCGGTTCTGCAAGAAAATTCACAGATCTAGATCTAGGATGCACAAGTAAGGATTCACACAAATTTATTGGTTCAATCGACTCTACCAAGGGTGCCTATTCCTACCAAGATCTCCCAACAAGTTCTAGCCAAAGAACAAGCCTAGATAAGGTGAGCCCTAACTCAAGAAATGGAAGGAGCAAGATCTCCATTAATGGAGGGAGTTGGGGCAAATACCAAAGTTCATGGCGAGAGATCGGGGTAGGGAAGGATCCCACGGAGCAGATCTGGGAGGGGGTGGCCAGAGACGGAGGGGCCGGTGCGCCTCCGCGGGGTCGGTGTCGTTGGCGGCTGCTTCCTATATGATGTGCTTCATTTTCTCCCAGGGCCTGCATTATATAGGTCGACGAGCCTCACCGGAAGTTCCGGTGCGATACTGGAAGTTCTGATGACCCATAAATTCTTGGATCAGGTGGTAGTAGCCAGATCCGGGAGAAGTTTCGGAGAACTCCTCGCTGACCGGTACTACCGGCGTCTGGCCAGAATTTCTGGTGATGCCAGAAACACTTTCCCAAGTGTGGAAAGAGGCAAGGATGAACTTGTGCAGGGAATAGAAGAGGCTCAGGGAAAGGAAAGGCTTGGGATAGAGGGCACAAACTATGAAGAACCAACAGGCGAACAACACCAAAAATGCAAGAAAACAAGCACATAGACAATACAAGAGAAACAACCAAGGAACACAATGAGTCGGTGGCCGAGGCTTGATACGTCGTAAATGTATCTATAATTTTTGATTCTCCATGCTTGTTTTGTATCAACTTTCTTATGTTTTTATACACTATGAGGTATTTTTATACATTTTCCGGAACTAACCTATTGACAAGATGCCATAGTGCCAGTTGCCTGTTTTCTTCTGTTTTTGGTTTCAGAAAAGCTAGTAAGGAAATATTCTCAAAATTGGACGAAACAAAAGCCGAAGTGCCTATTTTTCCAAACGCAACACAAAGCCCGAAGGAGAGATGAAGGGGAGCCACGAGGCGGCCACACCATAGGGTGGCGCGGGCCCACCCTTGGCTACGCCAGCCCATGGTGTGGGCCCCTCTAGGCTCCACCGACCTTGACCTTTCGCGTATATATACGTCTCCCCGAGACGTAAACCCTACGCGGATCAAATCTCCACAAAAAGTTCTGCAGCGCCGCCGTCACCACCGAAGAGGAGATTCAGGGGACAAAAGTCTTTGTTCTGGCACCCTGTCAGGATAGGGAATTGCCCCCGGAGCCATCTCCATCGATCTCCACCACCATCTCCATCGCCGTTGTTGACTCCCATGATGAGGAGGGAGTAGTTCTCCCTCGAGGCTAAGGGCTCTACCAGTAGCTATGTGTTCATCTCTCTCTCTATGCATGATCTTATTGTGGTCATGAGCTTTGTAATCAAGTAGATATACTCTGCTACTCAAGTTCTTTGATTAATCTCTGGCTATCCCCACGTGTGTGAAGGTGACAGTGTGCACACCGTGTGGCACTTAGGCTAAAGATTACATAAATACTTATCATGAGTTATATTTTGAGTTGGTTGTATTTATGAAATTGTGGTGTTTGTTGGAACCATCTAGCTCTCAAGGTGACAGTGTGGGGTTATCTAGATGGGGAATGTGAACTTTGAGTTGTGCTGTTATAGCCCTACCATGGATTAGAGTTGTCCAACCGGAGAGTAGTTCAGAGTAGTATCATGGAGAAAAGATATTTATATCTGAGTGTCCACTAGTGAAAGTATGATCCCTAGGCCTTGTTTCTAAGCATTGAAACACCGTTTACAACTAGACCTGGCGCCGTTGCCGGGGACTATAGGGCCTTTAGTCTCTTCCTCCCCATCAAGCTCTTTTCTAGCGTCTTTGCTTGCTACCATTTTTTTTCAGATTGCAATTACCACTTATAATCATCCATATTCCTTGTATTTCACTATCTCTTGGACAAACTAGTGCACCTATACACCTAACAAGTGTATTGGGTGTGTTGGGGACACAAGATACTTCTTGTATCTTGATTGCAGGGTTGCTTGAGAGGGATACCTTTGACCACTTCCTCCCTGAGTTCGATAAACCTTGGGTAATCCACTTAAGGGAAACTTGTTGATGTTCTACAAACCTCTGCACTTGGAGGCCCAACAACTATCTACAAGAATAGAAGCATGTGTAGACATCAAGGACACCTTATATAAGAGTAATTGGCTTGACACCGCGAGATATATCTTGGGTTCATTACCAACACTCATCATGAAGCTCAAATGGTCTTCTTGAGAGACTATAGAGTATGATAACTTTAATGTGCAGATAATAGGGATAGTGTTTGTTCATAAGAGGAACTACACTCCCCCTAAGTCCATGCCTACATCCAAACAAGATATACAATGAGACACGGGTAGGTGTGTAAGGTACTCAAGCCACATTGCTTGAACCTATGATATTTAGTGTAGGGGTTCGTAGCATGGAAAACAAAAAATTCTACCGCATGAACAGACACAAGCCAAGATCTATCTACTAGATTGTAGCAACGAGTAGATTAGAGTACTCACCCTCGAAGATTCCAAAGCAGTAAACGAGAGGAGATTCTCGTGGGTGATGTAGTCGTTCACTTGCTGATCTCAAGATCACGAAGACGATCCTTCCGGCGCCGCGTTCCGGCAGTTCTCCCGCAGCCGGTCACACGTTCGGTACTCGATGAAGACCTTCCTCTCCCTTGTTCCAGAAGGCAGCGGAGGTTGTAGTTCTCTCCTCGTGATTCCGGCAGCGCGATGGCGTGGTCTTGGAGTTAGAGGGGAAATCCCGAGGGCTTCGCCTTAAGCCGGAGCGGCTTTGGTGGAGTAGTAGCGTTACCAACGTTTAGGGTTTAGAAGACAGAGAGGAGGAGGTGGGCCGACGGCGGCTAGGGCGGCGGCAGCGGTGCGACGGCGGCGACGAGGGCTAGGTGGCGTGGGGTTTGTTGTGGTCTTTGGGGGGCAGCCCCTACCCTCTATTTATGAGAGGGAGGGGCAGCTAGGGAGAGGGGAGTTTGAATCCTACCCGAACTCCCTCTCCTTCTAGGCGCGTGGTGGAAGGACAGAAGGATTCTCTCCTTACTCCACCAGGAAACATTGTCCCAGTTTGACTTTTCAAACTTGCCTTTTGACTTTCAATTTTGGAGTTTAATTTATTTCTTTTAAATTCCCAGCCAAGTGACCTAGGACATGATGCAATCATTCCACTTAGTCATGACACATTCATGTACCCTTCCCCTTCCGGTCCGGTGAACCTTCTAGACCCTTCTAGATCATTCCGGTGTAAACACCGAAATAATTCCCGAACTCCGGAATTGGACTTTCCTTATATGAATTTTATTCTCCGGACCATTCCGGATCTCCTCATGATATCCCGGATCCCATACAAGGCTCAAAAAAACATTCGGTCTTCCTACATACATTCCATATCTACTAAACAACATCGGATCTTAATCTATAATCTCTACTAAACAAAAATTATATCTATAATCTCCACGGAATTGTGATTTCAGAACATATTATTTGTAATTTTCTGAATAGTATTTATTTTCTTATGAAATTATTACTCTAAATAAGACATTAAACCATTTATTTAATTGCTGCGAAACCTTATAGTATTTTACTGAACCATTTGCATATTGATGATCTACATGGAACCAGCTTTCTATCGGTATATTATTTATATTTTTGTGACAAGCAATTAATTTACTATGAATTTAATGATTTATATATCCACTAAAACTAATTAAATTTCTATGGTTTAAATAATCTGCAAAGGCTGGATTCAACCAGATATTATTAAAGTACATGACAGTAGCTTCAATTTGATATATTGTTCATATTTTTCGGAGTTAGAGATAATATCTTATGAATTTATTAACCTAAAAGAGCATTAAAACTAATTAAATTACTGAAGTAACTACGTACAGTAAAAGTTGGATCTATTCTGATAAGATGATTCTACGTAAAATTATCTTCAATTTGGTATATTATACGCAATTTTTGGACATGGTATGAATTTCTAATGAATTTTACAAGTTAGATCTATAATTTGCAAATTTAAATTCGAACGGAATATTCCAGGGAATATTCCGCTGACTGGACAGGTTGACTTTGCATGCTGACTAGGACTAGATGTTGACCTTACGTTGACGTGGCGTTGATGAGGAAGATGACCCGGATGACGACATGGCACACACCGGTTTGATTGGATCTCGACCGTCTGGATAGGATCCGGTGGCTAGAAGAAGAGATTGACCCGATTTTGGCTCAGAATAGACAAGAAACAGATCTGTGTTAGAGAGACAAATCCGTAGGTCAAATCGAAAAACTCAGAACATGAAAGTTGTGGGGAATCATTATTCCTACCTTCTCACCAAAGGAATTTGGATTTGAAGAAACGAGCGCGAGTAGGTCTTGGATTTACACCGTAAGATCTGAAATATTGCGATGCGAAATTCTCCGTCTGTGGTGGATGAAAAGAGGTGAGGTTTGTCGAGATTGAAAGATTTCGACGCGATCTTCAACTTTCGTTTTTTGACCGAAGGCAAACGACGAAGTCTAGATGGGTGAAAAAGCGAAATAAGATTCGGAAATATATAGATTCGGAATTTCGAGAATAGAAACTCGTACAGCCGTGGCTCCACGAGTTTATATGGAGATTTAGGATGGTGTAGAGATAGGCCTTGGAGTAGAGAACAAGTAGAAACAAACGGAAGTCGATTCGGAGTTGTAGATAAAAAGTTATAAGTGTTTGAATAAAGATAGGTATAAAAAATCAATTTTCGCACGCTTTTTAAAGCAGTGGGATCGATCCTCCTTCCCGTGCTGGCTCGGTCCGGTCCGGGTGGGCCGGCCCGTTCAGTTTTTTTTTGAGTTGTTTTCCTAATATCTTTTGCATACGAACTCCAAATAACATGATTCTTGTTTCTAAATTTTTCTAAAATCGAATAGGTCATTATAGAATCAAATTTGTAATCTTTTTACTAGTTTGGAAGTAGTGGGTTTATAAATCCTTGTATATCTCATTTTATTTATATCCTTATGTGTTTGTATTTATTCCATAACTTTTTCATACTAGCTCCATATGAGCTCAATTTTGTTTCTAAAATTTTGTAGTATTAATTGGATCTCTTTAGGCTATTATTTAGCAATAATTTATGTCTTAGCAACAGTGGGTTTCAATAAGTCAATTTAATTACCCTTAGGAACATTTGGGCGAATCAACTATAAGATTTAAATACCAGGATTTGGATTTAGTTTGTGAGAACTTTGCATGGATGAAATGCATATGAATGCTTCATGATTTTCATTTTGAAATCTTGCACACCAATTCTACAATCCATAATCAATCCATGCCCTTTTGCCTATATGAGTACTTAGGTCTTAACAAAAGAATATAAGATTTGGAATTCAAGGTTGAGAGGATTTTCTATTCAAAAAGTTTCTTCTCTTTGAGAATTTTCAACAAAGTCAAACAATCAATCAATCTTATTTATTTGTTTCACATTCCAAAATTAGGAGAATTTTGGGATGTGACAGACTACCACCCTTAAAAGAAATCTCGTCCCGAGATTTGGGAAGGCTAGAAAGAAAGAAAGGTTCGGGATCCTTTAGGATGCTACCACCCTTAAAAGAAATTGACTAGGTCACTTATCGAGGATTCACTTAGCTCAGATTGGTTCTCTTTTAGACTTTTATTGGCACAATGTCTCTAGCACATTCTAAACATCATGATTGATAGTTTCCGAGAAAGCACTTCTTAAACTAGCAAAACTCTCATGGTGGGCAAATAGGGAACGTTTACTTCACAGTGCCCATAATTCACGGTTGGGATTCATCCTTACCGTACATCCTATGCTTAGCAATGGATGCTTTTAGAAGGGTGTAACAATATACCATTCTAGGGTTTAGGCTCAACGTCGACTCTTTGCTAAGGTTGAAAAGGGCACTCAAGATTCGCAAAGCCAACAGTACAAGAGCGAATAATAGGAGTAGTAGGAATGGTGATCAATCCATCCTGCACCCAAATCATTACCCTGTATGAGGATAGGTGAATCACGTTTTTCTATCACTCGGGCATTCTCACTTGCCCTGAAGAATGTTTCCATGGGCACGAACTAATGCTCTATGTATACTCCCATGTATTCAATCAACAAAGCTACTACTAAAACTAAGCTATCGATACTTCAACTTTCAGGTTGGGTAATCTACTACATAACATCATGTGCAACACTTCATACTTCCACATCCTATTTCCATTAGGTGAAGCATTTTCTTTCCTAAATGCATTGTGTTGTTAAACCTTCCACTTAACACATCATTATATCTCCAAGGGTTCAAGATAGGAAAGAATAGATTCTATAGGAGAGAAACGACTAAGAAAATAATCCTACCCATAACTATATGAAGCAATCAATGTTACAAACAAGGAAGCAATCATAGGCGATCAACACTCAATCAAACACTTGTATAATAACATTACAGGCGTATAAACTTAGTAGTATATAACCACAAAATAGTTTGAAAGCATTGGGAACAATACTAGAGTAAAATAGAGCAACATATAAGCAATAAACAAAATCTGTCAAAACGGTACAGCAGTCTTCACGAATTTTTCTAACCGACCTAAACTTGTCAGGAATTTTAGCCAATTTTTGTTCATGTACTAAAGGTAATTACGCTCCACATCCTATTTTTTAGATTTTTCTGAGTTACCAATAAAATATGTAAAATCGCGCGGTACAACAGGTCAGGCAGAAAACTGCAGCAGTAATCCCACGAATTTGATTCAATTCACACCATTAAAATAATTTTAAAACCACACAAAAAACTCCAGCAACTTTAGAGTTTTAGAACAACAGATCCTAAACAAGGCATCACACAAAATATCTCAATACAACCAAGCAAACAACCTATATTGTCATACCACATAAGTTGGTAAGAACAATATGCTAACACGATAGCGATGATCTCCTAAAGAGATAAAATATGGTGGTCCAGACCTAAACAAACTTGGTGAGATGTTAATTTATGCCATGTTATTTGTTCTTTACTTGTAGGCCAACTCTCATATAGTGATTTGCTTTACGGAAAACTACTAATAACATTTTCCAATTCTTGTAGTTTTTATGGTAGATCACTTCTTCTACTAATCAAATGAATGGACATCTACAAGTTTGAACAAGGAGAGGTGTTGGAAAATGATAGAAAAGGAATATAAGAACTCTAATAAGTATAAAATATGATAGTTCTCCTAATAAAGGTCTTCTATTGCTATTACCATCGTCGTTTTTATCCTTTCCAGCTACATTCACATGTTTTGGACAATTATCAGCATAATGCCTAGGATTGTGACACTGGAAGCATAGGACTTTTGCTTAGATCCTTCCTCCTTTTTGGCAAGGACATCCCGTCTTGTGGTTCTTCATTCTCTACCTCAACATTTGGAAGCCTTGATCATTTCCTTGAGCCAGTTTGGGGAAAATGGGCATTCCTTTCATATGTTGAGTATTGCGAAGTGATGACTTTGGGTGCGGAGTCTAGAGTCTTGAATCCGTCCCTTGTCTTTGTCGTGTCCTCGCGGAGCTTCATGAGGTCTTGGCGCATTCCGTCTCTGACTTGTTGATTTAGTTGATGTACCACCGGGTAGAGGTGCATTGAGCGGGGTTGTGATTGGTCCCTTCGCACAGGAATAATGTAACTTGAGAGGTGGGACATTCTTCTGATGGGTGCCTTCCTTCACAGTAGGGGCGCTGATCATGATGCTCCTTGGTGATATGTCCTATTTCTCCATAGATCGTGCAAGCTAAATGTTTCAGGACTTCAACTTCTTGGATTTTTGGTATACGAGACGAGATTGAAGTAGAACCACTTTAAATTCTTCCTGAGATATCACCCCTTGATGATCATCAATGGTGTGTTGCATCTCCCACCAAGTTGGAGCGTCGTCCTTTAGGAATTGGGTGGCATAATGAAGCATTCTGTTGACTTCAATGTTGGCATCCTTCATTCTTTCTTCAACCTAGAGCATCCACTTCTTTGCATCGGCGTGGCTCTTACGCTTGGTGGAATTGAGTTCCTTGTCCTCCTTATTGATATGGTCCATCCGTCGAGTTGACCAAGGTTTAGAGTGGGAACAAATGGAGTATGGAAAGAAGAAGAATAACCCATACAAGAAATCTTGTTTAGAAAATAGGTTTTCATTAGCTATGGTAATAAATCATACAAGATAGCAAACAATTTGCCGTACCTATATTTAGCGAAATCTTATTCGGGTTTGGTTCCTAATAGATCACTTGGAATCTTTGAGGCTTCGAGTCTCCAAAAGTCTTCGTGCTCTTGATAGTCTTCATGTTCTTCATAATCTTCAATCTTTCGAGTTCTTTAGTTAATAACATTGACTTAAGGCCTTTGAAGTCTTTAATCTCGTAGCTTCAGTCTTGGAACATCTTTCATGGAGGTCTTCAAGTACCAACTTAATCGAAACATTGAGATGATCTTCTTTGAAAAGGTAATCTTGAGAAAAGTTTCTTCTTGAAGTGTGTAGTGGTCATTTTCTAATGTTGAAAAGAAGAGACTTAAGAAATTTTAAAACCCCAAGGTAGATGATGAGAAGTATGAGAGTTTTCTGAAATAACTTAGAAAATATTTGTCCTAAGGTTTTTCCATGTCTAGGGTCACGATCTACAGTCAACTTATGCTCTGATACCATCTGTAGTGACCTCGGATCAAGTAAGATCCTAAGTCCCTGTGATTAACATGCTAGTCCCTGGATCAATAGCTAGCACTCACAGTCGATGAAATATCATGTAAAACACAAGTCTTTATTACATGAATCGAATAATCCAGAGTTTACATATTACAACAGAAGCGATATAAATACAACTTGGAGTCCCATCAATGCCACAGGCAGGTTGAGTGAAGGCCCGCGATCCTAGCGCACCTTTCAACGATCTCCGAAATTCTGCACATGAAACGTGCAGCCAACAAGTTGGGTCAATACTTTGAATGTATTGGCAAATTACACCAAGGAAGGAAAGACTAACTCTACATGCAAGGCTAGTTTAGGTGTAGCACCCCAATTGTCTAACAATTGTAATGCTACTTGGTCTAGTAATATAATGGCTACTTCAAATACATAATTGTTGCATCATAATTATGTCATGCTCATGTCATCATGCCTCCTTGCATTTGAGCATCATGTAAAACCCTTTTTGTTTTGGTTCTTCTCTCATATGCATTGTTAATTGTATTTGCCTCTTGATATTGTATTTGGTTCTTGATATATTGTTTAATGCCCAAGTTGAGTTGGGGGCATATCTTTTATTAACTCCACCACCCTTTCTTTTCACCACCTTATAATTCCACCACCCTAGACATATATGAGCCTTTGCTTTTCTTTTGCTTTTTAAATCTAGCTCATGTGGGTTGGGGTGGATCCAATTCTTTCTCCACATGCTCTCATATATGCACCATATTGTTTCCACAAATTGGTTTATGAGAGCCACATGGCCACCTTTGCATGCCCTGTGAGTGGAACCCTTTTTCTAGCTTCCATATGTGTTGTCATGGAATTATGCTCATGTTGGGATATTTTGGGACTATTGAGCATCTAGTGGCACATACACACTAGCATGTCCCATTTGTATTCAACTATGGTAATCTCCAACTACTCCACATGGGGCATCCTTCCACTTCTTCTAGTTTGGCTTATTCCATATTTGGGAATGCATATGTATAAATGCTATGGATATTATTTTGTTTTCACAAGATGAAGCCTAGCATTAATATTATGCATGGGCCATGCAACCATCTCTATCTTATTTTTGCCTCCATTGTTTTTATTTGTTCTTTTTGAGTGGCTCATCTTCCATCTTCCCCTGTCCCTCCTTTTGGCTTGATCTAGTTTGATCTTGCTCAAACCCATCACCACCTTTTTCCTCTTCCTCTTTTGGTCTAGCTCTTGTTTGATCTTGTTTTGCTCTTGCTTGAGCTTGCCTAAAGAAACCTATCACCCAATCCTCTACACCACATCTCATCTCTCTCTAAACCTCTCTCCTAATCTATACCTAATCTAAACCCCCCCTTCTCTAAACCACTCCCCCATCAAACCTAACCCTCCCCTTGGTCTAACCTTGCCGAGCCCCTCCTAGCTGGCCTCACCTGGCCACCCTGGCCCACCTAGCTACCACCCCAAGCAAACCCTAGCTACACCCGAGCCATGCCTCCTCTCTCCTAACCCTAGCTCCAACCCTAGCTACACCCGAGCCTACCCCTCTCTCTCTCTAGCTCTCTCTCTGCCAAGAGGGTCCCAGCCCGAGCCTCTCCACCAACCGGTCGTCCCCCACCTGGCAGCCCCATCACCACCTTGCCCTGGTCCTGCCCGACCCTAGCACGTGAGAAGGAGGAGGAGAGAAAGGTGGCACCGAGGCCACCTTTTCCATCTACCCCACCTCCCCACGGCATCTCCCTCTACCCCCTCTGCTTTACCTCCGCCCCACGAACCCTCTGCACCCCCAGATCTCCCCAGACCGCTCCCCTCTCTCCCTGCCTTCCCTCACCACCGTCTACCCCGACGCCGGCCACCGTCGGCTCCACCGACGCTTCTCCGATCCAGCCCGCGAGCGCGACGTGGAGGTGGTCGGGGAGGACGAGGAGGCTTCTCTGCTTCGACCAGTACCTGTCACGGAGGAGGAGAAGGACCAGTGCCGGAGTTCTCCGACGAGCCGACGCCAAACCCTAGCTCCGCCCGGCGTCTGCCTCGTCGCCAATCGACCGCTCCCCTGCCCGAACCAACCGCACCAACCTTCCCACGGTGAGCTCCCTGACCTCCCTGACACGGTCCGCCTCGCCGTGCCGCCCTAGCTTCGCCGGTCCTTACTACGAGCACCCTCTGCGCGTCGGCGTTCGCTGCGTTCGCGCGGCGTAGCGCCTCGCAGACAGCCTAGCTAGGCCCCAACCTCCCTGCTGTCAACAACCCCAGCCCACCGCGCTGGCTAGCCCCCGCAGCGCACGCACCCGCGGCCCGTGTTCGAATCCTGCGCGCCGCGCCGTCCGTGTCACGCACCGATCGATCGTCAGAGATCAGAGGAAGATCCACAGTGCCGCGCACTCGTTTTGCATATAGCCCCCTGTATCTTTTTCTGCCTAACCCGCAGTCCCCCGAGCCCCACCGTCAGCCTCTCTGCACGTTTTACAGAACACCCCCTAGCCTCTTTAACCCTTAACCCGCACTCCCGGGCTTCCCCACGTGGCACGCCCCCGCTGGCGCGCCCGCGTGTGGCCCTGAGGTCGCCCCGGCCCCGCCTGTCAGTCGCAGCGACTAGGAAGCCCGCGGTGAGAAACCCGTTTCCGCGCGCGTGTCGCCAAGTCAGCACCTGGCCCCACTTGTCGGTGTCTCTGGCTAGGATTGTCTAGGTGACAAAAGTATTTTCTGTGTTCTGTTTTAATTCAAACCTTTTTAAATTTATTTCAAATTCAAATTCAAATATGTTTTATAATAACATTTAATTTATAAACCCAAATAATACAAATAATATATGTTTTCAAATCAGAAAAATGTGAGGAATTCAAATATGCCCTCCAAAATATATTTTGGTCTTTTTAATTTTCAAGTTGTTTAAAATTACAATAAAATGCCCTTTTACCATAATTAATTAATAACTTTTGTTTTATAACTCCAAATTTGACAAATAATATGTCTAAAATGATTAGCTCGACGAGACCTTTATGTTTATGCATTCCATGTTTTGATTTGAAGCATGCATCATATAAATATATTGTTTACAACAACTAATATGAGGATAAATTGAGGCTAAAACTCAATAAAATGGTTTATTCTTGTATTCCACACCTCACCCATGCCATGCTACTTTATTGCCATGCAAATTGTGCATCATTCATCATGGCATGATTGTTTGCTTGTCGCATTTTATTCATATGCTTGTGCACTTTATTTATGTTGGCCCTTGTTTGTTTGGTTCTTCTTCGAATAGACGCTGAGCAGGGGATATATCAAGAGAACCAGGAGCACTACCCAGATCCATCCCTTGCTTCAACTGAGCTGCCAGGCAAGCACTACCACATGCTTGCATACATATAGTACCTATTGCCTCTATCTTATTCTTGCATCATTGAGTCGCGATTGCATTAAATTGAATCCCAAGTATTGCATAGCCTTTACTTTTAAACCCCACCGAAGCTTGTTCCTCCATCCCATGAGCCATTACTACAGGAGTTGTTTGAGCCATGCGAGTCGTAGAACAGCATGTGTAGGGTATGTGAGTGTCTGTTGGATAACGAGGTATCTAAACAACTTAACCTGAGTAGTAATGGGATAACTAATGAAAGTGGCACCGGTGAGCCATATTTGTTATTTGGTTTTTCAGGCTCACTTGTGTCCCGTAGGACCCCGAGTACTTGATTCCTGTTCCTTGAATATTCGCGCTATCCACATCCGGGAGGCCTTATGGACCCCCCCTGAGCCAGAGCTTGATTCATTCTTATTTCTTGGGGACACAATTAGTTTGGGGCTTTATTTACTATCCTATACTTATGCCATGCTTTACTGCTTTATTTAAAATTGTGCGAGGTACTGCACCTGTACTGTTTAGGTAAGCGGAGTGTTTTCGCGGTATCGACAAGCCCAGTCACATTTTCGGGTTCCCAGTCGTTTACAGCCATTGGCACAAACCTTGAGTCCATCTCGGAGTTGGCCAACTTCGTCGCGAATAGCTTAATGGGGTGGCCCCCTGAAATATTTCTGAATCCTGTGATCGCTTTGTCGTGACTGCCTCGTTGGGTTTTGAGTTGGTTTTTCCGAGGTTGATCGAGTGTGTGTTGCTATTTGTGCACCCCTGCAGGGTAAAACTTTCTGAAAGCCGTGTCCGCGGTTATGGACGACTTGGAGCACAGTTTCTCGATCATAGACAAGTATAACTAAAGTACCACCTTTAATTTGACTAAGTAACTGACTAGTAAATAGTGCAACACTCATGGAATGGTTAATAAAACTGCCAACGGATGGGGGGTTGTTCGTCCGCTTCCTCGTCGGTAAGCGAGGAGGAGGATGGATCTGTTAATATTACCGTTATAACTGTTGTTCTTAATTCACGGACATCCGTCTATCTCTGGTTAGGCGGATGGTTAGCGAGTATCTATAGAACTGTTAGGGTTTATCTTTTGCTACAATTGCGTCACCCCAGGTTGTGTCCCCTTTAGAGGCATAAAGACTTGCTGAGTACCCCTAGGGTCTCACACGATAAATTGTTTGATTCAGATGAACAGGTAAACTCGCAAGATGGATACTGGGTGGAGGAGATGGACGATGTGGGCAATGAGCATTCGGTGTAGAGATTCCGGGAACGGGGATCCGTGAGATCTGTGGGCGGGATGTGTTTATTTATGGGGCATCTTATGCCGATTTGCTTCTTATCCGTACTCGGATTTTGTCTTCCGCTTCCGCCTGATACTCTGATGTTTGATGTATGAGGAGATATCCTAAACTATTATATCTATCTAGGATATTTGGATCTTGCCATATGGCGTTGCAATATTTCCTTTCTTTTAGATGGAATGACTCTGAGAACCATTGTATGGTGGCTTGCATACATACTCATTTGTGTATGTAGTTGATCCCTTCGCCTGCCGATTACGCCGCCCGTTCTTGTCCCGATGTTTGGAAATGGTTGGGACGGCCGAAAGGTCTACTTGTGAGTGGCATTTGGGCCCCACCGTACTATTTCAACCATTTCTGCTCATCCAGGCTTGTAACTAGGAGCGTAATTCACCGAGGTAGTTACAATTGGTATCAGAGCCATCCCGCCCTTCAGGGTCTCAGCCAAATGGTCGTTGTCAGTCTAGCAAATATTTTTGGTAGTTATGTATACTAGGGAAAAACAAAACGCGAGAGTAGGACTGCTTCCACTTTTCTTCTTACCCACCCACCCACCCTTTTCTGGTAAGGAAGTGTAACGTTTTCAATCCTCTTCTTAAAATTCAAACTAGGATTCACGTGTTCTGGGTTTCCGTAGTACCATAGGTTGTGTGTGTGTGCGTGTGTGTGTGAATTCTTTGTCTATCTGTTGCATCCAAGTTGTTATCTTTATCGGCCTTTTGGTTATCAACTGTTGGTACATTCCATACCGACAGGCTTTTGCAAACCGACGCGATCTATCTGATTCGTTGTACACTGCCGCGATCTGTCTTACTCCTTGTTAACCGACGTTATCTTGTTTGGGGTGTCGTTTCCGTAGTTGCTATCTTTAGGTTCATCGTGAGAAGAAGGTGTTGGGATAGGTGTTTTACTTATTCATGTGCGGAGTAATGATTTGAGTGCGGGATGGAGTCGCGACCATACCACTACTTTTATCATTCGCTCTTGTATATTGAATTGGTAGAGTCACTAATCTTGATTCGTTAAGGGATTTTGCGCATCTATTGGTATTTTAATGCCGAAATTTGTGGAAAATTTTTCTTTGATATATCTGTGTACCACACTCCTTTTCAGTCGTGTGCGATATGCTTAATATCTTCTAGGTGCTTTGAACTTCGTTGATATTTTAATATCATCTTAGTAAATTGTATCCTTTAATCTTGGTTAATTCCATCTTGGTACTATCTTGGATTATTAGTATTCTCCATCATAGTACTGACTTGTGTTTTATATCAATCACAGGATGGCACCACCACGCCGTTCTGAGGAGGACATACAACCTGAACTAGGGGCAGCGTTGTCAAGCATCGCCAATGCCTTGGCAGCAATGCAGCAGAACCAGCAGCGCTTTGAGGAAAGTGTCAGGAGGAATGAGTTTGTTCCGCTACCTCCACCTCCCAAGCGAGGAGACATCAAAAGCTTCCTGAAGTTCAACCCACGCCAATTTGATGTTTCTGATCAACCACTTGATGCTGATGATTGGTTGCGTGAGATGTCAAGGTTACTGGCAACTGCTGATGTTCCTGAGCAAGAATGGGTAAAATGTGCTACTCACCTTCTGAAGGGAGATGCAACTCTGTGGTGGGAGAATTACCTGAAGGCAAACTGCACTGGTTTTCAGCCTACTTGGGGACAGTTCACTGGAGCTTTCAAAGAGCAGTATCTATCAGAAATTGTCATGAAGAGGATGAAGGAAGTGTTTCTCAACCTCAAGCAGGGCAATGACAATGTCAACACCTACATCAGAAACTTCATGAACCTTTCTCGTTATGGTGGCGATGAGATCTCTGATGACAAGAACAAGCAAAAGAGGTTCCGGCAAGGGCTCAATGCATCGATTAAATATGCAATCACACATGCAAGGCCGACGTCTTTTCTGGAACTTCAGCATACAGCTCTGCAGGAAGAGGCAAGTAGGCAAGTGTTTGAGGAGTCAAAGAAACACAGCCGTGATGCAGCAAGCTCTTCAGCTATGTCAACTCCTTCTAAGTGTCGTGTCTGGGTTCCCAACACCCCACCGTCGCTCCCGGCTTCGCCAAGACCTTCAAGCTACGCGGCAAGGCCACCAAACTTTCTCACTGCTGCTCCTAGGGGCTACAACCACCACTACCCTGGAGCGCCTAGCGGAGTCCCTGGCTACGTTGCTCCACGGCTACCTGGTGCTTGTTACACGTGTGGAAACACTGGGCATCAATACTAGAACTGTCCGTTGAAGAACAAAGCTCTTCCTCCACCACCTCCAAGACCTGCGGCAAGCTCTCCTATGGTTCGTGCACCACCACCTCGGGCTCTCAACATCAACACCAAGCCCGGGTCTACTGTTGCTCGTGCCAACTGTGTCAACGCCACTCAAGCTGAGTATGCACCTGGAGTTGTGATGGGTATGCTATCCGTTAATTCAGTCCCTGCACGAGTTTTGTTTGATTCTGGTGCATCGCATTCTTTTGTTTCTCACAAGTTTGCAGATGAGAATGGGTTAGCTATGGATCCTCTCCTTAAGCGGTTAATGGTCCTTTCTCCTGGAGCAACAATGGCAGCTTCTAAAATCAGCCATGGCAATCAAATTGAGATTGGTGGCTCTTCGTTCTCGGCTTCCTTAATCATTCTGGGCAATTCTGACATTGATGTCATCTTGGGCATGGATTGGTTGACAGCAAATGCAGCTGTGATTGATTGTGCTGAACGCTCGGTTTCTCTGAAGATTCCTGAAGGCCATATAGTCTATTCTCCAAGTCTGACTCCTGCTATCCAGCTTTTCTCTTTGGCGGCTCTGAATGATGATGCTATGGAAGCTATTCAGAGTGTTCCGGTGGTCTGTGAGTTCCCAGATGTCTTTCCTGAAGAGTTGCCAGGTATGCCCCCGGATCGTGAGGTTGAGTTTGTAATTGAGCTTGAACCTGGTACCGCTCCTATCTCCAAGCGGCCTTATAAAATGGGTCCTGCTGAGTTGGCTGAACTCAAACGTCAACTTGATGAACAAGAGAAGTTGGGCTTCATTCAACACAGTACTTCTTCTTGGGGTAGCCCAACAATCTTTGTGAAGAAGCGAGACAAGACTGATAGACTTTGTGTTGACTATCGGGCTCTCAATGCTAAAACCATCAAGAATAAATATCCCCTTCCGCGGATTAATGATCTCTTCGATCAGCTAGCTAGAGCTGTGGTATTCTCTAAGCTTGACTTGAGGAGTGGTTATCACCAAATCAAGATTCGCAAGGAAGATGTTCCTAAAACAGCTTTCACCACCCGCTATGGCCTGTATGAGTACACGGTCATGTCTTTCGGTCTCACCATCGCACCTGCCACCTTCTCGAGGCTCATGAACTCGGTTTTCATGGAGTATCTTGATAAGTTCGTTGTGGTCTACCTGGATGACATCCTAGTCTATTCTAAGTCACAGGAAGAGCATGAAGAACACCTCCAGTGTGTCCTAAACAAGCTTCGTGAGAACCGCCTGTATGCAAAGTTCTCCAAGTGTGAGTTTTGGCTGCCTCAAGTTACCTATCTTGGTCACGTCATCTCTGCCAAGGGCATTGCAGTCAACCCGGAAACTGTGAAGACAATTGTTGAATGGCTTCCTCCTGTAAATGTCAAAGAAGTGTGGAGCTTCCTTGGTTTGGCTAGTTATTGCCGTCGCTTCGTTCAGAACTTTTCGAAGATAGCGAAGCCTCTTACCGATCTCCTCAAGAAAGGCAAGAAATACCTTTGGACTCCTGCATGTCAAGCAAGCTTTGAGACACTCAAAGAGAAGATCACTTCCACACCAGTCTTGGTTCCTCCGGATACATCCAAGCCGTTCCAGATATTCTGTGACGCCTCTTTGCAAGGATTGGGTGCGGTCCTTATGCAAGAAAAACAAGTTGTTGCTTATGCATCTCGACAGTTGAAGACGCATGAGATCAACTATCCTACACATGACCTCGAGCTCGCAGCAGTTGTCTTCGCTTTGAAAGTATGGAGGCACTACTTGCTTGGCAACCGTTGTGAGATCTTTTCTGATCACAAGAGTTTGAAGTATATCTTCACACAACCTGATCTCAACCTTCGGCAGAGGAGATGGATTGAAGCAATCAATGACTTCGATTTGACCATCAACTACACTCCAGGCAAAGCTAATGTCATGGCAGATGCTCTCAGCCGCAAAGCTTATGTCAACAACCTCATGATGGAAGAACAACAGCCTCTCTTGTGCGAGGAATTCCGTCAGCTCAACCTTGAAATTGTGGAACAAGGGTATCTCCTGAACCTTCTAGCAACCCCTCTCTTGGAAGAAAAGGTTCGCTCTTCTCAGCTTGGTGATCCGTACACCAGAAAGATCATCTCCAAACTTCAGCTTCCGAAGTATGAGTCCTTCCACGTCGATGACCAAGGCACGCTTTTCCTTGAACACTGGATGTTTGTTCCGAACTACCCGGGTTTGAGAGAGCAAGTTCTCAAGGAGGCGCACGATTCTGTTCTTTCTATCCACCCTGGCAGCACAAAGATGTACATGGACTTGAAAACACAATATTGGTGGCCGGGTTTGAAACGGTATTGTGCCAAGTACGTCTCGGAGTGTGATGTCTGTCGCAGAGTGAAAGCTGTCCATCAGAAACCTTCCGGTCTTCTACAGCCATTGAAAACCCCGGAATGGAAATGGGAGAAAGTAGAGATGGACTTCATCACTGGTTTCCCAAGGTCGCAGAAGGGCAACAATGCAATCTTTGTTGTCATTGACAGGCTTTCTAAAGTGGCTCACTTCTTCCCCGTCAAGGAAACAATTTCTGCAATTCAGTTGGCTGAGCTCTATATCAACAGAATTGTCTCTCTGTATGGGGTTCCGCTTGAGATCAGTTCAGACCGTGGAAGCATCTTCACTTCCAAGTTCTGGGAAAGTTTCCAAAATGCTTTGGGAACAAAGCTGAACTTCAGCACAGCTTACCACCCTCAGTCGCAAGGACAAGTTGAAAGGATCAATCAGATTCTGGAGGATATGCTCCGTGCTTGCGTCATCTCGTTCGACATGAAGTGGGAAGAATGTCTTCCTTATGCTGAACTCTCTTACAACAACAGCTTCCAGAAAAGTCTAAAGATGGCACCATTTGAGGCTCTCTATGGTCGCAAATGCAGAACTCCGATTGGTTGGTCGGGTGCAGGAGAAAGAACATTGTTTGGACCTGACATTGTGACTCAAGCGGAGGAGAAAGTGCACATCATTCTTGAAAATCTGAAGATTGCTCAAAGTCGCTAGAAGAGCAATTATGACAGAAAGCACACGGACATGGAGTATGTCCCTGGTGATCTCGTTTACCTTCGTGTCACTCCCATGAGAGGCACGCACCATTTTGGTATCAAAGGAAAACTAGCTCCTAGATACATCGGTCCTTTCAAAA
The DNA here is from genome assembly GCA_916181665.1 of Avena sativa. Classification (NCBI taxonomy): domain Eukaryota; kingdom Viridiplantae; phylum Streptophyta; class Magnoliopsida; order Poales; family Poaceae; genus Avena; species Avena sativa. The sequence goes on along the minus strand of OV702297.1, from coordinate 121,245,940 downwards.
TTCGTGGAAGAAGAGGAGAAGTTGATTATGCTCTTGAGCTCCAGGAAAAACTCAAAGTCCATGATGTTTTCCACATCTCTCAGCTCAAGAAGTGCTTCAAGGATCCCGGCAGGACCGTGGACCACGAGCTTATCAATCTCCAAGAAGACCTGTCTTATCAAGAACACCCCACAAAAATCCTTGAAACCGCAGAAAGAAGGACTCGCAACAAGTCCATCAAGTTCTGCAAGGTGCAGTGGTCGCACCATTCCGTTGATGAAGCCACTTGGGAACGTGAAGATGAGCTCCGTGCCAAGTATCCTACCCTGTTTGAGTCTTCTTCTTCTTCCTAGAATCTCGGGGCGACATTCCTGTTTAGTGGGGGAGAGTTGTAGCACCCCAATTGTCTAACAATTGTAATGCTACTTGGTCTAGTAATATAATGGCTACTTCAAATACATAATTGTTGCATCATAATTATGTCATGCTCATGTCATCATGCCTCCTTGCATTTGAGCATCATGTAAAACCCTTTTTGTTTTGGTTCTTCTCTCATATGCATTGTTAATTGTATCTGCCTCTTGATATTGTATTTGGTTCTTGATATATTGTTTAATGCCCAAGTTGAGTTGGGGGCATATCTTTTATTAACTCCACCACCCTTTCTTTTCACCACCTTATAATTCCACCACCCTAGACATATATGAGCCTTTGCTTTTCTTTTGCTTTTTAAATCTAGCTCATGTGGGTTGGGGTGGATCCAATTCTTTCTCCACATGCTCTCATATATGCACCATATTGTTTCCACAAATTGGTTTATGAGAGCCACATGGCCACCTTTGCATGCCCTGTGAGTGGAACCCTTTTTCTAGCTTCCATATGTGTTATCATGGAATTATGCTCATGTTGGGATATTTTGGGACTATTGAGCATCTAGTGGCACATACACACTAGCATGTCCCATTTGTATTCAACTATGGTCATCTCCAACTACTCCACATGGGGCATCCTTCCACTTCTTCTAGTTTGGCTTATTCCATATTTGGGAATGCATATGTATAAATGCTATGGATATTATTTTGTTTTCACAAGATGAAGCCTAGCATTAATATTATGCATGGGCCATGCAACCATCTCTATCTTATTTTTGCCTCCATTGTTTTTATTTGTTCTTTTTGAGTGGCTCATCTTCCATCTTCCCCTGTCCCTCCTTTTGGCTTGATCTAGTTTGATCTTGCTCAAACCCATCACCACCTTTTTCCTCTTCCTCTTTTGGTCTAGCTCTTGTTTGATCTTGTTTTGCTCTTGCTTGAGCTTGCCTAAAGAAACCTATCACCCAATCCTCTACACCACATCTCATCTCTCTCTAAACCTCTCTCCTAATCTATACCTAATCTAAACCCCCCTTCTCTAAACCACTCCCCCATCAAACCTAACCCTCCCCTTGGTCTAACCTTGCCGAGCCCCTCCTAGCTGGCCTCACCTGGCCACCCTGGCCCACCTAGCTACCACCCCAAGCAAACCCTAGCTACACCCGAGCCATGCCTCCTCTCTCCTAACCCTAGCTCCAACCCTAGCTACACCCGAGCCTACCCCTCTCTCTCTCTAGCTCTCTCTCTGCCAAGAGGGTCCCAGCCCGAGCCTCTCCACCAACCGGTCGTCCCCCACCTGGCAGCCCCATCACCACCTTGCCCTGGTCCTGCCCGACCCTAGCACGTGAGAAGGAGGAGGAGAGAAAGGTGGCACCGAGGCCACCTTTTCCATCTACCCCACCTCCCCACGGCATCTCCCTCTACCCCCTCTGCTTTACCTCCGCCCCACGAACCCTCTGCACCCCTAGATCTCCCCAGACTGCTCCCCTCTCTCCCTGCCTTCCCTCACCACCGTCTACCCCGACGCCGGCCACCGTCGGCTCCACCGACGCTTCTCCGATCCAGCCCGCGAGCGCGACGTGGAGGTGGTCGGGGAGGACGAGGAGGCTTCTCTGCTTCGACCAGTACCTGTCGCGGAGGAGGAGAAGGACCAGCGCCGGAGTTCTCCGACGAGCCGACGCCAAACCCTAGCTCTGCCCGGCGTCTTCCTCGTCGCTGATCGACCGCTCCCCTGCCCGAACCAACCGCACCGACCTTCCCACGGTGAGCTCCCTGACCTCCCTGACACGGTCCGCCTTGCCGTGCCGCCCTAGCTTCGCCGGTCCTTACTACGAGCACCCTCTGCGCGCCGGCGTTCGCTGCGTTCGCGCGGCGTAGCGCCACACAGACAGCCTAGCTAGGCCCCAACCTCCCTGCTGTCAACAACCCCAGCCCACCGCGCTGGCTAGCCCCTGCAGCGCACGCACCCGCGGCCCGTGTTCGAATCCTGCGCGCCGCGCCGTCCGTGTCACACACCGATCGATCGTCAGAGATCAGAGGAAGATCCACAGTGCCGCGCACTCGTTTTGCATATAGCCCCCTGTATCTTTTTCTGCCTAACCCGCAGTCCCCCGAGCCACACCGTCAGCCTCTCTGCACGTTTTACAGAACACCCCCTAGCCTCTTTAACCCTTAACCCGCACTCCCGGGCTTCCCCACGTGGCACGCCCCCGCTGGCGCGCCCGCGTGTGGCCCTGAGGTCGCCTCGGCCCCGCCTGTCAGTCGCAGCGACTAGGAAGCCCGCAGTGAGAAAACCGTTTCCGCGCACGTGTCGCCCAGTCAGCACCTGGCCCCACTTGTCGGTGTCTCTGGCTAGGATTGTCTGGGTGACAAAAGTATTTTCTGTGTTCTGTTTTAATTCAAACCTTTTTAAATTTATTTCAAATTCAAATTCAAATATGTTTTATAATAACATTTAATTTATAAACCCAAATAATACAAATAATATATGTTTTCAAATCAGAAAAATGTGAGGAATTCAAATATGCCCTCCAAAATATATTTTGGTCTTTTTAATTTTCAAGTTGTTTAAAATTACAATAAAATGCCCTTTTACCATAATTAATTAATAACTTTTGTTTTATAACTCCAAATTTGACAAATAATATGTCTAAAATGATTAGCTCGACGAGACCTTTCTGTTTATGCATTCCATGTTTTGATTTGAAGCATGCATCATATAAATATATTGTTTACAGCAACTAATATGAGGATAAATTGAGGCTAAAACTCAATAAAATGGTTTATTCTTGTATTCCACACCTCACCCATGCCATCCTACGTTATTGCCATGCAAATTGTGCATCATTCATCATGGCATGATTGTTTGCTTGTCGCATTTTATTCATATGATTGTGCACTTTATTTATGTTGGCCCTTGTTTGTTTGGTTCTTCTCCGAATAGACGCTGAGCAGGGGATATATCAAGAGAACCAGGAGCACTACCCAGATCTATCCCTTGCTTCAACTGAGCTGCCAGGCAAGCACTACCACATGCTTGCATACATATAGTACCTATTGCCTCTATCTTATTCTTGCATCATTGAGTCGCGATTGCATTAAATTGAATCCCAAGTATTGCATAGCCTTTACTTTTAAACCCCACCGAAGCTTGTTCCTCCATCCCATGAGCCATTACTACAGGAGTTGTTTGAGCCATGCGAGTCGTAGAACAGCATGTGTAGGGTATGTGAGTGTCTGTTGGATAATGAGGTATCTAAACAACTTAATCTGAGTAGTAATGGGATAACTAATGAAAGTGGCACCGGTGAGCCATATTTGTTATTTGGTTTTTCAGGCTCACTTGTGTCCCGTAGGACCCCGAGTACTTGATTTCTGTTCCTTGAATATTCACGCTATCCACATCCGGGAGGCCTTATGGACCCCCTGAGCCAGAGCTTGATTCATTCTTATTTCTTGGGGCCACAATTAGTTTGGGGCTTTATTTACTATCCTGTACTTATGCCATGCTTTACTGCTTTATTTAAAATTGTGCGAGGTACTGCACCTGTACTGTTTAGGTAAGCGGAGTGTTTTCGTGGTATCGACAAGCCCAGTCACATTTTCGGGTTCCCAGTCGTTTACAGCCATTGGCGCAAACCTTGAGTCCGTCTCGGAGTCGGCCAACTTCGTCGCGGGTAGCTTAATGGGGTGGCCCCCTGAAATATTTCTGAATCCTGTGATCGCTTTGTCGTGACTGCCTCGTTGGGTTTTGAGTTGGTTTTTCCGAGGTTGATCGAGTGTGTGTTGCTATTTGTGCACCCCTGCAGGGTAAAACTTTCTGAAAGCCGTGTCCACGGTTATGGACGACTTGGAGCACAGTTTCTCGATCATAGACAAGTATAACTAAAGTACCGCCTTTAATTTTACTAAGTAACTGACTAGTAAATAGTGCAACACTCATGGAATGGTTAATAAAACTGCCAACGGATGGGGGGGTTGTTCGTCCGCTTCCTCGTCGGTATGCGAGGAGGAGGATGGATCTGTTAATATTACCGTTATAACTGTTGTTCTTAATTCACGGACATCCGTCTATCTCTGGTTAGGCGGATGGTTAGCGAGTATCTATAGAACTGTTAGGGTTTATCTTTTGCTGCAATTGCGTCACCCCAGGTTGTGTCCCCTTTAGAGGCATAAAGACTTGCTGAGTACCCCTAGGGTCTCACACGATAAATTGTTTGATTCAGATGAACAGGTAAACTCGCAAGATGGATACTGGGTGGAGGAGACGGACGATGTGGGCAACGAGCATTCGGTGTAGAGATTCGGGGAACAGGGATCCGTGAGATCTGTGGGCGGGATGTGTTTATTTATGGGGCATCTTATGCCGATTTGCTTCTTATCCGTACTCGGATTTTGTCTTCCGCTTCCGCCTGATACTCTGATGTTTGATGTATGAGGAGATATCCTAAACTATTATATCTATCTAGGATATTTGGATCTTGCCGTATGGCGTTGCAATATTTCCTTTCTTTTAGATGGAATGACTCTAAGAACCATTGTATGGTGGCTTGCATACATACTCATTTGTGTATGTAGTTGATCCCTTCGCCTGCCGATTACGACGCCCGTTCTTGTCCCGATGTTTGGAAATGGTTGGGACGGTCGAAAGGTCTACCTGTGAGTGGCATTTGGGCCCCACCGTACTATTTCAACCATTTCTGCTCATCCAGGCTTGTAACTAGGAGCGTAATTCACCGAGGTAGTTACATTAGGCTTTGGAGTTCTTTTGCATAAAGCTAATTTTCTCTAAGTGTGGAGAAAAGAGAGAGAGAGTTTTACCCTACTTTGTAAACATTTGCTTAGATAAAATAAGGTCGAGTGGCACACGAGGATATTACGCATCAAGTGTCCAAACAACCAAACACTTGGATATTACGCACCAAGTGACACTTGGATATTACACACCAAGTTCCCCAAAATCCCACCCATTAGCGATATTACGCACGCCATGGGGTTTTCAAAACTTTGTTTTAGAAAAGAGAGAGGCAGATCCTTCAGAGGCTCCATCCTTCAGATGCTCAATGTTGTTCTGTTTCCGTGAACACGGCTGATCGATCAGATTGCAATACTCTCGAGAGTTTGTGCACTTTACCCACAATCCACGATCAAGTCCTTTTATAGACAAGACCATGGCGAGGCTTTCCCTTAGTAGCCCCTCTACCTTCCGGATCCAACCGTGCCAAGAATCCTCCAAATGTTGGTACCCAGGTGAGGTTTCCCACTAAGTACTAGGCCAAGACAGAGCCCATAATGTATTGTGGTTGCACTAGAAGCTTCTGAATCTGAAACATGGCAGACTTATTTGATTCCTGGGCGGCCGTCCTCCACCAAAATCTCACACGTTGTCCCGACAACCATTCCGCCCAGAAGAAAACTTAGTTTTATTTTGAAGTGGATTTGAGAAGAAAAGTTTGCTCTAGAGAGAGCCTTTATACTTAGAAAATTCTTTGTCTTTCGAACCCCCCAACGGTACTTTGTATATATAGCATAGCAAGCAATACTTAGCAAAAACAGGGGTAACCTATTAGGAGTGGAAAAATCCTAAGTATAGAGCTACTCATGGCATACTACAAAATCATCGCACTTGCAAAATAATACTAAGGAAAAATTCTACTAGAACATCCTACACATGCATACTACAGAATTTTGAAGATCACATGCATAGAATTAAAACTGGGACAAAATTACGAACAAGTGGTGTAACTTGCCTTATGTTGATAATATGGGTGTTGATTGTATTTCTCCGCAGCAATCGCACTCTCCGAACAATCTAATACGAGGACAAGGTAGTTCCAATCAAAACAATTGCAAACATAGCAAACACAACAAGGATGATCGAAAACATGCATGATGATTTAACATGACACAATGGTTATAATTAGTTTTATGAACATTAATATATCATATGATGCATGTATGAGTTCATTTAATGCAATAGGGTACCTGTTATTAATAATTACTTGCCAATATAAGGGTTTTGATAGTTCTGTTGTAACGCATGTTCTAACTGTAGAATTAAATTTGTTTATTGGGTTTACTGGATAGAGGACGTTAATACGAACCAGTAGGCGTTGGATTCACCCTAATCGGAGTTATAGATCTTTTTATATGATATAAATAGTGTTTAATGGGTTTTAAATGATTCATACAGTTTCTGTTGCCTAAAAATCAAACAAAAATTATATCTGTAATATCCACGGAATTGTGATGTCAGGGACATATTATTTGTAATTTTCTGAATAGTATTTATTTTCTTATGAAATTATTACTCTAAATAAGCCATTAAACCATTTATTTAATTGATGCGAAACCTTATAGTATTTTACTGAACCATTTGCAGATTGATGATCTACATGGAACCAGCTTTCTATCGGTATATTATTTATATTTTTGTGACAAGCAATTAATTTACTATGAATTTAATGATTTGTAAAGCCACTAAAACTAATTAAATTTCTACGGTTGAAATCATCTGCAAAGGCTGGATCCAACCAGATATTATTAAAGTACATTACAATAGCTTCAATTTGATATATTGTTCATATTTTTCGGAGTTACAGATGATATCTTATGAATTTATTAACCTAAAAGAGAATTAAAACTAATTAAATTACTGCAGTAACTACGTACAGTAAAAGTTGGATCCATTCTGATAAGATGATTCTACGTAAAATTATCTTCAATTTGGTATATTATACGTAATTTTTGGACATGGTATGAATTTCTAATGAATTTTACAAGTTAGATCTATAATATGCAAATTTAAATTCGAACGGAATATTCCAGGGAATATTCCGCTGACTGGACAAGTTGACTTTGCATGCTGACTGGGACTAGATGTTGACCTTACGTTGACGTGGCGTTGATGAGGAAGATGACCGGGATGACGACATGGCACGCACCAGTTTGATTGGATCTCGACCGTCTGGATAGGATCCGGTGGCTAGAAGAAGAGATTGACCCGATTTTGGCTCAGAATAGACAAGAAACAGATCTGTGTTAGAGAGACAAATCCGTAGGTCAAATCGAAAAACTCAGAACATGAAAGTTGTGTGGAATCATTATTCCTACCTTCTCACCAAAGGAATTTGGATTTGAAGAAACGAGCGCGAGTAGGTCTTGGATTTACACCATAAGATCTGAAATATTGCGATGCGAAATTCTCCGTCTGTGGTGGATGAAAAGAGGTGAGGTTTGTCGGGATTGAAAGATTTCGACGCGATCTTCAACTTTAGTTTTTTGACCGAAGGCAAACGACGAAGTCTAGATGGGTTAAAAAGCGAAATAAGATTTGGAAATATGTAGATTCGGGATTTCGAGAATAGAAACTCGTACAGCCGTGGCTCCACGAGTTTATATGGAGATTTAGGATGGTGTAGAGATAGGCCTTGGAGTAGGGAACAAGTAGAAACAAACGGAAGTCGATTCGGAGTTGTAGATAAAAAGTTATATGTGTTTGAATAGAGATAGGTATAAAAAATCAATTTTCGCACGCTTTTTAAATCAGTGGGATCGATCCTCCTTCCCGTGCTGGCTCGGTCGGCTGGCTCGGTCCGGTCCGGGTGGGCCGGCCCGTTCAGTTTTTTTTTGGAGTTGTTTCCCTCATATCTTTTGCATACGAACTCCAAATGACATGATTCTTGTTTCTAAATTTTTCTAAAATCGAATAGGTCATTATAGAATCAAATTTGTAATCTTTTTACTAGTTTGGAAGTAGTGGGTTTATAAATCCTTGATTATCTCATTTTATTTATATCCTTATGTGTTTGTATTTATTCCATAACTTTTTCATACTAGCTCCAAATGAGCTCAATTTTGTTTCTAAAATTTTGTAGTATTAATTGGATCTCTTTAGGCTATGATTTAGCAATAATTTATGCCTTAGAAACAGTGGGTTTTAATAAGTCAATTTAATTACCCTTAGGAACATTTGGGCGAATCAACTATAGGATTTAGATACCAGGATTTGGATTTAGTTTATGAGAACTTTGCATGGATGAAATGCATATGAATGCTTCATGATTTTCATTTTGAAATCTTGCACACCAATTCTACAATCCATAATCAATCCATGCCCTTTTGCCTATATGGCTACTTAGGTCTTAACAAAAGAATATAAGATTTTGAATTCAAGGTTGAGAGGATTTTCTATTCAAAAAGTTTCTTATCTTTGAGAATTTTCAACAAAGTCAAACAATCAATCAATCTTATTTATTTGTTTCACATTCCAAAATTAGGAGAATTTTAGGATGTGACAAGTAACCTTCTCCCTTGCAGTAAAAGCACTCAGTATCAGGCTTAGGCCTAGCCTTGGTCTTCTTTGCCGGCGCGGTAGTTTTCTTACCGCCCTTCTTGAAGTTTCCCTTTTTCTTAGGCTTGCCTTGCTTCTTGAAATTGGTGGTCTTATTGATCATCAAAACTTGGTGCTCTTTCTTGATCTCCACTTCCGCAAACTTCAACATAGAGAAGAGTTCTGGCAACGTCTTATCCATGCGCTGCATGTTGTAGTCATCACAAAGTTCTTGTAACTTGGTGGTAGTGATTGGAGGACACGATGAATCCCCAACGCATTAGGAATTATTATGCCCAAGCTCTGGAGCTTATTAGCATACCCAGACATCTTAAGCACATGCTCACTGACGGAGCTGTCCTCCTCTATCTTGTAGTTAAAGAACTTTTCAGAAGCTTCATAACTCTCAACTGTCGCGTGAGCCTCAAATATCATTTTGAGTTCACTGAAAATATCATGTGGGTCAAAGTTCTCAAACCCTTTTTGAAGCTCCGATTCCAAACCATACAAGATAGCACACTGAATCATGGAGTACTGATTCTTCCGAGTATGGAAAACATTTTTCCCATCATCAGTAGCATCTTCTGTAGTCGGGTCACCTAGCGGTGCATCCAGCAAATAGGTCAATTGACCAGCATTGAGGACAATCCTAAAATTGTGGAACCAATCTGCGAAGTTTCTTCCATTGTTTTTTAACTTTTCTTTCTCTAGGAACACATTAAAATTGATGGCAGGGCCTGTCATTGATCTATAACATATTTGCAATAGTTTAGACTAAGTTTATGACAAATTGAGTTATAATTAATATTTAAAGGTGAACTCCCACTCAAAACAACATCCTTCACATTGTTTTAGTGATCACACGAACCAAATCCACCACATCAAAACCGATCATCACGAGAGATGATGTAGCTTCAAAGGCGAACAATCAACATGTTCATCATATCTACTATATGACTCATGCTTTACCTTTCGGTGATCCGTGTTCTGAGACCATGTCTGTACATGATAGGATCGTCAAGATCAAATCTTAGTTTCTGCATGAGGAAATCTGTCTTGCTCCCATTGTATACACTCGCAGAATCTAACACACCTGATCATCACGTAGTTCTTCAAAACAATGAGTCTTGGCAATGGTTCCTACTAAGGATGAACACTTTATAACATGATATTTTGTGAGAGGGATCATATTATAATGCTACCGTCGTGAACTAAGCAATACAATATGCATAAAAGGATCAACATCACATGCAATTCAAAATATGTGATATGATATGGCCTTTCTTATTGTGCCTTTGATCTCCATCTTCAAGCACGAACATGATCTCCATCATCATCGGCATGGCGTCAAGGTCAATGGCACCTCTCCATGGTTGTCGTTCACCAGCATCAACTATTACATCTACTCTAAATAATAGAAACGCAGGTCTTAACGAAATTAAAAGACAACCATAAGGATCCTGTCGGTTGCTGACTTACAATAAGGAACATTGCATACATAATATATAATCACAATCATGGCCATATCACATCACAACACACCCCTGCAAAACAAAGTTAGACGCTTCTAATTTTCTTTGCATATTTTACGTGGTTTTGGGCTTTCAATAAGTACTGTTCTAACTTACGAACAAAAACCACAACGTTGATGCTTGAAATATCAAGTGCCCATTGTAAATTGAATATTTACTATGATGGGAGAGACAGACACCTGCAAAGCCACTTATGCAATACAAGTTGCATGTTGAGTGTGGAGCAAGTCTCATGAATGATGTCATGTAAGGTTAGCCCAGGCCACTTCATCCCACCATACCGCAAGATGCAAAGTACACAAGAAGCAATTGATAATAAAAGCACCACCGCCCATAATGACCATTGTGTTCTACTCATGCAAAAGATCTACATATAGATACGACTCTGATACCACTTTAGGGGTTCGTAGCATGGAAAACAAAAAAATTCTACCGCATGAACACACACAAGACAAGATCTATCTACTAGATTGTAGCAACAAGTCGATTAGAGTACTCACCCTTGAAGATTCCAAAGAGGTTAACGAGAGAAGATTCTCGTGGGTGATGTAGTCGTTCACTTGCCGATCTCAAGATCGCGAAGATGATCCTTCCGGTGCCACGTTCTGGTAGTGCTCCCACAGTCGGTCACACGTTTGGTACTCGATGAAGACCTTCCTCTCCCTTGTTCCAGCAGGCAGCGGAGGTTGTAGTTCTCTCCTCGTGATTTCGGCAGCACGATGGCGTGGTGTCGGAGTTAGAGGGGAAATCTCACAGGGCTTCGCCTTAAGCAAGAGCGGGTTATGGTGGAGTAGTAGGGTTCCTGGCGTCCAGGGTTTAGAATCCTGAGAGGAGGAGGTGGGCCGGTGTCGGCTAGGACGGCAGCGGCGGCGCGACAGCGACGACAAGCGGCGGTGGCTAGGTGGGGTGGGGTTTGTTGTGGTCTTTGGGGGCACCCCTCCCCTCTATTTATGAGAGTGAGGGGCAGATAGGGAGAGGGGAGTTTGAATCCTACCCCAAATCCCTCTCCTTCTAGGCGCGTGGTGGAGGGAGAGAAGGATTCTCTCCTTCCTACACCAGGAAACATTGTCCCAGTTTGACTTTTCAAACTTGCCTTTTGACTTTCAATTTTGGAGTTTAATTTCTTTCTTTTAAATTCCCAGCCAAGTGACCTAGGACATGATGCAATCATTCCACTTAGTCATGACACATTCATGTACCCTTTCCCTTCCGGTCCGGTGAAACTTCTAGACTGTCGTGGTGGTGGCACGATAGATGCCATTGGTAGGCTTAAGTTGGGGCCAATGGATGCTAGTGGGATCCATGAAGGGAAGATGTAGTGATTTCTACACATTGAACACTAGAACTCGATCTCTATTTCATACCAATAGAGTTACACGTTCTCCTCGAGCTGTATGGGCGAGAGGAAGAAGAAGCTACTACCAGAGCTAAGTGAAAAATAAATCGATCCCCTCCTCAGAAAGCCCTGCCCCTCATTATAAAGGAGTGGCCTGGTTCCTTCTAGGGCTGACGTGGACAAGCATATTCGTGGAATATGCTTGTCCCAAAATAGTAACTCGGCGGGCTTATTTCTGTGTCCCCCTTCTATCGATGGCAAAGACTCAGAGTCCACCACATGTGAGCCTCGGGCTTGAGGACTGTCACCTCAGTGACCTTCTTCTGCCCCTCTGCCACTCAATCCCTTGTCCATAGCACTTGGCACTATGCATATTCCTGAGGTGAGATAGTGCATAGTGCTGACTTTGGGGTTCGCCTTCTCCTTCTTGAGCAAGCTTCCCATGACTCGGCCTTGCTTCACATGACTCGGCCTAACCTTCACCTGCATGTATGATGCTTAATAGCTGTAATCCAGCATTACTCATATGTCGGCCGAATCAGGTTTTAGCTACCTGACTCGGTATAAGTCGGATCTTATTCAGCCGACCTCTATATGACTCGGTCGGATCTTTCTTTGATCCGGTCTAACTCCATGAGGGTTTTCCCCTTTTTACTTATCTTGGCCCTACCTAGGGTCATACCCCCAACATTAGTCCTTGTAGCTGGTGCGGTCTTGTCGATATCATTCGGCTAGACCACATCAGGTTCCAGATACTCGGTCATCATTTTCATGTTGCCGACTCATTCTTTAGTCGGTGCTTCACTCGTTTTATCTTTACTTGACTCGTTTTCTTATTCCGAGGTATAATTCATTTCCTGGGTCATTCATTCTTGCCCGAACCATCTCCTTAGGTTCTCTAACAAGCTTCATCCTACGTGTCGCAATCATTACCTTTTTCCTCATTTTTTGTACCACTACAATGTTCACTGACATTGCTACAGTGATTACTGCGGGCGGTCACATTGACGCGGTGACTCTTCGATCGCCGCAACGATCATGGCGGCCGGATCTCCTCCTGCGCCGTGTGACCTTTCCTGTGGCTCCAATCACCGTTCGCCAACACACGATACACACGCTTATGCAGTAACCGTGGCGCACCGGCGATCCCACGATTGCTCGATGTGTGCGGTTATAAATTGGGGGATTGGGAAAAGGGTTCATTCACTTTCCCCATTCCCATATTCTTCATATTCCTCCTTGCGCCGCCGCCGCAGTGCACTAGTTCTTGCGACCACGCCGCCGCTATTTGGTCTTCTCTCACCATGCCTTCTCTCTGCATCGAGCCTCTGCTGCGGTTCCTTCGCTCTGCCACTATTGCTCTCACCGTTGTTGCGACGGGGCCTTGGACTTCAAGACCGCTTCCCGCCACCAGTGCTTCTTCCTCCGTGGGCTCTTCCGACGAGCCTATGTTGAGCTTGCACAACGGCGCCCTCGTCGGAGAACAAGATCTTGCTATAGGCCCGGAGTGTGGTTCCTGGCAAGGTTCTACGGTCACCCGCCGAGAAATCGAATGGCTCCATAAGACCCGCCGAGGTACAGTGTCGCTTTCCTGGCAAGGAATCTACCCCCATAGTCGAGTATGGTGAATACATAGTCTTTATGTCACATTTTGTTAAAGGATTCGGCCTTTCCCTTAGTGATTTTGCCAAAGGTTTCCTAGAGTTCTTTGGCCTTCAGCCTCATCACCTGCCGGCTAATGCGATCGCCTCTCTCTCGGATTTTATTTTGGCCTCTAAAGGATACTTCGGCCTCTGGCCTTCTATGGTAGTTCGGTCCAAGTTTTTCCAGATCCGAGCCAATATCGTGCCGAATAAATCTCTCCACCCTTCTGGAAATTTTTTGAACCGATGCGGGGCTTCCTCCATCACACCCCAAAAAAACTCTTTGTTTCTTCCAGTCACGGGTCTAGAGTCTTGCAAGAAATGGCACAAATCATTCTTCTATGTGAAAAACACCGGCAAGGAGGACAAGATCCGGCTTCCTGCCTTTTCAATCGGTATTCCTTCTAAGTTGAACTGGAATTACAATCCATAGAAGATTGATGCTCTTGCCATGGCATTCGAGCTCTTACTCAAAGAGTTAATTTGGGCGGGCCTCCGTGGTGAAGACCTGATGGCCGCTTTTATTAGCAGCCAAATCTGCCCCTTCCAGCGGCAATCTCACAAGCTTTTCTACATGAGCGGTCCTCTCGACCCCAACCGAGTTTCCACGGTCAAACTTGAAGATGACCAGATTCAGAAGCGCGTCCGGGCTATCTTCAAGACCAATATGGACGAGGACTGGGCATGGGGTATGAAGCCCTTTTCCCGTGATAATCCTCCTCCTCAGGTAGTTCGAATTCGAGCCGTCTCACCCGAGTTATTTTCCATCACCTTTTGATTGCTTAGTTTGTTTATGTTTATACTTTTCTGTAGAGATTTGTTGAACAAACTTCGGAGGATTCCGAGGTGCTTGATCTTCCCTGGAGCGGGGACCTTGAAACATTAGATAACGGGGAACCAGATTCGAAGGAGTTTATCCCCAAGCCCTAATCTGCTCCTACTCGTACTTGGGGAAAAGCCCCTCCCCATGCCGACAAAGGTGACTCGAACGACATCCAGATTATTGAGGTAGTTGCCGCGGTGCCTATCTCTTACGCATTCCCGGCTCATTCTTTCCCAGCTAACCCGGCTGGCCAGGTGCATGAGGCCGATCCCCTTGCCACCGAAGCTCCTCCTCCATCGAAGAAACATGCTGCTTCGAACGATCCCTCCGAAGCAGCTCCCCAGAAATGAATCAAGAAATCCACCCAGAAGCATCCGAAGCGGAACGTTATGCCCGGGGTTTCCACGTAAGCTGGTTTACTTGGACTAAATTTACATTTCTTGTTTCTCTCTTTCTGTTTCTGATTTCACTATCTTTTTATCTCATCAGTGCCCCACTTTCTGCCAATCCGAGTGGTCCGAGTATGACTTCTCAAGTTACTCGGCCACCCTCTCCACCAGCGCTGTTGGGCCACGCAGAGATAAAACAAAACGTTTTCCTCTAACATGGTGATCCCAAGATCTAGCTGAGGTAGAAGGCCACGAGGTTTACCACTAGACGCGTAGTTGCAGATTACTGATGAAGCGCGTCAGTTGATGTAGTGCAGTCCTTTGCGATCGAATCGTCCTGGTGCTGATCGTACATCACCTCTGCTGGTATCCACACGTTCAAGGAGGAGCACCGATGGCGAACTGCTAGCTTCGTAACGACGGCAGGACTGCCGTGGAGCTAGGGTTTCCAACACATGGAATGACCTAACCGATCAACGATTAACCCTTCTGGGTTACTGTGCTCCACTATAATATAGGGAGTGAACGTGGGCTCCACTCTCGTGGCCCATTCAATAAAGCCCATATAACACTTGTCACCGCGAGTCCGACTCACTAACTCAGTCCTAATCCGGCTTGGGTCCAACCCAACCAGATTTCCGGTTTAGATCCAATCCGAACTTGCTCCCGCTCTTAAGTGTGTGACCCGGCAGGCTCATGGCTACTTGGACATGATTGGAGTCCGACTCTCAATCGATCAGTCGGTAGAGGCTCCTAGCAGAATGTGCCGACTCCCAAGTACCAAAGAGTCATGACGACTTGCCTTTCCAATGCGACTTGCGTCCGAGTCCCTTTTTCCTCACGATATACCTTATCAGACTCTTGGCGAATAATTGTCATCCCTTAAATAGTCCGACTCTCTTCTCGATCTGAGATACGTGATTCACTCGACTAACTCTTAGTCGATCGCCTCGGTTAACACTTAACTGAGTCGTGCATGGCCATGCTTTCTGAATCATATCATTCGAGAGGTCCCAGAGAATATCTCTCCGAGTGGAGGGGAAAAATCCCATCTTGGTTATTCACATCACGCAGCTTGATTCTCAGTCAACCCAAACTCTGCCTTTATAACTGCCGAGTTACGGATCAGCGTTTGACAGAACCTAAGTCGGTGATCCTCAACTCGGACTATGCAATAACCTCACGTCTAAGGATTACATTGATTGAGATATACAAATGACAACTTGTTCGTTGTACCTCAATATGGGTCAATCTGACTCGCTAAACTCTTTAGTCGAATCTGTGTAAGTCGGAATAGCATCACCATGCCCATGACAAGTGGAACCGAGTGATCAAGCCGACTCTCACATTGGTCTATGTTGTGTGTCCAGCACAACCTCGATGACCAAGGATATTTAGTATGAACAACATGAATGCATAGTTCCACAACCGAACCACATATTCAATGATATACATCAGATGCTCATACAAGGACAACTTAATATCTTTATGAATACAATGGGAAAACATCATCATACATGATTGCCTCTAGGGCATATTCCCAACAGTCTCCCACTTGCACTAGAGTCAATCTTCCAACATCACATGTCTAGGCATCTAATGCCCATGGATCTCAGGTGCGCCTCATGCTTCAGCTATGGTAATGGCTTTGTCAACGGATCCGCAATATTTGCATCCGTGTGTACCTTGCATAACTTGATATCACCCTGATCCACGAACTGGCGAATCAGGTGGTACCGCATGAGTATGTGCTTGTTCTTCTGATGTTGTCTAGGTTCCTTGGCTTGTGCAATAGCACCATTGTTGTCACAATACACGTATAACGGATTGGACGAGCCCTGAACCACACCAAGATCCATGAGGAAATTCCTCATCCAAACAGCTTCCTTTGCCGCCTCTGAGGCAACAATATACTCAGCATCTGTTGTAAATGCAGACACAGTCTCTTGCTTGGAACTATTCTAGCTCACAGCACCTCCGTTTATAATAAACACGTATCCGGATTGCGAATGAGAATCATCAGAGTCGGATAACTCGCATCCGTGTAACCCTTTACACTGAGTTCATCTTCACCACCATAAACCAAGAACATATCCTTAGTCCTTCTCAAGTACTTTAGGATATTTTTAGCCGCTGTCCAGTGGATTTCTCCAGGATCAGCCTGGTATCTGCTCACAACACTTAGAGCATAGGAAACATCCGGCCTAGTACAAATCATGGCGTACATGATGGATCTGACTGCAGAAGCATACGAAATCGCATTCATCCGACTTCTCTCATCAGTTGTCGAAGGACACCGAGTCTTGCTAAGTTTTACACCATGGGACATCGGTAAGAACCCCTTCTTAGACGATTCCATGTTGAACTTCTTCAAAACTTTGTCCAAATAAGTACTCTGACTCAATCCAATGAGCCATCTTGATCTATCTCTATAGATCCGGATTCCAATAATATATGTTGCCTTACCCAAGTCTTTCATTGAGAAACTCCTTTCCAATGATTCCTTGGTTTGTTGCAACATCTGGACATCATTTCCAATCAGTAATATGTCATCCACATATAAGATCAGAAAGTTTACTTTGCTCCCACTAAACTTTTTGTATAAACAAGAATCATATCACTCTTGATGAAGCCAAACGATTTGACTACCTCATCAAAGCGATTATTCCAACTCCGAGATGCTTGCTTCAACCCATAAATGGATTTCTGAAGTTTACATACTTTGTCAGCATTAGCTGGATCGACAAAACCCTCGGGCTGTATCATATACACGTCCTCGGTTAAATTTCCGTTAAGGAAAGCCGTTTTGATATCCATCTGCCATATCTCATAGTCGAAATAGGCCGCTATAGCTAACATGATCCGAACTGATTTAAGCATCATTGCGGGCGAGAAAGTCTCGTCGTAATCAACTCCTTGAACTTGTCGGAACCCCTTCGTGACAAGACGTGCTTTATAGACGGAAACATTTCCATCCATATCAGTTTTCTTCTTAAATACCCATTCGCACTCAACGGGTCTTGCACCATCTGGCAGATCAACCAAGTTCCAAACTTTATTTTCATCCATGGACTTTAACTCGGATCTCATGGCTCCAAGCCATGACTCGGAATCAGATCCCACCATCGCTTCCGAATAATTCGCCGGCTCATCACTGTCTAACAGTAACACATCACGAACACTTCGTAATCTCGCCGATCTTCGTAGTACAGGTGCTGCTGTCGGCTCAGCTACCACGTCCGGCTCAACCTCTATGGTTTTTGCTGACTCGCTACTAGTCGGTTCCTCTCGAATTTCTTCGAGTTGCACCGTTCTCCCATTTACTCCCCGACCGAGAAACTCTTTCTCAAGGAAGACACCGTTCTGAGCGACAAACACTTTGCCCTCTTCTCGGTTGTAGAAGTAGTAACCCAAGGTTTCCCTCGGATACCACACAAAAATACACTTACCCGACTTGGTCGTAAGCTTATCCGACTGAAGTCGCTTGACAAATGCTTCACAACCCCAAATATTAAGAAAAGACAAACTCGGCTTTTTGCCTGTCCACATCTCATGCGATGTCTTCTCTACCGATTTTGATGGTACTCTGTTTAGTGTGAATGCCGTTGTTTCTAGACAATAACTCCAAAATGATAAAGGCAGATCTGTCCGACTCATCATTGACCGTACCATGTCCAAGAAGGTCCGATTCTGCCTTTCCGAAACACCGTTCCTTTGCGGCATTCCAGCGGAGTAAGTTGAGGAACTATTCCACAACTTTTCAGATGGTCATCAAACTCATGGCTCATGTACTCGCCTCCTCGGTCAATGGAAGAAACTTTATTTTCTTGCCGAGTTGATTCTGTGCTTCATTCTGGAATTCTTTGAACTTTTCAAAGTGTTCCGACTTATGTTTCATCAAGTAGATATATCCATACCTAATCAGATCATTAGTGAAGGTAATGAAGTATTCATAACCACCCCTGGCTGTCGTGCTCATTGGTCCACATACATCACTATGTACTAGTCCCAACAAGTAGGACACCCTCTCACAACTCTTTGCAAAAGGTGTCTTGGTCATTTTGCCGAGTAGGCAAGATTCGCATGTCTCGAACGACTCCAAGTCGAACAAAGTTAGGAGTCCATCATCATGGAGCTTCTTCATGCGTTTCCAACTTATATGACCAAGCCGACAGTGCCAAAAGTAAGTCATATTCAGATCATTTGGTTTCAACCTTTTAACATTTATGTTATAAATTGACTCACCATCAAGATTCAAAATAAATAACCCGTCCTGGATGGGTGCAAAGCCGTGAAACATATCATTCAAATACAAAGAAAAACCATTATTCTTGATATTCGACTCATAGCCTTGCCTCATCAAACATGAAGCAGAAATAATGTTTCGACTGAGCACTGGAACATAATAACAATTATTCAGTTCCATAATGAATCCAGAAGGTAAATGAAGCTGCATCGTGCCGACTTCCAACGCAGCAACTCTTGCTTTGTTACCGACTCGAATATCAACCTCGCCTCTTGCTGCGCTCCTAGTTCTTACCAGTCCCTGCAACGAGTTGCAGTTGTGAATAACTGATCCGGTATCATATACCCAAGAACTATTAGGTGCATCAGCAAGATATATGTCTATAACACTACAAACAAGTGTACCTGAGTCAAGAAGTCATACCTCCAGTCTTGTCTTTATCAGCCAAATACTTCCTGCAGTTCCTCTTCCAGTGGCCATCCGCCTTGCAGTAGAAGCAAGTGGATCCGGCTGAAGGAGATGGCTTAGTCCCTGAGGAAGCGCTTGGGACCGGGTCCTGAGCCTGCTTTCCTCCTGACTTAGCCTTCTTCTTAGTCCAAGAACTCTTCTTGAACTTAGCCTTATTCTGCACCATCAACACTTGACTAGCGCCCTTCTTGAGATCCGTCTCTGCCTGCTTGAGCATCCCATGTAATTCAGTGAGCTTCTTATCCATACCATGCATGTGGTAGTTCGAAATGAACTGCCCATATGCACTAGGAAGAGAGTTCAGAATTATATCTGTAGCGAACTCTTCGCTAATGGGGTAGCCAAGCCTCTCCAAAGACTGCACATAACCAAACATTTTGATCACATGCAGACTCAATGGATCACCATCCTTAAGCTTGCAACTCAGCAATGCCTGAGAGACTTGATACCTCTCACTCTTCGCCTGAGCCTGGAACATACTTTTGAGGCTTTCGATCATATCGTAGACCTCAACATGCTCGAACTGCTTTTGCAAGTCCGGTTCCATGTGAGCAAGCATAAGACAACTAATATCCGTGGACTCATTCTTATCCTGACGGTAGGCATTGGTGGCAGCGACAGTCGCATTCTCATGTGGCTCATCTGGAAGTGGGTTGTCTAGGACATGGTCCTTATTTTCTTGTTTAAGAACAATTCTCAGATTTCGATACCAGTTGTTAAAATTAGTGTCATTCAGTTTATATTTCTCAAGAATGGTTCTCAATGCAAAACCGGATATCTGAGAGTGACTGCTACTTGGTGCCATGATCTACAACAGAAAATATGCAAAACACTTAAGACATGTATTCATAAAAGAGCAAGCATATTAAACACTTTAATATTTTTATGCTCCCACTAGAACCAACACCCCTCCGATGGTTACTTAGTGATTCAGGACCCTAAATAAGCAAGTCGGCGAGTGAGCTTTAGCATCACCGCTAGCCGCCAAGTGATTTAGGTAGACAACTCCTTGTCAATCGCATCCTATACAACTCCTGTTGGACGGGTGGCATCACATTCCCCGGCTCCCATCCGACTTTTCCCCGAGCCCCACAACCGTTGTGATAGACCCGTCTAGCTTACCGAGTGTTTCCACAGTAAGAGTCTGACTCGAACCCACCTAGTCGGAAAGAATTTGTAGCACCTCAATTTTATGAGCCCACTACCAAAAATGTCCGACTTGTGATGGTGCAAACACTAGCGGGAAAACCAACTAGACCTTCTTTGAGGGATTAAATTTTATCGACTATCTAATAGAGGTAAAACAGAGGCATATCAACAACACAAAATAAATCAATTATAATGTGAAATGGTATGGCTCCCTTCATGGCGATCTCCATCTCCACAAAGCCTGTAATACGACTCGTGCCAACTCTTGTCACTTGCCGTCTTACTCCATGTCACCGACATGTACAATGCCTTGAATGCCATACGGGTTCTCCATACAACTACACTAGCTTAGCAAAGTAAATTACATGGAGAATCCGACATGTAGGTCGTTATGCAATAAAATAATAGCACCTAGGCTCCAGATGGCTGACAAAACTGTGATTCGCAGATCACGTATGGATTACACACATACATCACATGCACATGAACCATACCATTCACAAGTTCCTGCAAAAACAAGTTATGTATAGATACAATATCTACCGGCGTTGTGAAACTCGCAACGACATGTAAGGCGCTACGACAGGGCAAAGCCGGCGGTCCCGCTAGCTGGATAGCGGGTGGGGATCGAAGGGGAAGCGCCCCTCGCAGGTGCGGGTAGCGCCCGGCGATTTTCCGAAAACGTAGATCTCATCTACGATCCAAACATGGATTCTGACCATTGTTCCGACTAGATCAAACTCTTTGATCTTCGATCATCGCCTCTGGATTTACGTGTCACAGTCTACCCCGATGGCGGAAGCCGACCGGTAGGGGTATGTCGTTCCACGACCTCAGCAGTATGATCACGAAAATCAGATCTACCATTCCTCGAGTATAGTTAATCCAATCAACCTCGTACAAAACCGATCTATCTCATAGATCAACCACCAAAACAGCACATAGATCTCATCTACAGCCAACTGCATATCACATATGCGAAATCTTGAGCCTAAAACCAGAAGCTATCGCTCTGATACCACTATTGGGCCACGCAGAGATGAAACAAAAAAATTTCCTCTAACGTGGTGATCCCAAGATCTAGCTGAGGTAGAAGGCCACGAGGTTTACCACTAGACGCGCAGTTGTAGATTACTGATGAAGCGCGTCAGTTGATGCAGTGCAGTCCTTTGCGATCCAATCGTCCTGGTGCTGATCGTACAACACCTCTGCTGGTATCCACACGTGCAAGTAGGAGCACCAGCAGCGAACTGCTAGGTTCGTAACGACGGCACGACTGCTGTGGAGCTAGGGTTTCCAACACATGGAATGACCTAACCGATCAATGATTAACCCTTCTGGGTTACTTTTCTCCACTATATATAGGGAGTGAAGGTGGGCTCCACTCTCGTGGCCCATTCACTAAATCCCATATAACACTAGTCACCGGGAGTCCGACTCACTGACTCAGTCCTAATCCGGCTTGGGTCCAACCCAACCAGATTTCTGGTTCAGATCCAATCCGAACTTGCTCCTGCTCTTAAGTGTGTGACCCGGCAGGCTCATGGCTATTTGGACATGATTGGAGTCCGACTCTCTATCGATCAGTCGGTAGCGGCTCCTAGCAGAATGTGCCGACTCCCAAGTACCAAAGAGTCATGAAGACTTGCCTTTCCAATGTGACCTGCGTCCGAGTCCCTTTTGCCTCACGATATACCTTGTCAGACTATAGGAAAATAATTGTCATCCCTTAAATAGTCCGACTCTCTTCTCGATCCGAGATAAGTGATTCATCTGACTAACTCTTAGTCGATCGCCTCGGTTAACACTTAACTGAGTCATGCATGGCCATGCTTTCCGAATCATATCATCTGAGAGGGCCCAGAGAATATCTCTCTGAGTGGAGGGGAAAATCCCATCTTGGTTATTCACATCATGCAGCTTGATTCTCAGTCGACCCGAACTCTGCCTTTATAACTGCCGAGTTACGGATCAACGTTTGACAGAACCTAAGTCGGTGATCCTCAACTCGGACTATGCAATAACCTCAGGTCTAAGGATTACATTGATTGAGATATACAAATGACAACTTGTTCGTTGTACCTCAATATGGGTCAATACGACTCGCTAAACTCTTTAGTTGAATATGTGTAAGTCGGAATAGCATCACCATGCCCATGACAAGTGGAACCGATTCATCAAGCCGACTTTCACATTGGTCTAAGTTGTGTGTCCAGCACAACCTCGATGACTAAGGATATTTAGTATGAACAACATGAATGCATAGTTCCACAACCGAATCACATATTCAATGATATACAGCAGATGCTCATACAAGGACAACTTAATATATTTATGAATACAATGGGAAAACATCATCATACATGATTGCCTCTGGGGCATATTCCCAACAAGCGCAAGATAACGTCCAGTCCCCGAGCCCTGCTCATGATGATCCTCCTCCGATGCCGATTAATAGTTCACCTCGGCGGGAGAGCGTTGATGTTGCACTTGATCCCGATGTTTCTATGCCGTACCAACCAAATAATCCCTCACCTTCGACCGATGTATCCAAGATTTCTCTCATCGAGGCAACTCCTGCCGATGTCCTTATTCCCTAGGCTCCTGCTCTAGGTGTTGCAAGTTTAGTCCAGCCCGCCAAGTCTCGATCTGCCGCCGAGGCTTCCATCAAGGCCAAGAAAGATACGGCTGCCAAGCCAAAGCCAGCCCAGAATGCTAAGCTAAGCTCCATTTAGCCAAGTGTAGCTAACATGCTGCACAAAGGAGCCTCTGTCGCTAAACCTGGGTCTGCCCCCTACCTGTTGGGGATATGCTATATGGGTATCCTCATAGCATGTCACCTATCCGGATAACCCGGGTGGCCCACAGTTGGTAGCATGGCCTATGGCCTGCTGGGCGGCCCAGTTAGATGGATCCAGAAGGGAGGCCCATGCCGGATAAAGGAAGGCTATGGTGGAGTCACCAGCGTACCCGGAGCCTTGGAGTGCAAGATACACAAGACTAGTAATAGACGGTGTAAGACTGTAACCTGTCCGGCTAGGACTTTTCCCTGTAACCCTAGGCCTGGCGACTATATAAGTCGGGCCTATGGGAGCCTTTAGGGCGCAACTTCAGACAACTTAGCATCGATTCACACAACCTCGCACAGCGAACCTATCTCTGTAACTCGGCATATTACCCTTATAGTGATTTATAGCAGGAGTAGGATTCCGCCACCGTCGTGGGGTCTGAACCTGGGTAAGCTGTGTTACCTCGTATCCGTCAACCGTCCTCCTTCCCCCACGTGTATAAACACGCACTGTGAGGACCCCTCCATGGCGTACTCGTCGGCAATACCACGACAGTTGGCGCCCACCGTGGGGCAAGAGGCGCTTCAGGCTCTTCAGCGGGCGAGGACCAAGGTCTTCGTGGGAATCGAAGAAACCGTGGCCATCGGTCGTGTTCTCTTCTCCGGCAACGTTCCGATCGTCCCCCCTGACGAGTTCTGGATCCCCGCGAAGACGAACCCTACGCGGTGTTCGATCGTTCCTATCGGAGACATCCACCTCTTCATCGGCGAAATCGACTCGGGCACTAGTTCCCTGAGAGTCGGAGGAGCATCAAGGCCCGCACGGACTGCCTACGGGAAGGATACATTCCCGGAAGGATCGATGTCGGATCTCTTTTTGGAGTTTGCCGACAAAGATCGGAAAAATTCAAGGCCCACCCAAACCGCGCCTGTGCAGGATATAAAGGTGGAAGATCACTGCAAATCCGCCGGTTCCGCCCGTGCGTCTGGAAGTAGAGATCCAAGTTCGTCGGCGTGGTTACCATCTTTGATCTGGCGCGCTGCGTTCAGAGAGAAGGTGAAAACCCCCGCGATTACCTGGCCAGGTGGCTCCGTATACGAGCCGATCTGGCCCACTACCCCGATGATAACTCTTTGTATCACTTCATGGAAGGTCTGTACCGTGGCACGCTTCTCCGACATTCTTTAAGACGGCAGCAGGCAATAGGACGCCTTACCCTCAAACATATGGTGAGCACCGTCAGCCACTACGCGGAGGCTGACGCGGAAGCCTAGAAAGCACTCGCGCTCATCGACGGAGAACCTCCGATTCAGCCACCGCCACCACCGCCTCCGTCCGCCATCGTCGCAGTTGCACCACCACCTCCAGTCATCGTCGCCGCCGTTGCACCTCCACCGCCCTTCATCGAGGAAGTCCTGGCACCCTCCAACTCTGTCATTGACGCGCTTTATGCTGATTTCAGTGCAGATTCAGAGGAGATAGATTTCAGTCCAGAAGAGCTAGACTCCGCTATGCAGGAGATGGAGGAGGAGTACTCGCGTGACGAGCAAGCCAACAACACCGTCGCGTCTCGAGGGGTGTTCATAACCATTGGGACGGCGATGCATGAAGATCAACCTGGACGAGCTCCGCCTACAGCGCTGGAAAAGGGGAAGGGGCCACTTATTGCTGCTGACGATGATCGCGCAAATGTCATGCCACCTCCGCCTAACCCAGTGCAGCAGCCGCAGGAACTCGGCACCGGCCCGAGCAACAAAAACACCACAAACTTGCTGCCCCCAGCATCTACGTCTGCAGCAGCCCAAGTTACTCCAGCTGATAGAGTGATGTACGGCAATCTCCTCGTCGAGCCACTAATCGTTTCTCATATCCGGAACATGACCCAGCTTGACGAGAAACGCCAACAGCTGCTGGAGGAAGCGCAGACCATCGCGCAGCAGGGCGCTAAGCTAGATCGAGATCTGGTCAACGCGCAGAAGTCTATAGAGAAAGCTAGAGCAATGGAGGCCGAGTACAAGACTTTGCTGCAGCAGCAGAAGGCCAAGAAAGCTCCAACTCGCGTCATCAACGATCCTGGTGTACGGCGCAACCTAGGATGGGCTCCCTCGAAGCCGGAACAAGCCAAGCCATACATTGACAGTGAAGGCAAGCAGGTGATGCCCACCCCACTCCTTAACCTCGCCGTCGCCAAGACCCTTCTGGAGCAGGATAGATCGCCCGAGGCAGTGGAACAAGTCTACGACCTAGTGTCCAAGGCGGTGAAGCAGCAGGAAAAGGCCACCTCTCACAGGCTTGAGTCCGACCCAGCGCTTTGCCAGTCTAGTCAGTACAAACCGCCAAGGGACATATCTCCTCTTGATTTCGGGTCCTAGACGGGTTCATCAGAACAAAGATGGAGAGATGCACGCATTAGGAAGGATGCCATCCCCATATCCTCCGACCACGGAGAAAAGGCCTGACCTCGTCGCCCATCGCCACCGCCCCGATCCCCCGACATCGTGAAGATTACAAGGCTCACCATCGTACGGATATGCCCCCACCAAAGCAGTGCGGCATCGTCATTCGCGACCATGCGGAGCAGACCCGTCATGACGGCGAGCGCAACCAAGGGCACAGGAGCAAGTCACACCACAACCCTCCACGTTCGACAAGCCACCGTGACAGGCGTGAGGCATCGCAGGAGGGTAACAGCAAGAAGGCTAACCCACCGCCACCTCCGCCTCCGTCATTGCCAAGCAGTTACCATGGCGAAGGAGGCCCGCGTCGTTCACACAGCCCATCCCCTATTGACAAGAAGAAGAAGAAGAACCCGGAGCCGTACGATGCACGTTCGCGGATCGATAAGATCCATGAGGCCCGGGAAGGACCATACCTGGGACCACGTTCCTTAGGACCTGCAATACGGTCCGCAACTTACCCCAAAGGTTTCCGGATTGACAAGACCATCAAGCCCTATGACGGCACTGCCAAGCCAGCCACATGGTTGCAGGACTACGGCAACACGGTGGAGATTGCCGGAGGCAACCCCAACGTCGCCGTCAAGTACCTCCCGTTAATGTTGGCAGGCACGACCCGTCAATGGATCGACGACTTGCCGGAGAAATCTATCTACAACTGGTTGGACATGCAAGAAGCGTTCACCAAGAACTTTGAGGGTACATACAAGCGTCCCTGCACTGTGGGCGATCTACAACGGTGCGTGCAAGGGAAAGACGAGACATCTCGCGCCTACCTCTCTCGCTAGCTGGACATGAAGAATTCCTGCGTAGAAGTGCACGCTTAGACCGCCATGGCTGCCTTCATCGACGGGTTGGAAAGGGGAACGTTGCTCTGGCATAAGCTGAAGCGCTTGCAGGACAATCACTAGCTTGACTTGAACCAGATGATTCAGTTGGCTAGTGAGTTCGCAGCTGCCGACGACGATGCTCGCGGCACCTTGCCGGCAACAGTCGTTCCAACTCAAGCTCGGAGGAATAGCAGTACAAAGCGGAAAACCGCTCCACAAGAAAAGCAATCTACCGACATGGTCGCTATGACTTTTGAAGGACGAGGCGAAGGCGGACAATGTGGCCAAGGAAGGGGAGCTGGTCGTGGGCAGCAACGAGGAAATGAAACCACCTCGACACCGCTCCGCGTTCCCCAAACCTACGAGGAGTACCGCGATATGTCGTGCCTCGTACACCTCGATGCCAACGGTAAGGCCACCCATACCAATCGACACTGCAAGTTTGTCAACGACCTCAAGGAAGACCCGGAGTCCGGCTACAAGCAAAGTCGGAAGAATAGACCGCGAGGAAAGGGCAAGGGGAAGAAGAAGGAGGAGGAGTCCAAGGAGTCAAGTGACATGGACGAGGACGTTGACCCCAAGCACGCCGACAAGGGCAACAACCCTTCGCAAAGAAGGCACCAGTCTACCACACTTTCCTTGACACCCCCATCGTCCGACAACAGAAGACCTCTCTAAGGATCCTGATGGCCACTCTCCCCCCAGTTCCCCAGTACCTGCACTGGTCGGAGGTTCCAATAACTTGGGACAGGACGGACCACCCAGACCTTATACCTACGGAGAACCAGTACGCCATGGTCATCAACCCCTTGATTGACGGTGTGGAGTTCACCAAGTGTATGGTGGATAGTGGGAGCAACATCAACATCATGTACCTGGATACACTGCAGAAGATGAACTTGACAGTGGCAAACCTAAGGCGGACCAACACCATCTTCCACGACGTAGTTCCTGGTCGGGAGGTTCGGTCCCTTGGGTGCATTACACTTCAGGTTGCCTTTGGAGATGTTAACAATTACCGCCAAGAGCGCATGACCTTCGAGGTGGTCCCCTTCAAGAGCGTGTACCACGTCATATTCGGCCGTGACATATTCCACACGTTCATGGCCAAGCCATGCTTCGTCTACAACAAACTCAAGATACCCGGACCAAACGTGTCATCACTGTATCCGGAAGCTTTACCAAGGCAAGGGACTGCGAGATCAATGAAGCAGCCGTTGTAGAAGCTGTCCTCTACAGTGAAGAATTCAAAGAGATCCAGAGAAAGGTCGATGACTCTGAGATGCCCGCGTCGAAGAAGCAGATCTCCGACTCTGCTCCTACGTTCAAGGACGCCATCGAGACCAAGCCGATGGAACTTGTGCTAGGCGATGCCTCCAAGGTCACCGCCATTGGGACGAACCTGGATCCCAAATAGGAAAGCACGCTCGTCGAGTTCCTCCATGAGAATAGGGACATCTTTGCCTGGCAACCTGCCGACATGAAAGGTGTACCTAGGGAACTTGCCGAGCACAGCTTAAACATTGATCCAAAATGCAAACCAGTGAAACAACCTCTACGAAGCTTTGGAGATGAGAAGAGATGCTCCATTGGCAATGAGATAGCTAGGTTACTTAAAGCTAGATTTATCCGAGAAGTCCTTCACACCTGATGGGTGGCCAATCCTGTACTTCTCCCCAAAAAGGGAACCAATGAATTAAGAATGTGCTTGATTACACCGGCTTGAACAAAGCATGTCCCAAAGATCTGTTCGCTTTGCCTCGCATTGACCAAGTCATTGACTCGTCGGCTAGCTCAGAGCTTTTGAGTTTTCTCGATGCATACTCAGGATACCACCAGATCAAGATGAGGAAGTTGAAACAATTGGCCACTTCGTTCACTACCCATATGGCACGTTTTGCTATGTCTGCCCTTTGGGCTGAAAAACGCAGGTGCTACATACCAGCGGACAATGCAACGTTGCCTCCATGACCAAATTGGTCGTAACGTTCACGCCTATGTGGACGATATCGTGGTGATGTCTAAAAACTCCAACGACTTAATCTCCGACTTAAAAGAAACCTTTGATAATATCCGGAAATACAACATGATGCTTAACCCTAAGAAGTGCGTCTTCGGGGTTCTAGCCGGCAAATTGTTGGGCTTCATCGTTTCCCAACACGGAATCGAGGTCAACCCAGAGAAAATCAAGGCCATATTAAACATAAACCGTCCGACATGCCTAAAGGACATTCAACGACTAACAGGTTGTGTTGCAGCAGTTAGTCGGTTCGTCAGCCGACTTGGAGAGAAGGCTTTGCTGCTGTACAAGTTGCTGAAGAAGGCGGACAAATTCACATGGACAGACGAAGCAGATGCAGCATTGAAGCAGCTCAAGGAGATTCTTTCCTCAGCGCCCATCCTTGCAGCACCCGAGCCTAGAGAACCCCTGTTAATCTACATGGCGGCAACCAACCGGGTAATCAGCATCGTCGTCGTGGTAGAGCGGAAGGAACCAGGCTATGAGCACGGAGTTCAACGACCAGTTTACTATGTGAGCGAGGTCTTGACGGAGTCCAAGCAGCGTTACCCGCACTACCAGAAGATAGCTTATGGAGTATTCCTTGCTTCTTGAAAGCTGAGGCATTACTTTAAGGAGCACCCAATCATAGTGGTGAGCAAGACTCCACTGTCCGACATTATCAACAACAGCGACACTACGGCATGGGTCGCGAAGTGGGGCATTGAACTTGCCGCCTTCGAGATCACCTACAAGAGATGCGACGCTATCAAGTCACAAGTCTTGGCGGATTGTGTTGCAGATTGGACGGAGATGCCAGATGCTACTCCATTGCCGGAACTAGAGTATTGGGTTATGCACTTTGACGGCTCAAAGCTGCTCAATGGCTCGGGGGCTGGTGTATTGCTACAGTCACCAACAGGATACAAGCTACACTACGTTCTGCAGATCCACTTCGAGGCTACAAACACATGGCGGAATATGAAGCACTCATTCACGGATTGCGTGTAGCCAAGGATATTGGCATCAAGCGCATAGTTTGCTGTGGAGATTCCGACTTGGTTGCCCAGCAGGTGGCTGGCACCTGAAATGTGCGGAACTCTATGATGGCGGCATATCAAGACGAAGTGGACGAGATAGCCAAGAGCTTCTTGGGCTACGAAGTCAAGTATGTACCTAGGGAGCAAAACGAGGCGGCTGATCTACTGTCTAAGCTTGGATCAGGGCGCAAGAAAATTCCGCCAGGAGTTTTCCTAGAGCATCTGTGCACACCATCTGTGTAGGGAGCCGACATCGACAACCCGGATAGAGCTGACTCTTTCGTCAACATGGTGACTAAGGTCCCTTCGGCTTGGACAAAACCGTTCATGGAATATCTCGAACACGGAACTTTGCCCGACAACAAAGTTAAAAGACGGCAAATAGTACGATGATCAAAGGGTTATACCATAATCAATGGGCAACTCTACAAAAGGAGCACTACTGGTGTATACCTAAAGTGTGTTTCCCAGCTAGAAGGTATGGAAATCCTACGCGAAATCCATCTCGGAGATTGCGGCCATCACGCCGCTCCTCGATCGTTTGTTGCGAAAGCCTTCCGGCAAGGATTCTACTGGCTGACCGCGAAGGCAGACGCCGACAAGATGGTTGAGACATGCATGGGATGCCAGTATTATGCCCGACAACCACATGTTCCTGCTGAAGAACTGTGAACAATACCAATAACTTGGCCGTTTGCAGTCTGGGGGCTAGACATGGTGGGACCGTTACAGACGACACCTTGTGGGTTTACACATCTGCTTGTAGCAATTGATAAATTCACTAAATGGATAGAAGCTAAACCCATTAGAAATCTTGATGGGGCAACTGCCCTCAGGTTTGTCAGGGATCTAGTGGTGAGATTTGGTCTCCCACACAACATTATCACCGACAAGGGAAGCAATTTATCACTCGGAGAAGTGGAGGCTTATTGTTGGGAGAAAGGCATCCGACTTGACCTTGCATCTGTGGCACACCCACAATCCAATGGTCAGGTTGAGCGAGCCAATGGATTAATTTTGCAGGGAATTAAGCCACGTCTTGAGGCACCGCTACATAGAGAAGCTGGAGCCTGGGCGGAAGAATTGCCATCTGTGCTGTGGAGTTTACGAACTACACCCAACAGATCTACCGGCTACACCCCTTACTTCATGGTATATGGATCAGAAGCCATCGTGACTTCCAACATCCTTCACGATTCACCAAGAGTTGCCGCCTACGACGAAGATGACGCTGAAGAATCCAGACGCCTAGATGTGGATCTTCTCGAGGAGGAGCGCGTTTTGGCATGCCAAAGATCCGCCATCTACCAGCAGAAGCTACACAGCTACCATAGTCGCCGTGTTCGGCATCGCTCGTTTAAAGAGGGGGATTTGGTGCTCCGACTTAAGCAGAAGAAGTCGCACAAACTATCCCCGCCATGGGAAGGACCGTTCATCATAAGCAAGGCGCTACTCAATGGGTCTTACTACCTTGTTGACAATCGTGAACTGAAGGATAGACCCAATGAGGATCATAAGCGTAAGCGACGTGACCCGGATGATGACTACCCGGAGCTTGATCGGCCATGGAACATAGCATAGCTACGTCCTTTTTACACTTAGCATTTTTTATCTAATTATGTACCTCTTATATGATCAATGAAATAAAGCTCTCTGGTTCACTCATATTTCTGAGTATTTTACCTCCTTTAGTGTTCATTTTTGGATCATGTAAAACCTTTATGCACAAGCTTTGCGTTTGCACTTATGAAAATTCCGCCTACGGGCGTTAGCTTAAGTTTTCTGGTCTACACGTTCTTTGTCGTTTTTATGTGGATTCTGGAGTAGTGACTTTTGGCACTTATTGTCGACGATTTTGTTCTCAGGTTATTGATGGTGCCATTAGGCATCATCACCTAAGTGCATGGTTCAGACAACGAGTCTTCCGACTCACGAAAAGTCAAGCATAAGAACCAAAGTAATGGATAAGCCAGCAATTGCTTAAAAAATATATACATGCAGGAAACTAGTTCTTGAGAAGCAGGAAATAACAACCATTGTTTTCCGCCTTAAGTTACATAAACAAAGTTTTTTCCGCATATACAACAAAGGTGAAATAAATATTACAAAGTTGCTCTTCACTCCTTTGGCGCAGGTGACTTGGAGACACCCTCGAAGTCGGCGCTGTGGTTGGACTCAGAGGAATCTTGGTTGCCGCTGTCGTTGATGTTCAGGGGCACGAAGACGTCAACATCCACCAACTCGGCAACTCTGGTGTCATAGTCCACGAGTGAGGACAAGATGGCTTCATGGTTAATTTCTTTGCCATCATCATCGACGTCGGGGATGCCAGAGGTCACCGTGTCGATGTCGGCATCTTAATAGTGTGCCTTCACCATTGACAGCGCCATCCTCGCACTAGCCCGTGCACACGAAGCTTTCCATCTTGTGATACACTTGGGGGCTCGGCGCAGAATCTCCGAGTACTTCGCCATGGAGTCCGATGCCTTGATGTTTATCTGGAGGGGCTTGGAAATCTCCTTGGCTTGCGTGATGGCGGTGTTGATAAAGTTGCTAGCAAGAACCATGCATTCCTGGCTGGTGGAGGTGATCGGGTTAAACCCATAGGAGCTGCAAATTCCGACAAGGAGCGCATTAGTTCAACAATTCAAAGTACCCAGACTACAGAAATCCAAGACGGAGAAGACTTACTAAAGATGCTGGCCTCAGCTTGCCAGAGGGTGTCTGCCAAGGATTCTTTCTCTTGTTGGAGGAGCTTATACGCCTCGCTATGGCGTTGATTTTGCTCATCAGCAGCTTGCTTCTGATCTTTTAAGATCGCAATCTCCTCCTTCAAGCGATTGATTTCCTCGGTGGCAGAGTCCTGTAGGACCTTCATCGACTCCTCATGCATTTTTAGCATGTCCTTCCTCTCCTGCTTAAGAATTTTGCTCTCGCTATCCAGCTCTTGAATGTGCTTGGATTGCTCGACAATATTCTTGGCCTTGGTGATGGTTTCTGCAAGTCGGATAAAGCAAAGTACACAGTGAGTACTCGGAGAATATGGGCACAATACCAAGTCGGAATGCAAAAAAGAAAACATACGCTTGCTCTTGGTGATCTGTTCCTTCCAGAAGGCAGTTTTACCCTTTTCAGCTTCTAGGTCTACGCGCATCTTCTGGTACTTGTCATTGGCCATGCCCCTCCGAGCATTCTCGTTCTGTGGAAAAAAGGACAAAGTTAAATGTTGTTTAGTCTGCTTGGAGCATCTAGTCGGAAATTTTCCATCTAGACGCTCGGGGGCTACAACGAAAGTTTTTTGACTTAACAATATGCTTAGATTTCTTTAAGCATCTAGTCGGAACTAATTCAGTTACAACTAGAAGCTTGGGGGCTACAGAACTGAAATTTAAAAAACACTGCGTATCCTACTCTTAAAGCATCTAGTCGGAATAATTCATTCCATCTAAATTCTTGGGGGCTATAGTGAGAAGTTTTCTAGCTTAGTCACTCTTAGAGCATCTAGACGCAAAAGCCTATGGTTTTCCATCTACATCCTCGGGGGCTACAGTGGGATACTCATATGAAATGCAAAAGGAAAATAAAACTTACAAGTGCGATGATCTTGAGGTTCGTAGCACTCTCGGCCAGCAGCTTGGCAAAGGATTCGCTGTTTCTTTGCAAGATTTCTGCTTGCCGACAGAGCTCCTTTAGACCGCACGTCGGAGATGTCAGCGCTGCACCAGAGACCAAAGCAGTGCTACCCGGTGTAAGTACCAGATAAACTATCTTCGGATAGGCTATGGTTTTCTTGGGTCCCGAGTCACTGCTCGAGTAGTCCCTGAGTCACTGCTCGGATAGGCTATGGTATTCTCCAGCCAACATATCGAATACATAACATAAGGACAAATAATATGGGGTATTCGTTGAGTCACTGCTCGAGTTGTCGAAGTCTCATTCATTGATTCATTTCCAACATATCTAATATATAACATAAGGACAGATAACATGGGGCAGTCCCCGAGTCACTGCTCGAGTTGCCGAGGTTTCATTCATTGATTTATTTCCGACATACAAAGTCGACATACGATAGTACGTGATACAGTACACTTCCTCTAAGTGTAGAATGGACGAAGTAAAGCTACATTCCATGGTCTATTTGATTCGTCTCCATATTTGTCCGCCTTATTCTTCTTTGGTGCTTGAGCATCCATAAGATAGTATGCATCATTATGCAGTGCTTTGCTCACGATGAACAGTCCCTCCCATAGAGGTGACAACTTATGCATGCCGGCTGTGCGTTGCACGAGCCGAAGCACCAAATCTCCCTCCTTAAAGACTCGGGGGTTTACTTTCTTGCTATGGTAGCGTCTGAGGTCTTGTTGATAAACAGCTGATCTGGACAATGCCAATTCTCTTGCTTATTCTAATAAGTCGACATCGTCTTGCTGAGATAATTCATTTACCTCGGTGCTTGTGTATTGGGTGACTCTAGGCGAGTCGTTCACTATGTCGGCTGGTAGCACAACTTCTGCCCCATATACTAGAAAGAATGGAGTGTATCCCGTTGATCTATTCAGGATGGTTCTTAAACTCCATAGAATGGCTAGAAGTTCCTCAATCCAACAACCCGCTGACCTTTGGAGTAGCTCTATGAGCCGAGGTTTTATTTTGGACAATACAAGTCCATTTGACCTTTCCACTTGTCCATTTAACGCTGGATGTGCTACTGATGCAACATTGAGCCTTATGTGCTTATCTCGGCAGAATCGAGCAAAGGCTCCCTCAGCAAAATTTGTACCATTATCTGTAATGACACTGTGTGGGTATCCATATCTCAGGATGATATCTTTAAGGAATTTAACCGCTATGGGTCCGTCACACTTTCTTATTGGATTTACCTCTATCCATTCCATGAACTTGTCCACCATGACTAAAATGTGATTCATGCCATCGCGAGCCAGCTTAAACGGACCTACCATATCCAGGCACCATACAGAAAATGGCCAAGTGATGGGTATTGTTTTTAACTCAGAAGAAGGCATATGTATTTTGTTGTCATATCTCTCGAAACCATTGCATCTTTCTACCAATTCTTTTGCTTCCCTTAGCGCACTTGGACAATAGAATCCACGTCGGAATGCTTTGGCCACAAGGGCTCTGTATGAGGCATGATTCTCGCATTCCCCTTGATGTATGTCCAAAAGGATTTCTTGTCCTTCCGCCAGGCTAACACATCTTTGCAGCACATTTGTTACACTTCTCTTATAGAGTTCATGTTTATTATCGTGTAAGCCTTTGCCCTTCTTACTATTTGCCTAGCGAGGACCTCATCATTCGGTAGGGTCTCATCTTTGAGGAATAGAAATATTGGTTGTGCCCATTCTGGCATTGCGCGCGCTGGGGTAACTGTTTTATCAATTTCCATCACTTCTCCCAACATGATTTCTATCGAATTTCCCCAATCAGTCCTCGGGTTTGCCGAGTCAGTCCCCAGGTTATTCGGCTCATTTCTTTTATCAATTACCATCGGGACAACCTCAGATTTTTGGTCCGAGGAGAGTCAGATTAATTCAGACTCTGGGGAAGGTATGATCAATGGCTTTCTTAGGTGCTCTAAGGCGATACCTGGTGGAATCGATTGTCTGGTCGATCCGATCTTAGACAAGGTATCTGCAGCTTCATTTTCTGCCCGAGGTATATTATGAAATTCGCACCCATCGAAATAGCCACTAATATTTTGTACATGAAATCTATATAAGGCCATGTTTGCATCCAATGCATCCCATTTTCTTGATACTTGCTGGACTATGAGATCCGGATCACCAAAGCATAAGATCTGACGTATGCCAATTTCTTTCGCCATTTTTAGGCCATGGACGACGACCTCATATTCGGTTATGTTGTTTGATGCAGCAAAGTGTATTTGTAACACATACTTTAGTTGATATTTCTTTGGAGAGTTTAATAATATCCCTGCTCCTAACCCATTTCTTAGTTTGGACCCATCGAAATGCATCGTCCAATAATTCGGATCAGGTAGGGGGGTTCATATTGCATTTCGGCCCAATCGACAAAAAAGTTGGCCAATTCCTGAGATTTGATTGCATCTCGTTTACCAAATTGCAAAGCCTAGGGGATAACTCAATTGCCCATTTTGCTATTCGGCCGCTTGTCGTCTTTATTGCTCATGATCTCGGCTATTGGTGCCTCACAAATCACCTTGATGGGGTGTTCTTCAAAATAATGCTTTAGCTTTTTAGCTGACATATACACTCCATAGGCCATTTTTTGGTAATGTGGATAATTTTGCTTCAAGGCTGACAGTACCTCACTTAGGTAATAAACTGGCCTTTGTACTGACGTACCTTCCTCATCACACTCGACCACTATCACAGCGCTTACGACTCAGTTTGTTGCTGCTACGTAGAGCAACATAGGCTCTTTTGATAGCGGCGAGGCTAAAATTGGCGTTGTGGCTAGCATATTTTTTAACTCATGGAAGGCATTATCGGCCTGAGGTGTCCAAGTAAATTTGTCAGATTTTTTCATCAACTGATACAAAGGTAATGCTTTCTCACCTAGCCGACTTAAAGATGTGAGGCATCCGGTAAATTTTTGTACATCATTAATACATTTCGGTAGTTCCATCCTTTCTACTGCCCGAATTTTTGTCGGATTTGCCTCTATACCTCGGCTAGGTACAAGGAAACCGAGAAACTTTATGGCTGGTACATGAAAGGTACATTTTTCCAGGTTAAGCTTCATTCAGAATATTCTTAGATTCACGAATGCCTGCCGGATATCTTCCAGGAGCGTATGGCTCTCTTTCGTTTTTATCACCATATCATCAACATATACTTGGACATTTTTTCCAATCTGATCATGTAAACATTTTTGCATATACCTTTGGTACGTGGCCCCTGCATTGCGCAGGCCGAATGGCATGTTACGATAGCAATAAGCCCCATACAGGGTGATAAATGGAGTTTTTATTTGATCAGCTGGGTTTAACGGTATCTGGTGGAAACCAGAATACGCGTCTACAAATGATAACAGTTCACAACCTGTAGTCGAATCAATAACCTGGTCTATCCTAGGCAAAGTGAAAGGATCTTTTGGGACACGCCTTGTTAAGGTTCGTGTAATCGATGCACATGCACCAAACGACAGCTATGTTTGGATCATCCTTCTTTTTCTCAACTAACACCGGATTAGATAGCCAATCCGGATGAAGCACTTCCATAATAAACCCGGCTGCAAGGAGCCGAGCTATTTCATCCCCTATGATTTGTTTCCTGTCTTCGGCAAAGCGGCAAATAGGTTGCTTCACCGGCCTTGCTCCCGTCCTTACATGCAAAGAGTGCTCAGCCAACTCTCTCGGTACACCTTGAAGATCTTGAGTAGACCATGCAAAGATATCCCGATTCTCACCGAAGAAGTTGGTGAGCTTGATTTCCTATTTATCATTCAGGCTGGCACCAATGGTGACGGTACGCTCTGGGAATTGATCATCAACTTGGATTTTCTTCGTCTCCTTAGTCGACTAGAAGGACACACTTCCATGTCGGTTAGCAAGTGCCGGCATGTTAAGCTGTGCCGACTGAGCCAGAGCCATAACTTCCTGAATTCTCCTTTTCTCCCTCGCAATTACCAAAGACTTGGCCAGATTTGATCCAGCCGAGGCACATTCCATCGATCTCCTGTAGTCTCCGCCTACAGTGATCACTCCTTGTGGTCTAAGCATCTTCGTCTTCAAGTAACCAATGTTACCGTTGGTCATGAACTTTGACAATGCCGGCCGTCCGAGTAATGTGTGGTAACAACACTCTATATCAAGCACCTCAAATTCCAAATTTTCCACTCTGCAATTCTCCCTTGTGCCGAATAAGATGTCTACTCTGACTTTCCCAATGGGCTCGCAGGACAATCCTGGGACTATTCCATGAAAAGTTGTCTTGGTTGAATGCAACATATTCAGAGAAATGCCGAGTTTGTGCATTATGTATTTGTACATAATGTTGATACTACTGCCGTTATCTATCAACACCTTTGAAAATTTCACATTAATACTAGGTCCGACAAATTTCGGGTCAAGCACTAAAGCGTATGAACCTGGGTTTGGCATGATCTTGGGATGATCCCTGATGCTCCAAGTTATCTCTTGATCCGACCAGTGCATATACCTCGGAATTTCTGGCATAACTGCATTCACTTCCATATGTCGGTGCTAGACGCTCTGTTTGTCTTGTTGTTCTGAGGTGAATACACATTATGACTGATGGTGCTCTCTGTACTCATTGCGCCCATTGTTACCAGGGTTACCTCTGCCATCTTGGCCCTGATTTTCCACATGGTGAACCGCATCCCTTCGGTCATGATTTTCATACCTCGGAGGTGGTGGGGGTAGCATAAATTGTTGCGCATTTCCTCCTGTAATCTATGGTTGCTGTGAATGGTGGGGTTGCTGCTGTGGTGCCTGCATCACCGCCGAGTTTCCCATTGCATTCTTCATCCATGCACATTGATGAGTTGTCTGGTTGGCTGGTTTTGCCGGGTTCGGCATGTGGAACTTGCAAGGCTGATCCAACATTGACTCAAATGTTTACTTCGGCCTCTCCTGCCATTGCTTCTTTTGTTCAGGAGTCCATTGCTTTTTTTCCATCATTCCTCGGTGTCCATTGCTGAGAAATGTTTTTCTGGCGCTGGTAAATCCCTACACCTGGCTGATCCTGAGTCACGGCTGCTACCTGATTTTAACTGTACCTATAATCCAGCATGTCTTCTCTTATTCTATTTCAGAATTCATTCAGCCTGGATGACCCGGCGCCATCACGAGTGTAATGGTCATGCTGCTCATGATGCTCTGCCGACATAAGCTTGTTGGAGATATGCCCAAGAGGCAATAATAAAGTGGTTATTATCATATATTCATACTTATGATAAATGTTTACATACCATGCTATAATTGTATTAACAGGAAACATTAATACTTGTGTGATTTGTAAACATAAAAGAGTCCCTAGTAAAGCCTCTTGTTAAACTAGCTTGTTGGTTAATATATGATCATGGTTTCCTGATCATGAACATAGAGATGTTATTAACAACAGGGTCATATCATTAGGAGAATGATGTGATGGACATGCTCCTATAGTTAAGCGTAGCATAAAGATCAAGTCATTTAATATAGTTCATTTTCTATAAGCTTTTTGATACATAGTAACCTAATTCCTTCGACAATGAGATCATGCTTATCACCATCACCGGAAGGATGCTTTGATGACATCAAACACCACACCGTAACTGGGTGGCTATAAAGATGGCATTGAGTGTTCGGAAAGTATGGGTTGAGACACATGGATCAAGAGTGGGATTTGTCCATCCATAAGACGGATAGATATACTATGGGCCCTCTCGGTGGAATGTCATCCAATTATCTTGCAAGCATGTGACTGGCTCACAAGGGATCATATACCACGGGAACGAGAAAAGAGTACTTATCGGCAACGAGGTTGAACTAGGTATGCAGAGATACCGACGATCAAAACCTTGGATAAGTAAAATATCGTGAGACAAAGGGAAATTAGTATCGTATGTAAGTGGTTCATTCGATCGCAAAGTAATCATAGAAATATGTGGGAGCCATTTGAATTTCCAGATTCCTCTATTGGTTATTGATCGGAGAAGTGTCTCGATCATGTCCGCATAATTCACGAACCGTAGGAAGACACACTTATGGATTCGATGTTGTTGAGTAGTTATGGAATGATGAGTAAGAGACCAAATGTTGTTCGGAGTCTCGGATGGGATCCGGGATATCACGAGGAGATCCGGAGTGGTCCAGAAAATAAGATTCATATAAGGAAAGTCCTATTTCGGAGTTGGAGAAAGATTCCGGTGTTTTCACCGGGAATGTTCTAGAAGGGTCCGGTACTCCGAAGGGGAAGGGTACATGAATGTGTCATAACAAGTTAGAATGGTTGCATCATTTACTAGGTGTCATCGCTGAGCAAAATAAAGGGATAAATCAAATCCTAGTTTGAAAAGTCAAACGCCAATTTGAAAAGTCAAACGGCTAGTTTGCTTGGTGGAGGGAGAGCAGGAAACCTACTTAGGGAGGAAGTCCTACTTCCTCCACCCGCCGGCCAAGGAGGAAGAGTTGGAGGAGGACTTCCTCCTCCCAACCGCGCCTCCCTCCCACCAATAAAAGGAGGGGCAGGGGTGCCCCTCTTCCCTACAGCTCTCTCCTCTAATGTAAGATCCCTCCTTTATAAAGGAAAAGGATCCCTGTGATTGCAATGCTAGTCCCTGGATCATTACTAGCATCCACAGTTTAAGATGAAGTACACAGATACAAGGGTCATTTATTACAGCCATTCCAGAGATAAACATAGTCTTTACAACTCCAAGGCCACAGGCCTAATACAAGAGTTTGAATAAGTAAATAAATAAAAGTCTTCATCTTCATGTGCCACAGGCAAACATGTTGAGTGTAGACTCATGACACCAAATCCTCATCAGAGTAACCTGCAACATCACAAGTTACAGCCACAGTGGGTCAATACTTTGGAATAGTATTAGCAAGTGATACCTTAGTATAATTTTTAAGTGGACTAGATACTATATGCAATTTGGCTAAGTGTAGCTTGGCTTGCTTTGCTCAAAATAGATTTTTCCTATTAGTTGAAATCACTAAGTTTTTCTTTGTCAAAAACTTTTCCCAAGGAACCACCAATAGACATTGAGGTCCTTCACCCATGTTCACCCACAAGTTTTTACTTTAGAAATTGGGATGAGGAGATTCTTGATAGCTTCCATGTCTTGATGCTCAAGTTGTCCATTGCCATGGACTTGGCTAAGTACTTAGATTTTTCCATCTGCAGGTTGTGCACTTTCCCCACCAGACTTGGTTTCACCAAGACAGGACCTTTCAGAAGCCTTCCCTTAGACCAAATAGACGCGCTCCAACCTATCATTACCACTACCACCAACTGTCCAAATGGCTAAGTTCTAGCAACTTATGTGATCCAGGCAGAGCCCATATTGCCAAGTGGCTGCACTAGAAGCTTCTTAACACTTGGCCTCTAAAATCTCTTTGTTCCTGGGTGGCTTACCACAAGTGAGGTACACAAGGTAAACCATAGAAATGGGCCTTGTGTAACTACTCAACATAAACCAAACCTTCCATTCCACCCAGGTGTTTCATTAACTTAGTTGTTTTATTAGGTAAAACTTAAGTCCAAATACTTAGAAATATTTTCATCATAGCATGTATATTTCACCAACCCTTGTTTGCTACTAGCTAGGCTAAGCATGGCATAGATAGTAACTTAACTGAGAAATTCCCTAGCATTTCTACAACTATTAGGATTTCCCAACATGGCATATAAGCAAAATAATAGCATGCAAGTCTAACAAAATATTTCTAATGCTTAGTAGAAAACATAGGATAAAATATTCATGAGTACCACTAGCATTGGTAGTTGGGTGAGTAGCACTCCTCACAATCACAATCACTAGCACCAAAATCTACACAAAGAATGGTAGCAACAAATTACACACAAAACATATACAATCAAAAATATATGCATGCATGCATGCAAGAATGATATGTGATGATTTTTTAAAACTCCACAAAGCAAGTAAACAGAACTGATTCATAAACAAGTTGAAAAATTGCCAAACAACATTTGTTTAAACCCTAAATCATTTCCTAAACTTTTCATATAATCAAATAATCCCTACACATGTTTCTGCAATTAAAACTATTTTAACAGAAGCTAAACATTAAACACATTGCATATTCAGAAAGAGCTTGCTCTCCTGATTCCAACGGTATAAAATTTGTCAAATTCTAACGTGGGGATCAAAAGTTATAGCTAAATCAATTTCAAACAATAATCAGATTCAAATTCTGTTTTTAAACTCTAACAGCTGCCACGCGGCGCTATCCTATTGGCGCGTACCGGTTCGCACGGATCGGTCGACACAGATCGTTGGATTAAAGTGATCGTGCACGGCTCAGATCTAAACGTACCGTTTCGTTAAGTGATTCTGTTGCACGCGTTAGATCTAGATCTAATGGCTCTTGATCAAACGACCAAGGTCTGGCGGCGCGCGGCGACAGCGAGCGGCGGCGCACTCGGTCTACGGCATCGCGGTGGATACAGAGAGGGCTGGGGTCAGTGGAAATGGTTACCAGACTCGCAGCGACACACTGAAGCTCAACGTGGTGGTAGCTTGGCAAGGGGTGCGCTGTAGTGGCCGTGGGATCTCGTCGGAGTGGATGACAGAGTCGGGCTCGGGTGGACGGCGATGTTGGCGACGTTCTGCTCCGCCCTAACGCAAACAGAGGGCATCAGTGGGTGCGCATAGGTCAGGCGAACAAGTCAGCGTCAAAGGGAAGGCACGGGGCGGTCGGTTTTTACCTTAATTGCTTGCCGGAGTTGGAGACGGCGTCGGGGACTTGTAGTGCTCGTTGGAGTCGACGGCCTGGAGCAGTACAGGACGAACTAGAGGTGTCAGTAGGAGCGCAAGGAGGTTGCAAAGCTGTTCTCATGAACCAGAGAGGAAGGGGCGCACGGGGTTTACCAGGATTGGTCGCCGGAGTAGGTTCTGTCTGCGGCGGTGCAAGGACGAATACTAGCAGCCTGGTGGCGCTTCTGTCTAGCTTGGTTGGGGGAAATGGCCGCGAGGGGGAGAGGTTTATATAGCCAGAGCTGGACGTGGAGTTACTCGCGGAATCAATGGGAATCAACGCGGCAGTGACTGCGGAGAGTAACGGCGGCATGAGCGTCGCAGGCGCGCGTGATTGACGAAGACGACGACGTGGTCACAGGTCCACTTGTCAGCAAATAAAACAGAGAGGGGATGTGGTCCTGGCGTCAGCGACTCTGTGGGTGCGTCTGCGAGTGAAAAAGAGAGAGGGGGAACCCGGGTGGGCTTAATGGGCTGGATCCGTTGTTGTGCTAGAAGTCTGGCGACGACCCTTTTCTATTTCCTTTCTCTTTTTCTTTTTCTATTTTGATTTTCTAGAATGATTTTCAAATGATTTCAAAAGCTTTTGAATTCAAACTTTTTCCAGGATTTTGTAGGGTGCAACATTCACACTTCTGGGCATAAAATCAAGTGGTCACTTTGTATTAGCTTGGTCCTTTTGTTCAAACAAAATAAGCAGTGCTATAGCACATGATTTGAATAAGTTTTGGAAATGGTTTCTGATTCATATTTGTTTTGTAAAATTTCACCAAACTTCAACAATCAAACACAATAACAAGAGAGCAAGCAAGGCTTGGTTTAAAACAAATAACTCTTCAATTGAGAGTTGCATTAGACTAATAGCTGCTCACATAAAATAATGAGCTCATATGCTCCTGTTTTTGAAGTGTTTTTTTTAGATGAAAAACATATGACCATGGATGCATGAATGACATGCATAAGTTTGAAACATGATTTTAGGGATGTTACAAATCTAACCCCCTTAAGGTGAATCTCGCCCTCGAGATTCGGATTGGCTAGCAAATAGGTGAGGGTGGTCTTTCCGAAGATCATCTTCTCTTTCCCATGTTGCTTCCTCTTCGGAATGATGATTCCACTGCACTTTGCAAAACTTGATAGTCTTAGTCCATGTGACTCTTTATGCAGTCTCAAGAATCTTGATAGGTTTCTCTTCATAAGTGAGATCACTTTCTAGTTGAACCTCCTCCAAAGGTATAGTATCCTTCAAAGAAGTTTCTTCCATTTCTGGATGACATTACTTAAGTTGACTCACATGAAACACATTATGAACAACTGATAGAGATTCTGGCAGTTCTATTTCATAGGCAACTTCTCCTTTACGACTCAGAATCTTGAATGGTCCAACATATCTTGGTGCCAATTTTCCTTTGACTCTGAATCTCTTCACTCCACGAAGTGGTGACACTCTAAGATAGGCTCTATCACCAACTTCGTAGGTGACTTCTCTACGCTTAGGATCTGCGTAGCTTTTCTGTCGAGACTGTGCTATCTTCAATCTGTCCTTAACCAACTTGACCTTCTCTTCGGCTTCTTTGATAAGATCTGGCCCGAATAAACTTCTTTCTCCCACACCATTCCATAACAATGGGGTGGTACACTTTCTTCCGTAGAGAAACTCAAATGGTGCCATCTCAATGCTGGCTTGATAGCTGTTGTTATAAGAAAATTCTGCGTAAGGCAGACTTTCATCCCAACTGGCTCCATAGTCTAGGGCACATGCCCTCAACATGTTTTCAAGAATTTGATTAGTCCTTTCGGTTTGTCCATCGGTTTGAGGATGAAAAGCAGTACTGAATTCCAACCTCATTCCCAATGACTCATGTAACTGTCTCCAAAAATGGGAAGTGAATTGAGTTCCCCTATCAGACACAATACTCTTGGGCACTTCATGTAGACACACAATTCTACTCATATAGATTTTGGCTAACTTAGCACTTGTATAGGTTGTCTTTAGTTAGGCGATCCACTACTACCCAAATAGAATCGTATCCTGACCGGGTCCTTGGTAATCCGGTAATGAAGTCCATACCAATCTTGTCCCACTTCCAATCATGAATAGGTAGTGGTTGAAGCAAACTTGCTGGTTTCTGATGTTCCGCTTTCACTCTACTACAGACATCACACAAAGCAATATGCTCGGCGATGTCCTTCTTGAGATTATTCCACCAAAATCTTTCTTTCATGTCCATGTACATTTTGGTGTTTCCCGGATGAATGGAATACGGTGAGTTGTGTGCTTCCTGCAAAATTAGTTTCCGCAGCTCCGGATCTTGTGGAACACAAATACGTTTCCCATGCCATAAAGTACCCTGTTCGTCTTCATGGAACCCTTTGGCCTTTCCTTTGCCAATCTTTTCTTTAATCTCTTCAATTTCCTTATCAATCTTGTCCAACAAAGTGGGTTGAACATCCAAAGTCATGAGATGTCCTTCAGGCACAATCTCCAATCCGAGTTTTCTAAATTGGGTACACAGATCATCTGGCAATTCTCCTTTGGTAAGGCCATTCAAAAAAAACCTTACGACTTAGAGTATCTGCTACGACATTTGCTTTACCGGGGTGGTATTGCAAACTTAAGTCATAGTCCTTGATGAGTTCTAGCCATCTCCTTTGTCTCATATTGATTTCCTTCTAGGTGAAGATATACTTCAAACTTTTGTGATTTGTGAACACTTCACATCGCTTTCCCAAAAGATAGTGTCTCCATGTTTTGAGTGCATGGACAACAGAGGCTAACTCTAAATCATGAGTAGGATAGTTCACTTCATGAGTTTTGAGTTGTCTCGAGGCATATGCCACAACTTTACCTTCTTGCATAAGTACTGCACCCAAACCCTGGTGAGATGCATCACAATATACTTGGAAATCTTTTTCCAAATCTGGCAGACACAAGACTGGTGCTGTCACAAGTCTCTTCTTCAATTCCTGAAAGCTGAGTTCACAACCTTCAGACCAAGCAAACTTCTTGTCTTTCTTTAGTAATTCAGTCATAGGCTTAGCTACCTT
The DNA here is from genome assembly GCA_916181665.1 of Avena sativa. Lineage (NCBI taxonomy): Eukaryota > Viridiplantae > Streptophyta > Magnoliopsida > Poales > Poaceae > Avena > Avena sativa. The sequence goes on along the minus strand of OV702297.1, from coordinate 121,201,054 downwards.
GGAGAAATTTTCAATGAACCTTCTGTAGTAACCTGCTAAGCCAAGGAAACTACAAACTTCCTTTACTGACTTAGGAGATTCCCATTCAGTCACAGCTGAAACTTTAGCAGGATCAACTGCTACACCATCCTTTGTCATAACATGACCAAGAAATCCAACTTCGTTCAACCAGAATTCACACTTGCTGAATTTGGCATAAAGTTTATGCTCCCTTAACTTCTCAAGTATCAAACGCAAATGTCCTTCATGCTTTTCTTTGCTCTTGGAGTAGACTAAAATGTCATCGATGAAAACGACAACAAACTTGTCAAGGAATTCCATGAACACCTTGTTCATCATATTCATGAAGTATGCTGGAGCATTGGTCAAACCAAAAGGCATTACGGTATACTCATACAATCCATACCTTGTAGTGAACGCTGTCTTAGGTATGTCTTGTTCTCTTATCTTGAGTTGAAAATAGCCTGACCGGAGATCAATCTTTGAGAACACACAAGCTCCTTCTAGCTGGTCAAACAAATCATTAATTCTAGGCAAAGGATATTTGTTCTTAATAGTCACCTCATTAAGTGAACGGTAATCTATGCATAACCTTTGACTTCTATCTTTCTTCTCCACGAACAAAACTGGAGCTCCCCAAGATGAAGAACTTGGTTGAATAAATCCTTTCTGCAACTGTTCTCCAAGTTGTTTCTTGAGTTCTTTCAGTTCATCCACTGACATTTTATATGGTCTCTTTGCTATTGGTCTAGACCCTGGTACCAAATCTATAAGAAACTCCACATCTCTATCTGGTGGCATTCCCGGCAATTCTTCCGGAAACACATCCGGATACTCACTCACAATTGGCACACTGTCCATGCTAACCCCCTTAAGAGAATTTAGCTACTTCCTTTTGATTCAAAGTTGGACTTGAATTTAATCCGCTTTCTTTCCGGGGTTGTGAGTGCAATAGTACGATTAACACAATCTAGTACTCCTTCATACTTAGCCATCCAATCCATTCCCAATATTACGTCCAGTCCTTGGGAATCTAGGATTATCAGACTCACTGGAAATTAATGCTTTCCAAACTCTATTACTAGATCCCGGCATCCAAGACTTACTATCATATCTCCCCCCGGAGAACTAACTTTTATTGGACACCCAATGTTTTTAGTTGGAAACCCATTTCTATCAACAAATGCTTTTGATATGAATGAATGCGATGCTCCAGTATCAAAAAGAACAAATGCTGGAATAGAATTGAGTCTGAACTTACCAGCAACAGCATTAGGCTCCTCATAGACTTCCTCCACATTGATGTGGTTCACCTGTCCCTTCTGAAAAGGGTTGGGCTTGTTGGGTCCTTCAACTTTATTTTCCGGGCATTCATTTGCATAATGCCCCATCTTCTTGCACTTGAAGCATTCAACCTGACTTATGTCTTTCTTGACAGGCTGGCTTCCACTTCCACTTCCATTACCACTGTGGTGGCGCTTGTATCCACCCTTGTGGTTCTTGTACTTGTCATTTTCATGACTACGGTGATGCTTGTTGTCATTTAGGTTGTGGTTGTGGTGCTTGTTGAACTTCCCATGCTTGTGGGATCCTGAGCTTCCACTGTCATCATAATGGGAACGTTTGTGAGACGATCCCGAGCTGTGCTTGTCTGAGTGCTTTCTCTTCCTGCTTTCCACTTGCTTCATTTTGTTCTCCAAAATAGCAGCCTTGTCACAGAGGGACTGATAAGTGGGAACATAGGCCACAGCCAACTGCAGATTCAGCTCATCATTCAACCCTTCGAGGAACTTTTCTTTCCTCTTAGCATCTGTGTCAACTTCATCTGGTGCATATCGCGCCAGATTGTTGAACTCCTCAATATATTCAGCCACGCTGCGGTGGCGCTGCTTCAGGTTATGGAACTCCTTCTTTTTCAGACTCATCACTCCTGATGAGATATGAGCAGTGCGAAAGCCATCCTCAAAGATAGCCCATGTCACATCTTCTATGGGATTGGTGATCTGGAAGTTGTCCCACCATGTGGCGGCTGGTCCCTCTAGCAGATGTGCTGCAAATCTGACTTTTTCAGCATCAGTACAGCCCACGGTTACCAAGTCCTTGTCCACAGAACGTAGCCAATCATTGGCCACCATGGGGTCAGTCGTCCCTGAGAACTTTGCTGGCCTCAATCTCAAGAACCTGTAAGCATATCAAAACCCGGTGGGTTTTTGTTGTTGTTATTGTTGTTATTGTTGTTGTTTTGGTTCTGGATGAACGTCGTCATCATCTGCATTAGCTGAGTCTGAGCGGTAATCATTTGCTGCATTTCTGGAGTGATGTTGTTGTTATTGTTGGGGTTGGGGTTTGCACGACGGGGAGGCATCTGTGGTTTGTTCAATAAGGATAAGAATGAGATACCCATAGATGTTTTCATGCACATTACATCACATAAGCAAACACAAAGCATGCAACACAATGATAAAGGTTCAACAACAAGATAACAAGTTCACAAAGTAAAACACACAAGTAGAAAGCCATCCACATGTCGGATGGTCAAATAACAAGTTCTCAAACAACAAGTATGATAATAAATGATAAATGAGTAGTCAAATCTACTCCTCGGCATGAATCTCCTCCTCGACAAAGGTAAGACCTGCATTCTCCATCGCGGTCTTGTATTCCTCGACACTAGTGGTCAAGGTCTCTATCTTGGCCTTGAGAGCCCTCTTCTGGGAACGAAGCCTCTCAATCACCGTCTGCTGATGCTCGAGCTCGAAGTCCTTGGACTGCAGTTCTTCAGTCATGTCCCGGATCTTCTTGTTCCTATCCTGGACTCGCTTCTCCTGACTCTTGAACTTCCTGTCCTGGCTCTCGAACTTCGCCTCCATCTCCTTGACTATCTCATCTTGCTCCGCGAAGAGCTTGTCCTTCTCGCGAAGATGCACCTGGAGTTTGTCATTGTTGAGCATGACGTTGGTCCTGTCAGTGTCCATGTGCCTAATGAGAGACTCTAAGTCCTGGAGGTACAGACGAATCGGCTCTGTTGTGTCCCTCGAATCGTCCTCGAAATCGATGGACTCTCCATCCTCATCATGTCTACCGAAGACGTGGAAGTGAGTACCTCTAACCTGTCAAGAGTGTCTCCCTAGCAGACATCCTATCATATCCTGCATAACTACCTCAAGGCCTCTCTCCTTGTCATCATGCATGAGCTTGAAGACGATGGCCTCAGTGGTAGGCTCTGTCTGGCATCCGGGCTGGTTGACCTTGAAGCCCCAGAGGTCCTTCCTCTCAAACTTGGTGAGGGGAAGCACCATGATGGTAGGAAGAGGGAGATTGAGCAAAGTAGTAAGCTCAACGATACGAGGACCAAAGCGGGTAACCTGGAACTCCTCAACAGTGCTGATGGTAACAGTAGGCATCTATTTATAAGATAGAAAAGTTAGAACAACACAGTTCAAGATAAAACAAAAGTCAAAACATCACATACATATCCTTGGAAAGCAAAACACACAAGTCATGCATACATGAAATCATTACAACAACCAAGGTTCAATCTTATTTTAAAGCAACATTTGGAAAATAAGGTGATAAGTGGTGGTCCAACTAACGAAGTACGTTTACAATCCTATCTCACTGGATCTGTTGGCTAACACAATGTTTCTAGAAGCAATCAATCTATCTTGCTCACATGACTCCATCACTAAGTCTGTTATGTCTCCTCTTAAGGTTTGGTTGGTAGCTTCCAACTCTTGGGTATGTTCCTTCTCTTTCTTTAGATCATTTTGGAGATTGAGCAATCTGCACTTGACTCTATCACCAAGTTCTTTGATGGTCTTCCAAGCTGCATCCTTTGCTGATTCAAAGAATGTAGTGTGTACCACTGAATTGGTGAACATGCAGAATCCTTTTTCCTGATGATTGTCTTCCTTGTTTTTATACAAGTGAAGTTGCACCCACCAGTATTCCACTCCTTCATCCATCACAGGAAAACCTTTGTACACAGTTGCACCTTGTATCTCTAATGCAACCATGAGGTCCTTGAGAGCCTTGGGGAATTCTGTCTCACACTCCAAAGTCATTGTCATGAGTGGTCCTTTCCTTACGGCTTCGTTGATGGAGTTCATCTACAAATAGAGATGAGAAAGGAGATTAGAAAAGTTTACGAGAAGATGAGACAAGTGTAGAAGTTGAAATTTTTTCCTTAGTGGTTTCCAATCCTAGGGTCATAATCCTACAGGCAACACAGTGCTCTGATACCATCTGTAAGATCCCTCCTTTATAAAGGAAAAGGATCCCTATGATTGCAATGCTAGTCCCTGGATCATTGCTAGCATCCACAGTTCAAGATGAAGTACACAGATACAAGGGTCATTTATTACAGCCATTCCAGAGATAAACATAATCTTTACAACTCCAAGGCCACAGGCCTAATACAAGAGTTTGAATAAGTAAATAAATAAAAGTCTTCATCTTCATGTGCCACAGGCAAACATGTTGAGTGTAGACTCATGACACCTAATCCTCATCAGAGTAACCTACAACATCACAAGTTACAGCCACAGTGGGTCAATACTTTGGAATAGTATTGGCAAGTGATACCTTAGTATAATTTTTAAGTGGACTAGATACTATATGCAATTTGGCTAAGTGTAGCTTGGCTTGCTTTGCTCAAAATAGATTTTTCCTATTAGTTGAAATCACTAAGTTTTTCTTTGTCAAAAACTTTTCCCAAGGAACCACCAATAGACATTGAGGTCCTTCACCCTTGTTCACCCACAAGTTTTTTACTTTAGAAATTGGGATGAGGAGATTCTTGATAGCTTCCATGTCTTGATGCTCAAGTTGTCCATTGCCATGGACTTGGCTAAGTACTTAGATTTTTCCATCTGCAGAGGTTGTGCACTTTCCCCACCAGACTTGGTTTCACCAAGACAGGACCTTTCAGAAGCCTTCCCTTAGACCAAATGGACGCGCTCCAACCTATCATTCCCACTACCACCAACTGTCCAAATGGCTAAGTTCTAGCAACTTATGTGATCCAGGCAGAGCCCATATTGCCAAGTGGCTGCACTAGAAGCTTCTTAACACTTGGCCTCTAAAATCTCTTTGTTCCTGGGTGGCTTACCACAAGTGAGATACACAAGGTAAACCATAGAAATGGGCCTTGTGTAACCACTCAACATAAACCAAACCTTCCATTCCACCCAGGTGTTTCATTAACTTAGTTGTTTTATTAGGTAAAACTTAAGTCCAAAGACTTAGAAATATTTTCATCATAGCATGTATATTTCACCAACCCTTGTTTGCTACTAGCTAGGCTAAGCATGACATAGATAGTAACTTAACTTAGAAATTCCCTAGCATTTCTACAACTATTAGGATTTCCCAACATGGCATATAAGCAAAATAATAGCATGCAAGTTTAACAAAATATTTCTAATGCTTAGTAGAAAACATAGGATAAAATATTCATGAGTACCACTTGCCTTGGTAGTTGGGTGAGTAGCACTCCTCACAATCACAATCACTAGCACCAAAATCTACACAAAGAATGGTAGCAACAAATTACACACAAAACATATACAATCAAAAATATATGCATGCATGCAAGAATGATATGTGATGATTTTTTAAAACTCCACAAAGCAAGTAAACAGTACTGATTCATAAACAAGTTGAAAACTTGCCAAACAACATTTGTTTAAACCCTAAATCATTTCCTAAACTTTTCATATAATCAAATAAGCCCTACACATGTTTCTGCAATTAAAATCTTTTTAACAGAAGCTAAACATTAAACACATTGCATATTCAGAAAGAGCTTGCTCTCCTGATTCCAACGGTATAAAATTTGTCAAATTCTAATGTGGGGATCAAAAGTTATAGCTAAATCAATTTCAAACAATAATCAGATTCAAATTCTGTTTTTAAACTCTAACAGCTGCCACGCGGCGCTATCCTATTGGCGCGTACCGGTTCGCACGGATCGGTCGACGCAGATCGTTGGATTAAAGTGATCGTGCACGGCTCAGATCTAAACGTACCGTTTCGTTAAGTGATTCTGTTGCATGCGTTAGATCTAGATCTAACGGCTCTTGATCAAACGACCAAGGTCTGGCGGCGCGCGGCGACGGCGAGCGGCAGCGCGCTCGGTCTATGGCATCACGGTGGATATAGAGAGGGCTGGGGTCAGTGGAAATTCTTACCAGACTCGCAGCGACGCACTGAAGCTCAACGTGGTGGTAGATTGGCAAGGGGCGCGCTGTAGTGGTCGTGGGATCTCGTCGGAGTGGATGACAGAGTCGGGCTCGGGTGGACGGCGACGTTGGCGACGTTCTGCTCCGCCCTAACGCAAACGGAGGGCATCAGTGGGTGCGCATAGGTCAGGCGAACAAGTCAGCATCAAAGGGAAGGCACGGGGCGGTCGGTTTTTACCTTAATTGCTTGCCGGAGTTGGAGACGGCGTCGGGGACTTGTAGTGCTCGTTGGAGTCGACGGCCTGGAGCAGTACAGGACGAACTAGAGGTGTCAGTAGGAGCGCAAGGAGGTTGCAAAGCTGTTCTCATGAACCAGAGAGGAAGGGGCGCACGGGGTTTACCAGGATTGGTCGCCGGAGTAGGTTCTGTCTGCGGCGGTGCAAGGACGAATACTAGCAGCCTGGTGGCGCTTCTGTCTAGCTTGGTTGGGGGAAATGGCCGCGAGGGGGAGAGGTTTATATAGCCAGAGCTGGACGTGGAGTTACTCGCGGAATCAATGGGAATCAACGCGGCAGTGACTGCGGAGAGTAACGGCGGCATGAGCGTCGCAGGCGCGCGTGATTGACGAAGACGACGACATGGTCACAGGTCCACTTGTCAGCAAATAAAACAGAGAGGGGATGTGGTCCTGGCGTCAGCGACTCTGTGGGTGCGTCTGCGAGTGAAAAAGAGAGAGGGGGAACCCGGGTGGGCTTAATGGGCTGGATCCGTTGTTGTGCTAGAAGTCTGGCGACGACCCTTTTCTATTTCCTTTCTCTTTTTCTTTTTCTATTTTGATTTTCTAGAATGATTTTCAAATGATTTCAAAAGCTTTTGAATTCAAACTTTTTCCAGGATTTTGTAGGGTGCAACATTCACACTTCTGGGCATAAAATCAAGTGGTCACTTTGTATTAGCTTGGTCCTTTTGTTCAAACAAAATAAGCAGTGCTATAGCACATGATTTGAATAAGTTTTGGAAATGGTTTCTGATTCATATTTGTTTTGTAAAATTTCACCAAACTTCAACAATCAAACACAATAACAAGAGAGCAAGCAAGGCTTGGTTTAAAACAAATAACTCTTCAATTGAGAGTTGCATTAGACTAATAGCTGCTCACATAAAATAATGAGCTCATATGCTCCTGTTTTTGAAGTGTTTTTTTTTAGATGAAAAACATATGACCATGGATGCATGAATGACATGCATAAGTTTGAAACATGATTTTAGGGATGTTACAAATCTAACCCTCTTAAGGTGAATCTCGCCCTCGAGATTCGGATTGGCTAGCAAATAGGTGAGGGTGGTCTTTCCGAAGATCATCTTCTCTTTCCCATGTTGCTTCCTCTTCGGAATGATGATTCCACTGCACTTTGCAAAACTTGATAGTCTTAGTCCATGTGACTCTTTATGCAGTCTCAAGAATCTTGATAGGTTTCTCTTCATAAGTGAGATCACTTTCTAGTTGAACCTCCTCCAAAGGTATAGTATCCTTCAAAGAAGTTTCTTCCATTTCTGGATGACATTACTTAAGTTGACTCACATGAAACACATTATGAACAACTGATAGAGATTCTGGCAGTTCTATTTCATAGGCAACTTCTCCTTTACGACTCAGAATCTTGAATGGTCCAACATATCTTGGTGCCAATTTTCCTTTGACTCTGAATCTCTTCACTCCACGAAGTGGTGACACTCTAAGATAGGCTCTATCACCAACTTCGTAGGTGACTTCTCTACGCTTAGGATCTGCGTAGCTTTTCTGTCGAGACTGTGCTATCTTCAATCTGTCCTTAACCAACTTGACCTTCTCTTCGGCTTCTTTGATAAGATCTGGCCCGAATAAACTTCTTTCTCCCACACCATTCCATAACAATGGGGTGGTACACTTTCTTCCGTAGAGAAACTCAAATGGTGCCATCTCAATGCTGGCTTGATAGCTGTTGTTATAAGAAAATTCTGCGTAAGGCAGACTTTCATCCCAACTGGCTCCATAGTCTAGGGCACATGCCCTCAACATGTTTTCAAGAATTTGATTAGTCCTTTCGGTTTGTCCATCGGTTTGAGGATGAAAAGCAGTACTGAATTCCAACCTCATTCCCAATGACTCATGTAACTGTCTCCAAAAATGGGAAGTGAATTGAGTTCCCCTATCAGACACAATACTCTTGGGCACTTCATGTAGACACACAATTCTACTCATATAGATTTTGGCTAACTTAGCACTTGTATAGGTTGTCTTTAGTTAGGCGATCCACTACTACCCAAATAGAATCGTATCCTGACCGGGTCCTTGGTAATCCGGTAATGAAGTCCATACCAATCTTGTCCCACTTCCAATCATGAATAGGTAGTGGTTGAAGCAAACTTGCTGGTTTCTGATGTTCCGCTTTCACTCTACTACAGACATCACACAAAGCAATATGCTCGGCGATGTCCTTCTTGAGATTATTCCACCAAAATCTTTCTTTCATGTCCATGTACATTTTGGTGTTTCCCGGATGAATGGAATACGGTGAGTTGTGTGCTTCCTGCAAAATTAGTTTCCGCAGCTCCGGATCTTGTGGAACACAAATACGTTTCCCATGCCATAAAGTACCCTGTTCGTCTTCATGGAACCCTTTGGCCTTTCCTTTGCCAATCTTTTCTTTAATCTCTTCAATTTCCTTATCAATCTTGTCCAACAAAGTGGGTTGAACATCCAAAGTCATGAGATGTCCTTCAGGCACAATCTCCAATCCGAGTTTTCTAAATTGGGTACACAGATCATCTGGCAATTCTCCTTTGGTAAGGCCATTCAAAAAAAACCTTACGACTTAGAGTATCTGCTACGACATTTGCTTTACCGGGGTGGTATTGCAAACTTAAGTCATAGTCCTTGATGAGTTCTAGCCATCTCCTTTGTCTCATATTGATTTCCTTCTAGGTGAAGATATACTTCAAACTTTTGTGATTTGTGAACACTTCACATCGCTTTCCCAAAAGATAGTGTCTCCATGTTTTGAGTGCATGGACAACAGAGGCTAACTCTAAATCATGAGTAGGATAGTTCACTTCATGAGTTTTGAGTTGTCTCGAGGCATATGCCACAACTTTACCTTCTTGCATAAGTACTGCACCCAAACCCTGGTGAGATGCATCACAATATACTTGGAAATCTTTTTCCAAATCTGGCAGACACAAGACTGGTGCTGTCACAAGTCTCTTCTTCAATTCCTGAAAGCTGAGTTCACAACCTTCAGACCAAGCAAACTTCTTGTCTTTCTTTAGTAATTCAGTCATAGGCTTAGCTACCTTGGAGAAATTTTCAATGAACCTTCTGTAGTAACCTACTAAGCCAAGGAAACTACAAACTTCCTTTACTGACTTAGGAGATTCCCATTCAGTCACAGCTGAAACTTTAGCAGGATCAACTGCTACACCATCCTTTGTCATAACATGACCAAGAAATCCAACTTCGTTCAACCAGAATTCACACTTGCTGAATTTGGCATAAAGTTTATGCTCCCTTAACTTCTCAAGTATCAAACGCAAATGTCCTTCATGCTTTTCTTTGCTCTTGGAGTAGACTAAAATGCCATCGATGAAAACGACAACAAACTTGTCAAGGAATTCCATGAACACCTTGTTCATCATATTCATGAAGTATGCTGGAGCATTGGTCAAACCAAAAGGCATTACGGTATACTCATACAATCCATACCTTGTAGTGAACGCTGTCTTAGGTATGTCTTGTTCTCTTATCTTGAGTTGAAAATAGCCTGACCGGAGATCAATCTTTGAGAACACACAAGCTCCTTCTAGCTGGTCAAACAAATCATTAATTCTAGGCAAAGGATATTTGTTCTTAATAGTCACCTCATTAAGTGAACGGTAATCTATGCATAACCTTTGACTTCTATCTTTCTTCTCCACGAACAAAACTGGAGCTCCCCAAGATGAAGAACTTGGTTGAATAAATCCTTTCTGCAACTGTTCTCCAAGTTGTTTCTTGAGTTCTTTCAGTTCATCCACTGACATTTTATATGGTCTCTTTGCTATTGGTCTAGACCCTGGTACCAAATCTATAAGAAACTCCACATCTCTATCTGGTGGCATTCCCGGCAATTCTTCCGGAAACACATCCGGATACTCACTCACAATTGGCACACTGTCCATGCTAACCCCCTTAAGAGAATTTAGCTACTTCCTTTTGATTCAAAGTTGGACTTGAATTTAATCCGCTTTCTTTCCGGGGTTGTGAGTGCAATAGTACGATTAACACAATCTAGTACTCCTTCATACTTAGCCATCCAATCCATTCCCAATATTACGTCCAGTCCTTGGGAATCTAGGATTATCAGACTCACTGGAAATTAATGCTTTCCAAACTCTATTACTAGATCCCGGCATCCAAGACTTACTATCATATCTCCCCCCGGAGAACTAACTTTTATTGGACACCCAATGTTTTTAGTTGGAAACCCATTTCTATCAACAAATGCTTTTGATATGAATGAATGCGATGCTCCAGTATCAAAAAGAACAAATGCTGGAATAGAATTGAGTCTGAACTTACTAGCAACAGCATTAGGCTCCTCATAGACTTCCTCCACATTGATGTGGTTCACCTGTCCCTTCTGAAAAGGGTTGGGCTTGTTGGGTCCTTCAACTTTATTTTCCGGGCATTCATTTGCATAATGCCCCATCTTCTTGCACTTGAAGCATTCAACCTGACTTATGTCTTTCTTGACAGGCTGGCTTCCACTTCCACTTCCATTACCACTGTGGTGGCGCTTGTATCCACCCTTGTGGTTCTTGTACTTGTCATTTTCATGACTACGGTGATGCTTGTTGTCATTTAGGTTGTGGTTGTGGTGCTTGTTGAACTTCCCATGCTTGTGGGATCCTGAGCTTCCACTGTCATCATAATGGGAACGTTTGTGGGCCTTGTGTAACTACTCAACATAAACCAAACCTTCCATTCCACCCAGGTGTTTCATTAACTTAGTTGTTTTATTAGGTAAAACTTAAGTCCAAATACTTAGAAATATTTTCATCATAGCATGTATATTTCACCAACCCTTGTTTGCTACTAGCTAGGCTAAGCATGGCATAGATAGTAACTTAACTGAGAAATTCCCTAGCATTTCTACAACTATTAGGATTTCCCAACATGGCATATAAGCAAAATAATAGCATGCAAGTCTAACAAAATATTTCTAATGCTTAGTAGAAAACATAGGATAAAATATTCATGAGTACCACTAGCATTGGTAGTTGGGTGAGTAGCACTCCTCACAATCACAATCACTAGCACCAAAATCTACACAAAGAATGGTAGCAACAAATTACACACAAAACATATACAATCAAAAATATATGCATGCATGCATGCAAGAATGATATGTGATGATTTTTTAAAACTCCACAAAGCAAGTAAACAGAACTGATTCATAAACAAGTTGAAAAATTGCCAAACAACATTTGTTTAAACCCTAAATCATTTCCTAAACTTTTCATATAATCAAATAATCCCTACACATGTTTCTGCAATTAAAACCATTTTAACAGAAGCTAAACATTAAACACATTGCATATTCAGAAAGAGCTTGCTCTCCTGATTCCAACGGTATAAAATTTGTCAAATTCTAACGTGGGGATCAAAAGTTATAGCTAAATCAATTTCAAACAATAATCAGATTCAAATTCTGTTTTTAAACTCTAACAGCTGCCACGCGGCGCTATCCTATTGGCGCGTACCGGTTCGCACGGATCGGTCGACACAGATCGTTGGATTAAAGTGATCGTGCACGGCTCAGATCTAAACGTACCGTTTCGTTAAGTGATTCTGTTGCACGCGTTAGATCTAGATCTAATGGCTCTTGATCAAACGACCAAGGTCTGGCGGCGCGCGGCGACGGCGAGCGGCGGCGCACTCGGTCTACGGCATCGCGGTGGATACAGAGAGGGCTGGGGTCAGTGGAAATGGTTACCAGACTCGCAGCGACACACTGAAGCTCAACGTGGTGGTAGCTTGGCAAGGGGTGCGCTGTAGTGGCCGTGGGATCTCGTCGGAGTGGATGACAGAGTCGGGCTCGGGTGGACGGCGATGTTGGCGACGTTCTGCTCCGCCCTAACGCAAACAGAGGGCATCAGTGGGTGCGCATAGGTCAGGCGAACAAGTCAGCGTCAAAGGGAAGGCACGGGGCGGTCGGTTTTTACCTTAATTGCTTGCCGGAGTTGGAGACGGCGTCGGGGACTTGTAGTGCTCGTTGGAGTCGACGGCCTGGAGCAGTACAGGACGAACTAGAGGTGTCAGTAGGAGCGCAAGGAGGTTACGAAGCTGTTCTCATGAACCAGAGAGGAAGGGGCGCACGGGGTTTACCAGGATTGGTCACCGGAGTAGGTTCTGTCTGCGGCGGTGGAAGGGCGAATACTGGCAGCCTGGTGGCGCTTCTGTCTGGCTTGGTTGGGGGAAATGGCCGCGAGGGGGAGAGGTTTATATAGCCGGAGCTGGGCGTGGAGTTACTCGTGGAATCAATGGGAATCAACGCGGCAGTGACTGCGGCGAGTAACGGCGGCGTGAGTGTCGCAGGCGCGCGTGATTGACGAAGACAACGACGTGGTCACGGGTCCACTTGTCAGCGAATAAAACAGAGAGGGAGTAGGGTCCTGGCATCAGCGACTCTGTGGGTGCGTCTGCGAGTGAAAGAGAGAGAGGGGGAACCCGGGTGGGCTTAATGGGCTGGATCCGTTGTTGGGCTAGAAGTCTGGCGACAGCCCTTTTCTATTTCCTTTCTCATTTTCTTTTTCAGTTTTGATTTTCTGGAATTATTTTCAAATTATTTCAAAAGCTTTTGAATTCAAACTTTTTCCAGGATTTTGTAGGGTGCAACATTCACACTTCTAGGCATAAAATCAAGTGGTCACTTTGTATTAGCTTGGTCCTTTTGTTCAAACAAAATAAGCAGTGCTATAGCACATGATTTGAATAAGTTTTGGAAATGGTTCCTGATTCATATTTGTTTTGTAAAATTTCACCAAACTTCAACAATCAAACACAATAACAAGAGAGCAAGCAAGGCTTGGTTTAAAACAAATAACTCTTCAGTTGAGAGTGGCATTAGACTAATAGCTGCTCACATAAAATAATGAGCTCATATGCTCCTGTTTTTGAAGTGTTTTGTTTGAAATGAAAAACATATGACCATGGATGCATGAATGACATGCATAAGTTTGAAACATGATTTTAGGGATGTTACATCTAAACCCTAGCCCTAGCCGCCGGCCTCCACCAAGTCGCCGCCGCCCCTAGGGTTTGCCTAGCCGCCGAGTTGGGGCCCTCCCTTTGCCCTAGCCACCGGCCTAGCCCTCTCTCCTTGGTACCTCTAAACCCTAGATCGCCAAGGCCTTTCTCATAGTCCACCATACTCGCTCCGGCTTAAGGCGAAGCCCTGCGAGATCTCCCCTCTAATTCCGGTACCATGCCATCGTGCTGCCGGAATCGCGAGGAGAGTGCTACAACCTCCGCTGCCTGCTGGAACAAGGGAGAGGAAGGTCTTCATCGAGTACCGAACGTGTGACCGACTGCGGAAGCGCTGCCGGAACGCAGCGCCGGAAGGATCGTGTACGCGATCTTGAGATCGGAAGTGTACGACTACATCACCCACGAGAATCTACTCTCGTTAACCGCGTTGGATCTTCGAGGGTTAGTATTCTATCGACTCGTTGCTACAATCTAGTAGATAGATCTTGGCTTGATCATAGATTAGATCTTGATTGTGTGTTCATGCGGTAGAATTTTTTTGTTTTCCATGCTACGAACCCCTACAGTGGTATCAGAGCCGTGTCTATATGTAGATCTGTTGCACGAGTAGAACACAATGGTCATTGTGGGCATTGATGCTTTTGTTGTCGATTGATTTTTGTGTACTTTGCATCTTTCGGGATGGTGGGATGAAGCGGCCCGGGCTAACCTTACATGACATCGTTCATGAGACTTGCTCCATGCTTGACATGCAACTTGTATTGCATAAGTGGCTTTGCGGCTGCTTGTTTCTCCCAACATAGTTAAGATTCAATTTACAACGGGTGATTGACAATACTAGTATCAATGTTGTGGTTCTTGTTCGTAAGTTATAACGACACTTATTGAAAGCCCCAAACCACATAAAACATGCAAAGAAAATTGGAGGCGTCTAAATTTGTTTTGCAGGGGTGTGCTGTGATGTGATATGGCCATGATTGTGATTATATTTGATGTATGCAATGTTCCTTATTGTAAGTTGACAACCGGCAGGAGCCATATGGTTGTCTTTAAATTCTGTTAAGATCCGCATGTCTATTCAAAGTAGTTGTAATAGTTCAAGCTGGTGGACGACAACCATGAAACGGCGCCATTGACCTTGACGCCATGCTGGTGATGATGGAGATCATGTTCGTGATTAAAGATGGAGATCAGAAGCACAAGAAGAAAGGCCATATCATATCACATATTATGAATTCCATGTGATGTTAATCCTTTTATGCATCTTGTATTTCTTAGTAAAACGACGGTAGCATTATAAGATGATCCCTCAAGCACACAATTTCATGTTTTAAAGTGTTCATACTTAGTAAGCACCCATGCTAAAGCTTGTTGTTTCGAAGCACCACGTGATGATCGGGTGTGTTAGATTCTGCGAGTGTATACAACGTGAGCAAGCCAGATTTCCTCATGCGGAAGCTAAGGTTTGATCTTGACGAGCCTAGCATGTACAGACATGGTCTCGGAACACGGATCACCGAAAGGTAAAGCATGAGTCATATAGTAGATATGATGAACATGTTGATTATTCGCCATTGAAGCTACATCAACTCTCGTGATGATCGGTTTTGATGTGGTGAATTTGGTTCGTGTGATCACTAAAACAATGTGAGGGATATTGTTTTGAGTGGGAGTTCAACAGCAATATGATTAAAAGTTGAACACTATTTATCATAAATTAAATCAAAATGAATTTGCATAGTTGTTGTAGTCATTGGCATCCGTTTACCACCTTGCGCTTAGTTATAATTGAGTTGATAGAACTATAGAATTCTGGTTAGTTACTTTACGAACTGGTATCGTATTGTTTTGAAGTGTTAATCTAAAGTTTAAAAGTCCCATTGCAAACTTTCAGTAAGTTTCGATTACTCCGTGAAATTTAATAGTTGGTATTAAATCAAGAGTAACAATTCCAGTGTTAGTATATAAGTATCATGTTTATCTTCATGATTCTTGATATTCAAAGGATTGTCTTAATATCAAGGTTATCTAGGATCTGAAAGAGTTGTTTCAGAAACCATGATGTGTGGAAGATATTGTGATATCTGAAATGAAGTTTTGGTTACAACATGATAGAGTATAATATGGCAAAGGTCATGTTCTCATATTTGATGAGAATTTGCAAAAGGTTGGAGACACTAGTTGTCCTAAACCTCCAAAAGGTTTTGGAGAGCAACATTATACTCGCTATTCACCGTTATAAGCTAAAAGTAGCTTGATCATGGATAATTCCATGATAAAGGGTGAATATTTGATGTAGGTAAAATGTTTACTACACCAAGAGATTACTAAAGAAAGGAATTTGAAAGAACACCAAACATTTGATGATTGTAATCTACTTCAAAGTGCAAGTCCAAAGACATTTGTATTTAACTATACACGCTTTGGACTATGTGTCATGTGTATGGCTCCACTATTGATGTTGATAGATTCTTTCAAACATAAAAAGAAATACTGAAAGAGAATCTCATAAATATATGGCAGAAAAGAAAAGACTAGAATTGTTCAGTTTAGGTATATAAAGGATATACGTGTTATGGCTATATTCTTTGCTTGTTAAATAATGTGGTTCTTAAGTATTGGATACTGAATTTGTTGGTATGAATCGTCATACGAAACAACAGAATTCATGAACTACAATGGCCTAAGTAACTAGCAAAAGAATATGTGATGATGTTCATCGAGAACAAATAAAGGGTTATTGTGTTGCTCATTAAACATCAAAGCTTGCCTTCAAGATTTGTTTTATCAGGTATTATGAGAACAAAAGGGTTGTTCAAATAATTGCCGTAATCCATAAAAGATGGATGATTCACAAATCTCGTTGGAGAAATCACATCCATAAAACTAGTGCTAAAAATGTCGAAAGACAAATTGATTGAAAGATCACTTAGGAAGTGACATCGTTGTTTAAATTATATTGGAAAGAAAACATGAAGAAACTCCATGTGTATGGAATTTTGGAGTCTTTTGATTTTTGATCAAATGATGCTTGTGAAACTTTCCTAGAGATAATTAAAACTTCGTTCATAGGCCAAAAGGGAACGAATGACTAGCTTATTGGAACTTGTACATATTGTTGTATGAAGTCCATTTTGTGTAGTCAAGAGCGATGGATTTCAACTTCATATGCTTCCTCCAAAAATTTGAGTGAATATATGAATATATGAAGTATGAAACATTTGAAAAAGTTCAAAGACTTTCAAGATGAAGTGCAAAATCATTGTAACAAGAATATAAATAGTTTATGATAAGATCATAAAGGAAGATATTTGAGTTACAAGTTTAGCATAATACCTAAGATTTAAGGAATCGTTCCGTGGATTTGCATTTTTCGAAACACCATAAGAGTATGGAGCATTCGAGATTTGTAATTAAACCTTGTTTGACATGGTAAGATAAAAGGTGTAATTCATAAAACTGCCATTATATTTTAAAGATTAAAAGCTTTAGAGACTACCATTTTTCCACTAAAAATAGCTCCATCATAATCCGTTGAATTGACACCATATAAAGTTATGGGTTGGGATAAAACCCAAGTTGTCCTTTCTTAAACATTGGTATGCTATGCATAAGAAAGATGTTTGCAACCAAAGTCGGATGAACCTATCTTTGTATGTTATTTCGAATAATTGTTCCTCCATAACATTGGAAAAAAAATGTTTGTCGCTTAAAACGTCAAGTTTCTTAGAGAAGGAATTTTCGTGAAAAGTTAAGTGGGAGGACAATAGAACTTTGATAAGGTTAAAAGAACCTTAGCTATATGTGCAAAGTTGCGCAATGCCGAAAAGTGTTCCGGAGGCAGCAACAATGCTCATGGCTCACGTGCCTCAAAGGTTGTGGTCACGGAGATCTAAGTTCCTATTGAAACAAGTAGGTCGGGTAAACAATCAAATACCAAGATTTGAGAGTTAAATCATTATTTGACAATAATGATCCAACTACATGCAAAGAAGCGATGATGGGCCCTGACTCCGTCAAAGTCTTGAAGCCATAAAATCCGTGATAGTTCCATATACGAGAGATCAAGCTTTGAACTTGAAAGACCCTCTGGAAAGGTACAAGACCTTACAGTCGTATTTGGATCTATAAAGAGATAGACATGGATGTTTCACATCTATGAAATAGTCGACATGTTGGGAAATAGTTCACAACAATGTTCAAAGGTTGACTATGACAAGATCTGATCTTTCATAGCGATATTTAGTCTAGACGGATTAATGTAGCAACCACGACATATAATTTTGTTATGTGTTGAATAAACAAAACAAGTTCTTCTAATAGAATGGTTACCAAGGACGTGTGCATGACACAGTCCAAAGGGTTTTGTATATTCAAAGGATGCTAAAAGCATATGCAAACTTCAATGGTTGAAGTAAGCATCGCGGAGTTGGAATCTTCACTATGATGAAACTGTTAAAGAGTTTAATTTCATCGGAGACGATGAAGATGCTTGCATTTGCAAGAAATTAAGTGGGAGCGCTAAGACATGTTTTTAATACATTATGTGGAAGACATGTTGTTGATTGGAAATAACGTATCTTTTATTAACACAGGATAAGAATTTCATCTCGATGAAAGACTTAGGCAAAACCCAAATATTTGGCATCAATAGACGCTAATATGGTTGTGCCGAAAGTACATAGATGATATATTGAATGAGTTCAATATAGAAACTACAAGAAAGGTTCTTGTTGCACAGAAAGGATTGAATGAGTTCAATATTGATGATATATTCAAGTGTATTGACACTTGGTAAGTGAAACAAAGATTCAAGTATAGATTGATACTTGATCATAAAGAGTATTTTATCAATCATGCTGTGGTGTGTACAAATCCAGATATGTCCTATGCTCTAAATGTTATGAGCGTATACCAGAATGATTCATAAGATGATTATTGTACAATAGTAAAGATATTCTTATGATCTTGTAAAAGAAATAAGAATATATTATTTTGTAGAAGTAACAAATAGATGGTTAGTTCATTGTAAATGAATTACATTGATACTAGTTTTGTTACAAAGTACAAATTAAGTTTATCTCAATCTAACTAAGGGTGGCACAATATGATGGAAAGTAAGTTCCATAATGGATTTGGATGAGTTCCAAAGTTGAGACATTGTGACAGATACTACAGCAAAAGGCTAAGTATATAACTGCTCTTATAGCAGCAAAAGAGGGCATTTGTGTCAAGTAGTTTGTTATCAAATTAAGTGTAGTTCGCAGCAGGGATAATACTATGAAGATATATTGTACGACAATATTATCAACATGTTTTAACCCCAAAGAACTAAAGGTCACACCAAAGTACCAAATTTGTACAAAGCCATCTCATTAGAGAATGAGTGATGCGTAGAGACGCAAAGACATGCAATTACACACGGATCTGGAAGTGTCAGATCCGGAGATCAGTTGACCACTAGGAATCGTGTACATACGACACCAGAAAGCCATAGGTGTTGAATACACAAAGGTTTGAAACTAAATTATTGACTCTAGTGCAAGTGGGAGACTATTGGAGATATGCCCAAGAGGCAATAATAAAGTGGTTATTATCATATCTTCATACTTATGATAAATGTTTACATACCATTCTATAATTGTATTAACAGGAAACATTAATACTTGTGTGATTTGTAAACATAAAAGAGTCCCTAGTAAAGCCTCTTGTTAAACTAGCTTGTTGGTTAATATATGATCATGGTTTCCTGATCATGAACATAGATATGTTATTAACAACAGGGTCATATCATTAGGAGAATGATGTGATGGACATACTCCTATAGTTAAGCGTAGCATAAAGATCAAGTCATTTAATATAGTTCATTTGCTATAAGCTTTCTGATACACAGTAACCTAATTCCTTCGACCATGATATCATGCTTATCACCATCACCGAAAGGATGCTTTGATGACATCAAACACCACACCGTAACTGGGTGGCTATAAAGATGGCATTGAGTGTTCGGAAAGTATGGGTTGAGACACATGGATCAAGAGTGGGATTTGTCCATCCATATGACAGGTAGATATACTCTGGGCCCTCTCGGTGGAATGTCATCCAATTAGCTTGCAAGCATGTGACTGGCTCACAAGGGATCACATACCATGGGAACGAGAAAAGATCGGTAACGAGGTTGAACTAGGTATGCAGAGATACTGACGATCAAAACCTCGGATAAATAAACTATCGTGAGACAAAGGGAAATTGGTATCGTATGTAAGTGGTTCATTCGATCGCAAAGTAATCGTAGAAATATGTGGGAGCCATATGAATTTCCAGATTCCTCTATTGGTTATTGATCGGAGAAGTGTCTCGATCATGTCCGCATAATTCACGAACCGTAGGGAGACACACTTAAGGATTCAATGTTGTTGAGTAGTTATGGAATGATGAGTAAGAGACCGAATGTTGTTCAGAGTCTCGGATGGGATCCAGGATATCACGAGGAGATCCGGAATGGTCCGGAAAATAAGATTCATATAAGGAAAGTCCTATTTCGGAGTTGGAGAATGATTCCGGTGTTTTCACCGGGAATGTTCTAGAAGGGTCCGGAAGGTCCGGCACTCCGGAGGGGAAGGGTACATGAATGTGTCATAACAAGTTGGAATGGTTGCATCATGTACTAGGTTTCATCACTGAGCAAAATAAAGAGATAAATCAAATCCTAGTTTGAAAAGTCAAACGCCAATTTGAAAAGTCAAACGGCAAGTTTGCTTGGTGGAGGGAGAGTAGGAAACCTACTTAGGGAGGAAGTCCTAGTCCCTCCACCCGCCGGCCAAGGAGGAGGAGTTGGAGGAGGACTCCCTCCTCCCAACCGCTCCTCCCTCCCACCTTACAGCAGGGGCAGGGGTGCCCCTCTTCCCTACAGCTCTCTCCTCTAAACCCTAGCCCTAGCCGCCGGCCTCCACCAAGTCGCCGCCGCCCCTAGGATTTGCCTAGCCGCTGAGTTGGGGCCCTCCCCTTGCCCTAGCCGCCGGCCTAGCCCTCTCTCCTTGGTACCTCTAAACCCTAGATCTCCAAGGCCTCTCTCATAGTCCACCATACTCGCTCCGGCTTAAGGCGAAGCCCTGCGAGATCTCCCCTCTACTTCCAGTACCATGTTGTCATGCTGCCGGAATCGTGAGGAGAGTGCTACAACCTCCGCTGCCTGCTGGAACAAGGGAGAGGAAGGTCTTCATCGAGTACCGAACGTGTGACCGACTGCGGAAGCGCTGCCGGAACGCAGCGCAGGAAGGATCGTCTACGCGATCTTGAGATCGAAAGTGTACGACTACATCACCCACGAGAATCTGCTCTCGTTAACCACTTTGGATCTTCGAGGGTTAGTATTCTATCGACTCGTTGCTACAATCTAGTAGATAGATCTTGGCTTGATCATAGATTAGATCTTGATTGTGTGTTCATGCGGTAGAATTTTTTTGTTTTCCATGCTACGAACCCCTACAGTGGTATCAGAGCCGTGTCTATATGTAGATCTGTTGCACGAGTAGAACACAATGGTCATTGTGGGTGTTGATGCTTTTGTTGTCGATTGCTTCTTGTGTACTTTGCATCTTGCGGGATGGTGGGATGAAGCGGCCCGGGCTAACCTTACATGACATCGTTCATGAGACTTGCTCCACGCTTGACATGCAACTTGTATTGCATAAGTGGCTTTGCGGGTGCTTGTTTCTCCCAACATAGTTAAGATTCAATTTACAACAGGTGATTGACAATACTAGTATCAATGTTGTGGTTCTTGTTCGTAAGTTAGAACGACACTTATTGAAAGCCCCAAACCACATAAAACATGCAAAGAAAATTAGAGGCGTCTAACTTTGTTTTGCAGGGGTGTGCTGTGATGTGATATGGCCATGATTGTGATTATATTTGATGTTTGCAATGTTCCTTATTGTAAGTTGACAACCGGCAGGAGCCATATGGTTGTCTTTAAATTCTGTTAAGATCCGCATGTCTATTCAAAGTAGTTGTAATAGTTCAAGCTGGTGGACGATAACCATGAAACGGCGCCATTGACCTTGACGCCATGCTGGTGATGATGGAGATCATGTTCGTGCTTTAAGATGGAGATCAGAAGCACAAGAAGAAAGGCCATATCATATCACATATTATGAATTGCATGTGATGTTAATCCTTTTATGCATCTTGTATTGCTTAGTTAAACGACGGTAGCATTATAAGATGATCCCTCAAGCACACAATTTCAAGTTTTAAAGTGTTCATCCTTAGTAAGAACCGTTGCTAAAGCTTGTTGTTTCGAAGCACCACATGATGATCGGGTGTGTTAGATTCTGCGAGTGTATACAACGTGAGCAAGCCAGATTTGCTCATGCGGAAGCTAAGGTTTGATCTTGACGACCCTAGCATGTACATACATGGTCTCGGAACACGGATCACCGAAAGGTAAAGCATGAGTCATATAGTAGATATGATGAACATGTTGATTGTTCGCCATTGAAGCTACATCAACTCTCGTGATGATCGGTTTTGATGTGGTGAATTTTGTTCGTGTGATCACTAAAACAATGTGAGGGATATTGTTTTGAGTGGGAGTTCAACAGCAATATGATTAAAAGTTGAACACTATTTATCATAAATTAAATCAAAATGAATTTGCATAGTTGTTGTAGTCATTGGCATCCGTTTACCACCTTGCGCTTAGTTATAATTGAGTTGATAGAACTATAGAATTCTGGTTAGTTACTTTACGAACTGGTATCGTATTGTTTTGAAGTGTTAATCTAAAGTTTAAAAGTCCCATTGCAAACTTTCAGTAAGTTTCGATTACTCCGTGAAATTTAATAGTTGGTATTAAATCAAGAGTAACAATTCTAGTGTTAGTATATAAGTAGCATGTTTATCTTCATGATTGTTGATATTCAAAGGATTGTCTTAATATCAAGGTTATCTAGGATCTGAAAGAGTTGTTTCAGAAACCATGATGTGTGGAAGATATTGTGATATCTGAAACAAAGTTTTGGTTGCAACATGATAGAGTATAATATGGCAAAGATCATGTTCTCATATTTGATGATAATTTGCAAAAGGTTGGAGACACTAGTTGTCCTAAACCTCCAAAAGGTTTTGGAGAGCAACATTATACTCGTGATTCACCGTTATAAGCTAAAAGTAGCTTGATCATGGATAATTCCATGATAAAGGGTGAATATTTGATGTAGGTAAAATGTTTACTACACCAAGAGATTACTAAAGAAAGGAATTTGAAAGAACACCAAACATTTGATGATGGTAATCTACTTCAAAGTGCAAGTCCAAAGACATTGGTATTTAACTATACACGCTTTGGACTATGTGTCATGTGTATGGATCCACTATTGATGTTGATAGATTCTTTCAAACAGAAAAAGAAATACTGAAAGAGAATCTCATAAGTTTTCGTGCCCATCTCAAGTGCAAGTCCAAAGTGCACATATCTCACAGCCCATCTCAAGTTCCCCCCTGCAATTTTCACTGTTGTGGCATAATTGATCAAATAGTCTTGCGTCTTGGTACTTCCGTTATATGTTTTTGTGCCTCTCGCTAGATGGAAGTTTGGGACAGGTGTTCTCTCATAATCCGGAGCCCAAAACAGGCTGGACCAGGAGGACCCTGTTCTTCTAATAACTTGGACCTATACAACCTATCAAATTTTATCCTTGCATCATTCGGCGGCAAATTCCTATATGCTGCTCTTTCTTCCACCATACGGTGGTTTTGCCCAGCAAATCCGACATTCTCCATTTCCGAATAACCATCATTGTATCTATTTTGCACCGGGTTATGTGGAACATGTCCTACATCCCTTCCTTGCCGAGGTTCATGCCTCGTTTGATGATCTTGCGGGTGGTATTGCCTTCCATCAGCCGGGTTATTATTTTTGGGATTTCATCTTCCGAGGTTCCCATGTTCTCTGTTGCCGCGACCGAGGTTCCTATCCCCACTGTTACCTCATCTTCCATTGCCTTTGTTCTCATTTGCTTTTCTAGCCACTACAGGATCATATGGAAAAATCGGTTTGTTCCTTTTCCCCGAGGTTACTGCCTTATCCTTTCGCAATCCATTTTCGGGTGAAGATGTCGTGGCTGCTGATAATGTCGGGGCAACTCCAGCTGAATGAAACAAACACGAACCTCCCGGCTTCCCTGGGTTTGCCCTGAGTATTTCCTCATTTTGCTAGTTCACGATGCATGCCAGCTCATTCACTCTTTCCTGTTGCTTTTGCCGGGCTTCGCCGGTTAATCCCTCCAACTCTAAGGTTGCGGCATTCGCCGCTCTAAGGTTCTTTGCTGGGGTACTATACCTCGGCAGCCCTGGGTCAGCCTAATCACCCTGTTGAGACTCATGCTCCTTGTTAATATAACTAAGGAGGTTCTTTCCCTTCATTCTCACATCATCCATCCGAGTCGTAGTGGTGTCTAACTTGTTTGCCCTAGAATATTCTCGCAAGGTCCGACTAAACGACTCCTGCAGTGCAGATACTTTCTTAGCCTCTTATAACATTTTCAACCTAGTCTCTTCTAACTCGGCCTACGGATTTGCTGGGTTTACAATGGGTGCTATAGGTGTTGTTAGGTTATCTATGGCTGCCTGCAAGATATTCTCCAGCCTCTCCAGAGGTGGCCATCTTAATATGGCTGCCTTGGGGGTTACCTCATGCACCTCGGGTGCATTTGCCGCTGGCGGATCTGCTGCTGCTTGCTTTGCAGCTGCCGGCTAAGATGTTGCCAGATCTGCCATCATCGGGTTCTTGCTTGGTCCGGCTCCTACTCCTCCTGCTGATGCTGGTCCAGTCATCATCACCTCGACGCTGCCTGCAGGGCGAGTGTTACGCGGTTTGCTAACAGCGCTGAGGGGAGGCTCTCTCGCGAGGATGACTTGGCGCAGGTAGACGCGAGATGTGTCGATGCCGACGTAGATCTTGTGGGCGCCTAGGTTGATGAAGATACCGTTTCACGGTGGTGGCGATGCTCCGAAACTGCCAGCGTTGTCGCTGACGTAGTCCCAGATGTCGAATCTCTGGACTAAGCCGGAGACGACGCGCTCGCCTGTGCGGATGAAGTTTCCCGTCCGGATCTTGACTCCAGCTAGAACCATTGCTGGCCCCGCGATGGGCGCCAACTGTCGTGGTGGTGGCATAGCAGATTCCATGGGTTGGCTTAAGTTGGGGCCAATGGATGCTAGTGGGATCCAGGGAGGGAAGATGTAGTGATTTCTACACACTGAACACTAGAACTCGATCTCTATTTCATACCAATGGAGTTACACTTGCTCCTCGAGCTGTATGAGAGAGAGGAATAAGAAGATACTACCAGAGCTAAGTGACAAAAAATCGACCCCCTCCTTAGAAAGCCATGCCCCTCCTTATAAAGGAGTGGCCTGGTTCCTTCTAGGGCTGACGTGGACAAGCATATTCGTGGAATATGCTTGTCCCAAAATAGTAACTCGGTGGGATTCTTTCCGTGTCCCCTTCTATCGATGGCAAAGACTCAGAGTCCACCACATGTGAGCCTCGGGCTTGAGGACTGTCACTTCCATGACCTTCTTCTGCCCCTCTGCCACTCTGTCCCTTGTCCGTAGCGCATGGCACTGTGCAGATTCCTAAGGTGAGATAGTGCGTAGTGCTGACTTTGGAGTTCGCCTTCTCCTTCTTGAGCAAGCTTCCCATGACTCAGCCTTGCCTCGCATGACTTGGCCTAACCTTAACCTGCATGTATGATGCCTAATAGCTGTAATCCGGCATAACTCATATGTCGGCCGAATCAGGTTTTAGCTACCTGACTCGGCATAAGTCGGATCTTATTCAGCCGACCTCTATATGACTCGGCCGGATCTTTCTTTGATCCAATCTAACTCCATGAGGGTTTCCCCTTTTTACTTATCTTGGCCCTACCTAGGGTCATCCCCCCCCCCAACATAGACCCTTCTAGATCATTCTGGTGAAAACAACGGAATCATTCCCGAACTCCGAAATTGGAGTTTCCTTATATGAATATTATTCTCCAGACCATTTCAGAGCTCCTCGTGATATCCTGGATCCCATCTAAGGCTCCGAACAACATTCGGTCTTCCTACATACATTCCATATCTACTAAACAACATTGAATCCTTAAGTGTGTCTCCCTAAGGTTCGTGAATTATGCAGACATGACCGAGACTCTTCTCTAATCAATAACCAATAGAGGAATCTGGAAATTCATATGGCTCCCACATATTTCTATGATTACTTTGTGATCGAATGAACCATTTACATTCGATACCAATTTCCCTTTGTCTTGCGATATTTTACTTATCCAAGGTTTGATCGTCGGTATCTCTTCATACCTAGTTCAACCTCGTTACCGATAGGTACTCTTTTATCTTTCCCGTGATATGTGATCCCTTGTGAGCCAGTCACATTCTTACAAGCTAATTGGATGAAATTCCACCGAGAGGGCCCAGAGTATATCTATATGTCATATGGATGGACAAATCCCACTCTTGATCCATGTGCCTCAACACATACTTTCCGAACACTCAATGCCACCTTTATAGCCACCCAGTTATGGTGTGGTGTTTGATGTCAACAAAGTATCCATCCAGTGATGGTGATTAGCATGATCTCATGGTCAAAGGAATTAGGTTACTATGTAACAGAAAGCTTATAGCAAACGAACTAATGAAATGACTTGACCTTTATGCTACGCTTATCTATAGGAGTATGCCCATCACACCATTCTCCTAATGATATGTTGTTGTCAATAACATCTCAATGTTCATGATCATCTATCAACCAATAATCTAGTATTATAAAGAGGCTTTACTAGGGACTCTAACAAGTTTACAAATCACACAAGTATTAATGTTTCGGTTTAATACAATTATAGCATGAATGTAAACATTTATCATAAACATAAAGATATAATAATAACTACTTTTATTATTGCCTCTAGGGCATATCTCCAACATTTAGCTCATGCCTTAACTCCCAGAACCTGGCTTCATCAAGGGGCTTCATGAATAGATCCGCAAGATTGGACTTGGTGGGTACATACTCCAATGATATGTCTCCTCTTGCAACATGGTCCCGAATGAAATGATGGTGAATCTCAATATGCTTGGTCCGGTTGTGTTGCACGAGATTGTGAGCAATGGCCATGGCACTCTCATTGTCACAAAGAAGAGGCACCTTGTCAAAAGATAATCCAAGATCCTTCCAAGTTTGATTCATCCGTAGCAATTGAGAACAACACCTAGCTGCGGAAATGTATTCAGCTTCGGCAGTGGACATAGACACGCGGTTTTGTTTCTTTGAGGACCAACACACCAAGGATCTTCCAAGAAATTAACAAGCATAGGAGGTTGACTTCCTTTCCACCGTGTCTCTAGCCCAATCCGAGTCTGTATAACCAATGAGATCAAAGCTCGCTCCCTTGGGGTACCATAACCCAAAGTTTGGGGTATGAACCAAATATCGAAAGATTCTCTTGACCGCCACCATGTGGCTCTCTTTTGGTGCGGCTTGGAATCTTGCACACATACCCACACTCAACATAAAATCCGGTCAGGACGCACAAAGATAGAGCAAAGAACCAATCATAGAGCGATAAGCTTTTGATCCACATATTTACCCTTGGGATCGAGTTCAAGATTAACCTTAGTGGGCATGGGAGTCTTAGCACCTTTGACTTGATCAAACTTGAACTTCTTGAGCATGTCTTGAATATATTTGGCTTGGTTGATGAAGGTCCCCTTCCTCAATTGATTGACTTCAAATCCAAGGAAGAACGCCAACTCACCCATCATAGACATCTCGAAGCAGTCAGTCATGAGCTTGGGAAAATCCTTATTAAAAGCTTTGTTAATAGACCTAAAGATAATGTCATAAACATAGATTTGGCAAACAAACAAATGGCCTCCAACTCTCTTAGTAAAAAGAGTGGGATCAATGAGGCCCACTTTGAAGCCATGGTCTAACAAGAGCTCTCTAAGGCAATCATACCACGCACATGGGGCTTGTTTAAGTCCATAGAGTGCCTTATCGAGCTTGTAGACATAGTTCAGGAAAAGTGGATCCTCAAAGCCCAGAGGTTGCTTGACATAAACCAACTCTTTCAAAGGACCATTAAGGAAAAAACTTTTAACATCCATTTGTTGCAGTTTGAAGTTATGATGAGTGGCAAAACAAAGAAGCATACGAATGGATTCAAGGCGAGCAATGGGGGCATAAGTCTCACCATAGTCGATGCCCTAAACTTTTGAATATCCTTGGGCAACTAACCTTTCCTTGTTGCGCACAACTATCCCATTGGCATCACGCTTGTTCTTGAAGATCCACTTGGTTCCAATGATGTTTTGACAATCTTTAGGCTGCTCAACCAAAGTCCATACTTTGTTCCTCTTGAAGTTGTGAAGTTCTTCATTCATAGAATTAATCAAATCATCATCTTCAAGAGCCTCAAACACTTTTTGTGGTTCCACATGAGAGATAAAAGCATGGTGAGAGCTAAAGGTGGCTAATTGCCTCATAGTAGTAGAACCTCTATCGAAATCTCCATAAACATTGTCAAGGATATGGCCATCTTTGATGAGCTTGGCGAGGCGATAAGCTTAACGGCGGGCTTGGGCCTCAAGACGAGATTCTTGAGTAACCACTTGGTCATTGCCACCATTTGAGTCCCTGCCTTGACTATAAGCATGAACACGAGGATCATCTTCATCAATATCCACCTCGGGAGAGTCTTCATCATCATTCATAGAGGAGGAAGGTCCTTGATCAACACTAGCTTGGCCATGTTCTTGACTAGCTTGACCTTGGGAGATGTCTTGAGATGGATCCCCGTATTGGGGTGGTAGATGTTGTTGATGAAGAGCTTGAGTATCAGGGCTAGACGAGTCATGAGCATGAGTGTGGCACCCCCGGATTTACGGTCCGAGAATGCCCGTTATTCATATAATTCACGTTCCCAGGATCAGTGAGCCGTGAGCATAACAAACAAGTACCATTACCGCATCCATATATTAACGAGTACAATAATTACAAGGAGGCCTTTATGGCGATTACAACACAAGTAGCGGAATTCTTCAGCGTAGACCCCGTGCCATAACCTACAGGCAACTGACTGGGAAGACGGCCTAGCTCGCATAGACGTCCACACCTTAGTTCCTTCTTATCATCTGCAATCTGACCAAGTAAATAGCCAGGGACAATGCCGGTGAGTACTTTGAAGGTACTCGCAAACCACCAAAACAAGGGTAAGGGGAAACATGCATATTAGGCTGTGGCGAGATAGATCTATACTACAGTTGTTTTTGAAAGGAAACCTAACTTTGGCATCTCTATATCTTTGTTGAAAAATAGTTTTGGAAAGTATGGCTCCTTTTTGAAAACCTGGACATCTCCACATCCTTGTTAAAAAGTTTTGAAAACAGTTTTGTTGTAAAACCCTTTTTAAAACCTTATCGACCATCTCTGGTCAAAACCATTTTATTCTTTATCTTTCCTCGTGACCAAGTCACGTCCTTTATTTTATCACAACTTAACTGAAGGGTACTCCTAGGTCTTGCCATTCCAACCGTCCTTGTCCGTGGACACGGCTATTCGAATAGATCACACTCTGCAGAGGTTGTGCACTTTACCCACAAGAATCAATACATTCGCCGGGATAAAACCATGGCCTGCTACACAAAGTAGACAGGGGTTCGGATAATCAAACTTGAACTTTTCTTTTGTCGATCCCTAGCAACGGCGGCTTTTACTTTTGGGTTTATCTCTCTGGTACATGTATGGGGTACCTCGACCCTAGTCCTTCCTTCCGTACTGACCCCTACCTCCAGACCGAAGTCTGACCGATAGCAATAGCGACAATTCTTCCATCCGTACTACCTAAAAGCATACCGTCCATGAGAGACCCAATTGTTGCACCAGTGCCTTACCCTACAGGTATCCCAGATTTGAGGGGATTTCTCCCCTTTAGCGAGTAAGAGAAGCTCCGGCTAATGACCACAAACTATGAGCTAATCCCCAGCGACTGGGGTAATGTGGTTGCACGGATAAAATTGTTCCGGACATTGGCTTAGAACATCCCTTCCTTTCTCTTGCTTGACTTTCTCTTCATTCACCTCCTCATATTCTCTTTTGGTAAAACTTCCACTCGGAAAGGATGCCAATTTTCCAAGGGTTTTATTCCGAAAACTTTTATAGTAGGGAAAAAACCCAAAATAGTTTATCATTGAAAATCCGTGGGTTTCCAAGAGGGAAGATGCTAATCATCTTAGCCTCGTTCTAAGAGGTAAATATAGGTGTAAATAGGGTAGGTGTCCAATGGACAGTCTTTCATAACTTGGAGTCAAGTTACTCACGTCTTTTTATTTGAAACAAACAATGTCTGTTTTCATGCAATTTACAAACGAGATATAAAACAGTTGATAAACAGAAGTAGGGAAATATTAGGAGTTCAGGAATGGTGGCTTGCCTGTGACCAGCGAGAAGTCTCTTGACGGTGTTAGATAACCAGAATACCGATATAGCAATAATAAAGATAACCCCGATCCTTCCTTCTTCTCGGCGTCGCACAATCCCAACTATCGCCGTTATCGAGCATACATGCAAGCAAACAATACACCAATCAATACAAAGCATACAAGCATCAAACCATACAGCAAGTAAAGGATAACTATGGATAAAAATCTGTAGGATGGTGGAGGTTTGGTTTGATTGGATTGGGGAAAGATTTGGAGGCATTAGGGAAAGAGGATCCCTTTGGAAATAAAGTCTAGGAACTACCTAAGAAAAGGGTTTTTGCTCAAGGACTTGGTCTGTATGATACCATTGTATAAAAATGGTACCATTAGATAGGTATTTATAAAATGAAGCCAACAAAAGTGGTTTCACTATTTTATCAAATCCCTAGAATTTATAATGGATTTTATAGTGGATAAAAGTCTAGTTTTAGGAAATAATTCACCAGAACTTCTATGGAGTTTCAAAAATTATTCCTTGGGTCGTTAAGTAGTATTTGATGGAGTAAATTCATAGGAGTTGGAATCTCCTCCAAACAATTACCAGAATGCCCTTGAGAAATTCCCAAAGGCAGTATAGGACAATATTTGTCTTTTTCATCAGATTTATTTTATAGAATATTTTTAAGTGATTCCAAGGACACATGCTAGGAACTGAGAGTACCTTTCTGTAGAAATTGGAATCATCCTTTTTGGAGTTACGTAGATACTGTAAGTATTTAACTAGTGAATTAACCATGCACAGAATAGTTTAATTCACCAAATTTCAACAGAGACTCATAAAATTAAGGGCTTATGGATTTAGGAATATATAGTTATATGTGTTTACTGAGAGTTGGATTTAGGTCTAAACCTCATTTGGTTTAACCTAGAGAAATTCCTAAAGTAGAAAAGGGCTTTGTTTTGTTATTTCTTCTATTGCTAAAATAGGAAGCAAGTGACTAAGGGGCCTGTTGGAATGGAAAGGTATGGTTAGTACCTTTCAAAACCATTTGTAATTACTCCATTTGGATATGCCAAACTTACTAGAGAAATTATTTAGGGTTTTGGACAGATCTTGGCATTTGATTTTTCACATTTAATCTATACATTATTTTGGTGTAGAAGTTGGTCTGCATGTTAGGGAAAACATACATGTGCATAGTAAAAATTAGATCTGAGAAGTTTGATTCATTTTCCATTTTTATTTTGAAATAAACCAAACATGTACTCTATAGATCTGAAATTCCAAATTAGAAAGGGAGAAGGGCAGGGATGCTAAAGGGCCAGATCTAGGACAAAATGGGCCGCGAGGGAGGGAAACGTCCCAGGAGGGCAGTGTCCTGCGCGGGATGGAGGTTTGAAGCGCTGACAGGAGGGTCTGGCCTGTCAGCGGCTGCGGTGGGGCGAAGAGGTATGGCGAGCCGATGGCCGTTGGATCAAGTGGGGATCGATGGCGTCGGCTCGTCGTCCACCTCTTGCTAGGGAAGAACAGAGGGGAAACCCTAGGGGGCTCGGGCCCAGGTCGGGACTCACCTTAGGGGCACAAAGAGGCAAAGAGGAGGGTGGAGGAGGTGCAACTCACCGTGGGGAGTCCCACTACTAGGAAAACGCCTATTCGTGGCGCACCTGAAAAGGCCTTCCGTGGTGCACTAGCAGTGCGCCACGGGCCTCGCGCTACGGCTATCTCGTAGCCGTGGCCCACTGCATGGTGCGCCACAGTTGTGTCGAGATAGGCGTGGCACACTACCAGGTGCGCCACGGCTAGGGGTACAGCGTGCGCCACGGATGTGTTTTTCAAAAAACAAAAAAAATGCAAAAAACACCCTTGTTTTGAATTGCAAAACCAATCGGGTCCGTGCGCCGCCGTCGTGTTGCCTCGCCTCGCCGGAGCATGGTCGTGGCCACGACCTACCACCATAAGGAGGTGCGGGAGGCCGTGCCCGTGGTAGTCGTTGCCGGCATCGAGGCAGTAGATGGTTGGAGAAGGGTAGGTATGACAAGAGGGAGGAAGAGAAGAAGAGAGGGAGGAAGGGAGGTAGGTGAGGAGAAGGAGGCCGCCGTCGCCTGTCATCGCTGCGAGGAGGAGGAGGCAGCCGTCGCCTGTCGTCGCTGCGAGGAGGAGGAGGCCGCCGTCGCCAGTCGTCGCTGCGAGGAGGAGTAGGAGGAGGTCGTCGTCACTGCGAGGAGGAGGAGAAGGCCGTCGTCGTGCCACCGTCACTTTAAGGAGAGGAAGAGGTCGAAGCAAGGACGCCGGAGCAAGGTGGCCAGAGATAGGTGAAGGGGAAAAATGGGAAGGAGGAGAAGGAGAAGGAGAAGGAAGAAGGAGAAGGAAAAGGGGGAGGGAAAGTTGAGGGGTAGGTGGGCGGGGTGGTGATTCAAATTTGAATCCCGCCCAAGCTTATCCGTGGCGCACTAGGTGGTGGTGCGCTACGGGTAAGTCGCCCTCTATTTATTTTTCTGCAGGAAAAAACGGTCTTTTGACCGTAACTTTTTACTTTTTTCGAATTTTGAAAATCTCAAAAATCGCTAAACGACCGGAGGTGGTTGCGAGCAGATGCAAAATCTCGTTCTCATCATTTTGGTATATCATACGATTTTTTTCGATATCGTATGCAAAAGTTACGGCCTTTTTACCGTGGCATGACTTTTTTTTGCAAATAAAGTCGAAACTCATGTTTGTTAATTTTACTAGAAGCTATACCACATTACCTACCTAAATATGAAAGGATTTAATTTTTTTGAAGTGTTTATCATTTTCTTTTATTTTTGCAAAGCCTAAAAAGGCGATCCACGGTGGGGGGGTGGAGTTGGTGCAGGATAGTTAGGCGTAGGGCACTAGGGCAAGGTGCCCTACTACTAAGTTTAGACATCCGTGGCGCACATGCCATAGTGCGCCACGGATGTGTCTGGCCGTTTCATAGGAGAGAGGGGCATGCGCTTAGGCGTAGCACACCCCCTCCATGTGCGCCACGGTTGACACTAACAACCGTAGCGCACCTACCCTATGTGCGCTACGGATGTCTGGCATGCGGCCAACAGGGCCCTGGCCCACACATATCTGTGGCGCACTATGGTCATGTGCGCCACAGTTGTTCTAGTTACTAGTAGGGCACTGCCCATAGGTGAGCCACGCCTATTTTAGCCGTGGGGCACTTCAACCATGTGAGCCACGGATGTGCTGATTACCTATAGCCATTTTCCTAGTAGTGTCCGTCGATGGGCGGCGGGGCCGGCTTTGGTGCTCGTGGGTAGATCTGCGCGTGATGACGACGGAGGGCTCCTCGGTAGCTCGCCGGAGCTGCTGCGGGAGCGTCTGCATGTCCAAGGGGAGGGGTTAGAGGGGGTTCTAGGGTCCCAGGTAGGTCGGGAGAGGTCTGTTTACCCGTGGGAGAAGTTCGAGGACCTGTGCCTCGTCAGAGAAGCTTCTCTAGGGCTATCTTGACGGTGGCGAGCTCCAGGGGTCCTGCACAAGGAGGGAGGAGCAGAGAGAGATGGCTTAGTTGTAGGGGAGAAGATCTGAGAGAGAAAAGGAGAGCTGGGTGTCACCTTTCCTTGGCAAGTTTGCAAAACAAGCACCAACCCGAGAGGGCGTTTCTCTCCTTCTTTGAGAAAGATAAGGCAGGGGCAGGAGAGGGAGAGCTCGTGGGGGAGGTGAGCGGAGTGCTCTGGGGGGAAATGAGGGGCAGGAGAGGTGTGTCTGGCCTTTAGCCCCTTTTATTGCCAAGTCTAATGGGCATGGGTGAAAAGTCCAAAATGGGCATGGGGTGGGAGCTTCCCATTGGTGGCTGAGGGTGGTGCTGGGGGGTGCTATGGTAAAAGAGTCGTGCCTGGAGCAGAGAGGGAGTGGGGTGCTGTGGGAGAGTAAATAAGTGGTTTGGACAAGACATGGCCTTTGTCTCTCCCATGAACAAACACAAAGGACAAGGTGCCAAGTGATGCTACAGTGCAAGTGCTATAGTGTGACTCGACCAGAGAGTGTAGTGGGTGTTGTGGTGTGGTACTTGGCAAGGTTGGGGCTTGTTTAGGTTTGATTTGAAATAAATTTGCTTGGTTTGCAAAATGTTGATCAATTTGAGCCTTGTGAATGAAGTTGCAACAATTGCATTGGTCAAAGTGTGGAAATGGTACCGGTAGGTGGAGTAGGTCAGATAATCACTCCATGATTTAAATGGGATTTTTCTGATGATTATAATCCCATTTAAATGCACTTCTTCAAAAAGTGTTGAAGTAAATTATGGAAGTAAAACTGATATTTTTACATTGGGAAAGCGAGGTTTTTGATGTGATATGGTCCTAAATACCATAACACACATTGGAGAATTTTTATTGGGATTTATTGAAGTGGAAAAGTATTTTTAGGGAATTATTTCTTGTTTCTGCCATTTGAGAAAAATGACAAAAAAAATAATAAAGGATCTCAAAAATATTTATTTTGGAGTTTGGAAGGTAGGGTATGAGGAGTAGGCATAAAATGTGCCTTAAGTTGGAAAGGTGATTTGGAGAAAACAAAACTTGCCTTTAGAGACAAGGGTTTTTGGGGAATTTGCAAGATAAGGAATTTAAATAGTTTAATAATCCAAATAATTGGGAGAATTATTTGGGGATGCTTATATCCAAGGTAAATGGTGTACACTTGACTTAGGAATCAAGTTCAACCTTGGTTTTGAACAAAAGTGGAGAGAAGGGTGGAAACTAGATTCTGGAGGATCTAGGGTTTAGTTATTCTGATGCCATCTAAACAAGGTTGGATTAGGGATCTCAGAGCTCACCTTGGTACAAGGAGTATATGGATGGATATACCATGTTATGTGGGTGATCATTGAAGCAAGAGTTGGGCTTGGTTGTATTTGAGGTGGTATTGGAGTGATGGCAAACTTTGTTAAAAATAAGGCTGCCATAAGAGATGCATCAGTTAGCCTCCTATACCATGTGGGTTTAAGAAGCACCAGGCTATCATGGAAACAAGTGAAGTGGGGGTTGATAGGACATGGTTAGTATATCCTAACCATGCAGAGAGTTTGTCAAGGGGAGGTGGCATATAGATGTGAGCTTCTACCAAAGTAGGCAAGATGATAAGATTTGCAGAAAAGATTATTATCTTGACTACAAAACCATCATGGATGGGTGGGAATTAGAATGTATTAGCCAAGGGAAAGAGTGGGCCTTGGTAGTACCCAATATGTACTACAAGATGGTTCAAGTGAATTTCTAAAAGTGCACATAGGTTGGAAGAGGTAGAGCTCCAAAGATGGTATCTAGATAAGAAATCCAGACTTAGCCATTTTGGCAGATTTGGGGATTATGACTAGAGTGCAAAGGTGGATGATTTTGAGAGGATGCTAGGTTCCAAACTCTTGATCAAGGAGATGATGTTGAGGTACTAACTAAGTAGGTAGGATTTATGCTTAGATTGGGTCTTCATTAAGTTGGAAATCATCAAGAGGGATTAGTCTTGGATTTAGATAAACATGATATGAGATGATCACTAGAGTGACTTAGGATAGATCCAGACCTTGGATGCTTGCTTGGGATGGAGGATCTTAAGCAAGGATTGGATCCTAAAGGATGAGCTACTATACTAGCCCACTTCTAGTTCCTAAGCAAACAAGGCAATCAGCAGGTCAAGGCAATTCATCAGACAGCAGATCAAGGAAATTCATCAGACAATAGATCAAGGCAATTCATCTTATCCTTATACTTATCTAACTACTACTAGGGTTACCATCAAGCATAGCTTGAGGTACGATGGGTATGTTGAAAGGGGTTTATCTTTGAAGTAAGATAAGTACCATCTTGGTATCTCTACCAAGATTGAGATGAAAAGGTTTTAGATAAAGGTTTTGGAAAAACCTAGAGATAAGGGTAGTTGAAGGTTCTGTATTGAAAACATAAGGAGATTATATATATGTCTCCATAGTTTTGGTAACAGAGACTAGCAAAATATTTTGTTGGGTCAAAGTCATCTTGGCTCACGTTTTGAAATGTCAGAACATAGTAAGCACATGTTGCAAGAAAAAGTTTTTGTTTCCCCCTGATTTTTGCCTTTTGGATGTTTAATCAGGGTTGCTGAAATTGGGATGTTACAATGAGGAGCTTCGAAAGAACTTGAAGGAGATTGAGCCAAAATAGTAGGTCCTTGAGGGGCAAGATGATCTTGTGAGAGTGGGGGCTCCACTTGGGTAGATCTTGGTCCTTCTCCTTCGGCCACAAGGGGTTCCTCAATGGGGCGGAAGAATCCCACACCCATTCTTTTTTTATGGCCTTGGGAGGAATTTCATCACTTGGATGATGAACACCATCTTGCCTTACAAGAGACTCATGGTCTTCATCAAACTTCACATTGCATGTCTCTTCAACTCTTCCATTGGCTTTGTTGTAGACTCTGTAAGCATGGGACTGATTTGAGTACCCAACAAAAATTCCTTCTTTTGCCTTGGATTCAAACTTGGACAAACAAACTCCTTTCTTGAGAATGTAGCACTTGCAACCAAACACTTGAAAGTAGCTAACATTGGGATTGTTACCTGTGAGCAGATCATTAGGGATCTTGTTCTTTTTCTTGCGAAGGTAAAGCCGGCTGGTTGCATGACAAGCGGTGGAGATGGCCTCAGTTCAAAAGTTGTATGGAGACATGAATTCAGCTAGCATAGACCGGGCTGCATCCATCAATGTACGATTCTTCCTTTCGGCAACACCATTTTGTTGTGGGGTGTAAGGAGCGGAGTATTCATGCTTGATGCCTTCATCACTAAGAAACTCACCCAAAGTATAGTTCTTGAACTCGGTGCCATTGTCACTTAAGATGGAGAGAATGGTTGCATTGTGTTTTCGTTGAACTTCATTAGCAAAGTCGATGACGGTTTGTTGAGTTTCACTTTTGTACTTGAAGAAGAACACCCAAGTGTATCTAGAGAAATCATCCACAATAACCAAGAAATACTTCTTTCCCCCAAGACTATCATGAGAGGGAGGACCAAACAGGTCCATGTGCAAGAGTTCCAAGCATCTTTCCATGGTGATTTGATTGAGAGCCTTGTGGGGAGTTTCATGCATCTTTCCTTCAATACAAGACCTACACACGATCTTTTGCAAAAGAAACATTGTTAAGACCAAGGATGTGGCCCTTAGAGTGAAGTCTTTGCAAAGTCCTCATGTTGACATGAGCTAGGCGGCGATGCCACAACTAGCCCTTGTCGTCCTTAGCATAAAGACATAGAGCATGTGGAGTGGTGGTCCCCGAGAAGTCCACCATATAAAAGTCATGCTCTACATACCCTATGAAAGCCACCATGTGGGACTTGCTCCACATGAGGACCACGGAATTCTCATTAAAGAAGGAAGAAAGACCCATAGCTTGAAGGGCACGAACTGAAAGGAGATTATAGCCAAGGGTTTTGACAAGCATGACGTCAACCAAGGATACATCCGGAGTTACCACCACCTTACCAAAACCCAATACCTAAGAACTTGTTTTATCACCGTAGGAGTCCATAGTATTTTCAAGATTCGGCCTTATCTCCTACATGATGGACTTTCTCCTGGTCATATGACTTGTGGCGCCGCTATCAAGTACCCATTTTGCTCCACCGGAAGCATAGTCGTACAACAAAATCAAGCTTTGGTTTTAGGTACCCATTTTGCAATGGGTCCCTATTGATGGCGCCCAGTACTGCTGTGGGACGCTTCGTTGGAAACCCCAAGAGCAAGGTGTGATGAGCACAACAGCAAGTTTTCCCTCAGTAAGAAACCGAGGTTATCGAACTAGTAGGAGGAAGGAAACGTCTCAAAGGTGTTGCAAGCAACATGGAAACCTGCACAACACAAACACAAGACTCTGCCCCAATGAATCAGTGAGGTTTTCAAGCTCACCAGTTTGCTGTAACAAAGGATTAACTGTATGGTGTGGAAGGTGATGATGGTTTGCAGCAGGTAAACAGTGGAAGATGTATCAATGGTAAAGATTGGACCGGGGTACATAGTTCACTAGAGGTGTTCTCCTTAGATAAACAAACATGGCATGCTGGGTAAAAAAATTACAATAGGGCAATTGATAGGAACTGAGCAAGGCATAACAATGCAATACCAGACAAAAAGATCCTATGAGATTCGATTGGGAAATACAACAATATACATAGACCGCCATCCAACTGCATCTATGACTAGAAGTCCACCTTCAGGTTATCATCCGAACCCCCTCCAGTATTAAGTTGCAAGCGATAAACAACTGTTTTAAGCAAAGTGTGTAAGGTAAACAATCCACTTGTTCCATGAACAAGAGACTGTTGTTTTCTCCCTAGTGGCAACAGCACATCTACAACCGAAGAAATTTCTGTCACTTCCCTTGGAAACTAGTGGCATGAACCCACTATCGAGCATAAATACCCCCTCTTGGAGTCACTAGCAACTACTTGGCCAAGATAGCTACTAACAACGGAGAGCATGCAAGATCACAAACAACACAGACATGATAGAATCAATAAGACAAAACCATTAATCAATCCAACATAGTAATCTCAATATCCATCGGATCCCCGCAGACACAACATGCATGATTACCAATAGATTAGATTTTGATCATGAACGGAGCTCACAAGATCTATACATGAAAGCACAAGGAGGAGACACAACCATCTAGCTACTACATGGACCCATAGTCCAAGGTGGAACTACTCACGCTTCATACTGGAGGCTGGCATGATGAAGAAGAAGGCCTCCGGGATGATCTCCCCTCTGGCAGGGTGCCAGGAAGAGCTTCAGATCCCCCCCGATCTAGGTACGATGGTGGCTGTGGCTATAGATGGTTTCGTGGAATATTGATCGGGTGCCTAGGGTTTCTGCATCAGGGGCTTCTTATAGGCAAAGGGGCGAGCCAGGGGGGCCACCAGGGGGGCACACCCTGCCCAGGCGCGGGCCAGGCCTGTCCGCGCCTAGGAGGGTGTGGACGCCCTGTGGCGCCCCTCCGTCTCGTCTTATGGCTTCGTGTTGCCCATGGTAAAATATTGACTTTGGCTTTTTTCCCGTCCAATTCCGAGAATATTGATTTTCTGCCTTTCTGGAACCAAAAACAGAAGAAAATAGGCAAATGGCAACTTGTTAATAGGTTAGTTCCAGAAAAGATATAAAAAAACCTCAAAGTGTAGACAAAGAAAAGCAAAGTAGATACTAAACAAGCATGGAGCATCAAAAATTATAGATACATTTCCGATGTATCAAGCATCCCCAAGCTTAACTCCTTCT
The DNA here is from genome assembly GCA_916181665.1 of Avena sativa. Taxonomy (NCBI): domain Eukaryota; kingdom Viridiplantae; phylum Streptophyta; class Magnoliopsida; order Poales; family Poaceae; genus Avena; species Avena sativa. The sequence continues at coordinate 121,161,823 of OV702297.1, read as the reverse complement.
CATCCTCGAGTATGTAAGTGATAAAAAGAATAATTTTTGAGGTGACATGCACCATCAAAACCAAGATCAAACCATTTGCATGCATTGAAATCTGGGATCAAAGAACTCTAAACATGTGCATGAAAGATGGAATTATAACAATAAGACAAAGTAACTATGCATGCAACATGAAAGGCTACAAAAAAATATCATGAATAACATGCATTGAAAAACGTTTGTTTGTTTCACATACAGAAAACATAGCATAGTGGCAATCAGCTTGTCCCTCATAGAGTAGCAAATAGATGCATAGGACACCTTCAAAGTTCATAAGAGTGACTAGATACAAGTAGCACACGAACAAGTAATATCACAATATGCATCAATCAATAAGCTTTGGGACACTGCATATAGAACTAAGAATGGCAACTATGCCCTCTTAATGGTGCCTAAAGGTAGAAGGTGGAGACTCAATATAAAAGTGGAAGAAAGGCCCTTCATAAAGGGAAGTAGGGATTTCAAAGTCTCAAAAAGAGCTTCCAAAAATTATGGTACTTGTTATCTTTCAGCCCTCATTGCCCCTATCATAATCATCTTGAAGTGATTAAGGTTAAAGTGAACAAAATATGGAGTATATGCTTGACAAAGTATAAGTTGGCAATCTCAAGTCCCTTGAATACGAGGGCCACACTCATGCTACTCAACTTCAGTCACCTGTAAGTTCTTGTCATAGTAAGTACATGCGTATCATAGAGAACCGCCAACGGGGTACCCTTGCACATGGTACAGGAGCTATCCCATAACCAAAATGACAAGGCAAGCAGACAATGAGCATCTCAGCGATCTTATTATTTACTATGTGCTTAGCTTTTTATTGAGGATGCTTCACAGAATGCTCATTATGGTGATGCTGCAAGTTTCAACCATGATTAGGCATGGCCTAGGCTAGCAGCCTAGGCGTTTCTCTAACACAAAATATATAACTCCATGGACTTACAAGCTCCCTCTTTATTTCACACCAGTGACATCCATAGACAAAAGAGCATGATATCAACTGTGTACAAAGTACAAGTGCAATGTTGAAAACGTTCCCCAGGACAGCATGGTTCTGCTAATTCCAACATATAATTGCAAGCATATACAACATAGACGACACAATGGTTCAAGATTATTAGGGGCAAGGAATATAAAGTGTGCCATCAAGTTCGTGAGGGCTTTAATCACTAAGTTTTCACATAACAAAATACTTTTTAATTGAAAGATAGCTGAAAACAAGAATATACTTGGAATTGTGTAACACACCATGCATAGGAATTTGTAGTGGACACTTTGGAATAACTTGGTTTCTTGGGAGTTGTAAGCATGAGTAGAACTTACCCATACAAGAGGAGGCTAGCAAAAGACTGGGAGCAACCAACTAAGAGAGCAATAATGGCTATAATCATGTAGAGCAACAAAACATTACTAATCAAAGCATAGAGTGGTACTACAATTCAAGAACTAAATGATCATAGAGGCTATGGTGACTTGTTCATAGGCATAACATGGTGTGAGCATATGCCAAGTCAACCCAAACATTGCATCAAAGGAGAATACCACAATACTATGCTTTTGTATACTAAAACAACGCATGATTCTTTCAAGGCACACTAAGCAATCCCGATTGTTTGGAACAAGACATGATACAACAGTAATCACTAAGCATAAGGTCAAAACAACACCTAGCATGTCATGCTAAAGTCTAAGTCACAGTCAATGCAAGCTCCTCTTGCACTTTCAAGCAAGAACTTCCTACTCCTTTCCAACACCAATCGACTTATTTGAAACAACACCGTGAAAAAGCGGGGGTCCAAACTACTTTATTCAAGCAAACTAAACAAACTAAGCAAACCAAACAAAAACTAAGACGCCACAAGAACAACACAACAGTGCATGAAACAATAAAAACGAAGTGTCTAGAAAGACCTGAGCTTTTTATTAAAGAAGAAGGGGATGCCTTGGGCATCCCCAAGATTTGACGCTTGTACATCTTGGATATTTCTTGGGGTGAAACCAGGGTGGCATCCCCAAGATTGAGATTTTGTTCATTCTTCATCTCATTACATTATTCTTTCTCTACACCTGAAATTTTTCCTTCATACAAAACTTCACACAATCTTCATTAGCAACATTAGTGTATTCAAAAGATAATAGACCTTTGGGTTTAGCTTTGGAACAGCAAAACTTTTCACTAAAAACACAAGATAATGTAGCAACTCCTTCAAAAATCTCAATTCCCCAAAAGAGAACTCAAAAAGGAATCAATAAGAAGCAAATGCAAATAATGGCAGAAATCTGTCAAAACAGACCAGCAGGTAGAAACCGATTTTTTAGAAAATCATCTGTTGCTCAAATAAAAAAGTGTTGAACTAACAAACACTAGTGGAAACGAGGCCTTTGGTTGAGGTCGGAAATGGGATTTAACACCGGTTCTCCTACGAACCGGTGTTAAAGGGGGTGCTCGTACCAGCGTGGTCCAGAAAGCAAAAAAAGAGCACCCCCTTTAACACCGATTCGAGCCACGAACCGGTGTTAAAGGCCCTGCACCAGTGGCCCGCGTAGCCCCCCCTTTAACACCGGTTCGTGGCTTGAACCGGTGTTAAATGGGGTGCGCCTATATAACACACCGCAACTAACACCCCTCTCTTTCATTTTTTCACTCTCTCATTTTGGAGCATAGCAAGAGGGTGAGAGGTGTGCTAGGTTGTGTTTTTTCCTATGCACAAGAGGTGTTCGATGAAATTCCCGAGAGCTCGAAATAAGTTTTCTTGTTGCTCTTTCCTTCTCGGTCGAGGTCGGCAACTTTATCCTTTCATGTGTCATTGATGTACTATATAAATGGTCATCTCCCTATTAATTTTTGATATACTATATATTAATGCAGATGAACCGGCAATGGATGTACGGTGACCGACGCACTTCCGAGTACATTACGGGCCTCCAAAATTTCATCGTTGTGGCTAATGCAAACCATGGTCACAATGGTTTTATGTGATGTCCGTGTGTTCACTGTCAGAACAAGAAAGACTACTCAAATACCAGAAGCATTCACGCCCACCTTCTTCGATCCGGTTTCATGCCAAGCTATAATTGTTGGACCAAGCACGGAGAAAAAGGGGTTGTGATGGAAGACAACGAAGAAGAAGAGGATGATGACAACTATCATAATATGTATCCTGAATACGATCATACTGCAACGGGGGTAGATAATGAAGATCAAGAGGCAGCAGATGGGCCCGATGATGACGATCTTGGTTGGGCCATTACTGATGCAAATGAAGAATGTGAAACTGAAAAGGAGAAGGAGAAGCTGGAGCAGATGTTAAAGGATCACAAAACATTGTTGTACCCAACTTGCGAAGATGGCCACAAAAAGCTAGGTACCACACTGGATTTGCTGCAATGGAAGGCAAAGAAGGGTGTGACTGACAGCGCATTTTCAAAGTTGTTGGTAAAAATGAAGAATCTGCTTCCAAGAAATAATGAGTTGCCCGACAGTACATACCAAGCAAAGAAGGTTGTCTGCCCTCTAGGATTAGACGTGCAGAAGATACATGCCTGCATCCTCTACCGCGGTGAGAAGTATGAGAATTTGGATGCATGCACGGTATGCACTGCATTGCGGTATAAGATCAGACGAGATGATCCTGGCGATGTTGAGGGCGAGGCCCCTAGGAAGAAGGTTCCCGCCAAGGTTATGTGGTATGCTCCTATAATACCACGGTTAAAACGTCTCTTCAGAAATAAAGAGCATGCCAAGTTGTTGCGATGGCACATGGAAGACCATAAGAAAGACGCGATGTTGAGACACCCCGCTGATGGGTCACAGTGGAGAAAAGTCGAGCGAGAGTACCCGGACTTCGCACGTGACGCAAGGAACTTAAGGTTTGGTCTAAGTACAGACGGCATGAATCCTTTTGGTGAGCAGAGCTACAGTCACAGCACCTGGCCTGTGACTCTATGTATCTATAACCTTCCTCCTTGGTTGTGTATGAAGAGGAAGTTCATTATGATGCCAGTGCTCATCCAAGGCCCGAGGCAACCCGGCAACGACATTGATGTGTACCTAAGGCCATTAGTTGAAGAACTTTTACAGCTGTGGGCCAAACCAGATGTACGTATGTGGGATGAGCACAAAGGGGAGCCATTTGACCTACGAGCATTTCAGGGCAGACAAACAAGGGATACAATGCATGCACACACTGTTTAGATGAGACTGAAAGTGTATATTTGGATAAATGTAAGAAGGTTGTGTACCTAGGGTATCGTCGATTTCTTCCGAACCTGCATCCCTAAGAAATAAAGGCAAGCATTTCAAACGTCTGGCAGAACCCCGGAGGAAGCCTATCCTCCATATCGGTGAGGAGGTATTTGGTATGGTCAAGGACCTAGAAGTAATCTTTGGAAAAGGTCCTGGCAGTCTATCTGTTCCGAATCACGATGCTGGACACGCGCCCATGTGGAAGAAGCAATATATATTTTGGGACCTACCCTATTGGAAAGTCCTAGAGGTCCGCTCTTCAATCGACGTGATGCATGTGACGAAGAATGTTTGCGTGAACCTGCTAGGCTTCCTAGGAGTGTATGGGAAGACAAAAGATACACCGGAAGCACGGCAGGACCAGCAACGTATGAAAGACCCTGAAGAGCCTATGCATCCTGAGAACGAGAAGGGTAAACGATGCCACTTAACTCCTGCCAGCTATGCTCTTACCAAAGCAGAGAAGGAAATATTTTTTGAATGCCTGAGCAGTATCAAGGTCCCGTTTGGCTTCTCGTCGAATATAAAGGGAATAATAAATATGGCAGAGAAAAAATTCCAAAACCTGAAGTCTCATGACTGCCACGTGATTATGACGCAATTGCTTCTGATTGTATTGAGGGGGCTTCTACCTTAAAATGTTCGAGTACCCATTATGAAGCTATGTGCATTCCTGAATGCAATATCTCAGAAGGTAATCGATCCAGAAAGCCTACCACGGTTACAGACAGATGTGGCCCAATGTCTTGTCAGCTTTGAGTTGGTGTTCCCACCATCCTTCTTCAATATTATGACGCATCTCCTGGTTCACCTAGTAGAAGAGATTGCCATTCTCGGTCCTGTATTTCTACACAATATGTTCCCCTTTGAGAGGTACATGGGAGTCTTAAAGAAATATGTTCATAACCGTGCTAGGCCAGAAGGAAGCATCTCCAAGGGCTATGTAACAGAGGAGGTCATTGAGTTCTGTGTTGATTTTATTCCTGACCTTAAGGCGATTAGTGTTCCAGAATCACGACATGAGGGGAGACTACGTGGAAAAGGCACCCTAGGATGTAAAGCAATGATATGTAGGGACGGGCATTCTCTCAATCAAGCACACTACACGGTTTTACAAAGATCTATCTTGGTTGCCCCGTATATCAATGAACACAAGAATTTTATACGCCTCAAACACCCGGGGTAGTCTGATTAATGGATTATAAGTGAACACATGGCGAGTTTTGGCGGCTGGCTGCAAAGACTTCTCACGAATAACACCACTATTGGAGATCAGCTGTACTTGTTGGCCAGGACACCATCTTCGACTGTATGTACTTTCCAAGGGTACGAGATAAATGGGAATATATTTTAGACGATAGGCCAAGATAAAAAGAGCACCAACCAAAACAGTGGTGTCCGCTTCGATGCAGCAGAAGACAATGGGCAAAAGACCACGTATTATGGGTTCATAGAGGAGATATGGGAACTTGACTATGGACCTAATTTTAAGGTCCCTTTGTTTCGGTGCAAATGGGTCAAGCTAACAGGAGGAGGGGTTGAGGTAGACAAGAAGTATAGAATGACAATAGTGGATCTCAACAATCTTATGAAGGTAGACAAGAACTTAGATGAACCATTCGTCTTAGCCAAAGATGTGGCTCACGTTTTCTATGTGAAGGACATGTATACCAAACCAAAAAAAAATAAGCAAAGAGATACATCACACGATGAGCCAAAGCGTCACATAGTTCTTTCAGGGAAAAGAAACATCGTGGGAGTGGAGGAAAAGACAGACATGTCAGAAGATTATAATAAGTTTGATGAAATTCTGCCCTTCAGAGTGAAGACTGACCCGACCATCCTGTTAAATGGTGCAGATACTCCATGGTTATGGCCGACGCGATCATAAGATTGACTATATGTATTAATTGAGCCATTTTTGGCACACATATGTATCTCAACATGGAAATCAATGTCATATTTCTTCTGTTAACACTATATGTATTAAATGAGCCAATTTTCTTCCCGCCATTTTTATTCCCTCCATTTTTCTTCCCGCCACTTATTCCCGCCAGTTCTTCCCGCCATTTCTTCCCGCCAGTTTTTCCTGCCAGTTCTTCCCTCCAGTTATCTTCCTGCCATTTCTCACTATATATATATGTAGGGTTGGCCTCCATTGTCATTGCACATCTCTAGACTCATATCTGCAACCTCATCACTCTTTCCCATGGATTCCATCGTATCACTAACCCCAAGGGAGGCAGAGGCGCTTTGCGCCTCGAACTACCCCTGCCCGCCGGGCTACTACGTCCCCGTCGGCTGGATGCTGAGCGCCAGAGGCGTGCCGGTTCCTCCTGTCCCTCTAGGTGTGGCGCGCCAGATGGCCATCACGAACCACTACTACTTCGAGCTCACGCCAGAGCGGTAGAGGAATCCCAGATGGCATCCCGACTATTTCCCGACTTGGGAAGCCTTCTTCGGGGATCGGTGTGAGAGGGCGCTTGCCAGGCATGAGGAGGACGGCCCACCTCCTCCGAACTTCAACGAGGCCGACCGTCGGCTGTGGTGGCGCGGTCGGACTCTCCAGAGAGTGATGGCCTATGACACCACCGCCGACTCTAACCCTCGTCTGCGCTACCCTCAAGTCCAGCCCACGCGTACTCAGCCTTCAAGATTCAACTATGGCGACCCCGATGACGACAGCGACGACGGCCACGACGAGTACAACGACTATAGTTGCGAGTATTACAGGTCTAAGTAGGAGCATGACTGAATCACTCCAACATTTCAAAACAAGTTCGACCGATTGTGACTTAATCAGGATGTATCTTAATTTTCAGTTCTTCTATGTATCTTAATTTTCAGTCGTGCTTTGTTAGTTGTGTTATGTACTTTAATTCCAGTTCTATTGTAATAAAAGTTGCTTCCCTCCCTTTTCCTCCCGCGCATTCTGCCCGCCCTTTCCCATATGTTACTAGTTTGAATAGTTAGAATTTTATTTTTTTAAAACAAAAAATGTTTTAGGATTAATTATTCAAATACAAACAATTTCCATGTTGAAAGTTTTGTTAGATTCCAAAGTGTACAAAAGATGCTAAATTTAAATATCCAAACAATTCAAAAATATTAATACAAAATAAAATATGACTTTCTGTAATAAAATATGGTTACATTCCTTTTCAGATGTTTAATATTTCTTAAGTTCAAAGTTTTAGGGTTTGACTATTTTAATTTTGTCTTAATTGAATAATCAAAATTTATATGTAAGTGTTTTAATCATTTTGAAAATTTTCATCTACAGTAACTATAAAATGTTTTTATATGAATGGATAGATCTTATTTTTCTGAAAATTATGATATATTATTCATATTTTTCTGAGTTACAATGAAAAAGATATGAATTTTCTTAATTCTATCCTATTTTTTGAATTAAAAAAGCCCCCACCCCTTTAATGTACGAAATAAATGCCCCCCTTTAACACCGGTTCTAGCCACGAACCAGTGTTAAAGGGGGGTGCACGCGCGAATCGAATCCCCCCCTTTAACACCGGTTCCAGCCACGAATCGGTGTTAAAGGGGGGTGCACGCGCGAAACGAATTCCCCTCCCCCCTTTAACACCGGTTCATGGCTGGAACCGGTGTTAAAGGGGGGAGGTTATAACGCAGCGCGCGCATTCTTCCTCTTCCTCTCCCCCCCAGCCAGAATTCGATAGAGCAGAGGAGCAGAGGAGCCGCGACAGAGAAACAGAGACCGCGCCTTCGTCGTCCGCCGCAGTCGCCGCCACGCTAGCGCCATTCGCCGCCGCGCCAGTGCCGTCCGCCACCCCTGTGCACTCGCGGAGCCGCCGTCGCCTCGTTGGTGCCTGGCCGTTTTCGGCCACCCTAGGTCCCTCTGAGGACACCAAGAGCTCCGCCTTGCCGTGCCGGTCTTCCTCGCCAACGGAATCGATCCCGGGCGCTGCCAATCGACCGCTTCTTCCCCGTCACCGACGTGCTCCGCCGCTCGCCTCGCCGTCGCTCTGGTCACCGCCTCGCCTCGCTGTCACCATCAATCGCTCTAGGGTGATCATACGGTGCTCATGCACCCATCTGAATCCTCTCTCTCTCTCTCTGTGTGTGTCCCGCCCGCGCCATAGCTTGCCGAGCGCTGCCGCTGCTCGTCGTCGTACGCCTTGCTCCGATGACCATCCGCAGGCGGCGGCGCCACTAGCTAGCTCGCCTTGCAGCCCCGGTTTGAACCACATGCTTAGCTCGCACGCGCGTGCTTGGAAACGTCGGTGCCGTGACCATCTGCTGGTGGCCGGCGACGTGACGTCACGCTAGCGTCATCGTGATGCCAGCGCGTGGGTCAGCTCCTGGTCAAAGCCCCCTCGGGTCCCACCTGTCCACATGGAGGCCGATGTGGCTCTGAGCCTCACCGGTCAGCCATTGTGGCTAGCTCAGCCCTCTGTGTAAATCGTTTTAGGGCGTGTGCTGATGTCACAGTGACACATTAAATTATTTTAAATGATTTAAATAAATCTAGAAAATGAATAAATATTGGAAATTCAATAACTAATTAATTATACTAGTCGTTAACCCGTGCACCCGCACGGGCTAGTGATTCCAAATCGTTACAGCCGTAAGTAGATACGACACCCCTAGCATAAAAGTTGTGATTTCGGCACAATGTGATTACCTTTTGTCACGAAATCCATCGGGTAGGATGCGATGCATTGAAAATTATAAATGTCTACCATGCGCCCACGATGCTCACCTGCCCCTTCGCTCGCTCCCTCTCGCTCGGAGCCGTCTTCGCCTCGCTGCTCTGCAAGCGCCGCCGCTGGCCGTCGTCGTTGTCGTCGCTCCGGTGACCCCTAGGTAGCGGCGCCGCCTATTTTAGGTAGGCCGCATCGCGCTGAGTCGAACGCGCTTGCTCGCGCGCCCTAGGTCGCTCTCTTACTCTAGATAATATTTGTGTATTTTTGTATGAATAATATGTATATTTGTGTATGAATCCAAGTCCACTTGAATGTTTACTCTCTTACTCTAGATAATATTATTGTTTTAGGAACTATGGATCCACTCAATAGAAACCTTGAAGAGGAAGAAATAATGGAGAACATGATCCACGAGGACACCTCACAATATCTGAATTTGGAGGGACATGATGACATCTCAAGTAGTCATGGAGAAGATGACGACTCCGGTGAACGCACTTTAGTGATTACAAAGTCCGTCGAGGTATATATATGCATGGATTAAGCCTCTGCTGACTTGCACCGATTGATTTGTATATATTAACACTTCTTTCTTCTTTTATCCCTCTGGATCGACCAGCCAGCAACAATCTTCTTCTATGAAAAAGAGCAAGCAAGAAGCGAGCCATCGATTGAAAGATCGTGCAAAGTTCACGATCGAAGCAGTCCGTGTTGATGGCAGGCCGATGGAGCCCAAGAAGGCCGCAGACAAATTTATACGTCAGGCTGGATTTCCTGTTAGGGACCAAATCCCAATCATAATTGAATATTGGAATAAGCCAAAGAAGGGCGATGGTACCTTTGTCGATGAATGATCCAAAGAAAGGCTTTGGAATTTGCTGTTGGTAAATTTCACCCTACTGCCAGAGGAGGATGAAAATAAACCGGTTATAAAGGAAAAGGTCAAAGAGTGGACTCTAAAGAAGATGGCTGACGCTTTCCCCAACTGGAAGACAAAATTGAACAAATTTGTCAAAGCTCGCGAGACTCCAGATTTCAAAGACGCGTATTATGCGAAGATATGACCTCACTGGCCCGAATTTTTGGCATACAAGGAAGGTGATATAGCTACAAAGAGGTCAGAAACCAATACGCTAAATGCCCAAAAGAAGGAATATCACTAAAGGACGGGGTCAGGTGGCTACATATCTCAGAGGCCTAAGTGGGAGGAAGCTGAGAAGGCCCTGGGAGATAGAGGGATCACACCCCAAACACATGGGTGGGACCTACATGCAAAGACTTGGTTCTATGGAATCTGGGCAAGATTGGACCCAGAAACGGGATTGTGTATCTTCCCAACCCTCCTTGCCAAACCCGTCACTGAACTCATCACGGCATACGAGGAAACAGCCGCCAGGACCTTCCATCCTGACAGAGAGAATGACCAGCAGACACGCGCCATCGATAAAAAAGAACACCCTGGACTTGCACGAGGCATAGGGGGTATGACGTGGAAGGATGGGTTTGCCGAGTGGTGCGACTCTTACAGATGGCACGGCAGAAAAGAAAAAGAGCGTACAGAGCGGATGACACGGATAGAACATGCACTTGTGGCACTGCAGGCGCAAGTGAATGCACAAAAGAGCCAACAAGCTACTGTCCCATCTCAGCGGCACGAAGAGCCTGCATTGGAAGCTATCGGCGGCCCAGACTCTGCGCGGAAAAGCAGCGTGGCTTCCACAGAGAACGTGCAGCCCACGCTTAAAATGGCGGGTCCTCGATACCCCGTGGATGAGATCACGGAGAGCGAACACGCTGAGCTGCATGTGAGATTAATGGACTTATCCATTAAGGTGGCGGTCGGCTATGCCTTACCTCCTATAGCTAGTGAAACTTACCACTGCCGACTGATTCCAGATGGCTATGCTATTGTCGGGGTGGATGAGGTTGTGAAGGAATATGAGGAAGCACAGCTTGACCATGCTACAGGTGAAGGGGAAACTCAAGTCAAATTTGCAGTGAAAACAACCATTCTTTGGAAGAAGGAACACATCGTGCTTCCAAATTGGAGGCCACTCGCACCCCCGCCGTCTCCGTAGCGTCAGCAGTCTGAGCTGCCTCAGCCGTCTCCAAGTCATCAGAAGTTTTACAATAATCTTTTGAAACCTGAAAACCCACTTGTGTCGGACTACGAGCGCCAGATTATGAAGAGGGATGCAAGGCGGAGGGAGTCTGAAAGTAGCAGTCGTGCGACACCCCAGAAAACAGTTCCCATGCTCGGAGAGCAGGAAAACCAATCATGCGCCCCGCTCCAAGTGTTCGACACACGGATAGCTCCTCCTATAAATGATTACGAGGCAGAGCTACCAAGAAAGGCCAATGAGATGGGGATTACTTACATTGCATACTTGAACATCATGGGAGACAACTTTCCCAAAGGCGATGTCAACCCCATATAGTCATGGAAGTATGGGAAGAATCTCGTCAAGAAAGAGGAGCTCAAGAATCTACCAACAAAGATGCAAAGATTGCACAAGTGGTACCTTGATTTCTGCAAGACGAGAAAGGAAGAATGGATCACGACGCATATAAGAGATCAGATTTTCTTGTGCGGAGACGACGAGATCAGCTTCAACATTTGAGACTTGCATTTTCTATTCAATCAGAAGGAACTCGACAAAGCTGCCATTAGCCTTTATTGTGTGTAAGTACTATTTCTGTAATTTCTATCTCATCTCATTCAATTCATTAATTGCATGTATATATATGCTCACCATATATGTATATACTATTATGCAGGAAAAAGGTTATGGAATGCATGAAAGGAGGCCCTTTTGACATTGGGTTTGTTGACCCAAATAGAGTTCATGAAGAAGTGGTAAAACTCAAACCCGGGCAAACAGAATATTTCTTGCTAACGTCTTTCCTGAGACAACAAACCAAAAGGGAAATACTATTACCTTACAACTTCTCGTGAGTGTTACCCTCTCTTGTACATATTCTGTTTTGGCTTACTCGATGTTAAGTGTAACTGATGATGAGTTATGCTTGCATAGGTTCCACTTTATTCTGCTAGTCATTCAAGTTGACTCAGGAAAAGTCCTTGTCATGGACTCGTTATGAAAAGACCAAGAGCTATGGGCAGACTTTAAAGAGATGCTCTAGAGGTAATTTCAATCATATTATCGCACTAGATCGGCAACTTTTGTGACAACAAGTAATTAATTACTCGTTTATCCATTTTCTTTGCCGGACAGGGTTTGGAAAAGGTTCACGGGCAGGGTCATGGGTGAATGGTCAAAATAACTAAAATTTGTAGACCAAAATGTAAGTAATACTAGCTAGCTAGGTCTGCGTATCTCTTTTATTCTGTTTCCAATTCCATTATATCATGCTTTATTGATTATTATTTTGATTGAACTCTCTATTCTCAAAAAGTGCGCGCATCAGGGACCCGACAATAACTTATGTGGATACTATGTTTGCGAGTTCATTCGCATCACGATATGTGTGACGGGCCAAGCCGCACTAGAACAACTTAGAGTAAGTAAACAAAGTACACAACATTATTTTATTACCATCAATTGTATTGAGTTTTATTCTTATATATATTGACCTATATTTAGATCGAACGGATGCGGGACCAACTCCTACCATTTGACCGCATACGAGCCATTCAAGAGGAATTGGCGGGGTTCATACTTGATGAGGTCATCACGCCTGGCGGAGAACTCTTTATATATCCACCAAAATGAACATTGTATATATGCTTGAACGTGTTTGTCTTGTACTTGATGCTTCAATGTTTACGGAGAATACCACAATGATGATGTTTGTGTATAATAATAGTTGCTTAATTATTCATGTACTCGTATGTACCGATGACGATGTATGTGTATACCTCTCCCGATCGATTCCCCCTCCCCCTGCCCCGTCCCCGCCGCGCCACAAAAAATACGTCCAGAACGGGGTGGCAGCAGAACTCTGCCGCGGCAAAGCTTTATGCCGTTTTCCTACAACGGCAGAGCTCTCCCGCGGCAGAGATTTATGCCTTTTTCCTACCGCGGCAGAGAACATTTAACACTGGTTCGTGTTACGAACCGGTGTTAATGGGGGGCCCTGAGCGCTGCGGCAGGCCCACGTGCGCCACCCTTTAACAGCGGTTCGTATAAGAACCGATGTTCGTATAAGAACCGCTGTTAAAGGGGAGGGCCTCTAACACCGAACCGACAATAGCGGTTCTACAACCGCTGTTAGAGGCTGGTCCGAACCGGTGTTAGAGGCCTGTGTGTGCACTAGTGGAAAGTTAGCTAACATACTAGGGGATTTATTAGTAAATTTTCAGCTTAATCCTACTTACAAAGACTCCTCGCGAATTTTTATGGTGGAGGACAGCAATCTGTTTCGGGACAACAACTCCCCAAGTCTTACTTCCCTCTCATTAGAGGTCATTCTTGGCACAAAAAGCAAACAAAAAGGATAAGGAGAGGTCATTACTGAATAAATAACTTTCAAGACTCAAGGAAACTCTTGGGTTATCTCCCAACAAGTACTTTTTTAATGCCTTTAAGTTAGGGTTGATAACTTGAGAAGATGCTCACATAAGAAATATGAATTGAAGTAAAAGAGAGCATCAAGAAGCAAAATCGAAACACATTTAAGTCTAACCCACTTCCTATGCATAGTAATCTTGTATGCAAATAAATTCACAACGAACAAAGTGACAGGCATAGGAAGATGAAACAAGAGTAACTTCAAAACTTTCAGCATATAGAGATGTGTTTCAGTACCATGAAAACTTCTACAACCATATTTTCCTCTCTCATAATAATTATTAGTAGCCTCATGAATAAACTCAACAATATATCTATCACATATATCATGCTTTTCATGATCTACAAACACATAATTTCTATCAAGCTCAAAAATAGTGGGATTAAAACCTTCACAGGTTTTACCCAAAGTAGATATTTCAAAAGGATCCACAGGAACATAACATTCATCCTCCTTTGGTAGGCAAGGGGGACAATCAAATAATGTAAGAGGTAAAGAGTTACTCTCATTAGAAGGTAGGCATGGGTGGATCCATTCTTCCTCCTCATGATCATCACTCTCCTCCTCTTTTTCATCTAATGAGCCTTCCGGTTCAGCGATTTCGTCTTCCATAGGCTCCTGCAAGGCATTAGTCTCTTACATTTGTGGAAAGCACCAATTAAAATATTCAAGAATATAGCCATTTTATTCCTTGTAATTATCAAATCAAAATTTAAGTATCTCATAAACCTCATATTCATAAGGTGCATCATCAGTATTTTCAAGTAAACTGGCAAGTTCAAATGCACCCTTGAAGGCAATAAATTCTTCAATTTGTTCCACATCATAAAAGTCATAATTTCCTTTAACATAAGAGGATATGGTAACATTATCATTATACTCACATTGAAAAGGGAGGTGTTTGGACCTCCTACAGCAACAAGCTTTATAAAAGCAATAGGTGATATTATAATTAGAGCACATGCACCTCTCTAGCAATAGTATTCAATTTATCAATTTGTGCCCATAAGTGTTTCCCTTTTTGTGACAAACAGTGTTCCTTATAACAGTACTTTTGTTCTTCCTTGAACCCACCTTGCCAATAAGAACTAGTTTCAAAGAAACCATCAATTAATAGAAAGCATGACAAAGCAAGGCAATAACAGACCAGCAACTAGAGTAGGAACTAATTTTTTTGTGTTTTTGAATAGAGAAAGCAAACCAAACTAAACTAATTTTTTTGGAGTTTTTGATAAAAAGAGGCAAACAAAACCAAGCAAAAGAAAGTAAGCAAACAAAAAATGAAGTAAAGAGAAAGGTTGAGGAGGACTCCCCTTGTGAAGACGTCCTTAGCCTCCCCGGCAACGGCGCCAGAAAAGCTTGTTGATGGCGCCCAGTACTGTCATGGGACGCTTCATTGGAAACCCCAAGAACAAGGTGTGATGAGGATAGCAACAAGTTTTCCCTCAGTAAGAAACCGAGGTTATTGAACCAGTAGGAGGAAGGAAATGTCTCAAAGGTGTTGCAAGCAACATGGAAACCTGCACAGCACAAACTCAAGACTTTGCCCCAACGAATCAGTGAGGTTGTCAAGCTCACCGGTTTGCTGTAACAAAGGATTAACTGTATGGTGTGGAAGGTGATGATGGTTTGCAGCAAGTCAACAATGGAAGATGTATCAATATTAAAGATTGGACCAGGGTCCATAGTTCACTAGAGGTGTTCTCCTTAGATAAACAAACATGGCATGCTGGGTAAAAAAAATTACAATAGGGCAATTGATAGGAACTAAGCAAGGCATGACAATGCAATACCAGACAAAAAGATCCTATGAGATTCGATTGGGCAATGCAACAATATACATAGACCGCCATCCAACTGTATCTCTGACTAGAAGTCCACCTTCAGGTTATCATTCGAACCCCCTCCAGTATTAAGTTGCAAGCAACAGACAACTGCTTTAAGCAAAGTGTGTAAGCTAAACAATCCACTTGTTCCATGAACAAGAGACCGTTGTTTTCTCCCTAGTGGCAACAACACATCTACAATCGAATATATTTCTGTCACTTCCCTTGGAAACTAGAGACATGAACCCACTATTGAGCATAAATACCCCCTCTTGGAGTCGCTAGCAACTACTTGGCCAAGATATCTACTAACAATGGAGAGCATGCAAGATCACAAACAACACAGACATGATAGAATCAATAAGACAAAACCATTAATCAATCTGACATAGTAATCTCAATATCCATCGGATCCCCACAAACACAACATGCATGATTACAAATAGATTAGATGTTGATCATGAACGGAGCTCACAAGATCTATACATGAAAGCACAAGGAGGAGACACAACCATCTAGCTACTACATGGAACCATAGTCCAAGGTGGAACTACTCACGCTTCATACCGGAGGCTGGCATGCTAAACAAGAAGGCCTCCGGGATGATCTCCCCTTTGGCAGGGTGCCAGGAAGAGCTTCAGATCCCCCGATCTAGGACGATGGTGGCGGTAGCTACATACGGTTTTGTGGAATATTGATCGGGTGCCTAGGGTTTCTCCATTAGGGGCTTCTTATAGGCGAAGGGGCGAGCCAGGGGGCCACACCCTGCCCAAGCGAGGGCCAGGCCTGGCCGCGCCTAGGGGGGTCTGGCCGCCCTGTGGCGCCCCTCCGTCTCATCTTCTGGCTTCGTGTTGCCCACGGTAAAATATTGACTTTGGCTTTTGTCTCGTTAAATTCCGAGAATATTGATTTTCTGCCTTTCTGGAACCAAAAAGAGAAGAAAACAGGCAACTGGCACTGTGGCAACTTTTTAATAGGTTAGTTCCAGAAAAGATATAAAAATATCTCAAAGTGTACAAAGCAAAGCAAAGTAGATACTAAACAAGCATGGAGCATCAAAACTTATCGATACGTCTCCGATGTATCAGTCCCTTTTTGTTAGTGACAAGGGTCTTTTTGGCACCCAAATGGTCAAATGATAATCATGAGTGTAATAAGTCCCATCATATTTTGCATAAACATGACCATCATAAGAATGGCAAAGAATGTAAGATGGATTGTTCTTTCCGGCAAAGTTGTCACTTTGCAAGAGAGTAGGACCATGAGGGGTCCTTTGAGCATTCCCTTGTTCTTTCTCCTTCTATTGTTCTTCTTCTTCTTTGGCTTGGGAGCACTCTCAACAACTTTCTTGTTGACTTGTACCTTGGCAAGTTGATCCTTCAACACCTTGTTTTACTCAATGAGGTTCTCATGATTGCAACAAAGGTTAAGAGAACTAGACAAGTCTAAAATTTACACAGCGGAAGACTTAGCAAATTCACAAAATAGTTGAGTTTGAAGTTGCTCATGGGCTTCAAGAAGACTTGAGAACTTGCTCTCCAAGGATCTGTGTTCCTCTTTGAGTTTCTCAAGATCCTCTCGATTCCTATCATGACCAACATCAAACTCAACTTTCTCCTTTTTAAGCACCTTAACCAAATGTAGAGCATGATCTCCTTCTTTAGTGAGGGAACACATGGAAATGTTATGATCATCTACAAACTTAGAGACATTTTCTTCAAGATTGATTCTCATATGTTGTTCATCCTCAAGGCTTGTGTGAGAGAAGAAATTTCATCGGCGGCATCTCTTTCATTTTTACTTAGCCATTCAAGAAGTTCTACCTTTTCATCTAAGGCATCCCTAGCATGATCAAGTTGACTAAGCAAAGCTTCAAAGCAAGTTTTAGTCTCATCATCTAGTGTAGCAATGAACTCGCATATGTCTACCATCTCTTTCTTTATCTATAGACCTTCAAGATCAAGAGAGGAAGGTTCACTAGAGATGGGTTGAGGAATGGGCTTGGGAGTTACCTCGGTGTCCTTGGCCATGAGACACTTTTGGTTGGAGAAGATGACGTTATCATTGGGGGAGTCAAAGAGGGACAATCATGGAGTATATGTAGTGGAAATAATAGCAACTCCCACAATCTCACCACCTTGGATTTTATCATCATCATTATCCGTGCCCGAGAGGTACTCTTCATGAACCACTATAGACCATTCCTTGTTGGCAACATTCTTGATAGCAAAGTTCTTGTTCAAATGATGAGGAGGTCTTGACTTGATATTGCGAATGAGGCGTCCACCATTGTCTTCTCGGTTCTCAAAGGGACATCTTGCAACAAAGTGACTCTTGTCATTGCAATTGTAGCATGATCTTCCTTTGGGGGCCTTGGTTGTTGAGCTGAATCTTGATTTGTCCCTTGATCTTGACTTCATCATCGGCTTGCTCCAAAAATCTCTTGAGGCAAGGGAAAGATGTTCGTTGAAAGCTCACTTGAGATCCTATTGAGACCACTCACTATACACATCTTCATCATCAACCTCCACCGCCTTGGCCTTCAAGGCAAGATTCACATTTTGTGACCCAATAGCACGAGCATGAGTAGATTAAGCATTCTTGTTGGCAATGGTCATGGCAATCACTTCACTTAGGACTTCTTGAGATGTCATGATGTGAAAGTTGGTTCTTCCCTTGATGGAGTTAATCTTTTGTTCTTCAAATGGAAGGAGAGCTTAAACAAACTTCCTCTTCATGAACTTGTCGTCCACATAGGAAGCTCCAAGGTCCCTCATGGTGCAACATAGGACCTTGATCCGCCTATACATGTCTTCGGGTGTCTCATCAACATGCATTGCGAAGCCATCACACTCGTTGTTGATATTATCAAACTTGGAGCTTTGGGTGCTAGCATTTCCCACAAAGAGCTCGGTGAGATGATCCCAAGCTTCCTTTGTGGTGGTGAATGTGAGCAAAGTCCTTGGGGGTCAATGCCTTTTGAATCATGACCAAAGCAGTGGAATTGAGTTGCTTGTCCACCACTTCACCTCCAGTCAAATTCTTCGAGTCATATGGAGAGAAGCCTTATTCCACAATCCTCATTAACTCAATAGAAGAGTTGGAAATATGAGATAGCATTAGATATTGCAATTGGCGAAGTT
The DNA here is from genome assembly GCA_916181665.1 of Avena sativa. NCBI lineage: Eukaryota > Viridiplantae > Streptophyta > Magnoliopsida > Poales > Poaceae > Avena > Avena sativa. Next base: position 121,143,360 of record OV702297.1, on the reverse strand, counting down.
TGATGTATCTATCATGGGTGGTGCTCCTTGAGGAATTATATGTGGCATGGGGATAGGTGGGTCCGGAATATACTTCGGAGGTGGTGGCACCTCCGAGTAATCCTTTCCCCCTTCTCCCTATTTGGAAGGTGAGTCGCTGATCCCCTCGGTTCTCTCGCTTGGGCCCTTGGAAGCTGTTTCAGCAACAAAACCAAGTCCCAAGTGAGTGGTGAAGGCCACGGGATTCACACTGGGGGCGGTCACCGAAACATTGGGAAGAGGCTCGGTGGCGCGAGGTGCAACAAGAGTAGTGGTAACCATGGGGTTTGGCTTAAAGGAATGCAAGAGTGTTATCATTTTCTCGAACTTGGTCAACATGGAATGATGGGGATGTGCCTACCGGGGTATACCCAGCAGGCCGTTTCCGACTGGCCCAAGAGTTGGCGAGTGGGCCTGCAAGACGGCGACTGGATTGAAGCCCAGCGAGGAACCAAGCGACTGGAAGCTGAAGGCCCAGGCGAGTAGATAGGCCCAGTCGAATTAGGTTAAACGAGTACCAAAGCTTTAACTGAATCGGTTGAGATATGTAAACCCTAGGGGAGGTGAGCCTATATAAACCTCCCTGGAGGGCGAGTAGAGAGACGTTCTATCATACCCCAAAGCGACTCGCCGCCTAGCCGCCGAGCTCGTCCATTGTACCACCTTCATAATACAATCTAGCAGGAGTAGGTCTTTACCCTCCGGGGGGCCGAACCTGGGTAAAACCCTGAGTCTCCGCCCTCATCTCGCACCGCAGATGGCTGGCCGCCCTTGCCCCTCGTTCTACTACTCGCTGCCGATTGCAGCATCTGCCGTGACCATTCCCACGATAGTGGCGCCCACCGTGGGGCCTGGCCGGTGTTCTACGGCGAGATCCAATCTGTGTTGGAGATATGCCCAAGAGGCAATAATAAAGTGGTTATTATCATATCTTCATACTTATGATAAATGTTTACATACCATGCTATAATTGTATTAACCGGAAACATTAATACTTGTGTGATTTGTAAACATAAAAGAGTCCCTAGTAAAGCCTCTTGTTAAACTAGCTTGTTGGTTAATATATGATCATGGTTTCCTGATCATGAACATAGAGATGTTATTAACAACAGGGTCATATCATTAGGAGAATGATGTGATGGACATACTCCTATAGTTAAGCGTAGCATAAAGATCAAGTCATTTAATATAGTTCATTTGCTATAAGCTTTCTGATACATAGTAATCTAATTCCTTCGACCATGAGATCATGCATATCACCTTTACCGGAAGGATGCTTTGATGACATAAAACACCACACCGTAACAGGGTGGCTATAAAGGTGGCATTGAGTGTTCGAAAAGTATTGGTTGAGACACATGGATCAAGAGTGGGATTTGTCCATCCATATGACGGATAGATATACTCTGGGCCCTCTCGGTGGAATGTCATCCAATTAGCTTGCAAGCATGTGACTGGCTCACAAGGGATCACATACCACGGGAACGAGAAAAGAGTACTTATCAGTAACGAGGTTGAACTAGGTATGCAGAGATACCGACGATCATAACCTCGGATAAGTAAAATATCGTGAGACAAAGGGAAATTGGTATCGTATGTAAGTGGTTCATTCGATCGCGAAGTAATCGTAGAAATATGTGGGAGCCATATGAATTTCCAGATTCCTCTATTGGTTATTGATCGGAGAAGTGTCTCGATCATGTCCGCATAATTCACGAACCGTAGGGAGACACACTTAAGGATTCGATGTTGTTGAGTAGTTATGGAATGATGAGTAAGAGACCGAATGTTGTTCGGAGTCTCGGATGGGATCCGGGATATCACGAGGAGATCCGGAATGGTCTGGAGAATAAGATTCATATAAGGAAAGTCCCGTTTCGGAGTTGGGGAATGGTTCCGATGTTTTCATCGGGAATGTTCTAGAATGTTCCGGAATGTCCGGCACTCCGGAGGGGAAGGGTACATGAATGTGTCATTGTAAGTTGGAATGATTGCATCATGTACTAGGTGTCATTGCTGTCCAAAATAAAGGGTTTATTCAAATCCTAATTTGAAAAGTCAAACGGCTAGTTTGAAAGTCAAACGACAAGTTTTGGAAAGAGGAGGAGTGGGAAACCGAGTTGGGGAGGGATTCCCTCCTCCAACCGCCAGCCCACCTCCAAGCCGAGTTGGGGAGGGACTCCCCTCCCCTTGGCCGCGCCTCCCACCTATAAAGGGAGGGGCAGGGCTGCCCCTCCTAGTAGACAAGTCCCTCTCCTCTAAACCTAAACCCTAGCCACAGCCTAGGGATTTCTCCCAAGCCGTCAAGTTAGAGCTTCTAATTGCCCTAGCCTCCGGTTTAGAGCCTTCTAATTGGTGTGTCTAAACCCTAGATCACCAAAGCTCTCTCATACTCCACCATACTCGCTCCGGCTTAAGGCGAAGCTCTGCGAGATCTCCCCTCTACTTCCGGTACCACGCCGTTGTGCTGCCGGAAACGCGAGGAGAGTGCTACAACCTCCGCTGCCTGCTGGAACAAGGGAGAGGAAGGTCTTCATCGAGTATCGAATGTGTGACCGACTGCGGGAGCACTGCCGGAACGCAGCGCCGGAAGGATCGTCTACGCGATCTTGAGATCGGCAAGTGTACGACTACATCACCCACGAGAATCTGCTCTCGTTAACCGCTTTGGAATCTTCGAGGGTGAGTTCCTCTATCGACTCGTTGCTACAATCTAGTAGATAGATCTTGGCTTGATCATAGATTAGATCTTGATTGTGTGTTCATGCGGTAGAATTTTTTTGTTTTCCATGCTACGAACCCCTACAGTGGTATCAGAGCCGTGTCTATATGTAGATCTGTTGCACGAGTAGAACACAATGGTCATTGTGGGCGTTGATGCTTTTATTGTCGATTGCTTCTTGTGTACTTTGCATCTTGCGGTATGTTGGGATGAAGCGGCCCGGGCTAACCTTACATGACATCGTTCATGAGACTTGCTCCACGCTTGACATGCAACTTGTATTGCATAAGTGGCTTTGCGGGTGCCTGTTTCTCCTAGCATAGTTAAGATCCAATTTACAACGGGTGATTAACAATACTAGTATCAATGTTGTGGTTCTTGATCGTCAGTTAGAACCACACTTATTGAAAGCCCCAAACCACGTAAAATATGCAAAGAAAGTAGAGGCGTCTAACTTTGTTTTGCAGGGGTGTGCAGTGATGTGATATGGCCATGATTGTGATTATATTTGATTTATGCAATGTTCCTTATTGTAAGTTGGCAACCGGCAGGATCCATATGGTTGTCTTTAAATTATGTTAAGACCCGTGTGTCTATTCAAAGTAGTTGTAATAGTTGAAGCCGGTGGACGACAACCATGGAGAAGCGTCATTGACCTTGATGCAATGCCGGTGATGATGGAGATCATGTTCGTGCTTGAAGATGGAGATCGGAAGCACAAAGAAGAAAGGCCATATCATATCACATATTATGAATTGCATGTGATGTTAATCCTTTATGCATCTTGTATTGCTTAGTAGACGACGGTAGCATTATAAGATGATCCCTCATGCACATAAATTTCAAGTTCTAAAGTGTTCACCCTTAGTATGCACCGTTGCTAAAGCTTGTTGTTTCGAAGCACCACGTGATGATCGGGTGTGTTAGATTCCGCAAGTGTATACAACGTAAGCAAGCCAGATTTGCTTATGCGGAAGCTAAGGTTTGATCTTGACGAGCCTAGCATGTACAGACATGGTCTCAGGAACACGGATCACCGAAAGGTAAAGCATGAGTCATATAGTAGATATGATGAACATGTTGATTGTTCGCCATTGAAGCTACATCAACTCTCGTGATGATCGGTTTTGATGTGGTGGATTTGGTTCGTGTGATCACTAAAACAATGTGAGGGATATTGTTTTGAGTGGGAGTTCAACGACAATATGATTAAAAGTTGAACACTATTTATCATAAATTAAATCGAAGTGAATTTGCATAGTTGTTGTAGTCATTGGCATCCGTTTACCACCTTGCGCTTAGTTATAATTGAGATGATAGAACTATAGAATTCTGGTTAGTTACTTTACGAACTGGTATCGTATTGTTTTGAAGTGTTAATCTAAAGTTTAAAAGTCCTATTGCAAACTTTCAGTAAGTTTCGGTTACTCCATGAAGTTTAATAATTGGTATTAAATCAAGAGTGACAATTCCAAGTGTTAGTGCATGAGTATCGTGTTTGTCTCCATGATTCTTGATATTCAAAGGATTGTCTTAATATCAAGGTTATCTAGGATCTGAAAGAGTTGTTTCAGAAACCATGATGTGTGGAAGATATTGTAATATCTGAAACAAAGTTTTGGTTGCAACATGATAGAGTATAATATGGCAAGGTTCATGTTTCTCATATTTTGATGAGAATTTGCAAAGGGTTGGAGACACTTGTTGTCCTAATCCTCCAAAAGGTTTTGGATAGCAACATTATACTCGTAATTCATCGTTATAAGCTAAAAGTAGCTTGATCATGGACGATTCCATGATAAATGTGAATATTTGATGTAGGTAAAATGTTTACTACACCAAGAGATTACTAAAGAAAGGAATTTGAAAGAACACCAAACATTTGATGATGGTGATCTACTTCATAGTGCAAGTCCAAAGACATTGGTATTTAACTATACACCCTTTGGACTATGTGTCATATGTATGACTCCACTGTTGATGTTGATAGATTCTTTCAAACAGAAAAGGAAATACTGAAAGAGAATCTCATAAGTATATGGCAGAAAAGAAAAAGACTAGAATTGTTCAGTTTAAGTATATAGAAGATATACATGTTATGGCTATATTCTTTGCTTATTAAACAATGTGGTTCTTAAGTATTTGATACTGAATTTGTTGGTGTGAATCGTCATACGAAACAACAATTCATGAAATACAATGGCCTAAGTAACTAGCAAAAGAATAAGTGATGATGTTCATCGAGAACAAATAAAGGGTTATTGTGTTACTCGTTAAACATCAAAGATTGCCTTCAAGATTTGTTTTATCAGGTATTATGAGAACAAAAGGGTTGTTCAAATAATTGCCGTAATCCATAAAAGATGGATGATTCACAAATCTCGTTGGAGAAATCACATCCATAAAACTAGTGCTAAAAATGTCGAAAGACAAATTGATTGAAAGATCACTTAGGAAGTGACATCGCCATTTAAATTATATTGGAAAGAAAACATGAAGAAACTCCATATGGATGGAATTTTGGAGTCTTTTGATTTTTGATCACATGACGCTTGTGAAACTTTCCTAGAGATAATTAAAACTTCATTCATAGGCCAAAAGGGAACGGATGACTAGCTTATTGGAACTTGTACATATTGTTGTATGAAATCCATTATATGTAGTCAAGAGCGATGGATTTCAACTTCATATGCTTTCTCCGAAAATTTGAGTGAATATATGAATATTTACTTAATAAGGATGAAGTATGAAACATTTGAAAAAGTTCAAAGTCTTTCAAGATGAAGTGCAAAATCATTGTAATAAGAATATATATAGTTTATGATAAAGATCATAAAGGAAGATATTTGAGTTACAAGTTTAGCATAATACCTAAGATTTAAGGAATCATTCTGTGGATTTGCATTTCCCGAAACACCATAAGAGTATGGAACGTTCGAGATATGTAATTAAAACCTTGTTTGACATGGTAAGAGCAAAGGTGTAATTCTTAGAACTGCCATTATATTTTAAAAGATTAAAAGCTTTAGAGACTACCGTTTTCCACTGAAAAGAGCTCCATCATAATCCGCTGAAATGACACCATATAAAGTTATGGTTTGGGATAAAACCCAAGTAGTCCTTTCTTAAAACATTGGTATGCTTTGCATAAGAAAGATGTTTGCAACCAAAGTCGGATGAACCTGTCTTTGTATGTTATTTCGAATAACTGTTAAGTATTCCTCCATAACACCAGAGACAAAAGTGTTTTTCGCTTAGAATGTCAAGTTTCTTTGAGAAGGAATTTTTCGTGAAAAGTTAAGTGGGAGGACAATAGAACTTTGATAAGGTTAAAAGAACCTTAGCTATATGTGCAGAGTTGTGCAGCACCGAAAAGTGTTCCGGAGGCAGCAACAATGCTCATGGCTCACGTGCCTCAAAGGTTGTGGTTACGGAGATCCAAGTTCCTATTGAAACAAGTAGGTCGGATGAACAATCGAATACCAAGATTTGAGAGTTAAATCATTATTTGACAATAATGATCCGACTACATGCAAAGAAGCGATGATGAGCCCTGACTCCGTCAAATGGCTTGAAGCCATAAAATCCGTGATAGTTCCATACACGAGAAATCAAGTTTTGAACTTGAAGGACCCTCGAGAAAGGTGTAAGACCTTACAGTCGTGTTTGGATCTATAAAGAAATAGACATGGATGTTTTACATCTATGAAATAGTCGACATGTTGGGAAAAAGTTCACAACAATGTTCAAAGGTTGACTATGATAAGATTTGATCTTTCATAGTGATATTTAGTCTAGACGGATTAGTGTAGCAACCACTACATATAATTTTGTTATATGGTAGTTGAATAAACAAAACAAGTTCTTCTAATAGAATTGTTACCTAGGACATGTGCATAACACGGTCCATAGGGTTTTGTTAATTCAAAGGATGCTAAAAGCATATGCAAACTTCAATGGTTGAAGTAAGCATCGCGGAGTTGGAATCTTCACTATGATGAAACTGTTAAAAGAGTTTAAATTCATCAGAGACAATGAAGATGCTTGCATTTGCAAGAAATTAAGTGGGAGCGCTAAGACATGTTTCTAATACATTATGTGGAGGACATATTGTTGATTGGAAAAGATGTATATTTTATTAACACATATTAAGAATTTCATCCTGATGAAAGGCTTAGGCAAAACCCAAATATGGTTGTGCCAGAAGTACATAGACGAGATATTGAATGAGTTCAATATAGAAACTACAAGAAAGGTTCTTGTCACACAGAAAGGATTGAATGAGTTCAATATTGATGATATATTCAAATGTATTGACATTTGGTAAGTGAAACAAGATTCAAGTATAGATTGATACTTGATCACAAAGAGTATTTATATCAATCATACTGTGATATGTACAAATCCAGATATGTCCTATGCTCTAAATGTTGCGAGCATATACCAGAATGATTCATAAGATGATCATTGGACAATAGTAAGAATATTCTTATGATCTTTTGGAAGAACTAAGAGTATATTATTTGTAGAAGTGACAAATAGATGATTAGTTCATTGTAAAGTACTACATTGATACTAGTTTTGTCACAAAGTACAAATTAAGTTTATCTCAATCTAAACTAAGGGTGGCACAATATAATGGAAAGTAAGTTCCATAATGGATTTGGATGAGTTCCAAAGTTAAGACATTGTGACAGATACTACAACAAAAGGCTAAGTATATGACTGCTATAATAGCAGCTAAAGAGGGCATTTGTGTCAAGTAGTTTGTTGACAAACTAGGTGTAGTTCACAGCGGAATAATACTATGAAGATATATTGTACGACAATATTATCAACATGTTTTAACCCCGAAGAACTAAAGGTCTCACCGAAGGACCAAATTTATACAAAGCCATCTCATTAGAGAATGAGTGATGCGTAGAGACGCAAAGACATGCAATTACACACGGACCTGGAAGTGTCAGATCCGGAGATCCGTTGACCACTAGCAATCGTGTACATACAACACCAGAAAGCCATAGGTGTTGAATACACAAAGGTTTGAAACTAGATTATTGACTCTAGTGCAAGTGGGAGATTGTTGGAGATATGCCCAAGAGGCAATAATAAAGTGGTTATTATCATATCTTCATACTTATGATAAATGTTTACATACCATGCTATAATTGTATTAACCGGAAACATTAATACTTGTGTGATTTGTAAACATAAAAGAGTCCCTAGTAAAGCCTCTTGTTAAACTAGCTTGTTGGTTAATATATGATCATGGTTTCCTGATCATGAACATAGAGATGTTATTAACAACAGGGTCATATCATTAGGAGAATGATGTGATGGACATACTCCTATAGTTAAGCGTAGCATAAAGATCAAGTCATTTAATATAGTTCATTTGCTATAAGCTTTCTGATACATAGTAATCTAATTCCTTCGACCATGAGATCATGCATATCACCTTTACCGGAAGGATGCTTTGATGACATTAAACACCACACCGTAACAGGGTGGCTATAAAGGTGGCATTGAGTGTTCGAAAAGTATTGGTTGAGACACATGGATCAAGAGTGGGATTTGTCCATCCATATGACGGATAGATATACTCTGGGCCCTCTTGGTGGAATGTCATCCAATTAGCTTGCAAGAATGTGACTGGCTCACAAGGGATCACATACCACGGGAACGAGAAAAGAGTACTTATCAGTAACGAGGTTGAACTAGGTATGCAGAGATACCGACGATCATAACCTCAGATAAGTAAAATATCGTGAGACAAAGGGAAATTGGTATCGTATGTAAGTGGTTCATTCGATCGCAAAGTAATCGTAGAAATATGTGGGAGCCATATGAATTTCCAGATTCCTCTATTGGTTATTGATCGGAGAAGTGTCTCGATCATGTCCGCATAATTCACGAACCGTAGGGAGACACACTTAAGGATTCGATGTTGTTGAGTAGTTATGGAATGATGAGTAAGAGACCGAATGTTGTTCGGAGTATCGGATGGGATCCGGGATATCACGAGGAGATCCGGAATGGTCCGGAGAATAATATTCATATAAGGAAAGTCCCGTTTCAGAGTTGGGGAATGGTTCCGGTGTTTTCATCGGGAATGTTCTAGAATGTTCCGGAATGTCCGGCACTCCGGGGGGGAAGGGTACATGAATGTGTCATTGTAAGTTGGAATGATTGCACCATGTACTAGGTGTCATTGCTGTCCAAAATAAAGGGTTTATTCAAATCCTAATTTGAAAAGTCAAACGGCTAGTTTGAAAGTCAAACGACAAGTTTTGGAAAGAGGAGGAGTGGGAAACCGAGTTGGGGAGGGATTCCCTCCTCCAACCGCCGGCCCACCTCCAAGTCGAGTTGGGGAGGGACTCCCCTCCCCTTGGCCGCGCCTCCCACCTATAAAGGGAGGGGCAGGGCTACCCCTCCTAGTAGACAAGTCCCTCTCCTCTAAACCTAAACCCTAGCCACAGCCTAGGGATTTCTCCCAAGCCATCAAGTTAGAGCTTCTAATTGCCCTAGCCTCCGGTTTAGAGCCTTCTAATTGGTGTGTCTAAACCCTAGATCACCAAAGCTCTCTCATACTCCACCATACTCGCTCCGGCTTAAGGCGAAGCTCTGCGAGATCTCCCCTCTACTTCCGGTACCACGCCGTTGTGCTGCCGGAAACGCGAGGAGAGTGCTACAACCTCTGCTGCCTGCTGGAACAAGGGAGAGGAAGGTCTTCATCGAGTACCGAATGTGTGACCGACTGCGGGAGCACTGCCGGAACGCAGCGCCGGAAGGATCGTCTACGCGATCTTGAGATCGGCAAGTGTACGACTACATCACCCACGAGAATCTGCTCTCGTTAACCGCTTTGGAATCTTCGAGGGTGAGTTCCTCTATCGACTCGTTGCTACAATCTAGTAGATAGATCTTGGCTTGATCATAGATTAGATCTTGATTGTGTGTTCATGCGGTAGAAATTTTTTGTTTTCCATGCTACGAACCCCTACAATCTGCCCATCAACGAGACGGTCGCCACCGGCCGCATGATAGCGATCGGCGAGATGCTCCAAATCTTGCCGAGCAGCTACGTCCCGGCGGCGCGACCCTTCACGCACAGCGTGATCCTGCCGGTCGGCACGATCAGCCTCTTCGTCGGCCTCACCGACGTCATCATCTCGGAGGACTCGGCTCGCATCCGCGAGTCGCCGCCACGCGATCGGCTCTCCGAGAGCCAGATCTGCACGATCCATCGCCTCGCCTCCGAGTACAATTCGTCCCACAGCGATGTGGCCGAAAACTCAGCAACCGCAGAAGACGCGGCCCTCAACGACGACGCCGACTCGGCAACCCCAGCGTCACTCACCGGGTCCATCACCGCGGCTTCACCCGCGGGCTCCATCACTCAGGTCTCCAACGTGGGAGACTTCGAGGACCCCTCCATCCTCGGGATCTTCGAATTCGACTCCGGATCGGAGAATTGCGCCGACCCTCGCGACGAAACCGGTCGCCACGCCGCGACCTACATGGCGACCGGCACCGATCCGCCGGAGGATCCATTCTCCACCCCAATCCCTCCTAACGCCACGTCAACGGAGGTCGAGGAACTTCGCCTGAAACTGGCGGAGGCGGTGCGCAAGGAACAAGCCGAGCACGAAAAATTCCGCCTCGAGCAGGTGACGACGCAGGAGCTATCGCGCTACCACCAACAGCGGATCAGGTCGCGCCTGAACCCCACCGTTCAGGGGCGCGCCCTGAACTTCGACGATGAAAACGACCCGGCCCGCGTGGCCGAGCGCGCGATCTGCGAGAACGCGCCACCAGGAGGAAGCGCCCGGCCCCCGCCAGGGTCGACGGCGATGGGCGCCCCGCCTCCACCCAACCGCACACCCCCCAGGGACCAGCCGCGGATAGTAGTCTCCTCACGGGAGCGAGACGCAAACGGCCTCCCACTGTTCTCCACCCCTATGGACAACCTCGTGGCAGGCCGAGCAGCAGCCGACAGCATCACGGCCACCGGCGACGGCGCCCTACAGATCCAATACGTCAGGGCCCTGCTCGCAAAGGCCGTCGAGCAGCAAAGAGCGGGCGCCGACTCGCAAGGTCGAGTATACTCGCGTTCCTCGGGAAGCAGGGCAGCCTCGAGCGGCCGCCCAATGGAGGCAAACACACTCAACTGCCTACCACCGGAGCCACTGCAGCTCCAACACCGACCCGTGAACGCGGCACTCTCCACCAACGACCCCAGGCCGGCGACCAACCTCGTCGCCGCCAACGGTCAACCCATCGACGCCCGCACCCACATCATCAACAACCAAAGCTGGCGCGCACGCCAGCCCGACGACCTGCGACACACCCTAACCAATTGCCGCGACGGCGAGCCCATGGGGTCGCTCAGTCGACTCAGCCCCAAGTGCTTCAGACCAATGATCCGAGGCGAGAAGTACCCGCCAAACTTTAAGGCGCCGAAGGAGATAGAAAAGTACGACCCCTCGTACGACCCCGCCGTCTGGCTCGACACATACCTCATGGCAATGGGGATCGCAGGCCACACCGACCTGCTAGCCGTCCGTTACCTCCCCCTGATGATGGATGGGACGTGCAGGCAATGGATCAACACCCTCCCTCAGGACAGTATAGACTCCTGGGTGGAGATGCGCGATGCTTTCGTCAGGCACTTCGAGTGCTCCTACACCCGCGCCACCACTATCGAGGACCTGGAGCGATGCGTCCAGGGACCCCGCGAGTCGACCCGCAACTGGGTCCAACGGTGGCAAGAACTCTGGTACAACGCGGTCGGCATCCACCCGGACACCGCGATCCATTGCTTCAAGACCTCGTGCCGCTACGAGCCCCTAGTCGCCAAGCTCAAGCGACACTCTCGCACACTCGACAACATCCCCGACCTCCTCGAGATCGCCAAACGGTACATGGAGGAAGATCCAAACCAGGAAACTGACGACGAGTCAGGAGGTCAACGCCGCACGAGCGGCAACGACAGCGGACGACGGTCCGACCTACGCTACAGCAACACTCGCCTCACCTGCAAGCGCCGCAGTGACGGGCGAGTCGACTACGTCGCCAACGCCGGGCACGCGCAACGCGAGCCCAAGAGCTTCCGCCGCGACGGAGGACAACGCCGCGACGGCGGCAGCTACAAGGCCAAGCCAAGGTTCGACCCCGCGGCTCTCCTTAACCAACCATGTGCATTTCATAGCAGGGAAGGAAAGCCCGCCACGCACACCACCGCCGACTGCCACACCCTCAGGGAGATCGAGAAGGCACGGCGAGCACGGGAGTACCCCGACAACGACCCGCCAAACGGCGGAAAATTCGGCAAAGTGGTCGGCTCGCTCCACACCTTCACGGGATTCAACACGAAGCGTGAGAAGAAGGTCATCGCCCGCGCCGTCGCCGTCAACGCGGTGGCCCAGGTGGACGTCCCCCAGTTCCTCAACTGGTCGGAGCAGCCCATCACCTGAGTCGACAAGACCAGTCGCCACGCATCGAGTACCCAGGTCGGGTCGCCCTGGTGGTCAAGCCTAAGGTCGGCAACTACTGGCTCCCCAAGACATTGATGGACGGCGGAAGCTCCATCAACATCCTGTACCTGGACACCTTCAGGCGGCTGCGGCTCCCGCACTCGATGATCGAGACGACCCACACCACGTTCCACGGCATCGTCCCCGGTCGGAAGGCGTACCCGATCGGCAAGGTCACGCTGCCAGTCACCTTCGGCACACCAACAAACTTCTGCACCGAGTGGATCGTCTTCGAGCTCGTGCCCTTCGACAGCCCCTACCATTGCGTCCTGGGGCGCCAGGCGTTCGCCAAGTTCATGGCAGCGCCCCACTACGCGTACAACGCGATGAAGCTCCCCGGGCCGTGCGGCGTCATCACCATCAACGGCGACCCCGACATGGCCGCCGAGTGCGAGGCCAAAGGTGCCGAGCTCGCTGACGCCGTCATCGCGGCGGAGACCAACCACGCGGATGAACTCGCCAAGTACGCGAGCGGGGTCAACAATGACGACCCCACCATACTCAAGAAGCCCAACTCGGAGGGCGCAAACACCTCAACCTTTGAGGCCACTACGCACACCCGTACCGTCGAGCTGGTCCCAGGCGACTCCAGCCAGACGGTGACGATCGGGACGGGCATGAGCCCGGCATAGGAAGGCGCGCTCATCGAGTTCCTCCGTGAGAATAGGGACATCTTCAAATGGAAGCCCTCTGACATGCCCGGTGTCCCTAGGGAGCTCGCTGAGCACAAGCTAAACGCCGACCCCAAAGTGCGACCTGTCAAGCAGTCGCTACGGCCCTTCAATGAAGAGCGCCGCCGAGCAATTGCCGAGGAGGTGTAGCGTCTACTCGCTGCAGGCTTCATCCGGCCAAACAAATACTCCAAGTGGCTGGCAAACCCAGTCCTGGTCGAGAAGAAAAACGGGACCTGGAGGATGTGTATCGATTACACAAACCTGAACAGCGCCTGCCCAAAGGAGCAGTTCGTCCTCCCGCGGATCGACCAGATAATCGATTCCACCGCGGGATCGGAGTCGCTGTGTTTCCTCGACGCCTACTCTGGTTACAACCAGATCAAAATGGCTGTCGAGGACGAGGAGAAGACGGCGTTCATCACGCCATTCGGAGCCTTCTGCTACACCGCCATGACCTTCGGCCTCAAGAACGCCGGGGCGACCTACCAGCGGTGCATGCAAGAATGCCTTGCGAGCCAAATTGGCCGCAACATCCACGTCTACATCGACGACGTGGTCGTAAAGTCCGCTCGCCAGGGCAATCTACTCGCCGACCTGGCGGAAACGTTCGCCAACTTGCGAAAATACAAGATAAAGCTCAACCCAGGCAAATGCACCTTCGGTGTACCTGCAGGACAACTACTGGGGTACGTCGTCTCCAAACGAGGGATTGAGGCGAACCCCACGAAGATCGACACGATCGCCCGGCTCGGCAAACCCGAGTGCCTGCGCGACGTCCAGAAACTGGCCGGGCGGGTAGCGGCTCTCAGTCGCTTCATCCCCCGCTTGGGCGAAAAGGCGATGCCCCTATACCGCCTGATGCGCAAGAACCCCACCTTCCAGTGGGACAAAGAGGCGGACGACGCGCTCCGCGATCTCAAAAAGGTGCTACTCGCCGCACCGCTACTCGCCGCACCGCTACTCGCCGCCCCCGCCGACAAAGAACCCATGCTGGTTTACGTCGCGGCTTCCGAGCGCGTCGTCAGCGCCGTAATGGTCGTCGAACGACCGGAGGAAGGAAAGGAGCGCCCAGTACAGCGACCGGTCTACTACATCAGCGAGGTCCTCACTGAGTCGCGAAAGCGGTACCCCCAGTACCAAAAGCTGGTATACGCGGTGTTCAGAGCCCAGCGGCGCCTGCCGCACTACTTCCAGGAGCACCCGATCACGGTCGTTTCCTCGGCACCACTGCAGGACATCATCCGCAACCATGAGGCGACCGGGCGGGTCGCCAAGTGGGCCGTCAAGATCGGTGTCCACAACATCAAATACGAGCCGCGAAAAGCGATCAAGTCGCAGGCCCTAGCGGACTTCATCGCCGACTAGGAAGAGGCCCAGCAGCCAGAGAAGCTGCCATACCTCCATTACTGGAGCCTGCACTTCGACGGTTCCAAGAACGCGGACGGAGCAGGCGCAGGGATCGTGCTAACTTCACCAAAGGGCGACAAGCTCCGTTACATCCTCTGCCTCGACTTCACACCCTGCACCAACAACATGGCCGAGTACGAGGCCCTACTCCACGGCATGCGAGCTGCTAAGGAGATGAATGTCAACCGCCTACGCTGCTATGGAGACTCCGACCTCGTCACAGGGCAAGTCGCTGGCACCTGCGACGCCGTCTCCCCCACCATGGCGGCGTACCGCCAAGCAGTGGACAATTTGGGCGGACACTTCACAGGCTACTCCGTCAAGTGGATCGACAGGCGGAAGAACGAGGAGGCCGACGCCCTCTCTCGCATCGGGTCGGCTCGACTCGCACCACCCGCCGGCGTCTTCCTCGACACGATCACCAAGCCATCAGTCTCTCCCCCAAGGGAGATCGACATCGGAGTCCCGCTCCAACCAGAGGCAGCCCTGGTCGCACTCGTCAACGAGCCAGACGACTGGACCAAGCCCTACATCGCCTACCTGGAAGCCGGCACCTTGCCGGCAGACGAGACGGAAGCTCGGATGATCGCCCGTCGATGCAAGTCCTATGCCATCATCGATGGCGAGCTCCACAAGCGCAGTGTCACCGGCGTGTTCCAACGCTGCGTCCAACCCGCAGAAGGACGCAAGATTCTCCACGACATCCACTCCGGTGACTGCGGCCACCATGCCGGCGCCCGCTCTCTTGTCGCCAAGGCTATGCGACATGGCTTCTACTGGCCCATCGCACACGTCGATGCTGTCGACATTGTCCAGCGGTGCGCCGGGTGCCAGAAGTACGCCAACCAGACGCACGTGTCGAGCTCAGCGCTCAAAACAATCCCCATCACCTGGCCATTCGCTGTGTGGGGTATGTACATGGTAGGCCCCTTCAAGAAAGCTCCATCCGGCTACACCCACCTCCTGGTTGTGGTCGACAAATTCACAAAGTGGGTGGAAGCCAAGCCAGTTCGAAAATGCGACGGGAAGACCGCCACCAAATTCCTACGCGAGCTCATATATCGCTACGGGTTCCCAAACAGCATCATCATGGACAACAGCACTAACTTCGCCAAGGGAGCCATGGCCGAATTCTGCGAAGAGCACCACATTCGGCTCGACCTCGCATCAGTCGCCCACCCGGAATCCAACGGCCAGGCGGAACGGGCCAACCAAAGCATCCTCCACGGCCTGAAGCCGCGACTCCAAGTACCACTCGAGCGCACCGCCGGGTGCTGGGTCGAGGAGTTGCCCTCTGTCATCTGGGGGATCCGCACCTCAGTCAACAGGTCGACAGGTTTCACCCCCTTCTTCATGGTCTACAGCGCCGAGGCAGTCATGCCTACCGACCTCGAGCACGACTCGCCGCGGATCATCCACTACACGGAGGCCGCAAACGAGCTCGCCCGCCAAAACGGGGTCGATCAACTCGACGAGGCACGTGACCTGGCTCGGTCACGCACCGCTATCTACCAACAGGGACTCCGCCGCTACCACAGCCGGCGGGTGAAAACTCGCACCTTCCAAGAGGGCGACCTGGTGTTACGCCTCATCCAGGACAAGAAGGGCATGCACAAGCTCTCCCCTCCGTGGGAAGGGCCATTCGCCATCGGGCGAGTACTCGGCAACGACGCCTACTACCTCATCGACATCCGCGGGGACGGCAAACTCGACGTCAAGCGACCATGGAACGTAAACCTCCTACGGAAGTTCTACTCCTAGAACCCCACATATGTATTCTCCAGTCGCTATGAAATAAAAAGAGACAGTTACCGCAAATTGCGCCTACTCTCCATGTCTTGTGCCACTCGCACTCGTAATAACAGCATTACGCTAACCGCAGAAGTCAACCTTTGGTACAGCGATTGGCACGGCTAAGTAGCACGGTGCAAGAGCACTAAGTCACCTCAGGTCTTGCATCGTCCACGAAAAACGCCTACCCGGAGCCCCATTGGAGTCGCCTAGCCCGACTGGTTCTACGAACCAAGACTACTGCCTACGCTTCTTACAGCGACCATGATCCTCCGCATCCTCGACATAGCGACTCGAACGGCTAAGTACCACGCTCGGGGACTGCAGACCAGTTCACCTCGAGCGGTCCGGGAAAACGCCAAGTAGGAGAGCATGCCCAGGACTCGCCATGCGACTGACCCCACGGGCCAGGCAGGAGTGACGCGCACAAACTAACGCGCCAAGTCCTCACTCACCCTCGAGTCGCGCCTGGAACAGCCAAGTACCACGCTCGGGGACTCGGCCACCCGACCTCGTTCGCGCACGGGAAAATGGCGAAGTACAGCGCGTTCAAGGGAGTCGCCTAGCGACTGGCTCTTCGAGTCTGGGCGAGTCGACCACAATAATAAAACACACAAAAACAACAAACACATCACATACGAGGTAAACCCCACAAAAGGGCGGACGCGCTCGGGGACTCGTTCAAACAACAATCACAAACACTTGACAAATACCAAAATAGACACGATGTCTCATTCGATAGCATGTTGCATTGTCTCATATTACAAAATATGCCTGCATGGCAGACCTGCTACTAACGCCACAAGGCAAACTGTCCTATTCTGCAGGCTTAGACGACGACTCGCCAACATCCCGGCGATTGCGGATGAACGGCGTGTACGGGTTGGACGGATACGTCGTCAGTTCACCCGCCATCGTCGCGCGAAAGGGTTGCTCGACCTTGAAATCACGATGCGGCGGCTCGGGGTCGTTCGGCACGACGACCGTCTCCTGGTATGGAAGGAGGTCGCCCATTGCCCAAACACGCTCCGAGTACGCGGCGGCGCGATCCTGCAACTTGAGGACCTCGGAAAGCTCTACCGCGCCAGTCGATGATGGGTAGCCACTCGTCACATCGTCGATGTCGAAGTCCTCGGGAAAGTGGGCAAGTCCAAGACTAAGTGCCGTCGCCGCTCCACGCCAAAACGCCGACCGCGTCATGAACTCAACGACCGCGGGTGCCTTCTCCAAATACCTCCACACCTCAACGAGGTCGCTGGGAATCACTTCCGTGGGCGATATATCTTGGAGATAGGGACGGATGCACGTCGCCGACAACGTTGCCCAGTCGACAAGCATGCTTACACACTGTCGCGCGTCGAACGAGCTCGCCTCTTCCGTGCTATCGATGATGCGACCTGCGAGTAGAAGACAATAATGAATACGACGGACACCACAAATAGCACAACTACTGAAAGAGGCAGACGCACTTACCAATCAACGGGCGAGCGAGATCCGTGATGAAGCATTGAAGCGACGTATGGTCGTCCTGAAGCCCAGCAACAAGGGCATCCGACACTTTGCGATCCTCTTCGGCGGCTGCAATGGCGGCCTTGGCTCACCCATCAGCCGAGCTCACTTCTTCCTTCGCCTTCCGCAGCTCGCGCTCGAGGACGGCGATCCGCTGTTCAGCAGAACTCAAAGCCGATTGCGCCGCTGCCAATTCACCCGCGGGTACAAGTCCCTGACAAGCCTCCTCTGCCTTCGCGGCAACTGCCCGAAGCCCGTTGTTCGCCTCCTGGACAAGGGCCAGTTCCTTCTCCGCGCGGTGCTTTGCTGCCAATCGATCAGCCGATTCAAGCTGCAGACCCTGCACATCACCACAAAAGGTTAATCGAAGCAAAATTCCTAAGTGCCCACCCGCTGAAATTCAGCGAGTGCGCACTCGGGGACTGGCATTCAAGAAAATTCCTAAGTGCCCACCCGCTGAAATTCAGCGAGTGCGCACTCGGGGACTGGCATTCAAGAAAATTTCTAAGTGCCCACCCGCTGAAATTCAGCGAGTGCGCACTCGGGGACTGGCATTCAAGAAAATTCCTAAGTGCCCACCCGCTGAAATTCAGCGAGTACGCACTCGAGGACTGGATACGAAAAATAAATATAACAAACTAAAAGAATCAGGCCGTTGCAAAGCACCGACCTGATCCTCGGGGACTGGATGTACCTGGATGGCTGCGCCAAGCATGCCGTGGAGTTGTATCGCATCCACGGACGGGAGTAGAGCCGGCGTATGCCCACGACGTTGGTCGACTTCAGCATCGGCGATCCCAGGAGCGTGGCTCGATGGCGAAGTTCCACTCGCCGCGGACGCCTTGGCCATAAAGCGCGGGAAGGTGGCGATAGAGGCACCCGCCCCAAAGGATGTCGGCTCGGCTGTTCCAGGCAAGGGAGCGCCCTCCTTCGTGGACGCGGCCGCCTCTGTTGCGGGTCCAGCCGGTGCGGCCGCCGTGTCGTCAGAAATCGTGACAACGGTGTCACCCTTGGCCTTCTTGCCACCATCCGCAGGGACGGTGACTTCGTCCGCCTTCCTCTTGCGGGAAGAATCCTCTTCGCTGACAACGGGTGGCACCTTAGCTTCGGTCGGGTGACCCATCCTCTTCACTCCGGTCCTGTACATCAATCGTATAAGCAAGATAATTCAAGCGATTTTGGAAGACGAAGGAAGGCGAGTGTACTTACTTGGCGACCGGAATGAAGCGCAGCCCCGTATGGAGGCTGGCTGGCTTCTCCAGTTCAAGGCCCAGTCGGCGGCTGAGCCCCATGTCCAGGACGTCGCGTGCCCAAGACACGGACGGCTTCTTCGTCGTCGAGGCTGCAACCGGAGCCTCTGTAACCTCTTCGACAGGAGCTTCCCTGCGAGGCGAAGCCGCTACGGCAGGGGCATCCCCCAGCCCCGAGACTGGGGCGAATGGCGGAGGCATCGTTGCCAGGGGCACCTCGATGGTGGCCGTGTCCAGCGCGGCCATCGTCGGCGGCGTCTCATCCTTGGCCAAGCTGGGGGCGTCAGAACTGCTCGCTGAATGCGGTTGCGAGGCCGGCCTTGTCGGCTTCGTCTTCGCCTTCCTCGGAGGGGCCTTCGCTTCCTTTCCCTTCTTCTTCTTTTTTGATGGAGTAGCTTGGCGGCGCGAGGTGGTTTCTGGAAGCTCGTCGTCGTTGTCATGGCGCTCGAGGCTTTTGCTTGCCTCGAGCTCGCGTTGACGCTGCCCACGGGTCTTGCGGAGCAGCGGGGCGACTTCTTCTTCGGATTCATCATCGCTGTCACCCTCACCACTCCCGGCACCACCCTTGGCGGGAGGCGACTCGCCCACGTCTTGGACAGACGAGCTCGAGTTATCGTCGTCTGAGGGCGGGAGCCATCCTTCCACCACTTGGAATAGCTGCAAAGAACACAAGATGAAATCAGAATTACCGCGACTGCAAAAACTGCGACTGCGAGCAAAGTAAAGCGATTACCGTTGGGCCTGGACGCTTCGCGGTGTAAGGGGCGACCCCAGCCTGTGCGTCCAGGTACACCGCCTGAGTGATTTTCTTCAGCACTGGGAGGTAGTCTTCGAGCTTCCACTCGGCGAGGCAGGCCTTCGTCGAGTCGTCCCGACCGGTGTACTGGTACATGTAGTGCTCGCGCCGCGCCAACGGGACGAGCCGCCGCCCGAGCCAGCAGTTGTACAGATTTATCGTCTGGAGGCCCTTCTTCTTCAGACCGCGGATGGTCTGAAGCATTTCGTCAACGACCATCTGCTGGTCATTGGGGAGCTTGCCGATTTGAAGGCGGCGCGGCTCAGACCGGTTGGCGGAATACCGCGGAATCGCCGACTCACCCTCCGGGGTCGCCTCGGCTACGTAGAACCACGATTTCTTCCAGTCACTCGCTGCCTTGGCGGGCAGCATCAGGTCGAAGAATAAAGCCTTCGACTTCAGCTGGAAGGTTAGGCCACCCGCGGCTAGCATTGGGTCGCCTGCTTCCTCGCGGCTAATCCGTCCATGAAATAGATCTTGCCATAGAGAGAAGTAGGGCCGGCAACCCAAGTAGCACTTGCAGAATGCCACAAAGATGGCGAGCTGGTCGATGCTATGGGGACCCAGATCCGAAGGCTGGATCCCGTAGTAGGCGTAGAAGCGCCGAAAGAACAGGGACGTGGGGAACCCTAGCCCCTGTTCAAGATGGCTGGTGAAGCAGATGAACTCCCTCTCTCGCGGGTTCGGAGTCACCTCTCCGGCCGCGGGGATGCGCCAACAGCCGGCTTGCAGGATCCCGGCCTCCTCGAAGGAAGCCAGTTGCGCCCTGGTGCACTTCGATCTGCCCCAAGGTTCAGTGGAGAGGGCCATGGCGGAAAGATTTGTGGGGGCTCGGAGGATTTCCGGTTGGCTGGGTCGCGATTCAGAGGGAGGTGAAAGGTGCACGCAGTCGGAGGAAATGGTGAGAAGGTGGATTTCTGATCGCTTGCCATTCCTCTTATATAGAGGTTGTTACCCGCCAAATCAGGGAACCGTTACCGCGCGATGATTACGCCAAAAGTTACCGTTGGATTACTCCAACGGCTAGTTTGACCACGTTTAACGGTCCAACTTCAGCCACTCGGCTCGCCGACCCAACCACTATGACAGTGATTCGCCGACTCGACTCGCCAAAGCCGCGAGCAGTATGACTAGTTTTTCCTTTATACAGGAGCCCGCCGCCAATTCGACTGGATGTCTATTCAGCAGCCGTATGCTCCGACTGCCAGCAGCCACCTACGCCTAATCGATGCCGGCCTCGGGGACTACTGATGGGGATGTGCCTACCGGGGTATACCCAGCAGGCCGTTTCCGACTGGCCCAAGAATTGGCGAGTGGGCCTGCAAGACGGCGACTGGATTGAAGCCCAGCGAGGAACCAAGCGACTAGAAGCTGAAGGCCCAGGCGAGTAGATAGGCCCAGTCGAATTAGGTTAAACGAGTACCAAAGCTTTAACTGAATCGGTTGAGATATGTAAACCCTAGGGGAGGTGAGCCTATATAAACCTCCCTGGAGGGCGAGTAGAGAGACGTTCTATCATACCCCAAAGCGACTCGCCGCCTAGCCGCCGAGCTCGTCCATTGTACCACCTTCATAATACAATCTAGCAGGAGTAGGTCTTTACCCTCCGGGGGGCCGAACCTGGCTAAAACCCTGAGTCTCCGCCCTCATCTCGCACCGCAGATGGCTAGCTGCCCTTGCCCCTCGTTCTACTACTCGCTGCCGATTGCAGCATCTGCCGTGACCATTCCCACGACATGGAAGACTCCAATATCTTGAGATCCTCCATGGAAGCCAAGTTCTTGGTGTTATCACTACCATCACCCTCATTGTCTGCCATCGTCTCTTAGGCGGTAAAGCCCAAAGTAAGAGCCTTGGCTCTGGTACCAATTGAAAGTACCAACTTTGGTCGACTAGAGGGGGTGAATAGGAGACTATCAATTTTTATCTTGTTTTTCAATTTTAGGCTTTGCAAGAAGTAAAGTTCTCTAGATATGCAACTAGGTGTGCAGTCCTATATGCTAGAGACCATACAACAAGCGATAGAATGGTAAAGAACAAGAGTAAAGGTAAGGAGCAAGTAAACCGGAGAGGAGACGTGGAGATGTAATTCCTGTAGTTCACTTCCAAGGAAGCTACGTCTACGTTGGATAGCTGTCGAGGCCACACAAGGTCACCTGAGTGCCACAAAGGACTCACCTTCTTCTTAGGTGAGCACCCCCACAAAGGAGGCATCACAATCCACTAACTAGTGACCTTGAAGGCGCTAACCGAAAAACTTTACAACAAGGTTGACGGGGAAGCTCCACAACTCAATTGTAGGCCCTCAAAGACTCCACGGAGCTTCACAATGTATGCACTTATCTTCGAGGAAGTCCTACACCGTCTAGGGTTCCAAGAACCCAAGAGCAAAAAGATCCACAAAGGATAAGTGGGGGGAATCAAATCTTCTTTGGTGGAAGTGTAGATCTAGGTCAACTCTCCCACTCCTCAAAAGATCAGGAGGTTTGAGTGGGTGGGGAGAGAGATCTAGGGAGGTGAAGCTCTACTATTAATGGAGGAGAGAGGAATTGAAGAGATGAGTGGGAGGAAGAACAAGGGTGCCTTAAATAGGCCCCTTCAAACCAATCCATTTGGTTGTCCGCGACTCCACCGGAATTTCCGGTGGGTAGCCGGAAGTTCCACTCAGAGAGCCTCTAATGGATCGAAGGTCGTTGATGCATGCTCCAAAGTTTGACCGGAATTTCCGGTCAGACTCGACCGGAAATTCCGATGAAACTTCCAGAGCAAGTTCCGGGCCAAGTTCCGTCAAATGCGCAACTCCCATATAGGAGCATACAACGCATGACTGGAACTTGGAGCGGAAACATCTGGCTCACGAACTACCTGACCGGAAATTTCGATTGCTGGGCGGAAGTTCCGCTCAGGAACTCAGTGGAAACAGTAGGTAAGATTTTGTTCGAACAATCCGGTCAGACTTGACTAGGCTTACGACCGGAACTTCCAGTGGAAGTTCTGCCAAATAGAACACTTCAAAACAGAAGGTTACTGATCGGGGCGGAACTTCTGCCGGAAGTTTGGCCGGAAATACTACCGGACCCAGTTCCACGGAGATCCTTAGGCGGAACTTCCTGCCCTTGGCCGGAACTTCCGATCAGGAGAAAAATAGCAAAACTACTCTAAAGGCCTCTCTCTCGCTGATGGATAGGATGGCTGTGGCGGTGCAAGTGTGGTTTGTGCAAGAACAAGTGATTCCCCACAACCTTCAGAGGTGGACCCCCTCTTGATAGTACGGCGACCTAAAACAATAAAAGGAGAGAAAGAGGAAAACAAAAAGGTCGACGTCTTCGCGAGACTCCAAGAGAGGCATCCACAAATTACAGAAGCTCCATCAGAAAACAAATAACCTAAAACTCAAGCACATAGTTAGATCACAAGTGGGATTGTCATCATCACCAAAATAGCAAGGGAAAACATAGTCCTTTCAACGTGGTCATTAGTGTGTATTTTCCCACTAGACCAACCGGTATCCCAATAGCATCAAACATGGGCATATAAAGAATAAACCATATGGAAGCTTAAGACAGATTTCTACACACATAGCATGCAAAGGTGGCCATGTGGATCCACATAATTCATATTGTGAAAACAACAAAGATCACATATGGGAGCATGTAGGGATATAAGTGGATCCATCTTAGTACATATGAGCCAGACATAAATATCAATAAAAGGCAAAGGCTCACATACAGTAGGATGGTGGAATATAAGGTGATGACAAGAAATCTGGTGGAGTTGTAAAAGATATACCCCTAACTCAACTTGGTCATCAAGAAATATATCAAAATCCAACTACAATATATCAAGAGGCAAACACAAGTGATACAATATATAATGCATATGGAATAAGAACCAAATGAAAAGGGTTTTATATGATGCTCAAATGCAAGGTGGCATGGTGGCATGAGCATGATATAATGATGATGCAATAAATGACATGTAGGAAGTAGCAATATATATACTAGGCAAGTAGCATTGCAATATTAGACAATTAGGATGCTATAGGGGAAACCATAGCAAGGTTAGGAGTTCGCGGATGCTCACCTAGGGACTGATGCGTGCAGCAGCACTTCGTTGGGAGACCCCAAGAGGAAGGTATGATGCGGTATAGCAGCAAGTTTTCCCTTAGTAAGAAACCAAGTTTATCGAACCAGTAGGAGGAAGGAAACGTCACACAGGTGTTGCAAGAAACGTGGAAACCTACACAACACAAACTGAAGACTTTGCCCCAACTAACAGTGAGGTTGTCAATCTCACTGGTTGCTGTAACAAAGGATTAACTGTATGGTGTGGAAGGTAATGATGGTTTGCAGCAAGTAAACAGTAACAATGGAAGATGTATCAATGGTAAAGATTGGACCGGGGTCCATAGTTCACTAGAGGTGTTCTCCTTAGATAAACAAACATGTCATGTTGGGTAAACAAATTACAGCAGGGCAATTGACAGGACTGAGCAAGGCACAACAATGCAATACTAGACATAAAGATCCTATGAGATTTGATTGGGAAATACAACAATATACATAGACCGCCATCCAACTTCATCTATGACTAGAAGTCCACCTTCAGGTTATCATCCAAACCCCCTCTAGTATCAAGTTGCAAGGAATAGAAAACTGCTTTAAACAAAGTGTGTAAGGTAAACAATCCACTTATTCCATGAACAAGAGACCATTGTTTTCTCCCTAGTGGCAATAGCACATCTACAACCGTAGAGATTTCTGTCACTTCCCTTGATTAAGTAGAGGCATGAACCCACTATCGAGCATAAATACCCCCTCTTGGAGTCACTAGCAACTACTTGGCCAAGATAGCTACTAACAATGGAGAGCATGCAAGATCACAAACAACACAGACATGATAGAATCAATAAGACAAAACCATTAATCAATCTGACATAGTAATCTCAATATCCATCGGATACCCACAAACAAAACATGCATGATTACAAATAGATGAGATCTTGATCATGAATGGAGATCACAAGATCTAGACATGAAAGCACAAGGAGGAGATACAACTATCTAGCTACTACATGGACCCGTAGTCCAAGGTGAAACTACTCACGCTTCATACCGAAGGCTGGCATCATGAAGAAGAAGGCCTCCGAGATGATCTCCCCTCTGGCAGGTTGCCGGAAAGAGCTTCAGATCCCCCCGATCTAGGGACGATGGTGGCAGCGGCTACAGACGGTTTCGTGGAAAATTGATCAGGTTCTTAGGGTTTGGGCATCAGGGGCTTCTTATAGGTGAAGAGGCGAGGCTGGGAGGCGGACAGGGGGCACACACCCTGCCCAGGCGTGGGCCCACCCTAGGCCGCGCCTGGGGGTGTGTCCACCCTGTGGCGCCCCTCTGTCTCTCCCCTGGACTCCGTGTTCTCCTCGATGAAATATTGACTTTGGCTTTTGTCCCATCCAATTCCACAAATATTTCCTTACTAGCTTTTCTGGAACCAAAAATAGCAGAAAACAGGAAACTGGCACTATGGCAACTTGTTAATAGGTTAGTACTAGAAAACATATGAAAAGCACCTCAAAGTGTGGACAAAGCAAAGCAAAGTAGATACTAAACAAGCATGGAACATCAAAAATTATAGATACGTTTCCGACGTATTAGGGACCCTTATGACGATGGAGGAGTGGCGGAGGAGAAGCGCTCCACGACGGCGACCATGGTGATGACTGCAAGTGCACAGATCATTTGTAGCTAGTTTTGAAATAAAGATATCGATCCTACAGGGAGCGGGAGTTCTAAAGTCTAATAACTCTTGAATTAAATACTGAAATTGTAATGCTAAATAACTTTCTAAGTAACAAGATAAAATGTGAGTTTTATGTAAAAGGGTATTTTTGGGTTTTTGTATAAGAGAACAATAAGTAAAGTAAGCAAACTGAATGCAGAAAGTAAGTATCCCGTATGTAAAAGAGATATGAAACTGCAAAAGTGTTCTCAAGAAGTAGAGGATTCACCTCTAGCATTATAAAATGTTTAAGGTAAAGATTATTATCAAGAACATTCTCAACTATGTATGTGTGGGAGGAACTCCGTAATTGGAAGAATAGGCGGCAACCACTACACACATCATCCTCGTAACCACAGCAGACAAGTAATCGACATCACTCGAATTACTGCACTATTAAGGGATTTTATCCCATAGGATGTATCCTGTGGCATGGATAATGTTCTGTGAGTTTCCTCGGTTCCCAAGTTGATACGTAAGGGGTGCTAACAACTTTATAGTCACCGTAAGTGCTAGCACACCTCCATCTACCAACAATTAGTTCCCTCCATCAAGTCCTCACAAGAGGCAAATATTGACAGGTCGACTTCTCTCAACATCAAGATGAATACAATCTAACACATGGTCACAATGATGAATATCATAATAAACTTTATCTTATTTCAATCTCATGCTAGGGTTTATCCATCTCCCCAAGAACTAATGATCTACTCAGACATGGAGGGAATCGACATCATGGCAAAGACAATGGGATCTATCATAGATGAATAGTACTTGTATAAATCCACAACGAGTACGGAAATTACAACAAGATCTAGACAAGATGTAGATGAGATGGATGGAGATGGTGGTGATGCAGCAGTTGATGATGAAGATCGATGCCTTAGCCTCCTAGATCTGCATAGGGTGAAGATGGATTCCCGGTGGATGAGTTCCCTGTAAGATCCCTCCTTTGTAAAGGAAAGGATCCATGTGATTGCAATGCTAGTCCCTGGATCAATGCTAGCATCCACAGTTTAAGATGAAGTACACAGAAACAAAGGTCATTATTACATATCATTCCAGAGACAAACATAGTCTTTTACAAACTCCATGGCCACAGGCCTAATACAAGAGTTCAAAATATATAATAAGATAGATAAGTCTTCATCTTCATGTGCCACAGGCAAGCATGTTGAGTGTAGACTCATGACTCCTAATCATCATCAGAATAACCTGCAACATCACAAGTTACAGCCACAGTGGGTCAATACATTGGAATAGTATTGGCAAGTGATACTTAAGTAGAATATTGGTGGACTAGATACTATATGCATTTTGGCTAAGTGTATCTTAGGCTTGCTTTGCTCAAAATAGGTTTTACCTATTAGTTGAAAACACTAAGTTTTTCTTTGTCAAAATCTTTCCCAAGGAACCACCAATAGACATTGGGGTCCTTCACCCTTTTTCAACCACAAGTTTTACTTAGAAATTGGGATGAGGAGATTCTTGATAGCTTCCATGTCTTGATGCTCAATTTGTCAAATACCAGGGACATGGCTAAGTACTTAGATTCTTCCATCTGCAGAGGTTGTGCACTTTCCCCACAAGACTTGATTTTCACCAAGACAGGACCTTTCAGAAGCCTTCCCTTAGACCAAATGTACGCGCTCCAACCTATCATCCCACTACCACCAACTGTCCAAATGGCTAAGTTATTGCAACCTATATGATCCAAGTAGAGCCCATATTGCCAAGTGGCTGCACTAGAAGCTTCTTAACATTTGGCCTCTCAAATCCCTTTGTTCCTTTGTGGCTTTCCACAAGTGAGATACATAAGGTAAACCATATAAATGGGCCTTGTGTAACCACTCAACATAAACCATTCCTTCCATTCCACCCAGGTGTTCCATTTACTTAGTTGTTTTATTAAGCAAAACACAAGTCCAAAGACTTAGAAATATTTTTATCATAGCATGAATATATAACCACCCTTAGATGCTACTAGCTAGGCTAAGCATGGCATTGATAATATTATTAACTTAGAAATTTCCAGCAATTCTACAACTACTAGGATTTCCCAAGCATAGCATATAGATCAAAATATCCATGCAAGATTAACAAAATATTTCTAATGCATAGTTGGAAAACATAGGAATAAAATCATGAAGCACCACTTGCCTTGGTAGTTTGGAGAGTAGGTACAATCCTCACAATCACAATCACTATTTGCACCAAAATCTACACATAAAATAATAACACCAAAATCACATACAAAATAAATACAAGAAAAAATATATGGATGCATGCATAATGCCATGTGATGATTTTCTACAACAAACAAGACAAGTGCAAGGTACTGAATCATAAACAAGTTCAAAACAAGCTAAATAAACTTTGTTTGAACATTAAAACATTTTTCAAATAATTAATATACACAAAATAGGCCTACACATGTTTCTGTAAAAACAACCATTTTAACAGAGGCAAAACATTAAACATATTGCATAGTTGGAAAGGATTTTCTCTCCTGATTCCATTGATGTAAAATTTGTCAAATTTGGACGTGGCATTCAAAAGTTATGACTTAAAAAAGTTTGACATCAAATAGATCTAATTCAAACTTTTTAAAAATAATCTCGTGCCACGTGGTGCTTTCTAACTGGCTGGTACCTCTTCGCGCTGGATCGCGCTTCCGAGCCGTTGGATCTAACTAAAACACGCGGTCAGATCTGATCCATACCTCTTTGTTAAGTGATCTATCCTACCCGTCAGATCCAGATCCAACGGTGCTCGATCAACCTACCAAAGTCTGGCGGCGCGCGGTGAGCGGCGGCGTGCTCTGTCTACGGCGGGGCAGTGGCTACAGAGGGGGTTGGGGTCGTCGGAGAGGCTTACCAGACTCGCGGCTATGTGCTGAAGCTCAACATGTGCTCGGTTGGCGAAGGGGCGCTCGGGGTCGTCGAGGATTGCTCGTCGGAGAAGTCTCTGGCGGCGGATGCTTCTGTTCGTTGACGTTGGCGAGGATGCAGATCATGCCAAGGCAAAAGAAGGGGTGGGTCAGATGCGCAAGACGATGCTAGTCACGCGGTTGTCAACGAGAGGAAAAGGGGCGGTCGGAAATTACCACTGGAGGTCGTCGGAGTTGAAGCCGAAGACGGTGGCGCTCAGTCGATGGTGTTGCCGATGCTCTGGGTCACGCGCGGGCGAGCTAGTGGTACTGGGAGGTGCGCAAGGTGAAGTGGAGCCTGCTTGTGTGAACCCGGAGCAGAGGGGTGGTCGGGGTTGGCTGGAATTGAGGCTGCGGTTCGTCGGAGCAGCGAGGTCGCGGCGAGGAATTCTCGCAGCCTGGGGGCGCTCTGTGCTTGGGGTTTGGGGGAAAATGGAGAGGGGGCAGAGGGGGTTTAAGTAGCAAGGACGAGGGCGAGATTTACTCGAGCATTGATCGTGAATTGAAGCCGCAAATTTAAACAGGAAACGCCCGGCGTAATTTGGGGATGAACTGGTCGCTGGGGGGTGGAGATGACGACTGCCATGTGGGTCGCGGTTGTCAGCAAGAGAAAGGAAGAGGGGATGGGTCCAGGCAGTCAGTGACTCTGTGGGTGCGGCTGCGAGTGAAAGAAAATGTTTCGCGGGGAGGTGGTTGCTGGGCTAGATGGGTCGAGCTGCCTGGTTGGGCCAGTTTGGCTGTTTGCTTATTTTTTTCCTCTTTACTCTTTTTATTTTTCTGTTTGATTTTCTAGAAATGGTTTTCAAACTCTATTTCAAATCAGTTTGATTTCAAACCTTCTCTGGATTTTTGTACAGTGAACTTTGTATTCAAATAAGTGTCAAACACTTCTGTTTACTCAAACATACTTGGGTCATTTGAAAAATAAAATAAAACCAAACCTTTATGAGATATAAAAATAGGCATAGATTTGGTTTTATTTCATACTTTGTGTTGAAACTTTGCTCAATCTTTTGGATAGTACTTAAATTTGAATTCAAAACACTACTGAACAAAACAAGTACTCTTCTCATTATAAAGTAGCACTAAGACTAGAACACACTCACATAAAATAATGAGCAACATTGCTCCTGTTTTTGAAATGGTTTTGAAAATGGAACCCTAAATGATCATGGATGCATGGATGATATGCATGAGTTTTGAAACATGATTTTAGGGATGTTACATTCCCCCTCTAGATCCCTTCCGGAGGTGAGGTTTCTGCGATTTCTGGTCGTTATGTATGTCGTCTCTCCCTTCTGATTGCACGGGGCGAAACTATTTGAAGAGGCGGTGGCGGCGACAACTATACGGCCAGAACTATATGGCCAAAAAAACATTCCCGTCGTACAGCTGGTCGTTAAATTCTCTTCCTCCTGCGATCGCCGCGGGTTTTCTTCTGGTGTTACTGATATTTTCCAAATTAGTGTTTTATGCTGTTTTTGACTCCTTTTCACTCCGGTACAACTGATCCAAGAATTATATCCATCGTATCCATCATCTTCCTTGATCCTAGTGAAAATGGACATAAAAGATGCGCGCGAACGCCATAAAATACCAAGATCCTATTACTACAGTGCAAAATAATAATATAAAACATGATGCAAATATGCACTCATCAACTTCCCTAAGCTTAGAATCTTGCTCGTCCCGAGCAAGGTTAGCTTAATGGATGTGATCCTCATATTCATGAAGCCGAGTCGATAAAATAAATGAGGCA
Source organism: Avena sativa (assembly GCA_916181665.1). NCBI lineage: Eukaryota > Viridiplantae > Streptophyta > Magnoliopsida > Poales > Poaceae > Avena > Avena sativa. The sequence continues at coordinate 121,113,191 of OV702297.1, read as the reverse complement.
GTTGCGGCATGTTTCTATCATATATGATACATAGGAATAGGTTCATGAATAGTACCCCACTTGAACCATCTGAATAATATTAGTAGGCTTTCACACCTTAGAATTTAATAGTTCACAAAAGATTACTCTCAATACGATGTAAAAGTGTTTTAGTTCGACCGGATGAGTTAGGGAGGTAGTACCAAGCGTTTTAGAATTAACATGTTCACTTAGGATTTAAAATCTCAAACGTTCCTTTGTCTCCCCACAAGATAATGGTGTATGCCTATTTGCTCTTTGCATATTTTCTTTCCTCCCCTTTTTATGCTCACACTTTTGTTTAAGTGTTGTGCAAAGGAGCTAGCCATACATTCCACTTCATGTAGGAATTCAAAGTTTAACGATCTCAATTACCAAATTCCACTTGTATATGAAGCATCTTTGTGGCTTGAATATCTACCTCGTCTTGCTCTCACTCTAATTTGATAGCACTTTTAGTTTTCCTTTGTTCAAGGTTTCTTTCTCAACTTAACTGATTAGATAATTTTTCCCTTTGTAAATCAAACCATAAACTTACAACATATTGGCCAAATTATCTTTGTATGTCCCATTAAAACCAATGGTGTGGAAGACTCCTATTAATATCATCAAGTGCAAGTAAAATTATACTCAAGTCATTCATATATCTAATAAGACAAGCACAAACTCAATAATGCTCCATATATGATAATAAAATCGGAATTTCATAAAAGGGATCGACTATTCCTAAAGATTCTAATGAAGCAAACTTTATTTTTAAGCTCAAACTAATGCAAAGCTAAAATAGTAATATAAAACTTATAAGATAGATTACAAGGTCTTAAAGATCTTCCCAAGCTTGGAATCAAGCCAAGAGGGATCAAATAATCTCTCGCGATTATTTGATATGGTGATTATTGTAGTTCACTGTGGTGCCATGGCACGTGGTATCTTCTCCTCACGGGCCAGCCTGAGACGGAGGGATTGATTGACAGCCTCCAGTTCTTTAATACGCAACTTGTAGAAAAGATTATACCTCTCTGGCACTTTCACATGTTCTTTAATGAGCTCATTGTTATCTTGGAGGGTTTGCATCACCTTAAGACTCATAGAAAAAACTGATTCAGTTGTCTGCTTAATATCTTCATCAAGTTTATCAAGATAATGTCGCAGTGATGCCTGGGTGTCCCTGGGCCTCCTTATCCCCCTCTACAATCTTCAACTCGAGGGCTTTCAACTCCCTCTTTTGGCGTCCTTTGTCGGTGTCAAGAAACTCTATAGGGATGGTCTTGATCTCCTTGTTTTGATTGTTATAGCTCCCAATCTCCATAGGAACTTATCTCCTTGGCTTTTCCGGCCCATGGTTGCTCTATGGTTGTGTATCCTCACGTATGAACTAGAGGTAGATTGGTTCCTGGTGATTATGATTAGAGAGAAACACAATGGGAGTATATAAGGGGGTTAGAGGTCGGTAAAACTCACGAGAAACACCAAAGTCACGCCCAAGAAAAGAATCTTAACGAAACACGAAAAGAAATCATGGATTTGGAAAAGTCCAACTACATAACTACCAACTATACGGGTGCGACCCGTATAGTTCCGGTCGTATAGTTGTTTCTAAGCAGATATTTCCAAAATATCTTGAGTCTAGGTCGGTTAGGTTACTGATACCTTCGATCCGGATTACAGATGTAGTATAGTGCTTTTTCCATAGTAGACCTAGGTTTATCGAATCCTCGGGAAGCAGAAAGCAAAGTGAGATTACATTAATGGACCTTCGACAGTTTTAGAATTCCTATTGCTTTTTCACCGGACCAAGAGTTTGCGATCTTGTTGTTGTTGACAATGGAGAGAGAGGGCCTAGGGTCTTCGGTTTTCACCAGTAGTTGTGCAAAACATCTGATGGGAATAATAGATAATAATAACGTACTCATGTAATTGTTAGAGCAAGATAATTATATGTGGGCAGTACATCCATAAATGTTATCACCTCCGCAACCGCTTATGGCAATAACCTACTAGTCTCATCCATGGAATAAAGAGAACTAATTATATGCATAGTGATGTCACCGTTAATCCCAAGTAAGTTCCTCACATACAGCCGTACTACCCTTTCTGTCACTAGGGTTCCTATCCTGCAGATCAGTCGTTACTCACACTCCCTTTACCTGGATCAATCCTCGGGTCTTGGGTACCTAACATAGGGGTGGGCATTCGGTTTTTTCGGTTAATTCGGTTCGGTTTTTTGGGTTTTTCTATAATTCGGTTTCTACAAAATAGGCACCGAAATTATTTCGGTTTTCTAATTAATCGATAGTTCAGTTAGCAGACAATTCGGTTCGGTGTTTGGTTTTTAACCGAACTTCTGAAAATAACAACACTATACCATAATTTATATCAGATCCATATGAGCTAAACCACTCATCGGCGCACCGGAAGCAACCTCCAGGTCGGCGAGGACCTGAAGCAATACATGGCTAGCTGATGTCTTGAATGCATGTGTAGAAAAAGAACATAATAAGCATGATGTCTATCTTGCTCGTTCAAAAAATGATGCCTATCTTCCAAATCGTATACATTCAACAAATTGTACGTGTTGAAAGTTTAGCTAAAATAGATGATTATATCCGAAACAGGAAAACAATTGAAAGGCTTCCAACAAAATTCATACACACAATTGACAATTCAACCACGAACATGTACGTGCATGTGGCTGGAGACATACTTACATGCATGGGCTGGCAGCATTTGCATGCATGTATTTTGTCCCATGAGCTAATATCTACGCACAGTAATGAATGTCTAGGATAGAATCACAAATATATTTAGCTCTGTCACGTATATTTTTTGGTTTGTACGGTTATTTCGGTTAACAAAAAGTCAAAACCGAATTAATATTTATAAATTCGGTTAATCAAATTTACCAACCGAAATTAGTTTCGGCTAATTCGGGTTCGGTGTATTCGGTTTCGGTTCCGATTAATTCGGTTTTGATGTTCAGTTTCGGTTTTTTATGCCCACCCCTAACCTAACAAGTCCTTAGATTGAGGCAAGAGAGGGTACTACAATCATCAAGTCATACAAACTAATACATGATCCCATCTTTGGTATTTATGTAGTGATTCCCATCATCATACTTCATTATCTGAGCAGGGAAAAATAGCAAGAAAGGATTGCATACCCCTTTGATCATTAGGCATTAGTGGCAGGTTTTAGAGAGATATTTCATCAAATATATGAATAATATCTAGTTTAAATGTGGACGGGGATGGCTATATTTCACGGCCATCAACCTCCCCAAGCTTAAACTTGATCGTCCTTGAGCAAGAAAACCAAAATCAAAAGGGAACTCAACATTTAAACTAAAATAATGATATGATGATCTTACTCATGATTAGTAGTCTTATGTTTCCTCCACTTTATTATGAAAAACTTTAGCATAGATAGAGTAATGGCAAGCATATCATACGGGTTTCATGAATCCTTATAGCGCAGCACAATTATTATAAGCATGGATGATTCAAAAAGAGTAAACTTTATTCCATGTCATGTAATTAACTCATAGGCTTGCCTTTGAACAATAAAGTGTAATCATGTAAAATTAAGAGTGTGAGAGTTTGTCATGAAAAGCATGTATACTAGAGTATCTCAATTATCCTACATCAATAAATCAAGACTTTTCAAGAACTACTTTTTTATTCATTGTCCTTCAAGAATTTCAGTTCTTAAGTAATTGAGAGCATGCCAAAAAAAATTCATTAGTTTATCGGGCTGAGATGGACACTCGTGGCATCACTAAGGTTTTTGTTCCTTTTGCATAATGATTACTCATATCAGCCAGAGGAGGGATTCCATCATGTTATAGCTACCCGGAAGTACCAAGAATCTTACCCATTATAGCATTGCTGCTACAAATTTTTAATCAACTCATAGCCGAAATCTAGGAGTTTCCTCCATGAAGATCGTTCGTAGGCCAGCAGAGTTGTTGGCATCCCATGAAGTTTGACACACATAAAGCTATATCATTCTTATGATTTAGAAGTCAAACTTTCGCATGCTCACAAAAACCGCTAACATTAATTCAATTGAACAAATCTTTTCAAAGAGAGCTATCAAGTCAATCATTATTTTCTGTGGTGTCGAGTGTCTCTAGGAATAAGCTTTCAAGAATAAACACTACAACACCCAAGTCTTCAATTTGTGAGATTTTTTCTTATTTCAATTTGTTTAGCAAATTTTTAGGCAAGACTTGGTTAACTACAAGAGCTGGAATAAAACGTACCCAGTTAAATACCCATGCAAAAGAAATTCACTACAATATAGAGACTCACTCCAATGATATAACATATCAACATTACTAATAACTAGCATGGGTTTCTCAAACTTCAAAAGTGGGAAGTCATAAGGCATACCTCTCATGTTTGGTTCCACTTCTATCTTCCCTTTTTATTTGTTTCTTGGAAATTCGAAGCCAATCACTCTTCTGCAAATCAACGAGAACTTCGAGGTGGAAAGAAAAAGAGAGAGGGAAAATAAAGATAAACGGAGAAATACTTTTGTGGTTTTTGAGAAGGGGGATTAAAGAATAGAAAATTGGCGGCAAAGCCTGGCTTGAAAATCTCCAAAAAAATAAGATAAAGGTGTTGGGGAAACCAACATGAGTGCTTATAAACTCAAATAAAAGCATAACCTCGAAAATAAGATAAAGCAAATGAAAACTAAAATATAAAATAGATAGAAAACCTCCCCAAGCTTAGGCTTTTGCAAGCCCTCCAAATCACTATGGTGGGAGGGAAAGTTTGTAACTCCAGTCCACAAATTGAGTTGAAAGGTTACTTGTTTCTCGGAGGTTCAGGGCGAGATTGTGCATTCCCTCCACACTTCCTCCAAGTTAATGGAAATCTTGATATGTAGCGAACCGATTTGGCGGCTGCTGCTCCTGATGAGGGACTTCTTGCTCCTCCTCTTGGTCCTCATCCTCCTATGGAATATCCTCCTTGGGTTGGTGTTACTCAACCTGCAAGTCATAAAGCACACGCCCTTCCTCGATAGAGAAAATATAATTAGGCAAAGGAGCAGGGTAGATACTCCTAGCTCCAGCAATATGCAGATAATAAACACCACATCTCCTAGTAAGCATTCCACAAGCCCTCAAAGTAGATTAACCAAAACGTCGCTCACCTAGCACCGACTGTAACTCACCTAGGTTGATGCCCAATGCATTGGCAAGCACAGTGATGACGCCTCCATGAGTGGTTGGTCCTTGGCTTTGGTGGGATTGGTACTCCAAGTAGCGCACAAGTATTGCGCCCAAGTGAAGTGACAAGTTGTCATAGTTGAAAGCATCTTTTGCGAGGACTAAGATGTCCTCCTCGTTGAGTCTTGTAAAGTTATTACGCACCTGCAAGGTGTTAGCAATAACATAGAATAAATAGTGAATAACAGGATGTTAAATATTCTTCCCTATGCTAACTCTAGAAGTAAGACTCATTCTATTATAACAGAGTTCAGGGGAAGGTTCCATGTTGGTAAAAGCTATGTGTGGAGCATTAGTATCATTGTTAGGTAAATCAAAACAATTGCACCATTCATCAAGTGTTAGAGAATAATTATTGTTCATGAGTCGGAAATAAATCTTATCCTTCCCATGCCATGCCTTAACGGTGCTTTGCAAAGAGCTAAGAAATTCAATGGTTAACCGGCGATAGGTTGGTGCATCATGGAATACAAAAGTTTGCAGGCCAACTCTATTGCAAAGTAAATTAAAATCATCAGAAACACCAAGTTGGTTCAAAGTAACGTGGCAAGCCCACTTGGTTGCCTTGACTTATCGGTTTTTGATCATGTTGAAATAATCACGGTGGGATTTATTCTTGAATAAAATCCCCATGCATTCTTGAGCTGCAGCCTGAGAAGAACTAGCTGCGGCAAAAGCACGTGTCTGGCTCCTCGTTTTCATCTTCTAAAAATAATAAAATTGACAAATATAATTTTTTTTATCCAACAATAATAGTCATAGCATAATCCTCATCATAGCACACTAAAGAATCTCCTCAACATATTAATGTAGGCAAGATAATCATGGCAATTGTTCAAATATAAGTCTCACCTTAGTTTGATAATGATAATAGATCAGAGATGAGTTTGCAAAAAGGAATTGGAGGATCGAAGGATAAACATACCGTAGATCACTTGTGTGCAAGGAATTCGAACGAAATCAAGTAGGGGTGAAGATCCATTGAGGTTTTGAGAGAGTTTGAAGGTAGAAGATAGAAAAAAGGATTGTGTTTTTGATGATGTTTTGGGTACCTCCCCGAGCGTTTAAGTGGTCAGACGCAACTAGACGACGGGAACAGGGCATTCCAGACGTATAGTTGGTCTCACAGCAAAATTTTAGGGTTTCCTAGGGTTTCTGTCCGGCGGCTATAACTATACGGTGATAACTATACGACCGGAACTTTTGTTCCCGCCGTATAGTTATTCGTCAAACCTTCTGTACTCTGGGATGAAAAATTGTTGATGGGTAACATAACTATACGGCCGCAACTATACGACGGGAATTTTTATTCCCGTTGTATAGTTGGTCGTTAACCTTTCTATACACATCAAAAAAATTCTATTTCTTCGTAGATTACTTTTTAGACTGAAACTTAGCGAAACACCTTGTTTTGACGGAAAAAAGACAGACTAAAATTTCGACCAACTATGGCATATATAAAACAGGAACTTTTAGTACCGCTGAATCTCTTCCTCTCACTAGAGTTTTCTAGGACTCTTTATTTATACAAAACTTAAACTAAAACTTAAAAATTTAACCCAAACCTTTATTTCTCATGGGTTGCCCGGTGATATTTTATGGTCAATAGCTTGACCTTGATATCGTTCCCTTAGGCCATATGAGTGGAACACCCACTCTGAAGTAATTGGCCTTCAAAGTGATGGCATCCTTATCATCTTGCTTGGCTTTCTTTTTCCTGGGGAAATGAATAACAAAAGGATCCCGTGAAGGCAATTGAAGCTTCATGTTCCCTTCATGCAGATTAATCAAAGCCTTAATAGTTCTTAAGAAAGGGCGGCCTAATATGATAGGGGTAGTAGCATCTTCAGGCATGTCAACAATAACAAAATCAATAAGAGCAGGACAGCCTTTAATGTAAACTAAAGTATTTTCCTTTATGCCTACTGCTTGTTTATAGGTAGAATCTGCTAGATGTAATTTCAGTTCGATGATTTCAAAAGAGCAAATATTTAACTTGTTAAAAAGACTCTTCGGAATTGTTGAAACACTTGCACCTAGATCACATAGTGCAGCTATTTCATTAGTCCCAATTTTAATCTTAATGGTAGGCTCAAATATATCATCTAGCTTAACAGGCAATTTTTCAGCAATTTTCTTGTATTCTTCTTCAAGCTCACGTACCTTAATTGCTACCTGGTTAACAAAGTGTTGATACATGGCTTCTTCATTTACTTCACTTACTGGAATCTTGACATTGATCCTTTTTACGAGATCTTCAATAGTGTAGTTTGGTGAAGGAGCATTGCTATAATCAAGTACTCCGGGCTCCTCCCTTTGGATTCTTATCATCTTGAGCTCTTCAACTGGATTGGGCTTAGCTTTACCTGCAAATTTTGCTAGAATGAGAGTTTGAATCTCGGTTATCTTACCTAGCTATGCCTCAACGATCCTTGTTCTTTCTTGGAGGGCCTGCAAATCATTTCTCAAACTAACAGCTTGGCTAGATAATTTACCAAGCATAGCATCATGATTCTCCGTAATTTTGACTAGAATATTGTTTTTCTCATTTTGTGAGTCCATAAAAGCTTTAAGAGTTTCTTGGAGACTAGTATTGCTTGATGCCATATTATTATTAGAGCTACCTACTGGACTAGAGTAATGTTTCTGAAAGTTTGGATTATAATTCTTCTTCCAAGCAGGGTTATAGTCATTATGAGCTACCAAGTCTACTTCTTCAATAGTTGGTTCTAGAGTAGTTCATACCAGGGTTTCCTTACCTTTAATGGCTAATATAAGATCATCCAACTTAGCATTGAGTTCTTCATTCTCTTGTGGTGTTATGGAGTTCACCTTCTTAGTGTTTGATCTTTCCACATGCCATTGGGCATGGTTGTCCTGCATATTGTCTAGTAGCTGCTTTGCTTCGGTAATTTGCTTACCCATAAATGTTCCTCTAGCTATAGTATCTAGCATAGACTTAGAAATAGGGTTAAGAGCATAATAAAATAAATGGAGAATTAACCAATCTTCCATCCCATGGTTGGGACAGTTTCTCATGCATTCTTTCATTCTCTCCCATGCAAGCGCTAGTGGCTCACGCTCTTCCTGTCTAAAACCAGTAATATTAGATCTGAGTTGCATAGTCTTTGCAGGTGGAAATAATTTAGTCATAAATAAAGAAGTACATTCCACCCATGATGAAATATCATTTCTAGGCAAAGATAGCAACCATTATTTTGCTCTTCCTCTAAGAGAGAAAGGAAATAAGCGCAATTTGACCGCATCGGGGTCAACATCTTTAATGCGCATCATATCACATATTTCAGTGAAAGTATTCAAGTGCATACCTGCATCTTCTACAGCAGAGCCTCCAAATTGATTCTGTTGAACCAAACTTAAATAGTGGGGCTTAATTTCATAATCTTCAGCAGTAATTGTTGGCTGAGTAATAGGAGTACGCAAATAATCATTGTTAGGAGTTGCAAACTCTCCAAGCTTCTTTTTAGCCATACTTCCTATGTTTTTGTATTTTCTTACACAAGTATTAATGATGATAAAGCAAGAATTAAAAAGACTAACTTTTTTTTGGTTTTTCAAATAAAAACTAAAAGCAAACTAACAAAACTAAAAACAAGAATTGAAAACTAGCAAGGTTCCTACTAACCTCACCAGGGTAGCTATTGCTTCCCTGGCAACGGCGCCAGAAAAAGGGTTGATACCTTTGATCCGGATTACGGATGTAGTATAACTCCTTTTTCCTAGTAGACCTAGGTTTATCGAATCCCCGGGAAGCAGAAAGCAAAGTGATATTACCTTAATGGACCTTCGAGAGTTTTTGAATTCCTATTGTGTTTTCACCGGACCAAGAGTTTGCGATCTTGTTGTTGTTGATGATGATGGAGAGAGAGGGCCTAGGATCTTCGGTTTTCACCAGTAGTCGTGCAAAACATCTTATGGTAATAATAGATGATAATAATAAAGTACTCATGTAATTGTTAGAGCAAGATAATTATATGTGGGAAGTGCATCCATAAATGTTATCACCTCCACAACCGCTTATGGCAATAACCTACTAGTCTCATCCATGGAAGAAAGAAAACTAATTATATGCATAGTGATGTCACCGTTAATCCCAAGTAAGTTCCTCACATACAGCCGTACTACCCTATCTGTCACTGGGGTTCCTATCCTACAGATCAGTCGTTACTCACACTCCCTTTACCTGGATCAATCCTCGGGGTCTTGGGTACCTGACAAGTCCTTAGATTGAGGCAAGAGAGGGTACTACAATCGTCAAGTCATACAAACTAATACATGAGCCCATCTATGATAAATAACACGCACAAAAGCTACATGGTTGGGCCGAAGCCCTTAGCCCAAGGAGAATTACTCACACATAGAGATGAAATCGACAATCATAAACATTGTAATAGAGATCATAGAGTTGATAAAAAATAGTCTTATAATGTCGCCAATTGGAGATGATATATACTATTACAAATGATGGAAGATGGCTATGGTGGTGGAGAAGGGTTTAGAGGTTTAGATCTAGATCTATTCCTCTGGCGTGACAGCAGGGAGAGTTGAGGATTAAAGAAGCGATGTTGTGGAGTCGGGGGCATTTCTCGTTGCCAAAAGACTCTTTATATAGGGGTCCCTTCATGAAAGTTGTTCTATTTGACCTAATGAGATTGGTACAAACTATACGGCTGCAACTATACGGTGGCGGGCCGTATAGTTGCCCGTTAAACTTGTAGTGATCTCTTCACGGATCCTGGTTTCTTTGGCATGTTGGAAATCTCATATCTTTGTCATTTATGTAGTGATTCCCTTCATAATACGTCATTATATGCGCAGGCAAAAATAGCAAGAAAGGATTGCATACCCCTCTAATCATTAGGAATTAGTGGCAAGAAATAGAGAGATATTTCATCAAATATATGAATAATATCTAGTTTAAATGCAGTCGTGGATGGCTATATTTCATAGCCATTAGTTACTAACTTGGAACCGACATATTTTTTTAGATGAATCTATGAAAAAGAACGGAGCTGCTAGAAAGTTTAACGACCAACTATACAGCGGGAGCAAATTTTCCAGCCGTATAGCTGTGGTCGTAAAGTTTCCAGCCATCGAAAGAATTCCGCGAAGAAACTACAGAAAACTTAACGACCAACTGATGACCCACAAGTATAGGGGATCGCAACACTCTTCGAGGGTTGTATAACCCAATTTATTGATTCGACACAAGGGGATCCAAAGAATACTTATAAGCCTTAACAACTGGGTTGTCAATTCAGCTGCACCTGGAAATAGTATTGCTCACAATAGATTATTAGTAGCAACAGTTTTGTAGTAGCAATATCAAAGTAACAGCAGCAGTAAAATAAAGGCAGTAGTAACAATAGTAGCAAGCAGTAGGGTTTGAGTGCGGTAGGCATAGGGATGGATGGACGGGCGTTTCATGGATGAGACTATTCATATAACTTCAAGATCTAGGGCAATTGCAGATAAATAAGATAAAGCATCCAAGTACTAAACAATCATAGGAATGCGTTCCATATATAGTCATGCGTGTTTGCAATGAGAACTTGCACAACATCTTTTGTCCTGCCAGCATGTTGCTGCGGGGCCTCAAGGGAATCTACAGGCAATTAAGGTACTCCTTTTAATAGAGCACCGGAGCAAAGCATTAACAATGCATGAACACACCTAATCCTCAGATCACAGCCATCCCCTTCGGCTGTCCCAATTTCTGTCACTTCGGGGCCTTTGGTTCCGGACAATGATATGTGTACACAACTTGCAGATAAGATCACAAACAATACTATCATCATGAACCAATAATAAGTTTAGATCTGAGATCATGGCACTCGGACCCTAGTGACAAGCATTAAGCATAACAAGTTGCAACAAAGTCAAATAGAACTAATGAAGATACTAGGCATCATGCCCTAACAATCTTATTCAATTACATGATAGATCTCATCCAATCCCTAACATCCCCATAGCCTACAGTAGGGGATTACTCACTCATGGATGGGGGAAACATGGATGGTTGATGGAGAGACGTCGGCGATGATGATGGCGATGATCTCCTCCAAATCCCCATCCCGGCAGGGTGCCAGAACGGAGTTGCTGGTTCCGAATCACGGTTTATGGTGGTGGCGGCGCAGCGGAACTCTCCCTGGAAAAATGTCGAACACCCCGTCGTTTTTAGGTCAGAAGGCTTTATGTAGGCAAAGAGAGAGGCCGGGGGGTGCCCGAGGTGGCCACACCCCTCCCAGGCGCGGCCTGGCCTGGCCCGCGCGGCCAGGGGGTGTGGGCCCCTCGTGGCCCTCCTCCGTATCATCTTCTAGCTCCCTGAGTCTTCTGGTAAAATAGGAGTTTTGGCATATTTTCCGGTATTTTTCCTAAAAGTTGATTTTCTGCACAAAAACTAGACACCAAAGCAATTCTGCTGAAAACAGCGTCAGTCTGTGTTAGTTGTATCCAAATCACACAAGTTTAGACGAGAAACAATATAAAAAGTGTTCGGGAAAGTAGATACGTTTTGGATGTATCAACTCCCCCAATCTTATCTTATTGCTTATCCTCAATCAATTCCGTTGAAAATTGAGTGCGATAAAAGAAACTTTCAGGAACATATTTGCTTCATATGATGTAAATATTCTCAGCACATGAGTAGATACTTAGACAATTCATAATAAGGAGTATGCAACTAAGTCTACTCAATAGTCATTGCAGTCTATGAAGAGATTCCAACTCAATAATAATTAGCATGAAACATAAACATGAGCAACATTGCAATGCTCATAAGAAGGTATGATAGAGTGGTATCTCGCTTGCCTTTGATTATGGAGCAAAACATAAATGCCAAGGCACCTCTAAAGTTCAAGTGAATACTAGAAGTAAAGATATCAAAGATACAAGCATAAAAGTTATAACATAATTAACCAAGTTTGAGACAAGCACATTACACTAAGAATGACAACTATGCTCTCAAGAAGGTGCTCATTGAATAAGTGGTGACTCAACAAGGAAGTGAAAAGGTTTTGAAAAGTTTGAAAGGCTTCCAGATGCTAAAAGTGTGGTACTCGTTAGCTTTGAGCTCTCATTGCCCCTATCATAGGCATCTTTAAATGGTTAAGTTTAAAGTGAGGTCCAATTTGAGTTATATTCTTGACAGACCATAAACTGGAAATCTCATGTCCCTTGAGTACGAGCGCCTCTCATCATGCTACTCAACTTTAGTTACCGACAAGCTCTTGTCATTGTAAATACATGTGTATCATAGAGAACCAACAACGGGGTACCCCTTGCCCAATGATATAGGAGCTATCCCATATCAAAATGACAAGGCAAGCAGACAATGAGCATCTCAGCAATCTTCTTATTTACCATGGGAAAATGGTGCTTTTTTCTCTCTTTCCTCTTTTTGTATGTCTCTCTTTTTTATAAGAAGAATGCTTCATAGATTGCTCACTATAGTTATGTTGCAAGTTTCCACCATGATTAGGCATGGCTTAGGCTAGCGGACCAGGCGTTTCTCTAACACATATACATAACTCCATGGACTTACAAGCTCCCCTTTTATTTCACACCGAAGACATCCGTAAACAAAAGAGCATGATACCAATGGGATAATATTTACAGGTGTTGAAAGCGTTCCCCGTGACAGCACGGTTTTGCTAACTCCCAGCCTATAATTTGCAAGCATATAACTTTCATGGACAGTCACAATGGTTCAGGTTTGTTAAGTGCAAGAAAATAAAGTGTGCCATCAAGTTCGTGAGAGCTTTACTAACTAACTTTCTCATAACAAGCAAACATTTATTTGGAAGAAAGCGAGGCATAATAAATATGCACGGAATAGCAAATGATGCTACTAGGTAGGTATGGTGGACACTTTTGACAATATTGGTTTTGGGAGTTGGATGCACAAGTAGATCTCATACTCAGTGCAAGTGAAGGCTAGCAATAGAGAGGGAGCGACAAACGAGAGAGCAATAACTGTTATAATCATGCTTGCAACAAAACAGAATTAATTATGGCATAGAAGTGATACAAAAACTCTGAGGCAAAATAAATCATCGAGGCTTAACTGACTTTGGTTCAGTCATATGCATTCATGAGCATGTGCCAAGTCGATTCAAATGAAACAACTAGAGGAGGATACCACAATGTCATACCATGTTATGAATAGAATGATGCAAGCAAACATTCAAATGACATGCTATAAACTATTAGCAAGCTGGAGCTAATCACAAGAGAGCAAGAACTACTAAGCATCCATAAATAACATACACCTTACATGAACAGACTAAGCATGCCCACAATGATGAGTATATATACAAAAATGAAGACAAATAGAGTTCATTACCAGCCTCTTACCACACCTCGAGTTGTCATAAATCATCATTATTGCCTTTCACTTGTGTGGCTTGAATAATAGCATGAAACAAAACTCCACTGAGGACCGTTGAACCATGCAATGAACTTCACAAAACCAAAGAAGAACAACAAATATTTTTGGGTTTTCTATTATTAAAGAAAGCACTCGAAGCAAAACAAAGCAAAATCTTTTTGGATTTTTCTTAATGCAAACCAACGCTAAAAAGCAAAGAAACAAGCCAAGAGAAACAACGAAAAAAAATTGGTCTTTTTGTGTTTTTGAAAGCAGAAACAAAAACTAAAAAGAAAGCGAAACATGGATATAAAAAGTGCCGACAGAACATGATATGTAGATGAGTGTGATGTCGGTATACCACCCCCCAAGATTAGGCTTTTGGCCTAAGTGGAGATCAATCTCATCCTGGCCAAGAAGGAGTGCCTCCATAATGTGACGAAGAGGCCCCTTCGTCCCGGTACATGCTCAAGGAATCCCCTGTGTAGTGCACAGAGTGGTCATAAAAGGGTGTGTCCCCTGGAAGCGCTCGTGGAAACCACACACGCATAGCTGATCGTCCATCTCCTCCTTAGAGCATGACCAAGGCCCCGTGCAAATACTGAACAAAGTAGTTTGTGGCAACGGAATTTCCCTCTCGTCACCGTCAGTAAACATCATCCTATAAACTAAACTCTCAAGGCTAGAGCTAGTAGTAACAAAGTGATGCGCTTTCATGGCAGCAAGATCAAGCCTCTGTGGAGCCAATATTGTATCATTCGGATCAACAAAAAGTTCTAAGGCAGCAACTACACATGCAGTAATAATTCCCCCCATAAATGGGTCCTCTAGCAGCTAGGAGACGAGCAATGAGAGAACTAAAATTATACCTGGTTTCATTGTTGAGTGCAGCAGCTAGAAAGGCCAAATGATAGTTAGAAATATTGCTAGTGTTCTCCCTACCAGGAATGCTAGTGGCAAGATAATAAGCAAAATATCTGAGAGCTAGGAGTTGAATATTCCTTATCTTCCCGCGTTGGTCTGTGTGGTCATCATCATTTGTTACCCCGCAGTAGAGCTCCAACAAATCAGCGGGTTGAGCTTGAATCTTCTTCACCGTCCCAGCCATGCCAATACATATAATGATGCAAAATTTCTTCAATGTCATGGTGATAGGCCTATCATAGATTTTGAATGAAACATCTGTCCTGGAAGGGGTGTTAGTGAAAGAGAAACTCTCCACAAAAGCTTTGGTGAGCAAAGCATATTGCTCACTCTCATCCTGCATATAATCGGTTAGTCCAACCCTCCGAACAAGAGTTAGGAAATCATCAAGAATCCCTGTAGCTTGCAAAAAGGGAAAACAAGGGACGGTATAAGGGTGTGGATCCCCCTCATCTCCCTCGTTGCCAAAGCACAGTGCAATAAGGTCCTCATTGTATGATGGCCTAGATAGAGAGGATGATCTCGAAGGCCTTGTCCTCCTAGGTGCATCACTTTCAAACACTTCTCCAAAGGTGTGGTTGTCCATGACCCTTTTTTCAGAGAACAATCCCTCCAAAAATTAGCAACAAAGAAGGGGTGAGCAAGGAGATCGAAATTCGGGAGCAAGAACAGCAGGAACTCGAGCTTGAGAAAGTTTTCTGGTGTTTTTCGGGAGAGAGAAAGAAGTGGCTGGAAGGAGGCATCTTGGAGGGCCAGGGGTGGGCCACACCCAGGCTAGGCGCCACCTAGGGCTGGCCGTGCCACCAGGGGGTGTGCTGGCCTGGTGGGTCCCCCTAGGCCAATCCAGGTGCCCCACTGCCCCTTTTCGAGGAAAAAATTAATATGAATTTTCTGGAATTTTTTGGGAAACTTTATTTTTGGCCAATTTTCAGGTAATGAAAATTGATTTTCTCGCAGAAAAAGATTTTTGAAAGACACAAAAATCAAACCAAAACCAAAACTACAGAAGTTCTAAGACACTCTAAAAAGCAAGGAACTAACAAAACTAAGACGAACAAGACAAAGAGCAAAGATTGGAATGGAGAAAGATAAAAGTGAGCAAGTATAACTATCATCGAATTGTCGACAAGTACGCCATAGGGGGTCCTAGTGGTGTTAGAAGGATGGGGTGTGAGACGTCGGATGTTCTAGGAGCGGTGAGCACAAGTTTACCCAGGTTCAGATCCGACTGCGGTGATCGGATCCTACTCCTGCTAGCAACCCAGTAATATATTGGCGTAAGCCGGATGTTACAGAGGATTACAAGAGAGGTTCACATGTACGAGTTGGTTGTGGTTGTGTATCGAGTTGTTTCCCTAAAGGCTCCCATAGGGCCGGTTTATATAATCACCGGGACCTAGGGTTAGAGGGAGAGACCTATCCGGCTACGTTATAGAGTCGGTAACTATGTACTGCTTGGACTACAAGTAATACTACAGGCCTAAGTCGGTAACTCTTATGGGCCTTGTCATAGCCGGAACTGGCTCCCCCTCTTTCTCTGACTGGGCCGCCCGTGAAGCAAATCTCAAACCCATTGGTGGGCCACCCTGATCAGCGAGTACTGTGGGTACACCCGGAAAGTATATCCCCAACAGTAGCCCCCGGAA
The DNA here is from genome assembly GCA_916181665.1 of Avena sativa. Classification (NCBI taxonomy): domain Eukaryota; kingdom Viridiplantae; phylum Streptophyta; class Magnoliopsida; order Poales; family Poaceae; genus Avena; species Avena sativa. Next base: position 121,096,978 of record OV702297.1, on the reverse strand, counting down.
GTCTCCAAGATCTGAAGTCAGATAAATCGTCTAGCTTGATGGTTCCTTCGTCTTGAGAATCTTGAAGGGTTCCCGAAAACTTCTTTCATTGATGTAGGATTCCGAGTCAATCAAGTCAGATATATTTTGCTCTGACCTTGATCTTTTCCTTGCTTGATTTAAAACATAATCCAGATTTTACAGCGACGTGCTGACTAACAACTTTACAGGCTAGGTCCTATCACTGACAGGATTTCCATCAGCATGACCGTTGGTGGGTCCGTTCTTTATAGAACAAAACGCCATTTCAATGCCTGCGTGAAAATTGAGGAGGCGGAGAAGTCGCGAGGAAGCTAACTCCCCCTTTCCTATACGTGTGGCTATATTCGCGCGTCTCACCGAACGAATCTTGACACAAAGACAAATAAAGAGGAGAGAAAACCCTTCTTCTTAGATTCATCTCTCCATCGATTCATTCATTGCTTCCTCGTACTCCTCGAGCTCTCCGCACCAGTTCTCATCTGCACACCGTTGAAAAAAATCTCTCCTTCCCACCACCAGCCTTTCTTCCTCCAAGATCTATGGCATCTACCTCAACCTCTAGAGCGGCAGCGGCGGGTTCGTCGGCGGCGAAAGAGAAGAAGATGTGGGGTCTTTGGATCCCCATCGTCATGGATACCGCGGAGCTCCAAGTCATGGAGGATGAGGGGTTCATCATCGCCGGCGCGTGGCGGAGTGCCTCTGGAAATATCGTCCCCGCGCCGCTTGATGGCGAGAGGGTGATGTTCTGCACTCACGTCGACCGTGGCCTCAGCTTGCCACCGTCGGACTTCTTCGTCAAGGTCCTCAACCATTATGGTGTGCAACTCCATAATCTTCCTCCCAACTCTTTGCTCGAGCTTAGTGCTCATGCAGCTCTGTGCAAGGGGTTTCTTGGCATTAGGCCAAGTCTCACCCTTTTCCGGTACTACTATGGTACTCGGAAGAATTCCATCAGTGCCGGTGTACCTTATGTCACCGGCACTCTTAGCTTAGTCCTTAGGAGGAATTGAATCTATCCTAGGATTAACGCTAGAGAGTCCGTCAAACGCTAGGCTGGAACTTTCTTCTATCATAAGGATATTCCGGCTCCAGGAAAGGCAGAAGGTCTTCTGGTGTTCGTCAACGGCGCCGCTCCCCACCAAGATTCATGGGACGCGGAGGCGCCGGAGCTATCAGATATTTTGATCCTTGCCAAAAGGCGGATCGAGTATTTGATTAAGCATGAGGGACTCCGTGTATCCGGCTTGATACACTGCTAGCTGGAGCGCCGGATTCAGCCTCTCTAGCATCACGGAGATCGCCTAATGCACCAGATCACGAGCGACAAGAAGGACAAGATGACGGTCAGTTCTAGCTGGCTCGCGCCAAAGGATTACAAGACCCTCATGCAATATTTGATCAAGGAAAGAGTGGAATGCAAAGTTCCTGAAGTTTCCCTGAAGATGTATACGACCAACCGTCCTCTGACTCCGGTAAATATTTTGACTCTGCTTTTGCGTTTCGTTGTTCTTTTCGGTTCTTTCTCCGACTCTATTTTCATCGATGCTTTTCAATTTTGTCAGCTCGAGAAACTCTCCAAGTCAGAGCTAGCTCCACTAGAGGGCTATGCTTCAGACGACCCGGAGGCGACGGAGGATGATGAGGTGCAAGAACTTGCCGCCCCTGCCTCCAAGAAGCGCAAGGCGAAGGAAGTTGTTGTTGCTGGTAGCCAAGTGCTGCCAGTAGTTCAAAAGTAAGCACCTCACCTTTCATTTTTAGTACTCGTGTACCTTTATTTATTTCCAGAGCACACCTGATTTTTAGGATTTTCGTGTTCTAGAGCTAAATCAGTGTTGAGAGTAAGATAAATCCGGACAGCAAGCCGGGCAAGCAGCTGCGTCAGCAGAAGCTTGTTATCTCCCCTGTTGTGCTGCCGTCGACCCCATCCACTACTCCATCAGCACAGGGAGCTTCTGCTTCCCCTGATGCTGGCAAGATCTCTAAATCCATGGTCACCATTGATGACCAGGCAACTAAAAAGGGTGAACTCATAAAGGGTAATGATCCCATGGTAATGACCACAGGAATGGTGGATACGGTGGTTGACTCTGCTGTTCCTGGCCTGATGTCGGGGGGATAACCCCTGGTAGGGTCACAGGGGGTAAAACACAGCCCAGCTTGGCTTACGCCGAGTGAAGAAAGAACCAGGCCGAGTAAGTACAGCCGGGTAATAGGATCGTATGCGGCCGACATATAAACTATGTCGGCCCGTATAAGACAAAGATGTTAACCTTGCAGGAATCAACGAGCCGAGTCTCACGAGGAGGGGTCGAGTTAGATAGGATGTGTGGCACCTTTCCGAGTGAGGTTCAGGAGGGACCATAGTAAAGCATGGTCAAAAGAGAAGGGCGACACCGGGTGACACAAAAGGAGGCGGGTGACGCCCAAAGCAAGGGTTGACATACAAAGGTACTGCGTGACGCCAAAGGAACAGGAGGTGACGTACCTGAAGACTGTTAGCTGTCTAGCTTTATGTAATGGGCTACTAGGCTTAGGGCAAGCCCATGACCCGGCCCACACAGTAAGGACCAGGATCCAAACAGTAACCCTAGAACCCAAAGGGATGTAGCCTAGCTAGCCTCGCCTATATAAGGAGGGGCATAGCTATAGTAGAAGGAGGTTGGACCAAATAGGTAACTAGTGCACAGAACACTAGTTCGTACAGCTTGAGGAGCACTTGTAAACTTCTAGCATCAATAAAATTCCTAAGTGTGGAGAGTTTTTCTTGTTCTTCATGCATGGCAAGGCCATGCACTCCCTCCCTAGTGACCACAAGCACCCATTCGGCCCCCAACTTAAGCCTACCCATGGCATCTGCCGTGACACCACCACGACAGTTGGCGCCCACCGTGGGGCAGAAGCAGGTGCTTGATGGAGTCTTCATCCGGACGGGCAACATCATCGCCAAGACCGGAGAGCGAGTCTACTCCAGCCTCATCCAGAGGTTTGGAGCGCTCAACTTCGTCAGCGACAATGCGGGATGCTTTGGGACCAAGTCGTTCCCTAGGGGCGGTCGCTTCATCAAGTTCGGCGAGCACCAGGTTTACGTCGCAGTGCGCGTGGAACGCGCGTATCTGGAGCGCATCATCCTGGTGCCGGATCCACCTGTGGTTCCTGCCGCGGGAAAACTTCACCAACTCATCTCCGTTGAGGTAATGATGACAGCTCCTAACCCAACAGCATCCCTAGTAGTTCCAGTGGTGAATGAGGATCCTAAGGGAGGAAATCATGAGGAAACGCCAAGGGATGCAAGAACAGCAAAGGCACCCCTAGAAAATCCAGAAAACATAGCCATGAGTAAGAGAGCTAAAGAGCTGCAGGAGGAAATAGACAAGTTAGCGCAGCCAGTAGCGCAAGCGGCTGACCCAGCGCGTGTGCCGGCCGAATTGGAGGAGGCCGGGATAAGAGTTCTAGAAAAAGCAAAGGAGTTAGCACAGTTACAGCAAGATGTGTATATCACAATCCGAGAGCTCAACTCGGCAAATCGAGTCAAGGGCGAAAAGACCCGGCTTGATGCATCAAGATTAAGGGGAAGAAACCTCAATGAGGAGCTAGCGGATGCAGCATCAAAAATAACACGAGAGAACAGCAAAGAAATAGCCATGCGGCCGACATACAATACAGCAGCAGCTAACCTGCGAGCCACAGAAGCAGCAATGGCAGAGCTAACCCATTTGATGGGTGAAGCGAATAAAAGACAACAAGAGAGAGTCAATAAACTGGTAAGAGTAGCTAGCATGTTAAATGAAGCATACTACAGGGCGAATCCGGTTATAGCAAGGAGGTCACAGCTGGTTCATTCGGCAACTCCTGTCCCGGCACGATCAGCAGGTCATACGGCATCCTCACTCGGAGCGGCGCTAAGACAGAAAAAAGAAAAGAGTGTGGATTCAGGGAGGAACAAGCAAATGATCACCTATGACCAGGCAATGGCTCAGGGAAACCCAGCGCATGCACAGGGAACAAGAAGGAATAATGCCCAGGGAAATGAGAACCAGGAAAATGTAGGCCGAGAGAGGAAAGAAGGGCAAAGGAATGACAATGGAAGGAAAAATTTTGCGCCTCAACCTAGGCGTGGAGCTCACTCGACGGGAGGAGGAAATCCAGCACCGAATGATGCTCCAGCTCAACCCGAAAGAAGACAGCAAAGCGCGGGAAAAGCAGTACAACATCCTGCTAACCCGAACACAAACAGATACAATGATGGTTACTCGGCGATGGTGAACGACGGGTATGAATTGTCGGATCACGCATATCAAGTGATGGGGGCCAGACTCGGAGGCGGAAACCTTCAGCCAGATGATGCAAGGCTGAAGCTTGACCGAATAAATATGGCAGAACTGATCGAGTCGCAAGGTCCACCATGCTTTGGCCCAAGGATCATGAAGGAGCCACCTGTACCAAATTTCCAACTAGCCAGAGAAACAAAAACTTACGATGGAAGCACAAAGCCAGAAGACTGGCTCATGTATTATGGAACTGCTGTGAAAATTGCGCAGGGAAACTTGAGATGCGCAGTACGATATGTACCGCAAATGTTAGAAGGACCAGCATGGGTATGGCTGAACAACTTGCCACCTGGAAGCATCAACAGCTAGATCGATTCGCAGGACGCATTTGTGAGCAATTTCATGAGCACCTACAAGAGGCTGAATCGCCCACAACAGCTAGCAGTGTGCAAGCAAAGGCCGAATGAGACAGACAGAGAGTTCCTCACAAGATGGTGCACAATGCGCAACTCTTGTGAAGGGGTAATCGAGTCGCAGGCAATCGCTTGGTTTGCACAAGGATGCAGACATGGAAGTGTGTTATGGCAAAGGTTATAGAGGGATATGCCGGCAAACTTGGCAGAAACAATAAGGATTGTTGACTCGTATGCGTTAGAAGATCCGACTCAGCTTCTGCTCATGTTGGCAGACGGGGTGACTGAGACTCAGATCTATGATGCTGCCGGGTCGCAAAGGCGCCAGGAAAGAGCCGAATATAGAAGCAAAAGAAGAGATGAAAGGCCAGACTACAGGTATAGTTCGACTCATGTTGCGTTCGTGAGTCAAGATCATCCAGATGCTGGAAGTAGACAACGTCAAAGGACAAGTGGACAACAGCAGTGGATACCAAAAAATGATGGCAAAAATCCATACGAACAAAGAAAGCAGTATCAGTACAGACAAAAGTATACCTATGAGATGATGCTGGACCAGTTGTGTAAATTTCACACGCCTAGTCCGACTAAGCCGGCAAATCACACAACAAGACAGTGCACTTTGTTTCATAAGGGGATAGAGTGGATTCACCAAGTAAGCAGCTACCACCACCTCCCCCTCCACCACTCACAGGAGGAAATACTCAAGCTATTGGAGCCGAGCATAGATATGAAAACAGGCAACAGAGGTATCATAATCAAGAAAGAAGGGAAGTTGTGCACCAGGTGCACAACCCAAGAGGCGATGACTCCCATGTCGGACATGGAACCAGAAATGAGTACAGAGAACATCACCAGAGCTACGTTGTTTTTGTCGCAGAGCTGAATGACAAAAAGAGTCAGCAGAGACAGATGATGGAAGTGAATGCCACAATGCCAGCAATTCCAAAGTACATGCATTGGTCTGAGCAAGAAATAACTTGGAGCATAAAGGATCACCCCAAGATCATGCCAACCCCAAGAGGTTATTCTCTAGTCTTAGATCCAACTTTCATGGGCCCTGATATCAATGTGAAATTTTCCAAGGTACTGATCGATGATGGCAGTACCATCAACATCATGTACAAAGATACCATGCTCAAGCTAGGCATTACCATGAACATGTTGGAGCCGACTAAGACAACTTTCCATGGCATTGTGTCGGGATTGTCTTGTGAGCCAATTGGCAAGATCTGGGTCGACATCTTATTCGGCAACAGAGAGAATTGTCAGACTGAAGCCATAGAGTTTGAGGTGGTTGACTTGGTCAGCTCATATCATGCCTTACTCGACAGGCCGTCTATGGCAAAGTTTATGGCTACTCCTCACATTGCTTACCTGAAGATGAAACTACCAGGTCCGTGTGGGGTGATCATAGTCGAAGGAGATTACAAAAGATCTATTGCTTGTGCCTTAGCCAGATCTTCACTGGCCGAGTCACTGTTCATAGCGCAGGAAAAGCATCAAATGTTGGAGGTGGCAGCATTGGCCAAATAAGCACAAATATCCATGCCGACACTCACTAATCCGCATGGCAATATATCATTCCAAGCCACCAAAGAGACCAAGAAAATACAAGTGGATGAGACTTTCCCAGAGCGCCCAGTTACCATTGGGGCTGGGCTAACCGACAAATAGGAAAGCGAGCTCACCAGCTTCCTCCGTGAGAATCAGGATATCTTTGCATGGTCCACACAGGATTTGCAAGGAGTTACGAGGGAGCTGGCTGAGCACTCTCTTCATGTAAGGCCAGATGCCAAGCCGGTGAAGCAACCCATCCGCCGCTTCGTCGAAGATAGGAGAAAAGTGATAGCTGCCAAGATAGCCAGGCTCTTAGCTGCTGGATTAATCATGGAAGTACTGCACCTGGATTGGTTATCAAATCCAGTCTTGGTCGAGAAGAAAAAGGATGACCCGAACGTGGTAGTGGTGTGGCACATGTGTATTGATTACACGAACCTCAATAAGGCGTGTCCAAAAGATCCGTTCCCCCTGCCACGGATCGATCAAGTCATAGATACTACTGCCGGGTGTGAGTTGCTATCGTCTGTGGATATGTATTCTGGATTCCATCAGATACCACTGAATCCGAATGATCAAATAAAAATAGCTTTTATCACCCCGTACGGGGCTTATTGCTATCGTACCATGCCATTCGGATTGAGAAATGCAGGTGCAGCATATCAAAGATGCATGCAAAAATGCTTGCAAGATCAATTGGACAAAAATGTTCAAGTATACGTCGATGACGTGGTGATAAAAAACAAGCAAAGTCATACTCTAATTGAGGACCTGCGTCAAACATTCGCAAACTTAAGAAGGTTCCGGATGAAACTTAACCTGGAAAAATGCACATTTGGTGTCCCGGGTGGCAAGTTACTCGGATTTCTTGTATCCAGCCGAGGAATTGAGGCTAACCTGACAAAGATCGGGGCCATCGAAAGAATGGAATTGCCAAAAACCCTCAACGATGTCCAGAAGTTCATAGGATGCCTGGCCACGTTGAGTACATTTATTAGTTGGCTAGGTGAAAAAGCCCTACCTCTATATCAACTGATGAAAAAATCATACAAATTCACATGGACACAGCAAGCTGATAGCGCTTTCAATGAACTCAAGAAAATGTTGGCAACAACACCAATATTAGCATCACCATTATCCAAAGAGCCAATGTTGCTCTATATCACCGCAACCAATAGAGTTGTAAGTGCAGTAATAGTGGTTAAGCGTGAAGAAGAGGGCAAATCAGTCCAAAGGCCAGTTTATTATTTGAGCGAAGTGCTCTCTATATCAAAGCAAAACTACCCTCATTACCAAAAAATGACATATGGGGTAATATATGGAAGCAAAAAAGCTGAAGCACTATTTCCAAGAACACCCAATCCGAGTCATATGTGAGGCGCCTATCTCGGATATATTAGGCTGCAAAGATGCTAGTGGCCAATTCGCAAAATGGGCCATAGAGCTAGCACCATATACTCCACAATATGATAGGCGAGATGCAAGTAAATCCCAAGCCATGGCGTATTTCTTTGTTGATTGGATGGAGATGCAATACGAACCACCTCTCCTAGATATGAATTATTGGAAGATGCATTTTGACGGATCCAAGACAAAAATGGGTTTAGGCGCCGGAATGGTGCTCACGTCGCCAAAGAGGGATCAGCTCAAGTATGTGTTACAGATCCATTTTGCTGCTTCCAACAACGTTGCCGAGTATGAAGCACTTGTTCACGGCATCAAAGTGGCCAAAGAGATTGGCATCAAAAGGGTCATGTGTTTTGCTGATTTGGATTTGGTAATTCAGCAAGTGTCTGGGCATTGGGACGCGTTGGACGCAAACATGGCACTATATCGTTTCCATGTGCAACAAACTTCGGGATACTTTGACGGGTGTGAGTTCCATCACATACCAAGAGCAGAGAATGAGGTAGCGGATGTACTATCCAAGTTAGGCTCATCTCGGCAAGCAATACCACCAGGAATTGCGTTGGAACATCTCAGGAAACCATCGATCAAGCCCTCACCAGAATCCGAGTCAATATTCATCCCGGCAACACAAGAGCAGACGTTGTGCCAATGGACATTGACTCAGGGGCAGGCTCGAGTCACTCGGGGACTGATCTTCTCACCTCAGGGGTTGTCGAATCACACTCGGGGACCCCTCAGGTCATGTCAGTAGAAAATATGTCGGCTGAGCCAATGGAAATTGATGGGGAAACAGATCCGGCACCACTGATACCAACATGGGCGCAGCCAATATTCAACTACTTAAAGGATGGAACTTTGCCAGATGATGAGATATTGGAAAGGCAAATAGAAAGAAGGGCAAAATCATACACCAAAATCAACAAAGAGCTGTACAAGAGAAGTGGGACGAGTGTAATGCAGCGTTGCATCAGTTCAGAGAAAGGCCAAGCAATTTTATTGGATATTCACCAAGGAGAATGTGGGCACCATGCATCATCAAGGGCATTGGTGGCCAAAGCATTCCGACATGGATTTCATTGGCCAAGTGCACTGGAAGAAGCACAAGAGCTAGTCGGAAAGTGCAACGGTTGCCAGCATTATTGTAGAGGTCCCAACCTTTAATAAGGTAGAGATCCCTGTGTTTACAATGCTAGTCCCTGGATCAATAGCTAGCATCCACAGTTAAGATGTAATATCAAGAAACAAAGGTCATAATACAACTTTATAACCAGGAATAAAATAATTCATTACATCTTACATAGCTCATTTGGCTATCTCGTTACAATGCAGTAGAAATAACTATATAGCATGGAGTACTTCATCTTCAAAGTGCCACAGGAAGTCATGTTGGTTGTAGACTTGTAATCCTAATCAACACACTTCACTAACATCAAAAAAAACCTACAACATAATAAGTTATAGCCACAAGGGCCAATACATTTGAATTGTATTGGCAAGTGATACTATGGTAGAATGGTGGTTTCTATCATCTATATGCATTTGGCTAAGTGGAGGTTAGGCTTGCTTTGCTCAAAATAGATTTTCCTTATCATTTGAAAACACTAAGTTTTTGTTTGTCAAAATCACCCAAGGCATCTACCAATCAAAGATTGAAGATCCTTTAACCCTTGTTCAACCACAAGTTTTTAACTTAGAAATTGGGATGAGGAGATTCTTGATAGCTTCCATGTCTTGATGCTAAAATTGTCCATTGCCGGGGACACGGCTAAGTACTTAGATTTTACTCTCTCAAGAGGTGGTGCACTTTCCCCACAAGACTCGACATGCATCGAGACAAGATCTTTCAGAATCCTGCCCTTAGACCAGAATGGACGCGTTCCCAAACCTATCATCCCCTACCACCAACTGTCCATTTGGCTAAGTTATTGCAACCTATATGATCCAGGAAGAGCCCATAATGCCAAGTGGCTGCACTTGAAGCTTCTCAACATTTGACATCTCAAATCTCTTTGTCCCTGGGTGGCATTCCACAACTGAGATACACAAGGTTCACCAGTCCCCTGGCCTTGTGTAACCACTCAACAAAAATCCATCCAAGCAATACCATTCCACCCAGGTGATTCATTCACTTAGTTGTTTTATCAAACAAAACACAAGTCCTTGACTTAGAAATATTCCATAGCATGAATATAATCCACCCTTGTTTTCTACTAGCTAGGCTAAGCATGATAGTAGTAGGAATCTTAACTTAGGGAAAATTCTACTAAGGTTTCATCTACTAGGATTTCCCATGGCATAGTTAACACTTACAAAATTCCATGCAAGTCCTACTCAAAACATCACTAATGCATAGTGAAAATAATGGGACAAAAGTATGAAGCACCACTTGCCTTTTTGGTAGAGAATATAAGTTCACTCCTTAATCTTGCAATAGTCACACTCTTAAAATTTCACTACAATTCAATCAAGGCACAAATTCATTCTACCATTCAAGCAATTTATCACATAGAATATTAAAAACAAAGCAATGCATGCAAGCATGCCAAAGATTGTTTTATTTGTAAAAGTGGTTTCTATCAGGCTATAAACATTCTAAAACATCTATTGGTCATTTACAAAAGTGGCACAACCGTTTTAAGTCAAGTTAGTGAAAATGGCCACTTTAAATCATTTTCTTTTGCTAGAAATGTTTTTATTCAAATATTAATTTCTAGTGTTAGCCAAAATGTTTTTTAAACACCAATATTAATTTTTAGGGTCAAAATGTTTTAAAACAATTCCATTTGCAAAGGGTTTCATCCAAAATCCATTTTTAAATCAAAGCAACATTTTATTTTGTTTGAAATGCCTTTAAACAAAGTAATAATTTTATAGGGTTCACCAAATATATTTTTAAATACTAAACTTGGTGTTTAGGGTCGGAGAATTTAAATCAAATCATTTTCCAAAGGTTTTACTCAAAAAGCATTTTTAAACCATAATCAATATTTTTATTCAACTAGAAATGCTTTAATTCAAAGATTTAATCCTTAGCATCACAAAATATATTTTTAAATCCAAAAGTTGGTTTCTATGGTCATTAGGTTCAAAAAAATACATTTGCAAAATATTTTACCCTAAAAACATTTTTAGAATAAATTTTATACACAAAATATGTCTACACAAGTTTCTGCAAAAACAACTAATTTTCCAGAAGCAATTCATTAAACAAATAGCATGGTTGGATAGAATTCTTTTTTTATTCCATTGATATAAAGTTTGCAAAATTTGCATGTGTAGATTTAAAGTTATGAATTTTGCAAGTTTAAACATCTAATAGATAAGTTTCTGGTTTTAAAACAGATCACTGGACACGTGGAATGATCTCATTGGCTCATACCAGTTAGCGTGGATCAGGCTCTCTGGATCATCAGATTTAAAGTGCATCACACGGCTCAGATGGATTCGTACCCCTTCACTTAAGTCATTTATCCTATGCGTCGGATCTAGATCTAACGGCCCAAATCGAACAGACCAAAAACGAGCGGCGCTGCGACGGTGGCTGGCGGCAGCGCGCTCGGGCGGTGATGCTGTCGGCGATACAGGAAGCGAGGAAAGCAGTGGAGTAGCTCACCGAGTTCGCGTGATGTCGCTGATGCTCGAGGTGGTCTTTGTTAGCGAAGGGGCGCTCGAGGACATCAGGGATTCCTCGCCGGAGTTCAGGAAGGCGTCGGGTGATCTCTGTTGAAGACGGTGGCGATGCTACGGTGCACGCCAGATGAAAAGGAAGGTGTTGTTAGATGCGCAGGGTCGTGGAGAGTACGCGCGTGTGAAAGAGAGAGAGAGGGGAGGTTGGTTTTTATAGGGAAGCTCATCGGAGAATGGCAGACGGTGGCGCTGCTCGGTTGAAGATGGAGTCGAGGATACGGGGCACGCACGGTCGAGTGCGAGGCACTGGCAGGTGCAGGAGATCCTTGTGAACAAGCTCGTGTGGTCGAGGGGTAAAGGGAAGGCAGGTACTGGCCGGAATCGGTCGGGGAGCTCGTTGGAGTCCGCGACGGTGTGAGTTAAATTCGAGGCAGCCTGGGGGCTCTCTGGCAGCGGAGTTTGAGGGGAAATAGAGAGGGGGTAGAGGGGATTATGAGGGCACGGTCGCGAGGAGTAATGGTCGCGGCAATAAAGCGAATTAACGCGGAGAAGATTACGGCAGAAACGGCCGGGGGTGAGGAAGGACAGGTCGCGGGGTATGGAAGATGACTGGCAGGTGCGGCAGCCTCGTCTGCGAGAGAGAGATTGCAGGTGGGGTCCGGTGGTTAGTGACGGTGTGGGTAAATGTTGTGGTGTGAATCGTTTTCCTGCGGTGAGAGAGGGATGGGCTACCTGGGCCTGGTGGGTTCTGCTGGGCTGGACTGGCTTCTTTCCCTTTTTTCCTGTTTTTTTTCTTTTTCTGTTTCTTTTATTCTGTTTTGAATTTGTTCAAACAATTCAAACAAACATTTGAATTCAGAACCTTCCAAACTTTTCAGTAAGTTTTTAATCTGTTTTAAACATGTATTTAAAGTCCTTTTTAGGAATAATTCCTTTATTCATTTATGGTTTATATTTTATTTAAAATGGGCACTTCCTTTATTTAAATAAGATTTTGATTATATTTTCAAACCCTTATTTGAATTCTAATTTTTATTAAACCTTTTTCAGTAGGTTTTATTTATTCATTAGGTTGAATTATTTGAAATATTTTTAATATGATTTATTAATCATTTAACTTGACCATTTGTCTTTATTCCAATAAAATCAAATATGGTTTTAATTCCAAACTTTTATTTAAATGATTCTTTTATTCCATTTAAGTTAATTAAATAAATTTTATATCCACCTTGGGAAATTCCACTTTTATTATTTTCTCATGATTTAATTAATCATTTACTTAATGGATTTTATCTTTATTCAAATGGAATAGAATTTGGTTAATGCCATATAATTTTATTTGAATATTCTTTGTCCCTTTATTTTAATTGGAATATCTTTATTTCATTTGCTTATGGATTTGGCCAAGTTTTAATTTGGCTTTTAAATATCCCCTATTTATTATTTCTTTCTTGATCTTATTGAATCCATATCTTTTTATTTATAGATCCAAAATTGTGATTCCAATTTGTATAATTTTATTGAATATTTGTTTATCCTTTTAAATCTCTTTAGGATTATTTTGCTCACCATTTGGTATGGATTTTAGATAGGTGCTTTATTAGCTTTGGAAATATTTCCTTTTTGTCATATTAAACTCATAAGTTTTTACCCATGGTTCCAAATTAAATGAAATCAATTTCTATGGTTTTATAATATTTTTGTTTATTATTTTATGATCATTTGTAAATGTTTGTTGCTAAATTTTGATATGGATCAAATCCATAGTCTTAGAGATCTTGGAAATGATTTTCTTCCATTAGGGTTTTAGGGTTTTGGTTTACTTTTCCAAATGTTTAAATTCCAAGATACATTCATTCATGAATGCATTTCACTTGATTGAAATTTGTTGGATTCCATTTTATTCAAAGTTTGTTCAAGATGGGTTTTGATGTTTCCAAGTTTAAACAAAAAGTTTCTTTTCACACTAAATTTCAACAATTATTTACTTTGTTTATTTATTTTCACATTTCAAAATTTGGAAAATTTTGGGATGTGACAATTATGCATCCAAGTCACACTTACCAACATCTGAATTGAAGACTATACCAATCACTTGGCTATTCGCACTATGGTGCCTGGATATGGTAGGACCATTCAAGCCAGCAAGGGGAGGCATGACTCATATATTAGTAATGATTGACAAGTTCACCAAATGGATAGAAGTGAAGCCCATCAAAAAATTGGATGGCAAAACAGCTGTTACATTCCTAAGGGACATAATCCTGGGATATGGTTACCCACAGAGTGTAATCACAGATAATGGCACAAACTTTGCCGAAGGAACTTTTGCTCGATTCTGTGGGAAAAACCGAATAAGGCTTGACGTAGCGTTAGTCGCTCATCCAAAATCAAATGGACAAGTCGAACGAGCTAATGGCTTAGTTCTATCCAGGATAAAACCCCATTTAATGGAACCACTCCAGAGATCACCTGGTTGCTGGATAGAGGAGCTACCCTCGGTGTTATGGAGCCTAAGGACAACTCCGAATCGATCAACAGGCTATACGCCATTTTTTTCTTATGTATGGGGCAGAAGCAGTTTTGCCTGCCGACATAGAATGTGACTCGCCGAGAGTAAGGCAATACTCGGAAGCCGAGGTAAAAGAGGCCTGAGAAGATGGAGTCGACTTACTCAAAGAAGCAAGGGAATTGGCATTGTCCAGACCGCTATATATCAGCAAAATCTCCGACGCTATCATAGCCAGAAAGTGTAACCCCGTGTTTTCCGAGAAGGGGATATGGTGCTAAGACCAGTGCAGCGCACAGCTGGAATGCATAAGTTATGACCCCCTTGGGAAGGTCCATTCATTGTTAGCAAATCATTGCACAATGATTCATATTATCTAATAGATGCTCGTGAAGCACAAAATAATAAGGCGAACAGATCAGGTGATGAGACCAAAAGGCCATGGAATGTAGCACTACTTCGCCCCTTATACACTTAGGAGAAGCAGTGCATGTATCACTTGAATTCTCATATGTCGGATGTTTGTGCCGGCTATGTGCTGATAATAAAATGGTATGACTCGAAAAACTGACTCGGGGACTGCCCCTTAGGTTTAACCTTTCAATTATTTTATGTCGGCTGGTGTAACACCTAAAGCTTATCTCAGAACAAGTAGTGTTTACTCAGAAAAAATCAACTCTTCGACTATGTTGTTGTCCGAAAACACGGCTTCATGGCAAGCAAGAGGAAAGGATGTAGGACGAGTAAACATGAACGCCGGATAAGTAAAAGTAGAAGCGCGAGTCGACCTTGTGTTTTTAACTAACCCGCTGCAGGTTATATCGTATTGTATGTTGAATGATCCTAGGTCAAGTGATCTAAGTTTCATACCCGCTAGCTAAATCCTTAGCACTTTGAGACTAATGTCGAACGCCAAAAAAGGTAGACAAGAGCTGAAGTCAAGGAAAAGTGAAATGGCAAGATGAGACTCGGGGACTTGCCCTTGGATGATTCACATTCGAAATATAACAAGAAAATTAAGCCTCATCAAAAGGCACGCACCCAACAATAAGTGCAATGTATGTTACATTTGTACCCGGCATACCGGGGATCTCATCAAAGTTCAAGTATTTTTCCTACTCAGTCTAAGAAGCAGCTGGGCTCGGAGGAGTGGTCTTGGAGCAGGGAGCATTGCCCGGAGCATCTGCCGAGTCAGCGGCATCAGTCGCCGAATCTTTGGGGTCGTCCGACTCAGTGGCCTCGCTGTCAGCACCCTCCTCGTCAGCAACTTCAGCAAGTGGTTCGCCGAGGTCGAGGAAGCTAGGCCCGTCGCACCAAGCGTGCACCATAGTATACTCGATCATGGTGTAGGCTCTCTCTTGGCATTTCTTGATCAACTCAGGATCATTCAGCCACTTGTCGTCACCCCTTATGCGTGCAAGAACATCAAGATTGATGTCCTCGTACCATGAAAGCACGAAGGGAAGGGCCTTGTCTGCTGCACCTTGGCCGGCCAACTCATGCCACTGATCCAGCCTGTCTTCGGTGAGAAGTAGCCTTTTAGCAAGGGGCTCGACGAGTGTGGGTGCATCTTCATCCGGCCAGAGCATGCGGAACGCATGAATCACCGATTTGAGCAAGTCCACGCCGCGGGACTTGAGGGTCTTGACGCGCTCCGACAACGCTTCGAGATGCTCATCGTTAGTCACCTCGCCATCAGCTGGAGCGCCAGACTCGGCTCTCACTCTCTTCATGGCTCGAATGGCGAACATATTGGCCTCGGGAAAATTCTCTGCAAGCAAAAGAGAACATTAGCAAAGTAACAAAGCAGACGAAAAAGTCAAGAACAGAAAGCACGGTGCAAAAAAGGGTAAGAACTCACTACCGAGGAAAGAGTTGATGGCACCGATTTTGCTTTGCCAAGCCTTGGCCTTGGCTTGGAGCGTGTCGAGATCCATGTTAGCCAACTCAACCGCCGACTCGGCCTCCTTGAGCAGCTCCCTGGTCTTCTCGGCGCTGGCGGCATGATGGTCGTCTTTCTCGGCAAGCTCCTCCTTCAGCCCTTTCACCTCGGCTTGATGCTTCTGCTCCATGTCGGCCATCAGCTTTTTCAGCCGGATCACCTCATCTCGCTCCTTCTGGAGTTCTTCTTGGTGCTTCTCTACTTATGCGGAACAAATTACTCGTCAGCAGCAACAAAACTATCTTGATCCGTCAGGATAACAAGCGCAAGAGAATGGCATGAGTACAAAGCAGCACAAGGATGGCTAAGGACTTACTCTCCGTCTCACTGATCTACGAGTGGAGTGCATTGATGGTGGACTGGGCAGAAGCTGTGGGAAAACAGCGAGAAAAAATTAAGAAAATGAAGCAAAGAAAGGTACGCCAGATAAAGATATGGCGAGTAAGAAAACTACCTTGGCCTTGAGTCTCGGCTTGCAGCTTCTGATGAGCAAGTACGAGATTGCGATGTTCTAACAGGAGATCTTGATGCACCTTGGTGCCCATTATGCGTAAGTTGCACAAAGGAAAAAGACAGTGAATAAATTAAGGAGACAAGCTCATAGCAGGATAAAGGGTGACTCCTATCTTAGAGCTTACAGCCGAATAAGTTCCTCACTCGGCAGTTACCTCGGGGACTAGGTATCTCAACTCTAGCATGCAAACTTGGCATAAGGAAATAAAGGCTAAGTTATTGCTTAGAGCTTACAGCCGAGTAAGTTCCTCACTCGGCAGTAACCTCGGGGACTAGGTGATATGTATAACAGAAATACTCATCATCACAAAAGAGTAATAAGGTTATTTACCTCGTTCACTTCATCCGCGCGAGCTATTAAGGTGATTTCCTGCTGGGTCATATCGGAAACGGCCTTGGGACCCATATTTATCTTCTTGCCAGCGTGGGAGCTAACCTCTTGCTCGCCAGCTGCATTCCACGCCACAGCATAGGGCTTAGCGGCACCAAGGCCATTCCCGTTGAGCGTCCTAGTGAGAACTTGCCCCTTCTTCAGGGTGATTCCCACATTGGCGCGGGTTACAGCGGCACTGGTGTGAAGAGTAACAGCTTTAGAGCTACCGCCTGACCCGGAAATTATGGATCCACCCGGCTTGCCCGCTGAGACGAGCATTTTTGTTGGAGTTGTGGGCCGGATTTGAGGAGTGGTGCCCGGTGTGTAGACCAAGGTTGTCTGCTTGGTAGATGTGGTCTTGCCGGATGAGGTGCGAGCCGAACCAGGAGCAGTAGGCCGGGTCTGGTTCTTTGACAGAAGAGGAGAGTGAGCAGATTTGTTGGGAGAAGAAATGGGAGCCGACTGAGTGGGCTCAGCAGCATTGCTGGCACCAAGATCAGGAAGTTGATCATGCGCACCAGCTTGTAGGCTGGTGTAGAGGAACTGGTGGCGAAGGTTTTCTCGGCGCTAGCATTGCTGGCACCAAGACCAGGAAGTTGTTCCTGGCCGGCACTAGAGGTTCTGGACCGAGTCTCCTCTGCCGGGTGCGCCATCGGGTCTGACTGACACTGAGAAGCGTGAGCCTCAATAGTGGGAGCCTCGACTCGGACAGGGCTTTGTATCGTAGAATCAGCTGGAGGAGGCGCGGGCCTTAGCAGAGAGGCAATGCTAGAAGCAGCCTGGTTGGCCGACAAAGGCGCAACGCTGAAAACAGCAAAGTGCTCATGAGAAAGCGGTAACAGAACATGGGAAGGAAAAATGCAAGGTAAGCGGATCATGAAAGCATACCCGGTGATGGTCGGGTTGCGCGGTGGGCGACGTGTGACCCGGTGCCTAGATGCTTTGCGAGTCTCCGCCAGCGTGGGAGCAGCAGGGGTAACCTTGCGCTTCTTGGCCGGCTGAGCACTGGAGGAGGCCCCGCATCGCTTATTCGGCTTGGCGATAGGGATCTTGCCGACACCACCCACAGCGAGAGGAGGAGTGTCGTGTACCTGTCCAGCTGCATAGGTAAATGACAGGCTTACTCGAATAAGTCAGGGGGCTAAGATCTAAAAAGCAGGTACCTCCAGGACTTTGCAATCATCATCATCATCATCGTCTGACCAGTCCTGTAAAGGATTTCGAGTGTGGGCCTTACCCGCAGTGGAGGCAGCGACAACTGCATGCGGAATGGGCATGAAGCACTCCAGGTCGAACTCGACCTCGTCTGAGTCGGAGCGGTCCTCATTATAAGCACTAGGAGGGACAGTACTGTCATCAACCTGGTGAACAAGATTCTGCGAAAGACAAACAGAATAAGGATGGAGGACTAGACAGAAAGTAGAAAACAAGCTAAAGCTGACTCAGCAGCAACAGTGATTCGAAAACTTACTTAGGGGACAGGTCTGACAAGGCTGAATGGAGGGCAGCTCCACTCCCAATCCTCCACCAAGGTGAGTTTGAAGATTGAGCTGACCCGGCGAGCCACGGAGTCATGGGTGAGCTCCTTCGTGGAGTGCTGAGTGGGGTCATGCGAGCCACTCATGAAGCACATCTTGTGGCTCCTAGCTTGGATAGGACTGACCCGGCGTGCAATAAAAGTGCACATGAGGTCCGTGTCGGCAAGATGGAAATTCTCATCCGGTGACAGCAACCTCTCCAGGATGACGTTGGCCTCATTCACCGTAGGATTTTGGTCGCGCGGGTCAAGCTGCCAAAACTTTTTGCTAGGGACCTCGTCCGAGAAAGGGGGAGACAGATGTAATCGTTGGCCCCACTGTTTTTGACATAGAAGAAGGTCCTATGCCATTTCTTGCAAGAGTCAAGGCCGGTAACTCGAGGAAAATGGAATCTCTCCTAGGTGTGATGCTAGCGGCACCGCACCGGGTCGGCCTCTTCTCGGCTCGAGGAGCGCCAGGCTGAGGAACGACCTGGACCCTAAAACTAAAATACTTGGCCCACAGAAGAACTGTAGGACAAATGCCGAGGTAGGCCTCGCAAGCAGAAATAAAGCAGGAGAGGGAACCAATCGCGTTGGCAGGAAGATGATGGGTCTGAAGATGGAAGGTGGAAAGAAAGGAAGCGAAGAAACTGCTCACGGGCAAGTCGAAACCTCGCTCGAAATGAGAAAGGAAAACAGCAGTCCACCTCAAGCGGGATGCGCCTGGTGGAGCGCAGCCATTCGAGCTCCTCGGCGGAGACCTCAGAACCCTCCCAGCCACCGCGCTCGCAGGCGGGAACCTCCTGTTCTTCAGCTCCTTCAGCGCCGTTGTGTGCGTCCATGATCTCCCTAGGATCAATCTCCTCCGCTGTTGGAAGAGCAAGGACCCGTAGTGGAATGAAAAGAGGGAAAAGGCAATTGCAGAGCAAGAACAGAGGGCAAGAAGAACCGTAGAGGAGGAAGTTGGATTTTGGAGGCGCAAGGAAAAAGAAGAGGCAATGGGGAAACTGAACGGGCGAGGGAAGTTATAATCCCCTCACCCCTACTTAAGGGCAGTAAAAACCCCAATCGTGGGATCCCCTGCACCGTGCGGCCATCGTGTGGCCGTGTATTCGGCCGGGTGATCCAATTAGCGGGTGCCACGTGACAACAATACACGAAAAATCCCCTGCCATGTCACGAAAGGAAGGACAAGGGGCGCAGACCGATGGGACTGCCACAATGATGGGGAATAACTGCGCAGCCGTCACTGTGCGGTCAGGGCTTGGAACAAAATTTGAGGCAAGTTACCATGATTACCAGCTATCAGTGACTCAAGCACGCCGAAAATGACTCGAAATTGGCCAAAATGACTCGGCACGAGGCGAAAACGAGCCAAAAAGTCAAAGAACAGACCTGAAAACTGTCAGGTAGACCCGGCAAGGTGCGAGATCACACCAAACAGTGCTTCCTAAGCAGTAAATAAAGACAAAATAGGAAGTTCCAATTACATTAAAAGAACCTGAAAACGCCTAACATCTAGAACTGCTAGGCCTCACCAGCTTCGGAGACTAATGTCGGGGGATAACCCCCGGTAGGGTCACAAGGGGTAAAACACAGCCTAGCTTGGCTTACGCCGAGTGAAGAAAGAACCAGGCCAAGTAAGTACGGCCGGGTAAGAGGATCGTATGCGGCCGACATAGAAACTATGTCGGCCCGTATAAGACAAAGATGTTAACCTTGCAGGAACCAACGAGACGAGTCTCATGAGGAGGGGCCAAGTCAGATAGGACGTGTGGCACCTTTCCGAGTGAGGTTCAGGAGGGACCATAGTAAAGCATGATCAAAAGAGAAGGGTGACGTCGGGTGACACAAAAGGAGCCGGGTGACGCCCAAAGCAAGGGCTGACGTACAAAGTTACTACATGATGCCAAAGGAACAGGAGGTGACGTACCTGAAGACCGTTAGTTGTCTAGCTTTATGGACTGGGCTACTGGGCTTAGGGCAAGCCCATGACCCGGCCCACACAGTAAGGACCAAGATCCAAACAGTAACCCTAGAACCCAAAGGGATGTAGCCTAGCTAGCCTCTCCTATATAAGGAGGGGCATAGCTATAGTAGTAGGAGGTTGGACTAACTAGGTAACTAGTGCACAGAACACTAGTTCATACAGCTCGAGGAGCACTTGTAAACCTCTAGCATCAATAAAATTCCTAAGTGTGGAGAGTTCTTCTTGTTCTTCATGCATGGCAAGACCGTGCACTCCCTCCCCGGTGACCACAAGCACCCATTCGGCCCCCAACTTAAGCCTACCCATGGCATCTGCCGTGACACCACCACGACACCTGAAGAGGAAAGAAAAGGAAGAGATCCTCAGGCTGGCTCAAACCAGTCTTGAGAAGCAAACCTTGACTCCAGAGGCAGCGAGCCAAGAGGAGGAAGACATCAAGCTGGTTAGTTTCCTGGACCAAATTTTGTTCCGGGATGCTAAAGTCGCATCAGGCAAACTTCCAGCGACGGATGTTCCGTCCCTCACCCTTACCGAGAAGGTGTTTCATAGCAGCAAGCTCGGATTTGAAAAGTTGCACCTGGAACACATTGTAAGTTTTCGATTCTTATTTGCATTTATTATCACATCCTCTAGCCCCCAAGCATAAAGTCGGATAAACATTGCTGGATCCGGTTTGATGCTTTTAGGTTGCAAAAGAACGATGTAGTGTAGCCCCCAAGGCTCGTGCTGTAATTTTACTTAGTTAAACTTGCAGCCTGAGTCTTAGTAGCCGTCTGACGGTATTCCGTCTCTAAACTTACAAAAAATTGCATCTTCCAACCAGGAATTGCTCAAGAATATTTCCAATAAGCGCAAAGAAATCAAAGCTTTGCCTTGAAAATTCGAAGTTAAAAATTCAGAAAGATGAAGCAGAAGGTAGATTTTTTTGGCTTCCTCTTTGTCAGTTATTTGTTTTGTCATAGTCGAATTTTCTTTATTCGACTGATATTTCTGTCTTTGCAGAATGTTATGTCAATCCAGCAAGATGGTGGAGCAAGCCAAAAACTTCAAGGTCTTGCATGTAGAGAATGCTGAACTCCGGGAAAAGCTTGAGACGCTAACTGTGGGATCGGAGAAATCTGTAGCCGCTGTCCTGGAGTCAAGCAACCACGAGGCCGTGAGGCTCGAGAAGCTCCTAGCCCTCCGAATCAAGGAACTTGCTTATCTCAAGAAGGACTTTGATATCCAGAGGGATCTTGCATAGGCCTCAGCTAGTGAACTAGACAGCCTCTGCAAGGAGCATGCTGAATGGAATCACTCCGTGCTTGGTAAGATTTCCGAATCTTTTTACTTTGTGTTGTTTATTTTTCGACTTTCGTTTCAGCCGAATCTTGACTTTTTGGTTCTTTCCCAGCCCCCCTAAATCTTTCTGACACTTCCACTTCTGAACCTCGCCTCGAGCGCATTAAGCTCGTCGGAGATGTCTTGTTCGAGTTCCGCCAAACTCTAGAATAGGCTAGCGAAGTCGTCAAGCTTTCCGACTTGCACACAATGTCAGTGCATGAGGTGAGGGAAAAATTTAAGGAGATTCCGAAGTTGACCGAGGACTGGTAGATCTCCTACGCTCGGACTGCTGCGCAAACAGCTCTGACCATGGTGATGAGCCACCATAGCGAGATGGAAATCTGGCACGTCACCAAGGGCATTGCCGAGGAGGATGATGAGGGTAACCCACAAGATATCAAGGCCATCCAAGAATCTTGTGCAGGTTACGCTTGTCGGGTGGCGGAGATGACCAACTACACGACGCCATTCTTTGAATCCGTCGCCGCTCCTCCCTCGCCCCAAGAGCCAGAAGCCAGCAATGCTTCCAAGTCTAAGATCGAGGGCGATACTGCTGTTGATTCCGGTGCTCCAACTGCTTCATCACCACCGCCTGCAGCATAAACAATTTCTATGCATTTTCTTAAAACTTATGGCAATGTAATGATGGATACAATGTTTATTTTGTGCTGGTCTGTAAAAACTGATGCTTTTACTATCTTAGCACTTTTGTTTATATATTTTCATGCTTTGTGCTTGAAAATTTCTGAAGCACTTTGCATTTTTTATGCCTATACTTATCAGTTTATCTGGCTCTCTTCCTCGTCCCTTTCATGGGTCGGCCAACCTTTAGCATGGAAACTTTGTCGAGCAATGGAGCGTAATTGCTAAACCAGTTTAAACTCGGAAATAAAGCCGGCTTCCAGTACCAATAACTCATTACTTGGAAAATGCCCGCGTCCAAGCAATCAGATAACGGATCAAAGTATAGACAATAATTTAAACTTTGTACCCCTAAGGCAACATTTTTAGATTGTTCAAAAATCGTAACCATAACGAACATGAGCATAAAGTACTTTCAAGCATTCTGGGATTTTTGAAAAAATTACATGCTCTTTTGGAAATAAGATGGCAAAAACGTCTCAAAGATAACAATATGAGGAAACCAATACTTTATTTCACTTTATAACATGTACATATATGATTACAAGGAAATATAACTAAGAATAGAAGGGACGTAGCTGTCTAATATTGCATGGACGGTCTATTTCATCCGGGTCTGTGGTGCCACCAGCTCTCTTCCTTTTCCGAGTATCAGGTATTTCCTTGATTGGTATCATGTCGGTTAAATAATATGACCCATTATGTAGAACTCTACTAACCATAAAAGGTCCTTCCCAAATTGGGAAAAGTTTGTGCTTTCTCTTTTGCACAAGTCGGAGAACTAAATCGCCTTTTCTAAAAGAACAGTTTTGCACTCTCTGATTATGATACTTACGTAACTTCTGCTGATAGGATGTAGATCTCTCCTCAGGCACGACGCGTACTTCTTCGATTATATTGAGATCATCTTGCCGAGAAACTTCTGCATCTTCTTCGATATACGCTTTGACTCGTGGAGCCTAATGAATCAGATCACTTGGAAGAACTGCTTCTGCACCATAGACCAAGAAAAAGGAGTATAGCCGGTTGATCTGTTAGAAGTTGTACGTAAGCTCCATATCACAGATGGTAATTCTTCCTCCCAAGCCCTCGCGGCCCGACGAAGCGGTGCTTCGAGGCGAGGTCGGATTCCTTGTATAATAAGGCCATTAGTTCTTTCGACTTGTCCATTGTCTTGTGGATGTGCGACTGATACAATATCAAGTCGGATCACTTGTTCTTTGCAGAATTCGGAAAGTTCACCCATGGAAAAGTTGCTCCCATTGTCAGTAATTATACTGTGCGGATATCCGAATCTAATGATTACATCCTCGACGAATCTTCTGGCTGTGGCTCCATCGCAACTACTTACGGGTTTAGCCTCAATCCATTTTGTAAATTTATCCACCACCACTAGTAGGTGAGTAAATCCACATTTCGTCATGCGAAACGGCCCTACCATATCAAGCCCCCAGACCGCGAATGGCCATATAATAGGGATTGTTCGCAGCTGTTCAGCCGGAACATGTGCCTGATGAGCGTACTTTTGGCAGCCCTTGCACGTTTTGACCAGTTTGTCGGCACCTGCCTTAGCTGTAAGACAAAAGAATTCGTGTCGACAAGCTTTTTCCACTAAGGATATGGCTGCAGCGTGGTGACCACACTCGCCTTCGTGGATTTCTCTTAGGATTTCCACTCCTTCTTCCGTAGAAATACATCTCTGAAATACGCCAGAAACACTCCGCTTATAGAGCTCACCATTTATTATACTGTAGGCTTTTGCTCGTAGGATAATCTGCCGGCTCAAGACTTTGTCTTCGGGTAGTTTTCCGTCTATCAGGAAATCCAGATAGGGTTTTGTCCAACTGAGAATTACATCTAGAACTGCTATTAAAAGTGAGTCGGATTTCATAGGATAGTCCTCATCAACTCCAACTATGGAGGGGAACCTTAAATGCTCTAAAAAAAGCTCCATACGGTACTTGTTTCCGCGCAGAGCCTATTCTTGATAGTGCATCTGCTTCCTCATTTTCTGCTCGAGGTATGTGTTGAACCTCAAAACCTTCGAACGATTTGGATAGTTCATCCACAACAGCCTTATTGCTGCCATGTGCTTGTTTGTGTTGCAGATATCGGATACTTGTTGAGCAACTAAATCCGAATCTTTGTAACACATGAGCCTTGATATGCCAATGTTTTTGGCCATGCGTATTCCATATAGCAGTGCTTCATACTCGGCAATATTATTGGTTGCCGTGAAGTGTATTTGCAACACATAGAATAGCTTATCTCCTTGGGGTGATTTTAGCACCATGCCATCCCCCGAGCCTCCTCGTGCTTTTGATCCGTCAAAGTGAAGGGTCCAAAATTCTGAGTCTGGAGGGCCTGAGTTTTCTGCCGTTTCTGTCCAATCAACAACAAAGTCGGTGATAATTTGGGACTTGATTGATGTACGTGGTTTGTACTCAATGTCGAAAGCTGCAAGCTCTATTCCCCATTTTGCGACACGTCCAGTGGCATCGCGGTTATTGATTATATCTCGCAGAGGAGTTGTGATCACTACTGTGATCTTGTGCTCTTGAAAATAGTGACGTAGCTTTCTGGATACAAAGAACACTCCATAGGCTAGCTTTTGATGATGTGGATACCGTTTCTTTGATTCTCTCAGGACCTCACTTAGATAATAAGTTGGTCGTTGCACCTTATACTCGTGGCCTTCTTCCTCGCGCTCAACTACTGTTACCATCCTTATGACCTTGTTGGTCACTGCAATGTAGAGTAACATAGGTTCCTGAGGTTCTGGCGCTGCGAGAACTGGTGGATTTGCAAGCAGATCTTTCAAACTTTGCAGGACGGTTTCGGCTTCTGGGGTCCAGACAAATTTGTCGGTTTTATTCAAGAGTTTATACAAAGGTGCGGCTCTTTCACCGAGCCGGCTGACGAACCGACTCACTGCTGCAATGCAACCAGTGATGCATTGTACGTCCTTCAGGCGAGTCGGCCTGGAAATGTTTAAGATAGCCTTGATTTTGTCCGGGTTCACCTCTATGCCTCGCTCAGAGACGATGAAACCTAACAATTTTCCGGCTGGAATTCCAAAGAAACACTTCTTTGGATTTAGCATTATATTAAATTTTCGTAGACTAGCAAACGTTTCATCCAATTCGGAAATTAAAGTTTCCTTCTTTTTGGACATAACTGCTATGTCATCTACGTATACATGGGCGTTGCGTCCGATTTGGTCGTTGAGACAATGTTGCATAGTACGTTGATATGTTGCTCATGCATTCTTTTAGCCAAAAGGCATAGTTTTATAGCAGAAGGTTCCGAAAGAGGTGACGAAAGACGTCTTAATTTGATCCGACTTTTTCATCGGTATTTGGTGATATCCGGAGTATGCGTCGAGAAAACAGAGTAATTCCGACCCTGCTATTGAGTCGATAACTTTATCGATACTTGGCAAAAGAAATGGATCTTTTGGGCATGCCTTGTTCAAAGCGGTATAATCAACACACATCATTAAATCAATGGTGTCCTTTTTAGGGATGAGTACAGGGTTTGCCACCCAATCTGTATGGATGACCTCTGTTATGAAATCCGCTAACTCTAGGCGGGCTAATTCCTTGGCTATTACTTTGAGCTTTTCATCACCAAACCATCGTAAGGACTGTTTGACGGGTTTAGCGTCTGGGTATACATTTAGAGAGTGCTCGGCGAGTTCCCTAGGTACTCCGGTCATGTCAAATGGCTGCCATGCGAAGATATCACTATTAGCTTTGAGGAACTCGACGAGGGCGCTTTCCTATGCATGGCCTAAGCCTACCCCTATGTTCGTCGTCTTGGAGGGATCCTCTTCCTTCAGCGACATCTTCTTCGTCTCTTCTGATGCCTTGACCTGCAAACTTGGCTTCAGCATCTCGTTCTTCATAGCAGGCATCTCGGACGGATTGATGGTCTTCTTGATCTCCTGGTACTCCTGGGCATGTAGCACGGCTTCGGCGAAGGCAGCAGATCCTTTGTCGCACTCTCACGCCTTCCTCGGATTTCCTCGTACGGTGATTACGCCCTTTGGACCTAGAAGTTTAATCATGTTGTAGATGTAACAGGGACGGGCCATGAACGCCTAGTAAGCCGGACGTTCAAAGATGGCGTGGTAAGCACTTTTGAACGGTACCACCTCAAAAGACAGTGGCTCGGTTTGATAATTGTCTCGGGTTCCGAATGTCACGTCCAAAGTAATCTTACCTAGAGAATCCGCTTGTTTTCTTGGTACAATGCCATGGAAAGTTACACTGTTGTAACTCAACTGGCTCTCGTGTAGCTTCATGCGGTGGAGCATCTCAATGTAGAGGATGTTGATACTTCTCCCACCGTCCATGAGTGTTTTTGAGAACTCATACCCATCAATAAGAGGATTGACAACTAGAGGGTACTTTCCCCGATGATGTGTTTTTCTCGGGTGATCTGAGCGATCAAAGGTGATGGTTACCTCTGACTAGTCCAGGAACTGTGGGACAGCCGGAACCGTGGCGTTGAGCTCACGAAGAACTGCCTTTTGTCCTTAGCTGGTTGGGATCCAAGGAAGCAGACGTATGCGTCTTTCTTAGTCGGAAAAGTTTTCTTTCCATCCGGCTTGGGTTCTGCAGTGGCTTCCGCCTCTTCCATATCGGAATCTTCCTTGGGCTCCTTTCCTTTCTCAGAATTTTTCTTTCCTTTTCGTTGCTTGGATTTGTAGCCAGTGGATTCGTCTTTCTTGATATCGTTATTGAAACGACACTCGGCATTTGTATGGGTAGATCCTCTGTTACTATCCAAGTGGTGGACACAGGGATTATTGGCAATGTCAGCCCAGGTACAGGTTCTTCTGGTTTGCTGGTCTCCTCTGCCCTGGATTCGGGAAGTTCCTCGGCCTCTACCACGGCCGCCTTCACGCCATCCTCGTCCTCCGGATCTGAATGTTGAGTTGGCAACTGCATTGTCCAGAGCTGGCTTTTCATCCGAGGTGTTTTTGTGCTTCTGAGTTTGCTTTGGCTGTTTGGTCGCAATGGGATTATCCAGAATATTTAGCAGCCCTTCTGAATCATCATCGGCATTAGCGTACTTGCTTGCCATCTCTATCATTTCTCCCAAATCTGTAACATGGTCATTCTTCAGCCTGTGATGTAAAAGTCCGACTGGAAGTCCTGCGATAAAAGCTTATAACGTGGTTTGCTCGTTTACTCCTTCGCAGGAGTTCTTCGTATCGATCCAGCATCCAAGGTAATCCGGGCAGGTTTCTCCGGGTCTTTGGGTGCAACGCTACAAGTCTCCGACTGTGCAGGGCCTCCTGTATGTTTCCTTGAAGTTTGAAAAGAACGCACTCTACATATCATACCAGTTATAAATTGAATTCTCTGGCAGTTCATTGAGCCATGATTGAGCCGTCTTCCTCAACATCAGTGAGAGATATCGAACTGCAACTAGGTTGTTTCCTCCTTTAGCGATGCAGCAAGCCTGGAAAAAATCCTGGAGCCAAGTATCTGGCCAAGCTGCGTTGTCATAGGGCTGAATATGTTTGGCAATGCCAAAGTCAACCGGAAATTTGGTCTGACATATACGTGGACCAAAGCACTTAGGTCCTACATACACATCCTCTTTCTCGTATCGTCGCGCTTCTATGTTTGATTCGATGTGATGGCGAGCGTTGTTTGGCAAGAAAGATCTGCGCCTTGGAGGCTCGCGGCTTCGCGCGGTGGAGTCGGATTTCTGCTTCTTCTCTCACCATTGCCGCCTCCGCCCCTGCAGCTCCTGTGGCTATGACGTGATCCTTTATGGTCGCTGCTAGGAGGCGATGGTGGCCCTGGTGGGTTATTTTCGGTTGGGTTTATTGGTGGTGGTGGAGCCTCATTATGCTGACTCCGATGCCTGTTTCTTCCTTAGCCGATCTTGTTCCTCCCGCTGGCGGCGTGTTTCTAGGTCTTCTCTATAGCGATTGTTTTGCTGACGATGGTCCAGATGGGGAACCATTTCCCTGATGGCATCTTCGGACACAGCCGGAATAACCCTTGCCCAGTCACGTGCCGGCCCGGGAGAGTGACCGTTTGGCCAGTTCTTGAATTCTCTTCTTCTCCACGGGGATAATGACGTTGAGTCGTATCCCTACGAAGCCTTATGTCAGCGCTTTGATCGGCGACAGTGTGGAAAAACTCGGACTTTGAGGCCATCTTGCCACTAAATGACGCGGCCGTCTTCTGCTGCTTTAATCCTTTGTCCAGCAACATGATGCATTGTTGAACCTGTTGTGGAGATGGATTGTTGGTGAGGATGGCCCGAGCTGCAGCAGCGTTTTCCACCAGCGTGATGTAGACTCGGATCTTCTCTCCATCTTTTTCGTCGAATAGATCTCTGTGGACATCCGGATTCTTGTTAGCAAGAAATGGGCCTTCCCTTGTTTTGTTTGGATGTCGCTTGAAATCTGACTGATATCTGGCAGGATCACTGTCTAACTGTTGTCTCATATCGACGAGGCGCGCGGCCTCTTCAAGTAGAAACAAGCGGTGCTTTTATAGGCCCTGAGCCCTTTTCTCCAGCGCCTCCGGTGTAAGATCCCAAGCTGTTGGGATTGGAATTGTGAGAGCATCTCCTTAAATTTCACGTGCACCCTTGGTGACAACATGTCCATCTATATGAGGATCGATCGGGGTGGGATTAATCGGATCTCCGTCCTAATTCTCCATCTCGATCTCTTCATCAACTTTTTCTTCGTTGTTTTCCTCAACGTCCGGCTCTGCCGGTGTCGGATTTTGTTCTTCTTCTTCTTTGACCGCCCAGTAGCCTTAACGTGCGTACTGGTGGCAAAGGCGATTTTTGCTCCAGTACCGGGGGCTAAACTTTCATCGGTACTCTTCGTCATGGTAGGTTTTTGGACCTCGGAGGAATCTCCGGTATCCATGTCATCCTGTCAGGTGTAGCTTTCATCTGTGCTATCATATGGACTAGGAGGAGTTTCCGGCTCACCTTTCTCTTGTCTAGAGATGTGCTTTTGCTCGTACTCCTCTACCTCTTTGTCGAAGTCTCGAAGCTCCTGTGATGTGATTGACTCCGCTGGGGAGCCAGGTAAGTCTGTCACATCCCAAGATTTTCCAAATCTTGTAATGTGAAAAATAAAATAAACAAAATAAATTATTGTTGAATTTCAGGGTGAAAAGAAACTTTTCGTTTCTAAATGGAAACTTAAAATTCCATCTTGAAAAAACTTTGGTAAAGTTTTAATCTAACTAAATTCAAATCTAGAGAATTGCATTCCTCAATGAATGTAATTGGAAATTTAAACACTTGGAAAATAAATCCAAACCCTAAACCCTAATGGAATAAAAATCATTTCCAAGTTATCTCCAAGCCTATGGATTTGATCCATATAAAAATTTGTCAACAAACATTTACAAATGATAAAGAATGACAAATAGAAATATTATAAAACCATATAATCTGGTTTCACTTAAATTGGAACCATAAATAAAATCTTATGAATATAATAAGATAAGGAAATTAAATTTCCAAAGCTAATAAAGCCCTTATCTAAAATCCATACCAAATGGTGAACAAACAATCCTAAAGATCTTTAAAAGGATAAATAAATCTCAAATAAGATTTTACAAATTGGAATCACCAAGTTTGGATTTCTAAATAAAAAGAAATGGATTTTATGAGATGAAGAAGGAAATATTAAATAAAGAATATTTGAAAGACCAAATAAATCTTGGCCTAATCCATAAACAAATGGAATGAATATAATCCAAATCCAAATAAAATAAAAGGATAAAGAATTTCCAAAAATAAAATAAAAAGACATTAACCATTCTATCCCTATGTTAATAAAAGACAAATCTCTAATAAGAATAATTATAATTCATGAGAAAATAGTATTTTGGAAATTACCCAAGTGGGATAAAGGTTGTTTAATTAACTTAAATAAAATAAATCTTCCAAATAAAATTTAGGGAATTAAAACTATATTTAATTCCATTGGAATTAAAACAAATACCCAAATCAAATGATTTAGGAATCATATTAAATACTTTCCAAATAATTCAAGATGAATTATTTGAACCCAAATAAACAAATAAAAACCTACTGAAAAGATTTGGAAAGTTTTTAGAAACTTAAATGGTGTTTGAAAATATTATTAAATCCTATTTGATTTAAAACAAGGGCTTATTTGAATAAATAAAATACTCCAAAAAGAATAAAGTTTTATTCAAAAAAAAAATTGATTTCAGAATGTGTTACTAATCAGTATTTAAACCTACACAAATTTTGGCAAAGGTTTGAAATCAAATGAGTGTTTGAATTGCTTATTCAAAATCAAAACAGAAAAATCAAATGAGAAAAAGAAAAACAAACTGAACAAAAAAATGTGTGAAAAGGAAGCAGCCCAGCTCGGCAGCCCAGTCAAGGCCCAGCAAGCCCATCCCCCACCCCACCCGAGCGAACCGTTATTCACTCGCAAACAAACCCGCAGCGACGCTGACAGATGGACCCCACCCCCACAGTCTCTCTCTCTCGCTGCCAAGCGACCCCACTCTCCCCAGTCATCGTCTTCACCCACCCTGCTGACCACGCCCCCTCTCGCCGGTCGTTGCTGCCAAATCAATGCCGGCGTAATACGCAGTAACGCCGCAATAAATCAGCCCCTCGATCACGCGTACTAAAGCGCCAGCATCTCCTCTCTCTTTCCCCTCCGTCGCCTCACCCTAGCATGCCCCAGGCTACCCAATTCCTCTCTGCACCGCCACTGTCTCCGACAAGCTCCGGCGATAATTCCGGTAGCCCCTCGCCGCCCCTTGCCTCCTCGACCACACTCACGTGAACCCCATCTCCTGGCGAACCTTCCAGTGGCATCAGCTCGTCCCCGCGCGCCCCAGAACCTCAGCAACGACAACGACCATCGCCGCCACCGTCTGTTTCATCTTCGACGAAGCCTCGGGTAAGAACCAGACCGCCCCTCTCTTTCTCCTTCACGCACACATCATCGCCACGACCTTGCGCATCTAACTGTGTCTTCTGTTTGCTCCATCGTGATCCGTAGCGTCGCCCTCGACGACGACTGACCGAACCCGACGCCTCCGTGAACTCCGGCGAGCGATTCTCATCGACCCCGTGCGACCCCTTGCCAGCTAGTACCACCTTGAGCTTCCCCACGCCACGGAGAACCTGGTGAGCCACTCCCTTTCCTCCCTTCCTTCCTGTAACCGCCGCGACGCCGTAACCAGACACGCCGCCACCACCTGCCGCATCCAGCGCCGCCCGTCTCTGGCAAGCGTGCTGCGCATCGTGCGATTAAGATCCAGCGGCTAGGATAGAAACTAGACGAAGAGGTAAGTAGCAACCTGAGCCGCACGATCTGTTTAGATCCAACGCCTCACAGAGCCGATCCGTGCGAACCGGTACCAGCTAGTAGTATGACGCCACGTGGCCTATGTTTGATTTAAAAACCAGAAACTTATCTAATTGATGTTCCAATTTGAATAATTCATAACTTTTAATCTACACGTCCAAATTTTGCAAATTTTATATCAATGGAATCAGAAAGACAAGCCCTAGCCAACCATGCACTTTGTTTAGTAAAAAGCTTCTGTTAAATTGTTTGTTTTTGCAGAAACTTGTGTATGCATGTTTAGAATATAAAAAAAATTCTAAAATGATTTTGGGGATAAAATCTTTGGCAAATGGTTTGTTTTTGAACCTACTGACCCTAGAAATCAATTGGTGGATTCAAAAATGTATTTGGTGAAGCAAAAGAATAAAACTTGGATTTAAACCATTTCTAGTCAAATAAAAATATGGTTTAATCATTAAAAATGGTTTTGGAAGAAAACCTTTGAGAAATATTTTAGAAATAAACTCTCTGACCCTAAACACAAGGTTATATGGTTTGAAAACATATTTTGTGAAACCTATAGAATGTTGCCTTATTAAAAGCATTTCTTCACCACATAAAATAATGATTTGGTTTAAAAATGGTTTATAAAGTAAAAACCTTTTGTAAATGGTTTTGCCACTTTATAGAATGACCAATAGGTGTTTCCAATTGTTCATAACTTACTAGAAACCACTTTTACAAATAAAACAACCTTCTGCACGCTTGCATGCATTGTTTTGTTGCTATCATTTTATGTGATGAATTGCTTGAATGGTAGATTGAAATATTGTTTGCTTGATTGAATTGTAGTGATTTGAAGTGAGTGAACATTGCTAAGATCAAGGAGTGAACTCATACTCTCTACCAAAATGGCAAGTGATGCTTCATACTTTTGTCCCATTATTTTCACTATGCATTAGTGATATTTCTAAGTAGGACTTGCATGGAATTTTTGCTAAGTATAAACTATGCCATGGGAAATCCTAGTAGATGAAACCTTAGTCGAATTTCCTAAGTTAAGAATTCCTACTACAATCATGCTTAGCTTAGCTAGTATAAAACAAGGGTGGAATATATATTCATGCTATGGAAAAATTTCTAAGTCTAAGGACTTATGTTTTTGTTTAATAAAACAACTAAGTGAATGAATCACCCAGGTCAGATCATTCCACGTGTCCAGTGATCTGTTTTAAAACCAGAAACTTATCTATTAGATGTTTAAACTTGCAAAATTCATAACTTTAAATCTACACATGCAAATTTTGCAAACTTTATATCAATGGAATCAAAAAAAAGAATTTTATCCAACCATGCTATTTGTTTAATGAATTGCTTCTGGAAAATTAGTTGTTTTTGCAGAAACTTGTGTAAACATATTTTGTGTATAAAATTTATTCTAAAAATTTTTTTAGGGTAAAATATTTTGCAAATGTATTTTTTTGAACCTAATGACCATAGAAACCAACTTTTGGATTTAAAAATTTATTTTGTGATGCGAAGGAATAAATCTTTGAATTAAACCATTTCTAGTTGAATAAAAATA
Source organism: Avena sativa (assembly GCA_916181665.1). Classification (NCBI taxonomy): domain Eukaryota; kingdom Viridiplantae; phylum Streptophyta; class Magnoliopsida; order Poales; family Poaceae; genus Avena; species Avena sativa. Next base: position 121,063,946 of record OV702297.1, on the reverse strand, counting down.
TTGATTATGGTTTAAAAATGCTTTTTGAGTAAAACCTTTGGAAAATGATTTGATTTAAATTCTTCGACCCTAAACACCAAGTTTTAGTATTTAAAAATATATTTGGTGAACCCTATAAAATTATTACTTTGTTTAAAGGCATTTCCAACAAAATAAAATGTTGCTTTGATTTAAAAATGGATTTTGGATGAAACCCTTTGCAAATGGAATTTTTTTAAAACATTTTGACCCTAAAAATTAATATTGGTGTTTAAAAAACATTTTGGCTAACACTAGAAATTAATATTTGAATAAAAACATTTCTAGCAAAAGAAAATGATTTAAAGTGGCCATTTTCACTAACTTGACTTAAAATGGTTTTGCCACTTTTGTAAATGACCAATAGATGTTTTAGAATGTTTATAGCCTGATAGAAACCACTTTTACAAATAAAACAATCTTTGGCATGCTTGCATGCATTGCTTTGTTTTTAATATTCTATGTGATAAATTGCTTGAATGGTAGAATGAATTTGTGCCTTGATTGAATTGTAGTGAAATTTTAAGAGTGTGACTATTGCAAGATTAAGGAGTGAACTTATATTCTCTACCAAAAAGGCAAGTGGTGCTTCATACTTTTGTCCCATTATTTTCACTATGCATTAGTGATGTTTTGAGTAGGACTTGCATGGAATTTTGTAAGTGTTAACTATGCCATGGGAAATCCTAGTAGATGAAACCTTAGTATAATTTTCCCTAAGTTAAGATTCCTACTACTATCATGCTTAGCCTAGCTAGTAGAAAACAAGGGTGGATTATATTCATGCTATGGAATATTTCTAAGTCAAGGACTTGTGTTTTGTTTGATAAAACAACTAAGTGAATGAATCACCTGGGTGGAATGGTATTGCTTGGATGGATTTTTGTTGAGTGGTTACACAAGGCCAGGGGACTGGTGAACCTTGTGTATCTCAGTTGTGGAATGCCACCCAGGGACAAAGAGATTTGAGATGTCAAATGTTGAGAAGCTTCAAGTGCAGCCACTTGGCATTATGGGCTCTTCCTGGATCATATAGGTTGCAATAACTTAGCCAAATGGACAGTTGGTGGTAGGGGATGATAGGTTTGGGAACGCGTCCATTCTGGTCTAAGGGCAGGATTCTGAAAGATCTTGTCTCGATGCATGTCGAGTCTTGTGGGGAAAGTGCACCACCTCTTGAGAGAGTAAAATCTAAGTACTTAGCCGTGTCCCCGGCAATGGACAATTTTAGCATCAAGACATGGAAGCTATCAAGAATCTCCTCATCCCAATTTCTAAGTTAAAAACTTGTGGTTGAACAAGGGTTAAAGGATCTTCAATCTTTGATTGGTAGATGCCTTGGGTGATTTTGACAAACAAAAACTTAGTGTTTTCAAATGATAAGGAAAATCTATTTTGAGCAAAGCAAGCCTAACCTCCACTTAGCCAAATGCATATAGATGATAGACTCCACTATACTACCATAGTATCACTTGCCACTATAATTCAAATGTATTGACCCTTGTGGCTGTAACTTGTTATGTTGCAGGTTTGTTTGAATATTAGTGAAGTTTAATGATTAGGATTACAAGTCTACAACCAACATGTCTGCCTGTGGCACTTTGAAGATGAAGGACCCCATGCTATTGTTATATTCTGCTGCATTGTAATGAGATAGTCAAATGAGCTATGTAAGATGTAATAAATTATTTTATTCCTGGTTATAAAGTTGTATTATGACCTTTATTTCTTGATATTACATCTTAACTATGGATGCTAGCTATTGATCCAGGGACTAGCATTGCAAACACAGGGATCTCTACCTTATTAAAGGTTGGGAACCTTACAAAGTCGGCGTTCTCTTCGATTGCGTCTAGGACCGAGTCGCTACCAGCTCCAGCATCGACAAAGTCGTATCCAGTGCTTATGTGGTATACGAAACAGTGCTTCTTCTTATTCATGTTCATGAGGTACTTGTATAACTTGGTTTCTGCTTCGACGTCAGCAAAGCTGGATCCGTAGCGGATGTCTTCCTCGTCTGTGTATCCGATTTCGCTAGAGAGATTGGATCTGGATTCTTCTTCCACTTCAGGAGTGGGCTGGGTGGGTTTGATTTTCTCCGGGATCCTAAACTCTTCCGCCTCTGCAGACAAAGTAGATCTGAATTTTTCTTCTGCCATGGTCATCACCTCAAGGGTGGGTTGGGCGGGTTCAGCGAAACCGAGATAAATACCAATCTCGCTGATTGACATGATCATGTAAGTTGTCATGGGTTTCAAAGCCGGAATCCAGGTCTCATCAATAAGGATGAGAGGGACATCACTGGCGTAGACCACGCGACCCATGGCGATTGTTTCGTTGATTCCTGCACGCGCAGATTCTGCCTGGAACAATGCTCCAAAGGTCACCTGCCCCACGGTGGGCGCCAACTATCGTCGGATTGTCGACAAGTATGCCATAGGGAGTCCTAGTGGCGCTGGAAGGATGGGGTGTGTTCGGCCACGCAGAGATAAAACAAAACTTTTTCCTCTAACATGGTGATCCGAAGATCTAGCCGAGGTAGAAGGCCACGAGGTTTACCAGTAGACGCGCAGTTGCGGATTACTGATGAAGCACGTCACTTGATGCAGTGCAGTCCTTTGTGATCCGATCATCCTAGTGCTGATCGTACAGCACCTCTGCTGGTATCCACACGTACAAGGAGGAGCACTAGCGGTGAACTGCTAGGTTCGATACGACGATAGGACTGCTGTGGAGCTAGGGTTTCCAACACATGGAATGACCTAACCGATCAATGATTAACCTCTCTAGGTTACGGTGCTCCACTATATATATGGAGTGAACGTGGGATCTGCTCGCGCGGCCCATTCACTAAAGCCCATATAATATTAGTCCATGTGAGTCCGACTCACTGACTCAGTCCAAATTAGTCTCGGGTCCAACCCAACCAGATTTCCGGTTCAGATCCAATCCGAACTTGCTCCCTCTCTTAAGTGTGTGACCCTGCAGGCTCATGGCTACTTGGACACGATTAGAGTCGGACTCTCAATCGATCAGTCGGTAGCGGCTCCTAGCAGAACGTGCCGACTCCCAAGTACCAAAGAGTCATGACGACTTGCCTTTCCAATGCGACTTACATCCGAGTCCCTTTTGCCTCACGATATACCTTGTCAGACTATAGGCCAATAACTGTCATCCCTTAAATAGTCCGACTCTCTTCTCGATCCGAGATAAGTGATTCACTCGACTAACTCTTAGTCGATCGCCTCGGTTAACACTTAACTGAGTCATGAATGGCCATGCTTTCTGAATCATATCATCCGAGAGGGCCCAGAGAATATCTGTCCAAGTGGAGGGGCAAAATCCCATCTTGGTTATTCACATCACGCAGCTTGATTCTCAGTCGACCCGAACTCTGCATTTATAACTGCCCAGTTACGGATCAGCGTTTGACAGAACCTAGGTCGGTGATCCTCAACTCGGACTATGCAATAACCTCAGGTCTAAGGATTATATTGATTGAGATATACAAATGACAACTTGTTCGTTGTACCTCAATATGGGTCAATCCGACTCGCTAAACTCTTTAGACGAATCTGTGTAAGTCGGAATAGCATCACCATGCCCATGACAAGTGGAACCGAGTCATCAAGCCGACTTTCACATTGGTCTAAGTTGTGTGTCCAGCACAACCTCGATGACCAAGGATATTTAGTATGAACAACATGAATGCATAGTTCCACAACCGAATCACATATTCAATGATATACATCATATGCTTGTACAAGGACAACTTAATATCTTTATGAATACAATGGGAAAACATCATCATACATGATTGCCTCTAGGGCATATTCCCAACGGGGTGTGAGACGTCAGTTGTTCCAGGAGCGGTGAGCACAAGTTTACCTAGGTTCAGATCCGACTGCGGTGATCGGACCCTACTCCAGCTAGCAACCCAGTAATATATCGGCGTAAGCCAGGTGTTATAGAGGATTACAAGAGAGGTTCCCCTGTGCGAGTTAGTTATGGTTGTGTATCGAGTTGTTGCCCTAAAATCTCCCATAGGATCATTTTATATAGTCACCAGTACCTAGGGTTACACGGAGAGACCTATCCGGCTACGTTACAGAGTCGGTAACTATGTACAGCTTGGATTACAAGCAATACTACAGGCCTAAGTCGGTAACTCTTCTGGGCCTTGTCGTAGCTGGAACTGGCTCCTCCTCTTTCTCTGACTGGGCCGCCCGTGAAGCAATGCTCTAACCCGTTGGTGGGCCACCCTGGTCAGCGAGGCATGTGGGTACACCCAGAAAGTATATCCCCAACAATAACCATTGTGAAAGCATTGTTTTCTTCATTAAAATCCCTTTGTTAACAAGGTTGATCAAGTCTTGTTACCAAAACAATATTATATGAAACAAAACTTTGCATTTCACAAAATGATTATGTTACCTCAATCTTGATAGCAATAGTCCCAATCTTAATAGTTTCAAAACTTTCTTGTGGAATGGGACAATATATTTCTCCAACTTTGATGCTCTCAATATTTTCAATTGAATTCAGGCCATAGCGCTTATCAATCTTCTTGGGGAAATAGACAGTATGCTCTTTTTATTAATATTAAAAGTTACTTTTCATTGATTACAATTGATGACAGCACATGTAGTATTAAGAAAAGGTCTCCCAAGAATAATAGACATAGTATCATCTTCAGGCATTTCAAGCACAACAAAATCAGTTAAAACCAATCAATTATGAGCAAGGATAGGAACATCCTCACATATACCAATAGGAATAGTAGTAGACTTATCATCCATTTGCAAAGATATATCAATTGGTATCAATTTTTCTAGTTGAAGTCTCTTGTAGAGAGAAAAAGGCATAACACTAACTCCAACTCCCAAATCACACAAAGCGGTTCTAACATAATTATTTTTAATAGAGCAAGGAATAGTTGGAATACCTGGATCACCAAGTTTCTTTGGAACCTTTCCATTGGAGGAATAATTAGCAAGCAAAGTAGAAATTTCCTCATTAGGAATCTTCCTTTTATTAGAGACAATATCCTTCATATACTTTGAATAAGGAGGCAACTTAATAGCATCAGTCAAAGGAATTTGTAAAAAATAAAGGTTTCATCCACTCACAAAACTTGTTATAGTGTTCTTCTTCCTTTGACTTGTGTTTCTTATTAAGAAAAGGCATTGGTTTCTGCACCCAAGGTTCTCTTTCACTACCATGTTTATTAGCAATAAAATCTTCCTTGGTGTACCTAGTGTTCTTAGTGTGCTTCTCAGGTTCTTCTTCAATTTATTCCTTATCAGGAGCATCATTTTTATCATTACCACTTTCAGTTTCAGTATCAGAGACAGATATACTTTTAGGATCTACAGCAGGTTCAGAAGGTTCCTCAACTATTTTATGTTTGTTTTTCTTTCTCTTAGAAGGACTACTACTATTTTCAGCTTGTCGAGAATCCTGCTCAATTCTTTTAGGATGTCCTTCAGGATATAAAGGATCTTGAGTGGCAGCACCACTCCTAGTTCTAATTCCATAAGAATGTTTATCTCTAGAAGCATTGACTAGCATATCTTTTTGTACCTTAGCAAGTTGATCAATTTGGGTTTGAACCATTTGGAAGTGTTTAACAAGCATTTTAACATCATTATCCATTCTTTCCACAATATCTTTAAACTCATTAATAGCTCTAGAGTTTTCCAATAAATGATTCTGAACTTGTTTATTAAAACTACCTTTCTTAGCAATAAAAGTATCAAATTCCTCTAAGCATTGATCAGGAGGCTTACCATAAGGAATATCACCTTCATCAAAGTGTTGGAGAGAGTGTACCTCAACAGTAGATGAGTGGGAGATTGACTTACATAATTCTTCTATAGGAGGTAAATTATTCACATCTTCAGTTCTAATACCCTTCTCCATAAGACATTAATTAGCTTCTTTCATCACTTCATCATTTAATTCAATCAATCCCCTCTTCTTTGGTGTTGGTGTTGGAGTTGGTTCAGGTATAATTGGTTCAGGTGTAATTGGCTCAGTTGAAGTCCAATCATCATAATTCTTGCTTATTTTAGCCATTAATTATTTAGCTTCTGCAGGAGTTCTTTTCCTGAAAACAAAATCAGCAAAACTATCCAGGTATGTCCTAGATTCATTAGTTAGTCCATTATAATATATATCAAGAAGCTCATTTTTAGGCAATGGACATCCAGGATGTGTATGAATCAAGGCACAGAACCTTGTCCATGACTCAGGCAATTTCTCCTCTTCTCCCTATTTAAAATCAAAAAGTTTCTGCAAAGTAGCATGTCTAGCACTAGGAGGGAAATATTTCTGAAAGAAAGTAGCAATCAGGGCTATCAATGGATCCAGGAGGTAATCTATTAAACCAAGTTTTAGCTTCTCCTTTTAGTGAAAAAGAAAAGATTTTAGCAACAAAGTAGGTACGCATCTTAACATCATCAGAATATAAGGCACTCATAGTAGAAAGCTCATTCATATGTGCCACAGCTTTTTCATTCTCAGTCCCACAAAAAGGTTCTTTCTCAACAATGTTTATATAGGATAAATCAAGAGAGAAATCATAATCCTTATCTTTAATGTCTACAGGAGAAGTAGCAAACTTAGCATCAGGAGACAGTTTAGGTATAATAGTATGTTTATCAAGGAGACTTCTAATAGCACTAGCACCACGTGTGTTTCGATATTCTTCAATAAATTCATTAGTCATTTCAATGTAACCATCATTAATATCATAGCTTTCTCTAGACTCATGTGAGCTAACAGGAGTAATAGTGTCTTCACTAGGAGTTTCAGTGTTTCCCAATATAGTTCTAGCAATTGTAGTATCTATGAATAAACCTAATGAACCACTCTCATCAAGCACAGTAGAAGTAACATCATGAGCATCAGAAGAAATTTCAGATTCAGCAGTAGTAGCAGTGTGTGTAGCATGTGTATGTGGTGATGGTGTAACAAACTTACTTAGAATAGAAGGTGAATCAAGAGCAGCAGAGGTTTTTCGGATTGTACCTCTTCTTTTAGTGGATGGTAAAATAGGAAACTTCCCATCACGAGTTTTCCCCATGATGAAAAAGATAGCAGCAAACAATAATAGATCCAAGTGAACTTACAAATAAAACTATGCTCCCCGGCAACGGCGCCAGAAAATAGTCTTGATGACCCACAAGTATAGGGGATCGCAACAGTCTTCGGGGGTAGTATAACCCAATTTATTGATTCAACACAAGGGGAGCCAAAGAATACTTATAATCCTTAACAAATGAGTTTTCAATTCAGCTACACCTGGAAATAGTATTGCTCGTAGTAGTTTATCAGTAGCAATAGTTTTATAGTAGCAATAGCAAAGTAACAGCAGCGGTAAAACAAAGGCAGTAGTAACAATAGTAGCAAACAGTAGGGTTTGAATGCGGTAGGCATAGGGATGGATGGACGGGCACTTCATGGATGAGACTATTCATATAACTTCAAGATCTAGAGGCATTGCAGATAAATAAGATAAAGCATCCAAGTACTAAACAATCATAGGCATGTGTTCCATATATAGTCATACGTGCTCGCAATGAGAACTTGCACAACATCGTTTGTCCTGCCAGCCTGTTGCAGTGGGGCCTCAAGGGAATCTACTAGCAATTAAGGTACTCCTTTTAATAGAGCACCAGAGAAAAGCATTAACACTCCATGAACACACGTGATCCTCACATCACAACCATCCCCTCCGGATGTCCCAATTTCTGTCACTTCGGGGCCTTTGGTTCCGGACAATGATATGTGTACACAACTTGCATATAAGATCACAAACAATACTATCATCATGAATCAATAATAAGTTCAGATATGATATCATGGCACTCGGGCCCTAGTGACAAGCATTAATCACAACAAGTTGCACAAAGTCAAATAGCACTAATAAAGATACTAGGCACCATGCCCTAACAATCTTATTCGATTACATGATAGATCTCATCCAGTCCCTACCATCCCCATAGCCTACAGCGGGGGATTACTCACGCATGGTTGGGGGAAACATGGATGGTTGATGGAGAGGCATCGATGATGATGATGGCAATGATCTCCTCCAAATCCTCGTCCCGGCAGGTGCCAGAATGGAGTTTATGGCTCTGAATCATGGTTTCTGGTGGTGGCGGCGCAGTGGAACTCTCCCTAGAAAAACGTCGAACCCCTCATCGCTTTTAAGTCAGAAGGCTTTATGTAGGCGAAGAGGGAGGCCGAGGGGGTGCCCGAGGTGGCCACACCCCTCCCAGGCGTGGCCTGGCCCTGCCCGCGCGGCCAGGGGGTGTGGTCCCCTCGTGTCCCTCCTCCGTCTCATCTTCTGGCTCCGTGAGTCTTCTGGTAAAATAGGAGTTTTGGCATATTTTCCGGGATTTTTTCTAAAAGTTGATTTTCTGCACAAAGAATAGACACCAAAACAATTCTGCTTAAAATAGCGTCTGTCTGTGTTAGTTGTATCCAAATCACACAAGTTTATAGGAGAAACAATAGCAAAAGTGTTCGGGAAAGTAGATATGTTTTGAACGTATCACCAACTATACGATGGGAGGATTTTCTCCGGACGTATAGTTCCGGTCATATAGTTGGTAAAAACCCTTGGAAACTTCAGAAAAACATGGGGAATTCAAAGGTAAAAATTCAGGAGTAAAAATTGTGAAAATAAATCATTTATTTAGAGGAAGAAAGCTTACCTTATACTTACCGTTTATTTAGTCGGGGGTGACAAGCTCCTCCAACAGCAAGGACTTCTTCTCTATTGGAGGAATTAACCTTAGTTCATATAACAATTCTCGTAAACGAAAATCATCAAGACCAAAGTTCCTCTCAATAAGATTGGTGCCTTGTTGGGAAAATATGGATACTGCATCCAATATCTTTATTTCTTGCCTCTGCATAATCTGCAACTCAAATTCTTGAAGTAAAAGGATCCAACAAATTAGTCTTGGCTTATGATTGTTCCTCTCAAGTAGTTATTTTAAACCATCACGATCCGTATGAACTCTTACTTTTGAATCCACTATATAAGAACAAAATTTATTGTAAGAGAAAAATACAACAAAAAGTTATCTTTCTTCCTTAGGATAATTCTTTTGAGCACTATTAAGAGTTCTACTAGCATGATGTATAATATTAAATCTGTGACCTACATGTTGTCCCAGATTTACTCCTACAGCATCATCACTAGCTTCACATATTAAATCAAAAGTCATATCCCACATAGGTGGTTTAATGATAGGAGCATGGGATAAAGCATATTTAAGTTTATCAAAGTCAATAAGGCATTTTATCATAAAAATTAAATCTTACTCCCTTTTGCAAAAGGTTAGTCAAAGGTTTAGAAATTCCAGAGAAATTCCTAATGAACCTTCTATAAAAAACCCACATGACCAAGAAAACTTCTTATACCTTTTATATCCCTAGGTTGTGGCATTCTCTCTATTGCTTCAACCTTAGCTCTCTCTACTTCAATACCCTTACCTGATACCTTATGTCCAAGGACTATACCTTCCTTGCCCATAAAATGGCACTTCTCCCAGTATAGAACAATATTGGTTTCTTCACAACGCTACAAAACCCTTTTGAGACTATCCAAGCAACTAGTAAATGAAGTTCCATAGACAGAGAAGTCATCCATAAATACTTCCATTACCAGTTCTATAAAATCTGCAAAATAGCAGTCATGCATCTTTAAAAAGTAGCTGGATCATTATATAAACCAAAAGGCATGCGTCGTTAAGCATGTAAACCATAAGGACTAATCAAAGTTGTTTTAAGTTGGTCATCAGGATGAACAGCTATTTGGGAAAAACCAGAGTATCTGTCCAAGTAGCAAAAATGAGTGTGGTTTGCCAACCTCTATAAAGTTTGGTCTATGAACGGTAAAGGATAGTGATCTTTCCTGGTTTCTTTATTCAATTTCTTGAAATCTATATACATCCTATCTCCAACAATAGTTCTAGTAGGTATCAATTCAGTGTTTTCATTAGGAACAATAGTAAAACCGCCCTTCTTAGGAACCCAATGAACATGACTTACCCATTTACTTTCTTTTACATGATAGATTATACCTGCATCCAGTAGGCATACTATTTAATTTCTTACCACTTCCTTCATTTCGAGCTTCAGCCTTTTATTGAATTCTGCAATTGGTTTAGCACCTTCCTCCATGAATATTCGATGGACGACAATCATGGGACTAATGCCCTTCAAATCATCCATTGAGTACCAAAGATCTATACCATGAGAGAGTTGTGCTAGTCAAAGTCTATATTATATATCCCATGTAGTAATGGCTTCTGGGAAAAAGATCTATACCATGAGAGAGTTGTGCTAGTCAAAGTCTAACTAAAGAGTTTTAGCCTTACCTCATTAGCATTATACCCCGGTAATTGTAAAGTTCCACATATATCCTTAAAGCATGCAATGTGCTCATATGGATCAGGATTTTCTTCATCTCTAGTAAATTGCTGCTTGTGTAAAGTACCAAGTAGTACAGGATTTATTTCAAACCCCCTTGTCTTCTCATTGGAGTTGTCTCTTTTATTAATATCATAGGGCTTCCCAAAATGGCTGAGTGCGTTAGCACTACTCAAATGCTCAAACTCCATCATGTTGGTGGGACCTTGTAACTCAAAACAAAACTTAGCAAGACTAAAATAAATAAGCAAAAACTAAAAGACCTACAGCGCTTAACTCCCAGGCAACAGCGCTAGAAAATAGCTTGATGACTGCAAGTGCATAAATCGTTTGTAGCTAGTTTCAAAATAAAGATATCGATCCCATAGGAAGCGGGAGTTCTGAAGTCTAATAACTCTTGAATTAAATACTAAAATAGTAATGCTAAATAGCATTCTAAGTAACAAGATAAAATGTGACTTTTATGTAAAAAGCTATTTTTGGGTTGTATAAGAGAATAATAAGTAAAGTAAACAAACTGAATGCAGAAAGTAAGTATCGCGTATGTAAAAGAGATATGAAACTGCAATGGGGAAAGTGTTCTCAGGGAGTAGCGGATTCACCTCTAGCATTATAAAGGGTTAAAGGTAAAGATCATTATCATGAACATTCTCAATTATGTATGTGTGGGATAAACTCCGTAATTGGACGAATAGGCAGCAATCACTGCACACGTCATCCTCATAACCACAGCAGACAAGTAATCGACATCAATCGAATTACCGTGCTATTAAGAGATTTTATCCCATAGGATGTATCCCGTGGCATGGACAATGTTCCGTGAGTTTTCTTGGTTCCCAAGTTGATACGTAAGGGGTGCTAACAGCTTTATAGTCACCGTAAGTGCTAGCACACCTTCGTCTACCAACAAGTAGTTCCCTCCATCAAGTCCCGACAAGAGGCAAATATTGAGAGGTCGACTTATCTCAACATCAAGATGAAGACAATCTAACACATGGTCACAGTGATGAATATCATAATAAACTTTATCTTATTTCAATATCATGCTAGGGTTTCTCCATCTCCCCAAGAACTAATGATCTACTAAGACATAGAGGCAATCAACATTATGGCAAAGACAATGGGATCTATCATTGATGAATAGTACTTGTATAAATCCACAACGAGTACGGAAATTACAAGAAGATCTAGACAAGATGTAGATGAGATGGATGGATATGGTGGTGATGCAGCGGTTGATGATGAAGATCGATGCCTTAGCCTCCCGGATCTACGTAGGGTAAAGATGGATCCTTGGTGGATGAGTTTCCCCTCCAGATCCCTTTCGGAGGTGAGGTTTCTACGATTTCTGGTCATTCTATATGTTGTCTCCCCCTTCTGATTGCACGGGGAGAAACTATTTGAAGAGGCGGTGGCGGCGGCAACTATGTGGCCGGAAAATATTCCCGACGTATAGTTGGTCGTTAAAGTCTCTACCTCCTCCGACCGCCACGGTTTTTTCTGGTGTTATTGATATATCCCAAATTAGCGATTTACGCTGTTTTTTGACTCCTTTTCACTCTAGTACAACTGATCCAAGAATTATGTCCATCATATCCATCATCTGCCCTGATCCTGGTGAAAATAGACATAAAAGATGTGTGCGAACACCGTAAAAAACCAAGATCCTATTACTACAGTGCCAAATAATAAAATAAAACATGATGCAAATATGCACTCATCACATGGCGAGGGGCAGAAGGGGTCAATTTGATGATGATTTGATGGGACACGTGTTGGGAAGTAGAGGGTGGATTCAGAGCTCGAAGAAGGAAGCGACTGGGTCATCCCTGAGTAAGAAGGTGAGCATGGTTAGGTACATCTGGTTGGGAGAGGTACATGCATGCAAATAGATGAGGCGGATGTGGACTAGATCAAAGAAAAACGTCACCTAAAACTTGCAGCACTGCAATGATTCTCTTATTCTCTTAGGCGATGGAGAGAACATGTTGGTCCTTAGTGATGCACATGAGCTATATGGAGGTGGGGGGAGGGAAATAAAATTAGAGGGGGGTCCGGAGTGGACTACAACATTTTATCCTGAGAGGAATGGATCCATGGTGGACAAAGTATAAGGAAATGTCTTGGAGGGAGCCAGGGCCTATGGTTGGGCAATGGGGAGGTGGGAGAGGTGGTGTGTGGGGCTCTGGCACGAGCAGGGGAGTGATGGAAGGAGTGGTGTTGCTGGCTTGCATTTAAACAGAAAGATATGAAAAGATATGTCATCTCTCTCTCTTTTCTCCATGCACAACAGGACAAGGGGGAGGTATGTTATAGTATATTTTGACCAGAGAGGGAGGTGGGGTGCTGGAGTAGTTTTTGCCAAGGTTTTATGATGGTCCGTATGATTTTGGAGAGGGAGATATGATGATGGTTATACAAGTACATATCTTCTTTTTAATATATTTTTAAACCATTGATAATCTTGGTATAGTGTAGATCGTGATGAGATGTGATGGTGGGGTTAGAGGAGATTACTATGCCGCACTAACCAAATTTTAGACTTATTTGCTTACTAAAACATGCATTATCCAAACATATCTTTTATAGAAATGGTTAATTTTTGTTTGAGGATATTTGATAATTCCATCATGTTTTTAAGGTTTCCATAATGATCCAAAGGCACCAAGGAACATGTGGTATAAGCCTCATGTTTTCTTTGATAAAGAAGTACAAGAATGAACTAATATGCATTCCCATAAGGTATTTTAATTTATAAGAAAACATTCCAAATGGTTATAAGGATTTGGATAACATATATGATGTTGAGGTGATGAAGGGTGAGGTTTAGGAACAAGTCCTATGAGGATAAGAGGCTCTAAGTGATGAAGTAAAGAGATAGTTAGATTTGCAGAATATCGCCTTGGCTACAAAACAACATGGGAAAGTGTGTTTCAGGGTTCAAAACACACCAACATGGGTATGGTTAGTTAGAGTAGATCACAAGGATGAGAGGTAGGTTACTTAAACAAGTAAGGTCAAAGAGATCATGAACTAGGGATCATAGGATGTCGAATAAGTATGGTCAAATGGTAAGAAAGATAGAACAAATTTTGTAGATGAGATCAGAGAAGGTATATTGTCTTGGAGATGATGTTTGATGGGTCTTTATGTAACACCCCAGCATTTAGGAACCAACGAAGGGTAGAATTAGGAATTGTGCAATTGCATGCATTCATCTGTAAAAATGTTGGTAAATTTTTCGCCAAATAAAAACCTAAAGTGATCAAAGTTTCTTTCACTCTTTAAGTTTAGAAATAGCATTGGAGAATGATCGTTATAAACTTTGACATGATCTTTATGGATTAGTGTCTTTTGGGAAATGAAATTTGAATTCAAACTTGAGTGTTGGATTTATAATTTTAAAAAGAATTAGAATTATGTTTGACTAATCTTACTTAATCAAGAAATAACATTTAGTAACTCAAACTTTAAATAATATAACATAATCAAGAAAATGAATATTCATTCCATATCTTTATTCAATAAATAAGTTACAAAATGTAACTTATGAAAGTAATCAAGAATTTTTACAATAGTAAATGATAAAAGGAAGAATATTTACATATTGAGTAATATTACAATCTTTATTACAAAATAATAAAATAAAGATTACAAAAGAATAAAATAAATATTACAAAGGAATTATTCTATCAAAAAAGAAAACATATTCTAATCTTGAATCTTCAAGTCTTGTACCTGCAAAAAACAAAGAACAAACAAAAATAAAGAAAATAAAGGATTAAGATATTTTTACTCTCAGTAGTGACAGTGAGATGCACAGTTCCACTTTACATCACTGAGTAAATCTTTAGGGGCAAGTTTCACCAATATGAAAGAACTAAATCTTTCATAATTTATAAGCCATAAGTCAAATAATTCCAATCAGCAAGAGGGGCAAGTTTCACCAGACAGGTAAATGTAATCAGATAAAGGTAGATCATTCCCTGAGCATATCCACAAGGGTGCAGCAGACACACAAGCAGCTTACACACCTAAATGCATGGTGTGTGTTGTCAAGCACAGCCACAGCTGCCCACACAATCAAAACAGATCAACACAGCTGTGGGCAAGCACCACAGTACCATTTCTATGCTCATACACACCAAGCACCAGCAGTCTAGCCACAGCCAAACCAGCCAAACTAAACCACAAACCAGATCATCCCCGTACTCATCAAGATGGTGACATAAGGAGGGGGTGGATCAGGTGGATAGCAAGGACAAGACCAAGCTACCAGGAACCAGAAGGTGGATAGCAAGATCAAGGACAAGTTCCAGGAGCTGGAAGTAGCAGGAGCAGCATCAGGAGAATAACCAGATCAGGCCAGCAACACAACCAACAAGATCAAGCCACAAGATCAACCACCAACCACAACAACAACCTACTGTTGTGGTGAGTTATATAAAACCATCACATGATCTATTTATCATATCAATATAAAGATTCATGTGTTGTTATATATCTAACTTCTCAGTATTCACCCAAGTGAGGTGAATCCATCCTAGAAGATTTTGAATAATAAAGTCATAGCCACAAGATAACCATACAAGTAAAACCAGGATCTCAGACCAACATCACTGATCCTGGATATAAAAGCCAAATCTTACACTCCAATATAATCAAGGTCAAGATTAGGAAATCTGGGCACATCTCTTAAAAGAGTAGAACCTCAAAATCCATGAATCATATGGATCCATGCAAAACCATGTTGGAGATATGCCCAAGAGGCAATAATAAAGTGGTTATTATCATGTCTTCACACTTATGATAAATGTTTGCATACCATGCTATAATTGTATTAACCGGAAACATTAATACTTGTGTGATTTGTAAACTAAAATAAGAGTCCCTAGTATAGCCTCTTGTTAAACTAGCTTGTTGGTTAATATATGATCATGGTTTCCTGATCATGAACATAGAGATGTTATTAACAACAGGATCATATCATTAGGAGAATGATGTGATGGACATACTCCTATAGATAAGCGTAGCATAAAGATCAAGTCATTTCAATAGTTCAATTGCTATATGCTTTCTGATACATAGTAACCTAATTCCTTCGACCATGAGATCATGCATATCACCTTTACTGGATGGATGCTTTGATGTCATCAAACACCACACCGTAACAGGGTGGCTATAAAAGTGGCATTGAGTGTTCGGAAAGTATTGGTTGAAACACATGGATCAAGAGTGGGATTTGTCCATCCATATGACGGATAGATATACTCTGGGCCCTCTCGGTGAAATGTCATCCAATTAGCTTGCAAGCATGTGACTTGGTCACAAGGGATCACATATCACGGGAACGAGAAAAGAGTACTTATCAGTAACGAGGTTGAACTAGGTATGCAGAGATACCGACGATCATAACCTCGGATAAGTAACATATCGTGAGACAAAGGGAAATTGGTATCGTATGTAAGTGGTTCATTCGATCGCAAAGTAATCGTAGAAATATGTGGGAGCCATATGAATTTCCAGATTCCTCTATTGGTTATTGTTCGGAGAAGTGTCTCGATCATGTCCGCATAATTCACGAACCGTAGGGAGACACACTTAAGGATTCGACGTTGTTTGAGTAGTTATGGTATTATGAGAAAGAGACCGAATGTTGTTCGGAGTCTCGGATGGGATCCGGGATATCACGAGGTGATCCGGAATGGTCCGGAGAATAAGATTCATATAAGGAAAGTCCCGTTTCGGAGTTCGGGAATGATTCCGGTGTTTTCATCGGGGATATTCTAGAAGGTTCCGGATTGTCCGGCACTCCGGAGGGGAAGGGGTACATGAATGTGTCATTACATATTGGAATGATTGCATCATGTACTAAGTGTTCTTGCTGTCCCAAATATAGGATTAAATTGAATCCTAAAACAGAAAAGTCAAATGTCCAGTTTGAAAGTCAAACTGCCAAAACAAGAAACTGTGGGAAACAAGCAAGAGGAGTTGGAACCAACCTGGAGGAGGAGTTGGACTCCTCCAGGCCGGCGCCCAGCCCTAGGCCGAGTTGGGGAGGGACTCCCTCCCTCCCCTGGCGCGCCCACACCCTCCCACCTATATAAGGAGGGGCAGGGCTCCCCTCCTAGACACACAAGTTTCCTATCCTCTAAACTAAACCCTAGATCTAGACCCCGGTTTAGAGCTATTCGGTTTAGAGCCTTCTAATTGGTTTAGAGCCCTCTAATTGGTGTGTCTAATTACTAGACCACTAATAGCCTCTCTCATAAGCTCCACCATACTCGCACCGGCTTAAGGCGAAGCCCTGCGGGATTTCCCCTCTACCTCCGGTACCATGCCGTTGTGCTGCCGGAATCGCGAGGAGAGTGCTACAACCTCCGCTGCCTGCTGGAACAAGGGAGAGGAAGGTCTTCGTCGAGTACCGAACGTGTGACCGACTGCGGGAGCGCTGCTGGAACGTGGCGCCGGAAGGATCGTCTACGCGATCTTGAGATCGGAAAGAGTACGACTACATCACCCACGAGAATCTGCTCTCGTTAAACACTTTGGAATCTTCGAGGGTGAGTTATTCCATCGACTCGTTGCTGCAATCTAGTAGATAGATCTTGGCTTGTTTGTTTGTATGCGATAGAAAAATTTTTGTTTTCCATGCTACGAACCCCTACAGTGGTATCAGAGCCGTGTCTATATGTAGATCTGTTGCACGAGTAGAACACAATGGTCATTGTGGGCGTTGATGCTTTTATTGTAGATTGCTTTTTGTGTACTTTGCATCTTGCGGTATGTTGGGATGAAGCGGCCCGGGCTAACCTTACATGACATCGTTCATGAGACTTGCTCCACGCTTGACATGCAACTTGTATTGCATAAGTGGCTTTGCGGGTGCCTGTTTCTCCTAGCATAGTTAAGATCCAATTTACAACGGGTAATCAACAATGCTAGTATCAATGTTGTGGTTCTTGTTCGTAAGTTAGAACAACACTTATTGAAAGCCCCAAACCACGTAAAATATGCAAAGAAAGTAGAGGCGTCTAACTTTGTTTTGCAGGGGTGTGCAGTGATGTGATATGACCATGATTGTGATTATATATGATGTATGCAATGTTCCTTATTGTAAGTTGGCAACCGGCAGGAGCCATATGGTTGTCTTTAATTTCTGTTAAGACCTGCGTGTCTATTCAAAATAGTTGTAATAGTTGAAGCTGGTGGACGACAACCATGAAGAAGCGTCATTGACCTTGATGCTATGCCGGTGATGATGGAGATCATGTTCGTGCTTGAAGATGGAGATCGAAAGCACAAAGAAGAAAGGCCATATCATATCACATATTATGAATTGCCTGTGATGTTAATCCTTTATGCATCTTGTATTGCTTAGTAGACGACGGTAGCATTATAAGATGATCCCTCATGCACATAAATTTCAAGTTCTAAAGTGTTCACCCTTAGTATGCACCGTTGCCAAAGCTTGCTGCTTCGAAGCACCACGTGATGATCGGGTGTCTTTGATTCCGCGGGTGAATACAACGTAAGCAAGCCAGATTTGCTTATGCGGTAGCTAAGGTTTGATCTTGACGAGCCTAGCATGTACAGACATGGCCTCAGGAACACGGATCACCGAAAGGTAAAGCATGAATCATATAGTAGATATGATGAACATGTCGATTGTTCGCCATTGAAACTATATCAACTCTCGTGATGATCGGTTTTGATGTGGTGGATTTGGTTCGTGTGATCACTAAAACAATGTGAGGGATATTGTTTTGAGTGGGAGTTCACCTAGATTAATTTAATTATTAATTAGAACTCAATTTATCATAAACTAAATCAAAGTGAATTTGCATAGTTGTTGTAGTCATTGGCGTCCGTTTACCACCTTGCGCTTAGTTATTATTGAGATGATAGAACTATAGAATTCTGGTTAGTTACTTTACGAACTGGTATCGTATTGTTTTAAGTGTTAATCTAAAAGCTTAAAAGTCCTATTGCAAACCTTCAGTAAGTTCCGGTTACTCCATGAAGTTTAATAATTAGTATTAAATCAAGAGTAACAATTCCAAGTGTTAGTATATAAGTATCATGTTTGTATCCATGATTCTTGATATTCAAAGGATTCCCTTAATATCAAGGTTATCTAGGATCTGAAAGAGTTGTTTCAGAAACCATGATGTGTGGAAGATATTGTGATATCTGAAACGAAGTTTTGGTTGCAACATGATAGAGTATAATATGGCAAAAGTCATGTTCTCATATTTGATGAGAATTTGCAAAAAGGTTGGAGACACTTGTTGTCCTAATCCTCCAAAAGGTTTTTGGATAGCAACATTATACTCATAAATTCATCGTTACAAGCTAACAGTAGCTTGATCATGGACCATTCCATGATAAGGGTGAATATTTGATGTAGGTAAAATGTTTACTACACCAAGAGATTACTAAAGAAAGGAATTTGAAAGAACACCAAATATTTGATGATGGTGATCTACTTCAAAGTGCAAGTCCAAAGACATTGGTATTTAATTATACACGCTTTGGACTATATGTCATATGTATGACTCCACTATTGATATTGATAGATTCTTTCAAATAGAAAAGGAAATACTGAAAGAGAATCTCATAAATATATGGCAGAAAAGAAAAGACTAGAATCGTTCAGTTTAAGTATATAGATGATATACATGTTATGGCTATATTCTTTGCTTGTTAAACAATGTGGTTCTTAAGTATTTGATACTGAATTTGTTGGTGTGAATCGTCATACGAAACAACACAATTCATGAACTACAATGGCCTAAGTAACTAGCAAAAGAATATGTGATGATGTTCATCAAGAACAAAATAAAGGGTTATTGTGTTGCTTGTTAAACATCAAAGCTTGCCTTCAAAGATTTGTTTTATCAGGTATTATGAGAACAAAAGGATTGTTCAAATAATTGCCGTAATCCATAAAAGATGGATGATTCGCAAATCTCGTTGGAGACATCACATCCATAAAACTAGTGCTAAAAATGTCGAAAGACAAATTGATTGAAAGATCACTTAGGAAGTGACATCGCCGTTTAAATTATATTTGAAAGAAAACATGAAGAAACTCCATGTTGATGGAATTTTGGAGTCTTCTGATTTTTGATCATATGACGCTTGTGAAACTTTCCTAGAGATAATTAAAACTTCGTTCATAGGCCAAAAGGGAACGAATGACTAGCTTATTGGAACTTGTACATATTGTTGTACGAAGTCCGTTATGTGTAGTCAAGAGCGATGGATTTCAACTTCATATGCTTTCTCCGAAAATTTGAGTGAATATATGGATATTTTCTTAATAAGGATGAAGTGTGAAATACTTGAAAAGTTCAAAGACTTTCAAGATGAAGTGCAAGATCATTGTAACAAGAATATAAATAGTTTATGATAAGATCATAAAGGAAGATATTTGAGTTACACGTTTAGCATAAATACCTAAGATTTAAGGAATCGTTCCGTGGATTTGCATTTTCCCGAAACACCATAAGTGTATGGAGCGTTCGAGATATGTAATTAAACCTTGTTTGACATGGTAAGATCGAAAGGTGTAATTCATAAAACTGCCATTGTATTTTAAAGATTAAAAGCTTTAGAGATTACCGTTTTTTCCACTGAAAAGAGCTCCATCATAATCCGTTGAAATGACACCATATAAGGTTATGGTTTGGGATAAAACTCAAGTTGTCCTTTCTTAAACATTGGTATGCTATGCATAAGAAAGATGTTTGCAACCAAAGTCGGATGAACCTGTCTTTGTATGTTATTTCGAATAACTGTTAAGTACTCCTCCATAACATCGGAGACAAAAGTGTTTGTCACTTAAAACGTCAAGTTTCTTTGAGAAGGAATTTTTCGTGAAAAGTTAAGTGGGAGGACAATAGAAACTTTGATAAGGTTAAAAGAACCTTAGCTATATGTGCAGAGTTGCGCAGCGCCGAAAAGTGTTTCGAAGGCAGCAACAATGCTCATGGTTCACGTACCTCAAAAGGTTGTGGTCACGGAGATCCAAGTTCCTATTGAAACAAGTAGGTCGGATGAACAATCAAATACCAAGATTTGAGGGTTGAATCATTATTTAAGAATAATGAACCGACTACATGCAGAGAAGCGATGATGGGCCCTGACTCCGTAAAATGGCTTGAAGCCATAAAATCCGTGATAGTTCCATACACGAGAAATCAAGTTTTGAACTTGAAGAACCCTCGAGAAAGGTGTAAGACCTTACAGTTGTGTCTGGATCTATAAAGAAATAGACATGGATGTTTTACATCTATGAAATAGTCGACATGTTGGGAAAGAGTTCACAACAATGTTCAAAGGTTGACTATGACAAGATTTGATCTTTCATAGTGATATTTAGTCTAGACGGATTATGTAGCAACCACTACATATAATTTTGTTATATGGTAGTTGAATAAACAAAACAAGTTCTTCTAATAGAATCGTTACCTAGGACATGTGCATAACACGGTCCATAGGGTTTTGTTAATTCAAAGGATGCTAAAAGCATATGCAAACTTCAATGGTTAAAGTGAGCATCGCGGAGTTGGAATCTTCACTGTGATGAAACTATTAAAGGGTTTAAAAGTTCATTAGAGACGATGAAGGTGCTTGCAGTTGCAAGAAATTAAGTGGGAGCGCTAAGACATGTTTCTAATACATTATGTGGAAGACATATTGTTGATTGGAAATAATGTATCTTTTATTAACACATATTAAGAATTTCATCCCGATGAAAGACTTAGGCAAAACCCAAATGTTTGGCATCAATAGACGCTAATATGGTTGTGCCAGAAGTACATAGACAAGATATTGAATGAGTTCAATATAGAAACTACAAAAGAAGGTTCTTGTCGCACAGAAAGGATTGAATGAGTTCAATGTTGATGATATATTCAAGTGTATTGACATTTAGTAAAGTGAAACAAATAATCAAGTATAGATTGATACTTGATGTATGAAATCACAAAGAGTATTTATATCAATCATACTGTGATATGTACAAATCCAGATATGTCCTATGCTCTAAATGTTGTGAGCATATACCAGAATGATTCGTAAGATGATCATTGGACAATAGTAAGGATATTCTTATGATCTTCTGAAAGAACTAAGAGTATAATATTTGTAGAAGTGACAAATAGATGGTTAGTTCATTGTAAAAGTACTACATTGATACTAGCTTTGTCACAAAGTACAAATTAAGTTTATCTCAATCTAAACTAAGGGTGGCACAATATAATGGAAAATAAGTTCCATAATGGATTTGGATAAGTTCCAAAGTTAAGACATTGTGACAGATACTACAACAAAAGGCTAAAGTATATGACTGCTATTATAGCAGCAAAAGAGGGCATTTGTGTCAAGAAGTTTGTTATCAAACTAAGTGTAGTTCATAGTGGGATAATACTATGAAGATATATTGTGCGACAATGTTATCAACATGTTTTAACCCAAAGAGCTAAAGGTCACACCGAAAGACCAAATTTATACAAAGCCATCTCATTGGAGAATGAGTGATGCGTAGAGACGCAAAGACATGCAATTACACACGGACCTGGAAGTGTCAGATCCGGAGATCAGTTGACCACTAGCAATCGTGTACATACAACACTGGAAAGCCATAGGTGTTATATACACAAAGGTTCGAAACTAGATTATTGACTCTAGTGCAAGTGGGAGACTGTTGGAGATATGCCCAAGAGGCAATAATAAAGTGGTTATTATCATGTCTTCACACTTATGATAAATGTTTGCATACCATGCTATAATTGTATTAACCGGAAACATTAATACTTGTGTGATTTGTAAACTAAAATAAGAGTCCCTAGTATAGCCTCTTGTTAAACTAGCTTGTTGGTTAATATATGATCATGGTTTCCTGATCATGAACATAGAGATGTTATTAACAACAGGATCATATCATTAGGAGAATGATGTGATGGACATACTCCTATAGATAAGCGTAGCATAAAGATCAAGTCATTTCAATAGTTCAATTGCTATATGCTTTCTGATACATAGTAACCTAATTCCTTCGACCATGAGATCATGCATATCACCTTTACTGGATGGATGCTTTGATGTCATCAAACACCACACCGTAACAGGGTGGCTATAAAAGTGGCATTGAGTGTTCGGAAAGTATTGGTTGAAACACATGGATCAAGAGTGGGATTTGTCCATCCATATGACGGATAGATATACTCTGGGCCCTCTCGGTGAAATGTCATCCAATTAGCTTGCAAGCATGTGACTTGGTCACAAGGGATCACATATCACGGGAACGAGAAAAGAGTACTTATCAGTAACGAGGTTGAACTAGGTATGCAGAGATACCGACGATCATAACCTCGGATAAGTAACATATCGTGAGACAAAGGGAAATTGGTATCGTATGTAAGTGGTTCATTCGATCGCAAAGTAATCGTAGAAATATGTGGGAGCCATATGAATTTCCAGATTCCTCTATTGGTTATTGTTCGGAGAAGTGTCTCGATCATGTCCGCATAATTCACGAACCGTAGGGAGACACACTTAAGGATTCGACGTTGTTTGAGTAGTTATGGTATTATGAGAAAGAGACCGAATGTTGTTCGGAGTCTCGGATGGGATCCGGGATATCACGAGGTGATCCGGAATGGTCCGGAGAATAAGATTCATATAAGGAAAGTCCCGTTTCGGAGTTCGGGAATGATTCCGGTGTTTTCATCGGGGATATTCTAGAAGGTTCCGGATTGTCCGGCACTCCGGAGGGGAAGGGGTACATGAATGTGTCATTACATATTGGAATGATTGCATCATGTACTAAGTGTTCTTGCTGTCCCAAATATAGGATTAAATTGAATCCTAAAACAGAAAAGTCAAATGTCCAGTTTGAAAGTCAAACTGCCAAAACAAGAAACTGTGGGAAACAAGCAAGAGGAGTTGGAACCAACCTGGAGGAGGAGTTGGACTCCTCCAGGCCGGCGCCCAGCCCTAGGCCGAGTTGGGGAGGGACTCCCTCCCTCCCCTGGCGCGCCCACACCCTCCCACCTATATAAGGAGGGGCAGGGCTCCCCTCCTAGACACACAAGTTTCCTATCCTCTAAACTAAACCCTAGATCTAGACCCCGGTTTAGAGCTATTCGGTTTAGAGCCTTCTAATTGGTTTAGAGCCCTCTAATTGGTGTGTCTAATTACTAGACCACTAATAGCCTCTCTCATAAGCTCCACCATACTCGCACCGGCTTAAGGCGAAGCCCTGCGGGATTTCCCCTCTACCTCCGGTACCATGCCGTTGTGCTGCCGGAATCGCGAGGAGAGTGCTACAACCTCCGCTGCCTGCTGGAACAAGGGAGAGGAAGGTCTTCGTCGAGTACCGAACGTGTGACCGACTGCGGGAGCGCTGCTGGAACGTGGCGCCGGAAGGATCGTCTACGCGATCTTGAGATCGGAAAGAGTACGACTACATCACCCACGAGAATCTGCTCTCGTTAAACACTTTGGAATCTTCGAGGGTGAGTTATTCCATCGACTCGTTGCTGCAATCTAGTAGATAGATCTTGGCTTGTTTGTTTGTATGCGATAGAAAAATTTTTGTTTTCCATGCTACGAACCCCTACAAACCATTAGCACACCAATTATTTTCCCAACTATGACTCCAGAATTAGCAGTTGGTATTACTACCAGAACATTTCTATTAGGGACAACAAATTAGAAAACTAGTTCCTATGCCTCAGACCAACATCATAGGCAGAGAGATTAAAAGAAGCTTTCATCTTATCTTTGCCAGTTACCAATTTTAAACACTGTCAGCGCTAATCTTAGTAATAGGACCCAACCACTTGTGTGCCATTCTATGATGGTATCACAAGGACAAGTTCTAATAAGCCAATCAAAATCATTACTTAGCTTTCACAAATAAAAAGGGGCAAGCCACTAAATATCATTTTCCTGGAATCAAATGCCAGGAATCAGCATTAAGCTCATCTATACATCTACAGAACATCACTAATATGTAATGATTAAATTCAGTCTGTATATCATCATATAAGCCAACAATTATAGATGCAGTAAACAATCACTGATAGAACTACTATCAGTATTAACATTTTGATAGTAGAAAGTTTCTAGATCAACAACATTCACAAGTAATGATTCCATAGAAGCACTATCATTTGAATCATATAAAATTACCACTAGAATTAGTCTGGTAAGCCACTAGCATCACCAAAGCCCAACTATAAGCAGTAATCCACATCAAACAACCATTCACCATACTCAAGGATCATCACTACTTGATCCAATTCATCATATATAATATTAACAGAGGGATGAACCCTAATCAGGATATGAACCCTAATCAGAACATGAACACTAGCCAGGAGTAGCCACTAGAAAAACACAGGACAGAGTGGCAGAGTATAGAGCACGAGTGGGAAGAGAAAGCAAACTTACTAGAGGTTGTTGCTGTGGGCGAGAAGAGGAAGCAGAGGGTGTCGACGAGCACGGCGGAACGGGGAGCACCCCAAGGGGCGCTGCAACCCACACCAAGCTGAGGTGGCAACCATAACCACACTTGAGGGTGAGAAACACCACCACAGCACCACAGGAGCAGCGGCGGCAGCACCAACACCACCCCAAACCTTAGGTTTCGGGACGGAGCCGGCCTGTCCACAGGAGAGCCCCAAATCCAAATCGAAATGGACTGGTGAGCAGGGTCAGCAACCATGCCATGCACCACGGCAGAGGCCGAAGAGGACCATGGCGGCGTGAATCGTCCGGCGGTGGTATCGGCGACCACAGGGTCGAGGAAGGAGAGAGGGGAACGAGAGAGAAGGACAGGGGAGTGTGGGCTGAGGGGGGCAAACCCTTCGGGGAGCCTTTTTGGTTCTGGCCACTTGGGCCAAAACGGCCCAATAAGCCCAATAAGGCCAGCCCAACAAACTAAAGAAAGTTTTAATAATTAAGAAAAGACCAAAATACCCCTGAAATTAAATAAATGCTAGAAAATAAAATAAAAATATAAAAATTATAAATAAAATATTTTTGGATTTACAATAATCCAATCTATCTAAATAAATTAAGAAATAAATTCTTATGCATATAATTTTTGATCAAGAATTTTATAATATATATATTCCTTATGGAATTTTATTTAATTAAGGAAAGAAGATAAAAATAAATAAAAATCATTTTTATTATATATTGATATTTTAGTGTTTTAGAAAAATACTAAATAAATGTTTTATATCATAAAAAGAAATTCTTGTATTTAAATGATGATTCTTAAAAGAATTATTAAATAAATAAATATTCAAATAAGTAAAATAAAATAAAAATACAATCATCAATAATATTAATAATTAACATTTATAAATCCTTTACTACTTAAAAGGGGTTTTGTAATTAAAATAATGGGAAGAACACACAAAAATAATGCATTACTTCACTACCTTGCATAATTATTTTGCTTCTTTAAATATTCTCCTTACCGGGCAATAATGATGTTTTGTAGACATAGAAGCTCAAGGTCCAGTGCAAGCATCCGACTTCACTACCTTGCAATCACAAGGCAAGTTCATCACTTTCTCATGTCCTTTGAAGAGTCTTTACCAAAGTATTTGCAAATTGTGTGTTATCATCTATGTTCTAGAAAAAGAAAATATTATTTCCCAAACAAATAAATGTTTAGTATCATCCTAAGTGATGATATAATGAAGCAATAGAACTTAGGGTTCTATTTGTAGCAATGATGATCAATTAGGGATTTAATAACCCATGACATCAGTGATTCTAGCGTCGTATATTACGCGTTAACCATGAGATTTGGAATGGGACGGAGAAGTCAGCTGTATCCTTTTCCTTTCATATGGAGGCAAGACGACCTTAACGTGACGTTGTGATTCCTTGTGCGGATCCAACATATGGGTGGGCACCCTTACGCCCCACACTTTTGGTGTCTAGATTATCTATGAATGGTGTTTAGGGGCATAGCCCATTTAATATGGTACTTGTCCCGGCATCACCAGGTCGTAGAGTCTTCGGGAACTCATCAGGGTTTTAACCTGCCCGAAAGAGGGCTTAACGGAGGTGAGCCGGCCCCGAAGGATCGTGCAGACATATGAGGTCGCGGAGAGGGCAGTGATTGGCTTGGACCAACTATTGGGTCCCACATCATGGAATTGTGGACGGGAAAGTATGCCCGGTTGTGCAACAAGGAAGTTGATCTCTCATGGGTAAAGTAACATACCTCTGCAGAGTGTAAGAACTATAACTTGTTACTCTCTGTTCCGGGAAGGAGCTACGAACACGGCAGGAAAGGAACTCCATGAAAGTTCTGGTCAACCTGTGAAGGTTGATGGTCATAGATTTTTATAATAAAATCAATCTTTGAAGAAATATTTACAAAAGCTACATAGTGCCAAGAACTTATAGTCCGAGGTGGTAGATAGAGCATCAAACTTCCCACCTTGCATATAATGAACTTGCTGGGTAACGCTGTTACTCACCCTTTCCTTTGATCCCTTGCTTAGACTCTGAGGATCCCGAAGAAACTCCAATGTATGCAACTGAGAATCAAGAGGAGGTCTTTTATGAAGAGCCCAATTTGTATGGAGCCGTAGAAGGGGAGGACTACGATATCGTCTACGAAGGAGAGTACCAAGAGTCATAATAGTTACTATAGTTCTAGGAGCCAATTGAGCCGAGCAACATGAACAATATATAGCAGTAAGTTGTTGAGCTCAGTTTGGAGTTTAAGTTTCCACTTTGAAACTTCCGCTGAAACACTTATATTTTGTCTTATAAGTTGAATCTTTGGGAAGTCTTGAACTTCTGGTATTGTAATAATAATAATAATAATGTGTGTATGTTTGTAATATGGACCCGCAATGTTTCTGTTGTATCACTCTGAAGGATGTGATATTTACGGAACGGTGTTCTGTGGATGTCATGTCAATGACTATAGTGTACTACACATGTAGTGGTATGCTGGGTCACCGCACTTTCAAAGGCCTAGATTTGCAATATTTTAACAAAGAGCAAGATAGGGTTTTAGCAAGTGATCAGAGAATTAACCCTGGTGGGGTTATGAAGGTAGTCAATGGAGGTTTTGATGTGTGTCTTGTTGATTTGTTTTGATTCCACAAGGTTGGTCCTAGGGTAGCTCAATCAAGTTGTTATCTAGCAAATCAAGGCAATTCATCTTAACAAGCAGATCAAGGCAGTTCATCTTAGCAAGTAGATCAGGGCAATTCATCTTAACAAGCATATCAAGGAAATTCATACAAACAACACAAGGAAGAGGTACAAGCCTACTTGAACACTTCTTAAAAGACTTTGGAAAAGAAGTTTTGAAATAAGTAGACAAGGGTTTTGGTTTTGATGGGGGATAGAGTGTCCTTTGGTACTTCTACCAAAAGAACATAGAAATAGCTTTTTCAAAAGATTTTAGAAAGGCTAGTTGACAAAATACTTGCATAACTCTATTTTTAAACCCAGGTTAAGACATTACCATATAGGTCTCCTAGGTTTTATAAAGAAGTTAGGTAAAGTCCACCTTGGTTCCTTACTTTTGAATTGTCAAAACAAGGAGTAGAAGTGAAACCAAGGTGATGCTTTAGAGAAATAGTTTTGGTACTTTGGGAAAAATTAGGGTCTGAGTTGATCACAACATAAGATCAAGCAGGAGAGTAAGACAATCAAGCAGGCAACTAATGCAACACTTGCTAATAAAATGTTTTTGTTCCCCATAATCTTTGCACTTTGGACACATAACCAAAGATACAAAATGAGGGGTGTTACAAGCGAAATGATTATCATCGTCCTGATATCAAGGAGTGCAAACATATTCTCTAGACTCCTGCTAATTGAGTTTTTTTGACAAATCTGCTCGGATTCGATAACTAATTCCGAGTCTAACCCCTGCGAGAAACTAATTCGGAATCTGACCTCTCGGGTCAGCGCCATTTTAAATGGAGACAAAGTTGTACAGGTCAGTGCCAACACGTGACAACAGGGGGCAACCTAGCGAGGTCGGCGCCGTTTAACATGGAGCCGACGTCGGTGTCGTTTTAAATGGAGTCGACCTCCTTCTGATGTGTTGGCGACGATCTGTACAACTTCGGCTCTATTTAAAATGGCGCTGACCTAGGGATCAGATTCCGAATTAGTTCCTCGCATAGGTCAGACCCGGAATTAGTTCTCGAATCTGGACAGATTTGTCAAAAAAATACGCTAATTAATCATTGAGTCTATACGCCGGTTGATTGAGTACCTTCAGCAATCGGTAGCAGTTGACGCCCACGCCAGCCCTCGGGATCGTTCGCAGACCACGAACAACCACTTGGGGAAACCAACCTCGATGAGGAACTGTAGCAACGCCATCGCTTCGCCGGACTGTCGTGTAGAACTTGTTTTGGCAGAAGGTAGCATTCGCCGCCTTGAGCGTCGGGGCAGGACCTAGGTGGTTGTTGTCGAGCTTGAGCTTCACGTAATGGAGTTACGGTAGAGCGGCGAGTGTGCTGCTTGTAGAAGGCGACGCCTTCGAGGATTGTGCCCGGAAACTGGTTGTCGTGCAGCCATGCCTCGTGGAAGTGAACTATTCGGCGAGCCGTTGAGCGCGCCAGAGAGCTTCCTGACGCCGCCCTGGTTGTTGAGCAAGAGGCCATTCCCGACCGAGCAAAACTGTAGATGCATGACGACGAGTATGGCTAAAAGGGCTTTTCACAAGAACGCCCCAGACTCGTTTTTCTCCCAACATGAAATCCTGGTTTTATGGAAACCGAGTTTTACTTATCCATAATTTTATCAGCTCATCCAAACAAGGTTCTAGGTTGTTACAGGTTGTTACAAAAAAAATTTGACACTATAATCCGCTCTTTATTAATAAGATAAAAACAAGTTACAATGTACGAACGAGACGTCCTTAATACCAGCGCATATCCTCCTTCTTCGGCACCACCGAAGCGACCACCAAAGGGACGAAAGATAGATCACCATAACACCCGAGCTTGACGCGGCTCCATCGCTGATCAGCAGCTTTTTAGACCTCCAAAGTAGCTTGCCAAAGGCAAAACCATTGTCGTTGAAAGAATCAAACCGGGGCAACATGTCCCCGGACACGCGATCAAATTCCAGAACTGACGCCCCCGCACGACTACAACGCCGGAAGAGGAAATCAGAACTGTCATCTTCCATCCACAAACCCAGCACAGGAAAAACCATCTTCAATC
This sequence comes from Avena sativa, assembly GCA_916181665.1. Taxonomy (NCBI): domain Eukaryota; kingdom Viridiplantae; phylum Streptophyta; class Magnoliopsida; order Poales; family Poaceae; genus Avena; species Avena sativa. Next base: position 121,034,235 of record OV702297.1, on the reverse strand, counting down.
TGACACATACGCAGACAACCGTCTGCGCGTACTCCTGGACAGCACATCCTCCCTGCTCCACCATAGTAACGGGGACAGAGCAGAAGGAGGGACACACCTGATGGGATCGCCGCCTCTGCCTCAACGACACCATCCAAGAACTCTAAAGCCGCCAATCCGAGGAAACGGCACACACACACGATGCCATCAACTCTGAGACGCCACTACGAGGAACATCGTCGGTGTGGTAGTGAAGTTGAGGCGGATTTATTCGCCTGGACGCTGCTCCCACCACCCAACGGCACTCCACGACCTGCAAAACCAAACCCTAACTACAGAGCGGAGAGACCAGATCCCCTCTCCCTCCCGCCGCCGGAGCAGCAGGCAGAGGGAGAGGGGACCAGCAAGAACACCGATGGAGATCGGGCGGTAAAAACGTCGCCTCTCCCTGAAGCCTGGTGGCTAGGTCAGGGGCGTTTTTACGTATTGCTCTACTCCTGCAGGTTGTTACACCTGAAATAATGTTTAGGACCTAAAAAAATAAGTCTCCAAATACTCGGTATAGTTTTCTGCACGCACTACGATTTTGATACGATCCCTTTTGGGGCGTGCTAGGTGTCCATATCCCTTGCCTCCTTCTGCTGACATGTGTTCTTTAAAAGCTCCAAATCTCGTTTTTACTATAAATATATCCGTTTTTGTTATAAAAAGTTTCGCTTAAGCCTAGCTTAACTGGTTAGAGGAGTGGATGTACAAATCCAACATTTGGGTTCAAACCCTCACGGATGCGAATTTAGATTCCTATTTATACTTAAGGACCAGGCTATTCTGTTACTCATGCAATTTATCCTGAGGACCAGGTTTGATGTGTAACCAAATTTAAAAATCATGGTACTCATGTGTGCATCTCTAATTGGTACAGAGACCGGGAAAGTGAAATAAAAAGGTCTTCATTTAGTATTCCCAAGGTAGACTCTCGCCTGATGCCTAGAAGGCGCCTCACCCTAGCGTCGGGTGGGTTGTTGCCATCGGCGGTTGCCTCGTCGGGAGGGTCTTCCGGATCGAGGTTCCAATGCCTAGGGTCGCATTCCGACTCCGATGGAGCTGCGATGCGCGAGGCTCTTGAGGCTTTGGAGGATTCTTCCAGGGATCTAGGTTGGACTACGGTGGCGCGCCGTCGACGAAAAACCGATGGCGAGCTCAAACGGGACTTCTGGAAGGAGATTGGCTTCCCCACGCTGGCGTCGAGGTTCTAGGAGAGGAGGTCGGCATCGCCGCCGAGCGATGCTTTCTCCCCGGAGTCGAGCGTCCAACGCCGCAAGTCGTCGCCGCCATGGAGCTGGAAAGATTCGTTGGAGGCTCATGGGGCGGCTGCGTCCTCGTCGGGTCTGAGGTTGGCCAGGGGAGCACGCGTCAAGCCATGGAAGGGCCCTTTACCCCCCGTGGCGGATATCGGCGTCGCCAGCGCTTGGCGTGATGATCGAGGCGGCGTTCCATCTTGGAGAGGATCCGCTTTTACCGCTCTCAGGTGACGTGGCTATTTCGAGTGGGCCCATTGCGGAAGAGTTTACGTGGAAGGTTTTATCAAGGCGGTTAAATAACACCTGGGGGCGCGCATCGGGTTCGATTACGCTCGCAGCGAGGGATATCTCGTCATCGCCGCCTCCTCCAAACTCGCCACCAGACCAAAGCTTTCCTTCTGCTTTCCCTGTGATGGGGTTCGGAGCTCCATCGCCGCGTCGCTCGTTTGCCGCCGTCATCCCTGCTCCCAACACCATGGCTGCCCCGAGCCCTAGGGCGCCCACGGTTTATGCACCTCATAGAGGTCTGCCTGCCTCTAGGCCGCCGGTTGTGGCGCCTCCCAGAGGAATGCCAACCGCGTCACCACCAGTTTCCCCTACCCACTTAGGGTCGTCCACCGTAGCAACTGCTCCTGGCGCCTACACACTCGTTGTTGCCATGACGGGACACAGTCCACCGCCATTCTTTGGGCCTCCTGGGATGCCATCGCGCGGGACAACACAGTCAGGGGTGCCACCGATGCCATATCCATTTGCTCCTGCAAATTTTCCCAACGTAATGCAACACGTTCAGCAGCGACCTCTTCAGCGGCCCTACCGCGGTCCGCCGAAGGCGTCAGAGGGGTGGCATTTCCCACTGGTACCCATGGGATGATGTCTTTTCATCCAGTGCCCGGAGAACCGTCGCAGGGCCAACAGTTTGCGGTCGGCCTGGGTGCTACGACAACGACTGTGCCCAAAAGGAAGAAGAAGAAGAAGCAAACTCAAGGTACCGGATCAGAGGATGATTGCTCATCAATTCTAGTCAGAGCTACAGTTGCTACAACAGTCATCTGGACAGTTTGTACATTACCAGTCGCAGCTTCCTGGGTCTTTTGTTCCTCCTTACTCAGCTCAGGGTCAATAGGGGAAGTACCAGTATGATTTACAGGGACATCAGCAGATTTTGTAGACTCCACCGCCGCATGTTGTCACTCCGCAGGTAACAAATGCCGCACCTCCGACAGCTATTGTGGGTAAAAAGAATCAAAAGTTTGTCTATTGCTGGAAATGTTCGGTCAATACACTCGCGTCAAAGGACTGTAAGGTGGTTCATTATTGTTACATATATGATTCCCTATACTTAAGCAATCGTATCTCACTCCATATATGGCTGGTATTGGCACTACAATAGGACAGAGATTTGGTAACACTGTCTTGTATTACTACAGGTCCAAAACAATGTTACTAGCCCATCTAGTAATATTTTTTGACATGTGTTCCATTAGGCCGTGTTACTAAGTGGGTTCCCCGGTCACACATCATAATTATTACCATATGTCAAATATTATGTTACGATTTATACTGTAGTAACATGCATACTGTGTGTTACTAGATGCCGGTAACACGTTTCTGTAACTATAGTAATACCGGTAGTAACATATCCTCATAGGCGTAGAAAGTAGGTAGTAACATTTCTATGTAACGCAATTAGTAACATAATAACGAAATCTTGTAACACTATAGTTCATAGTCATCAATTACATTTTTAATTATAGTAACACCAACAGTAACACTACAATATTAGTACTACAACATAATAAATGTATTTATTATTATTAAACAAGATTTGAGGTCCCAATATATGGAATATACATTTATTTAATAAATCACTCTTGCGATGAGTCCATAATTAATTATGATTATGATGCTTCACACCATTAAAGTGACAAAAATATTGAAGCACGACACATCCGCAAATTAAATATAACAAGATATTTGTTCCAAATAAAAGAGTGTATGATACATATGCATTATACAATAGATAAACACCAGTATCATAGGTGCACCAGAATAACATCATACCAAGTTGACTACGGATAACACAAGTGTGACACTAATTACACCCCGACATTTGCATCAATTCAACCAAAGAAAAAGATCTTTAAAATGATATATACTACATTTTTCAATCTCTGAATAAAAACTCTAATCATTGCTAAGTAAATCTTCAAACTTTATTATCTTCTTGATCGAGCCGGAGTATTCAGCTGCAACTCACTTGTCCTTCCAAATCTGTAAAAGAAAATTTAGAACTTATACTTATATGATTAGATGTGCACAATATTATTCTAGAAAATGGAAGAAAATTAGCTTACAAAAGCTGAAGGTCAAGCAATACAGAATCCTTCGGAAAAAGCATCGCCAATGGTCTACTTCCCTTACCAACTCCTCATTATCCTTAATAGGTTCATCTATGGACACAAGTAAAAATTCGGTACCTAACTCAGTACCACCTGCCTTAGTTGCAGGATCCGTAATCTTAATAGTAGCATATGCAATAGTACGTTTGTTTGGATAGGTTGAAGTCTTCAGAACTACTTTTGAACCAGCCTACATTATGATCAGCATTAGCATCTGATGGCAATGATGATATAATTTACATGGAAAATATGTCAATGGATACACATGGTCATAACTTTACCTCAAAGGAAGAAGTACGCCTCCTTGTTGTGGGGCGTTTATTTTTAGTGCTCTGCTAGTCTAGTCTTGCAACAGATTCAACTGCCCGGTCCCTCGTTTCCCTCACCTACAAACATACAACAATAACTAAAAGAAAGACTAGAAATAATCAAAACCGAAACCAGGCAAAAGCAAAAGAAACATATCTTCGTTGAGATACTTTTACTGAGTGGTATGTACTACTGTAACAGACTACTTCATCTACCATAAACTCTGTGTAACAGACTACTTCAACTACCATAAAAATGTCACCTCTAGCACAGAGTGAATAACATGGTCTTGTAGCAACAATGATTTTTGCTGAATCAGTAATTGATTAGCATTATCATGCTCACCATCTTGATTCACATTATCATGCTTCCCATCCTGGTTCGGTCACAGAACAGTGTTGAGCAAGCAATTATTTTATATACTATATTTGTGCAATGAGTAAGAGTAGTAATAACCTTTTCGCGTGAAAGCAATAAACTATTATCCCCACTCATGCCATGTTGCATAGATGGGCGTGGTTCAACAGGTCCAACGCATTGCACTCTCTGCAAAAAATAAATATTAATACCAAGGTTTCAAGTGATAAGCAAAGATATAGCTGTGTAGACGTTACCTTCGTTTTACCATGTAGTATTGGTAACCGAGGAGAAACGTTATTGTTTGATTGCATATTTTCCTACAGAACAAACAAGTATGAGTAAAATATTTATATAAATGCATACAGTAGGAAGAGAAAGGAATTCACTTACCTCTTCTATTCCAGTATTTCCATAGCCTTCTTTGTTATTCCTATCTTCAAGCCTTCTTATCTGCTCTTTCATCCTTGCTACTTCCTCCCTAAGATCATCTTCGCCATCACACGGTGATCCATCACTTGTAGTCATATTGATGTTCTTGAGGTAGCGTGGTGTCTGACCATAGACTTGCTTAGGGGTGAGAAGCAAACCCGTGCCATGCACATGTCCAGTCTTTTCTTGCCCTAACACTTCCTGCAAGGCATCACCTTCCCATGCGACTCTTCCATTGACATTTTGTGCCAATGCTGGTCGTTGAGCTATTATATTCTCCAATTTAGCCTAGAAGAAAAGAATCATGCATATGGTACTTGTTAGATTGAATTTGTAAGTTAGCACCCAAAAACTAATAGATGGATATTAATTGCCTACCAGACGCTCATTTTTCTCTTTATTTTTAGCATTATCCCTCTTCTTGTGAGTTGCTAAGTAAACAGTTGCTCGGTGTGGCCGTTTCTTTTCAGGATCAGCTTGTCTCTACAAAACAGAAAGAACATCGGTATGACAACTGACACAGAAAGAAAACTTGACAAATCAGGATAACTCACAATGTCTTCACTCCAGCGAGCATAACTCTTAGTCCCAGCATTATGCGAATTCTTCACAAGAGAACGACTAATTAAGTTCTTCACAGTTAGGGCCTGTTATGATGCAATCAAACAATAAGTGTGACACTAAAGTAAGCCCAAGAGTTCAGATTTAAATGCTTAAGCATGAAAGTACAATATATCATTCATTACCTTTCCTTTCTTCGAGTTCCATAATTTGACAAGTCCACGCCATTGATCTTTGTCCACATCATCTGGACGGAGCTTATATAAGGCCTTCCTCCTGATGTCTGGATTTTTTTTCAATGGTTGGGTTAAAGATAGATTTTTTCAAACTAGACTTAAATTTCCTCCAGTCTCTTCCAATTGACTTGAGTATCCATTTTTTACATGCTTTAGGATAGACAAATTTTGTCTGAAAGTACGAAATAAAGAATAAATGTAAATGAACATGTAGAGATATTAAGAGGTGAAAAGAAGATAGCTTCTTGTTAATTGTGAAGTACCTATACACACTGCAATATTGTTTCCTCGCGGCCCTTCTTCTTTAGATCATGCCAATCATTTATGTTTAGTGGGTAGAGTCCTCCGAGTCTAGCTACAGTGCCTAGAAACTCCCCCAAGATTGCACATTCTTCTCCTATAGGCTGGCCTTTTTTATTGCATTTTATAACTATTCTTTGCCCTGGTTGCATGTTCCAAACAACTGGCAAGCTTGTTCTCTTGCGCTGGACTATTTCTGTGCTTACTACAAATTTCATTAAGAAAAGCACTAATTAAGTTACGTGCACTACCATATACATAGTTAATTAATAGAAGCACAAAGTTTTAAGAGGTCATTACACTGATTATGAACTCGACCCTCTTCATCTTCCAATGCTTGTGATTCATAACATTGCGCGATATATTGCTCACCATTATTGAAGTCTCCATATTCATCATTATGTTGGTCAGTGACCTGAATCACATTCAACCTTTTTGACCTACGCAATTTTCCTGCAAAACAACATATAAATAGTTTATTCAAATAATTAGAACGGATCCATATATGTAATAAGCAAGTCTGAATTATAGTTCAGGTTCAGGAGGGAGGGGATACTTTGCGAACTTCTCACAATAAGATGCTCTGCCCCTTCAGCAGAAACACCACCATCCTGTAAGCGAGCACTATCATTTGGATGGTCAGATGGACCAATATCCTCGGTTTCTTTCTCCTTAGACACATATAGGTGGATATATTTCTCAAAGTCAGGATTGGACAACATATTTATCACAACACTTGGATCATCGATGTGAATTAATAAGGTGTTGCCCTTCGGATTTGGATTTTTTTTTGCATAGTATAGGAAGTCACTTGCGTTGAAGCCAACTTCCTCGATCATCATGATGAAATCATAATGGAAGACATGACGTCTCATCATAGATCTTTGCAGAATGTGGCCCTCTTCATTTTTCATCTTTATATTGCAGGTATATGATCAACATGTCCATCACCATCCTACATATAAATAAAAATGTCAATTAGACCTTCCTCTGGACTACATGGTGCATTAACTTACTCTAGCTTCTGAACAACATACATATTGGTTTAGTCGTAGACTTAAAGTTCAACACATCCCTAGCTTTTAAGTGTGAGCGAGTCAGCAATCAACATTCGTGTGGCAAGTAGCATTATGAAAGTTGTCAACATAGATCAAAGCAAGGTTAAAAACCTTTAGTTATATGTGTTGCTTGCTAATTTAGGTATCGACATTGCACTCTATTATTTCTGTCTTCAGTTCAGAATACACGGTCATTGGTGTGATATTGGAAAATCAATCTGAAAAGACAGAAGTAGACTACGGAGAAAAATGTTAAATTAATTACTAAGTTTTTCATGTGTAAACAAAATACCAGACAAACATAGGAGTTATATTTTTTAAATTAGTTCACTGTCAGTTTGTCATTCTAGCCACCAGATTATACTATAGGATAACTGGGGAGCTCAGTACAAAGGAATTTCCAAGGTGAAATTTAGATAAATTAAAAAGTCTGAATCTTTTTCTTATTGCATAACAATGAACAGCTATAACAGAAATAATTTCTCACTGAAGTCTAAAGAACACTAGGAAGTTGCAGCGCGGCGACACGCCGTGCCCCTTGGATGACTGACATGAAGATAGTACGATGGGAGTTTTCATTTTTTTTTAGAAAATAAATTTCTAGTCGGTAAAATTTTCAGGGTACATCCCACTTAGCTTGGATACATCTAAATCTATAATGGTAGAAGTAGAAGACGGAATAATATTCAGTGGTAATCTTATTTCAAGTGGCAAAGTACATACGTCTTGTAGATGGAGTTTCGAACTTGCATCCTCTTATTTGTGCAACATGAAAGACCACTATATTTATAATAAGATAAAAAAATATGGGGATAGAAGCGAATATTCAATCCTTTTTTCAAGATACAGAACCGATGACTTAATATACGTACTGTACAACAACACATTCACACTGATCAGGCAGATTAGAGTCGTAGGAAAAGGTATAAGCCAAAGACAAAGAAAAAATAAAAGAAATCACTTGTTAAGCCGACTGAACATTTGAAGAAAAAGAAAATGAAAAATACATGCATAACACCGATTGAACAACCAGCAGTCACACAAAAGTCCATTATGCTGCATCAGCAACTGTATGTGCTCAATGCATTTGCCCAGATCTGAATTAGCCACTGTCATCCACCATTGTACTCACTGTGTGTCTTGCTAAAAGCAAACGAACTCGGTACTTAGTCAATTAGGGGCACTGTGTTCAAACTACGAAGCAGCTAACTTAACTCAAGATAAACAATTTGAGAGACTCATATCTAACAGTTCTACAGTTCTACTTCTCCAACCGCAAATATACTGATTGAGCAAAATAGATAATAGTTTGTACATGAACATGCATAGATAGTCCTAGATATAGTGCAATAAAAATGGTCTGCTATTTAACAACTTAGCAATTTCTATAGTCAACATCATCCGTAGCATTGAGACCTTTTACGGACTTTGGATAGCATATATACTTAACTTCAAACTCATCCATATCAACCACACTAACCTATATATGACTAAGTTGCTTAGTTTCCTTTGTAGTTGAATTCCAGAGAAAATAAGCATGACAATACACTGAACTTCATAATCTGCCACGTGAATCTACTTTGCACCCCTCATTCACCGAACCAAATTATGCACTAAAGCCTTCAAATCACAAAAACACATATCTTAATATCATTCTCTCCTCAGTTCTCACTATCGACTGATTATTTGGACATTTATATATGCTAATATCAGGAACATATATCTGTTCCAGGTGAATCTCAACACGCCGCATCCATACATGACAACAGTAAGACTAAATCATGAGCAAATCCATGGACCAAGGGAAAAATGGCAAGGCCTAGAGCCGGTACCTTGCTTGTGTGCAGCTTACTGAACACTGTCCTAGAGAACCCTGCGGTTCTGGATCATATCGGGCTTGGTCACATCATAACTCACCCGCAAAACAAACCCAAAATAAGAATCGTGGCCGTCAAAGCCACTGCAGTCTTGATGGGGATTAGATCGATAGATACCTGGGTCTGCCGGTCGGCACGATGGGGAGCAGCTGCCGTGGTGGCCTGGGCGACAGAGAACAACCGGACCTGGGCGGGAGATAGAGGAGCGGCGCGTTGGTGGGAGGGAGAGGGTGGCGGCGCGGTGGTGGGAGCCGGGGGCCGATGGGGCGGCGCGGTGGTGGGAGCCGGGGGCGATGGGGCCGGCACGATGGGGGCAGTCAGATTAGATAATACGGTGTATTTGTTTGACCGTGATTAATCAGATTGGCTCCATATATAAAATATATTAGTGGAGGGAAAAGAGTGTATTAGCGGGAATGATTAAATTTTTCCCTCTGACTGTTTTTATCAGCCAAAAATCCAAATTAGCGCGGCAAAAGAACCTTAGATCTATTGATCAAACTAGCAAAACAGCTACCCCTACAAAATGAAAAATATACATCGAGATCTTTGGGGTGATTTTAACCTCCCAATTAGGATGCAATTGTAAATATATAACTGGAGGAAAGTTTTGCAAGAAGCATCATGAGACATTTTGATATTGAATTTACAAATTGAGAAGATAAAAGTTTGAGAAAGAATTTTTTTCGAGTAAGTGCGCTAGATGGTCGCTGCCTACCTCGATCTTCTATTCAAATTCAAATTTGGTTCTTGAAATGCACTGAATATTCAATATCAAGAAATGTATTCATAGAAGTGTAGGGATTCATAGCATGGAAAACAAAAAAATTCTACCGCATGCAAACAAACAAGCCAAGATCTATCTACTAGATTGTAGCAACAAGTCGATAGAGGAACTCACCCTCGAAGATTCCAAAGCGGTTAATGAGAGCAGATTCTCGTGGGTGATGTAGTCGTACTCTCGCCGATCTCAAGATCGCGTAGACGATCCTTTTGGCGCTGCGTTTCGGCAGCGCTTCCGCAGTCGGTCACACGTTCGGTACTCAATGAAGACCTTCCTCTCCCTTATTCCAGCAGGCAGCGGAGGTTGTATCACTCTCCTCGCGATTCCGGCAGCACGGCGCTGTGGTACCGGAAGTAGAGGGGAGATCTCGCAGGGCTTCTCCTTAAGCCGGAGCGAGTATGGTGGACTATGAGAGAGGCCTTGGTGATCTAGGGTTTAGAGGGCACCAAGGCGAGAGTGTAGTCGGCGGCTAGGGTTTGGGGATCACCCCAACTCGCCGAGTTGGTGGTTCCCTAGGCGGCGGCACAAGGAGGTGGTGCGCCGACGACTTGGAGGAGAGGGCTAGGGTTTTTGGTGTAGGGAAGAGGGGCAGCCCTGCCCCTCCTTATATAGGTGGGAGGGCACCGGTTGGGAGGAGGGAGTCCTCCCCCAACTCGGCCTCCTTGGCCGGCGGGTGGAGGGAGAGGAACTCCTCCCCAAGTAGGTTTCCTACTCTCCCTCCACCAAGCAAACTTGCCGTTTGACTTTTTCAAATTGGCGTTTGACTTTCAAACTAGGATTTGATTTCTCCCTTTATTTTGCCCAGCCAAGTGACCTAGTACATGATGCAACCATTCCACATTGTCATGACACATTCATGTACCCTTCCCCTTCGTAGTGCCGGACCTTCCGGACCCTTCTAGAACATTCCCGGTGAAAACACCAGAATCATTCCCCAACTCCGAAACAGGACTTTCCTTATATGAATCTTATTCTCCGGACCATTCCGGATCTCCTTGTGATATCCTGGATCCCATCCGAGACTCCAAACAATATTCGGTCTCTTACTCATCATTCCATAACTACTCAACAACATCGAATCCTTAAGTGTGTCTCCCTACGGTTCGTGAATTATGCGTACATGATCGAGACGCTTCTCCGATCAATAACCAATAGAGGAATCTGGAAATCCATATGGCTCCCACATATTTCTACGATTACTTTGCGATCGAATGAACCACTTACATACGATACCAATTTCTCTTTGTCTCACGATAGTTTACTTATCCGAGGTTTTGATCGTCGGTATCTCTGCATACCTAGTTCAATCTCGTTACCGATAAGTACTCTTTTCTCGTTCCCGTGATATGTGATCCCTTGTGAGCCAGTCACATGCTTGCAAGCTAATTGGATGACATTCCATCGAGAGGGCCCAGAGTATATCTATCCGTCATATGGATGGACAAATCTCACTCTTGATCCATGTGTCTCAACCCATACTTTCCGAACACTCAATGCCACCTTTATATCCACCCAGTTACGGTGTGGTGTTTGATGTCATCAAAGCATCCTTCCGGTGATGGTGATAAGCATGATCTCATGGTCGAAGGAATTAGGTTACTATGTATCAGAAAGCTTATAGCAATTGAACTATTAAAATGACTTGATCTTTATGCTACTCTTATCTATAGGAGTATGTCCATCATACCATTCTCCTAATGATATGACCTTGTTATTAACAACATCTCAAATATTCATGATCAAGAAACTATGATCATATATTAATCAACAATCTAGTATTATAAAGAGGCTTTACTAGGGACTGTAATTTAGTTTACAAATCACACAAGTATTAATGTTTCTTGTTAATACTGTTATAGCATGAATGTAAACATTTATCATAAACACAAAGATATAATAATAACTACATTTATTATTGCCTCTAGGGCATATCTCCAACAAGAAGCACCCAAAAAATAATGCCGGAAGGTAGGTCAAGCAAATAGAATCCTTGTTGCCTCCCAGATCATGGTGGGCATATGTGTCTCTTGTTACCCTCCAACTCCCGTGATATCAAGAGAAAAAAAAACCCACGTCCCGTCCCTCGTTGCCCCCGCGCGGGCGACGGGGACGATCCCCAACCTCCGCCGCCAGCCAACACCAACCCTCCTCCCTCCCCCTCCCCACCGCCACCGGATGGCGTCGCCAGGCAAAGCCTGGGCACTGCCGGCGGGACGGGGGGAGCCTCTTCCCCTGCTCATGGAGGCCCCAACGCTGGTCGGGAGGCCATGGCAGATGGTGAGAGGCGCGCCGGCGTGGTAGTTGCTGCGCGGAGATCTTGCACCGACGTGCTGGCGGCGGTTGCCCATTGGCGATGGTTCCATAGAGGCGGCGGATCTTTGGTGGACCACCGTTGGTGAGGGCTTGAACTATGCTAAGGTTTCGGGAGACGTCGTCGGGATGGCGGAGGCGGCATCGCGATGGAATAAGGGAGCTGGAGCTCGATCCCCATCTCGGCAAGGTTACTTGTGGAGGCGCCGGCGAGCTGCTAGCCTGGTATCCTCTCGGATCTACGGATCTGGGGAGGGTGGTCTCTCCGGGCGCAGTCGTTTTTCGACTCTGCTGTGGAGCTTCGGGAGTCGGAGGTTTGTGTGTACAACTTGAGCAAGCTGGTTGTTTGCCTGCTGCTTTGTACAACTTGAGCAAGCGTTCTGCATTTTCCAATCATTTATTTTTTGAGGATAAGCATTTTCCTATCTACTCTCTTTCCTTCGGAAGCTGATTGATTCTTACTTTCTGCATTACATCTCCATATGGTCTACTTGTAGTTGGTTTGGGCAGTAGTTCAATTGCTTGTGGGGCCTTAAGTGTCAAAAAGTGGGTGGGCTTAAAGCTCTCCGGCCTGGGCCAAATCAAAAATTTCTAATAATATTTGCACATAATTTTGTCCAGGGACCAACCCATGGCCTCTCTTATTTGGGGCCTGGCTCCGTCGATAACACATTCCCAACCACACATATTTATATGTTACTTGGTCAATATACTTGTAACACACCACCTGGAACACATAGTCATATGATACTGCGTTGATATCTCCGTAACACAATTTCAGGCCTTGCATAATTTGTGTTACTGTGTGTCACTAGCACACAAATGATGTGTTACTGGAATTTTACCTGTAACATCTGTCACTGAGTGTTACATGATTGTGTTACCAAAACTCTGTTGTGTTGTAGTGGCAGCGAGCATACATTGTTTACTCAGTTTCCTAACGTTGTGGTTCGTGATCACCTGGTGCCTAGTCAGACTCCTATATCTCTAGTGCAAGTTTCTGGACTGATGGTATCTGCGGATGTTGTTCAGCGACAGATTTCCAGGAGATGCCCTGTTCGTGATCAGTGGAAGTGGGAGGCTTTGCCATATGGAGATACTTCCTTCTTATTGAGCTTCCAGTCTTTTGAGGATCTCTACAGAGTGGATGGGATCCATATGTCGGTACCGCTGTATACCTCTCATCTTACTTTTTCTACATACAGGACGCAGGAAGTGCTGCATAAATATGAGCTCCAGCAGGTTTGGTTACATGTTGAAGTGGTTCCACACACTTTGCACTCTTTCTTGGGTCTATGGGCTGTTGGAGGTCTTATGAGGACTACTTTGGATGTTGATTTGTTCAGTTTACGGAAGTGTGGGGTATTCCGTATTCTTGTTGATATGTTTGATACTATGGTCTTCCTGAAGCTGCATGATTTGTTGGGTTACAATATCTTGTCTTATGCTATGGTTAAGCATAAGGCCTATGAGTTTCGCTTCCGTTTAGAGCCTGAGGGTTATATTCCGAAGCCGGAGTTTGTTCCTTTCTTGTGAAGGAAAGGGGATGATGATACAGATGATGATGCCAATGGGAAGCCCTCAGAGGATGCTATGGATACTTCTGACCCTGTCATTGCTGATATGTCGTAAACATATCTATAATTTTTGATGTTCCATGCTTGTTTAGTATCTACTTTGCTTTGCTTTGTTTACACTTTGAGGTGTTTTATATGTTTCTCTGGACTAACCTATTAACAAGATGCCACAGTGCCAGCTGCATGTTTTCTTCTGTTTTTGGTTCCAGAAAAGGCAGAAAATCAATATTCTCATAATTGGACGGGACAAAAGCCAAAGTCAATATTTTACCGTGGGGAACACGGAGCCAGAGTACGAGACGGAGGGGATCCACCAGGGGGCCACACCCCCTGGCTACGCGGCTGGGCCTAGCCCACGCATGGGGGGTGCGGCCTCCCTGGATGTCCCCCTGCCTCGCCTCTTCGCCTATGAAGAAACCCCAATACCAAAACCCTAAGTACCCGATCAATATTCCACAAAACGGTCTGTAGCCGCCACCACCATCGTCCCTAGATCGGGGGGATCTGAAGCTCTTCCCAGCACCCTGCCGGAGGGGAGATCATCCTGGAGGACTTCTTCTTCTTCATCATGTTAGCCTCTGGTATGAAGTGTGAGTAGTTCCACCTTGGACTACGGGTCCATGTAGTAGCTAGATGGTTGTATCTCCTCCTTTGTGCTACCATGTTTAGATCTTGTGAGATCCGTTCATGATCAAGATCATCTATTTGTAATCATGCATGTTGTGTTTGCGGGGATCTGATGGATATTTTGAGATTACTATGTCAAATTCATTAATGGTTTTGTCTTATTGATTCTATCATGTCTGTGTTGTTTGTGATCTTGCATGCTCTCTGTTTCTAGTAGCTATCTTGGCCAAGTAGATGCTAGTGACTCCAAGAGGGGGTATTTATGCCCGATAGTGGGTTCATGTCTCTATTTAATCTAAGGGAAGTGACAAAAATCTCTAAGGTTGTAGATGTGTTGTTGCCACTAGGGAGAAAACAACAATCTCTTGTTCATGGAACAAGTGGATTGTTTACCTTACACACTTTATTTAAAGCAGTTATCCGTTGCTTGCAACTTAATACTGGAGGGGGTTCAGATGATAACTTGAAGGTGGATTACTAGTATAGATGTAGTTGGATGGCGGTCTATGTATCTTGTTGTATTGCCCAATCGAATCTAACAGGATCATGAATGTCTAGTATTGCATTGTTATGCCTTGCTCAGTCCTGTCAATTGGCCTGCTGTAATTTGTTTACCCTGCATGCCATGTTTGTTTATCTTAAGAAGAACACCTCTAGTGAACTATTGACCCCGGTCCAATCTTTACCATTGATACATCTTCCACTATTACTGTTTACTTTCTGCAAACCACCATTACCTTCCACACCATATAGTTAATCCTTTGTTTTCAGCAAACTGGTGACATTGACAACCTCATTGTTCATTGGGGCAAAGTCTTGAGTTTGTGTTGTGCAGGTTTCCAAGTTGCTAGCAATACCTTTGAGTCGTTTCCTTCCTCCTACTGGTTCAATAACCTTGGTTTCTTTCTAAGGGAAGACATGCTGATGTGCTCATCATACCTTCCTCTTGGGGTCTCCCAACGAAGCTCTACATTGATCTGAGCGCATCAAGTTGTTTTCTAGCGCCGTTGCCGGGAAGGATAAGGACGTCTTCACAAGGGGATTCCTTCACAACCTTTCTCTTTACTTTTTTTTTGTTTTGCTTAGTTTCTTTTGCTTGGTTTTGTTTGCCTCTTTTTATCAAAAACTCCAAAAAAAATAGTTTGGCTTGGTTTGCTTTCTCTTATAAAATAAAATAAAAACCAGTTCCTGCTCTAGTTGCTACCATGTCTAGTTTTGGTCCAATCCTTGTGTCACCTATGAGAAGGACCTTTACTTTCAAGCAATAAAGTGAAGAGAGTTTAAAAGAAGCTTGGTCTAGAATCTCTGATTTACAAAGGAAAACTGAGCCTAAGATGAGTCTTAGCTTGGTTATTAATAGTTTCTACCATGGTCTTGCTCTTTGTTATAGATATGCTTTGGATGATGTAGCTGAGAAAGATATTTTTCGATGTACTGAGGATGAATCTTTGGATGCCATAAAAAGGTTGATTATAATTTATAATATGCCTAGCAAGTCTGATTCTTCCTTTATAAACATCTGTGCTAGGTTGAACACTCTTGAGACCCGTACAATTGCTTTGATAGATTGCTATAACATGATTAGAGAGCACCATGATTATGTTCCAATAAATTCTGAGCCTTCAAAATGGTTTCCTACCATAAAAGTTGCTATAAATAGTGAAACTTTTGATGCTCGTTGTGATATCATGTCTGAATTTTGCCTTATGCCTAAAGATATCTATGAGTCTTTGAATCTTTGGGGGCTTTCTGAAGGAAGAGAAGAAATATCTCTTACCAATAATACAACTTTATTACCCATTGGAATAGCTTAAGGTGTGTTTACAAAAATCTTAGGGAAAGTGGTGTCTACTGACTATCTTGTTATTGAATGTGTAGGAAAAGGACAAATTACACTTGGAAGATCCCTGCTGAAACACCTTGGAGCAATAATAGATGTGAGAAAAGGCATTATGCATTTTGCTTCTCCAATAAGCAATCATATATTCCCTAAACAGAAGAAGAGAGGTAAGAAAGGTGGGAGCAAGAAAGTTGGTGTTAATGCTTCTTCATTTGAAAATACTTGATTCTTGCTTCTTGTGTCTAACTTAAAAGCGTTAAAAAGTACTTATTGGGAGATAACCCAAAAGTTTTCTTGAGTATTGGAAGTTATTACCTCAGTAATGACCTCTTCTTATCCTTTTTATTCGCTTTTTGTGCCAAGAATAACCTCTAATGAGAGGGAAGTAAGATTTGGGGAATTGCTGTCCCGAAACAGATTTTTGTGCTCCACCGTAAAAATTCTTGTAAAATCTCTGTAAGTCGTATTGAGCTGATATTTTCTGAATAAATCCCCCAGTATGTTAGCTAACTTTCGTTAGTTCAACACTTTTTTATTTGAGCAACATAAGGTCTTCGAAAAAATAGGTTTCTACCTGATGGTCTGTTTTGACAAATTTCTGCCATTATTTGCATTTGCTTCTTATTGATTCCTTTTTGGGTTCTTTTTGGGAAATTGAGCTTTTTGAGGGAATTGCTACAGTAGCTTGTGTTTTTAGTGAAAAGTTTTGTTGTTCTAAAGCTAAACCCAAAGGTCTATTATCTTTTGAATACACTAGTGTTGCTAATGAAGATTGTGTGAAGTTTTGTATGAAGGAAAATTTTCAGGTATAAGGAAAGAATGATGTAGTGAGATGAAGAATTGACAAAAGCTCAAGCTTGGGGATGCCACCCCGTGTCACCCCAATAAATATTCAAGAGGTACAAGCGTCAAAGCTTGGGGATTCCCAAGGCATCCCCTTCTTCATCAATAAAAATCTCAGGTATTTCTAGACACTTCGTTTTTATTGTTTGATGCACTGTTCTGTTGTTCTTGGAGCATCTTAGTTTTTGTTTTGTTTGCTTAGTTTTCTAGAATAAAGTAGTTGGACCCCTGTTCTCGTTGCGTTGTTTCAAATAATTTAATTGGTGTTGGAGAGGAGTAGAAAGTTCTTGCTTGAGTAGTACAAGAGAAGCTTGCTTTGACTGTGACTTAGACTTTATCATGCTATGCTAGATGTTATTTTGACCTTATTCTTAGTGATTATTGCTATGTCATGACTTGTTCCAAACAATTAGGATTGCTTAATGTGCCTTGAAGGAATCATGCATTGTTTTAGCATACAAAAGCATAGTATTGTGGTATTCTCTTTTGATGCTTTGTTTGGGTTGACTTGGCACATGCTCACACCATGTTATGACTATAAACAAGTCACCATAGACTCTATGATCATTTAGTCCTTGACTTGTGGTACCACTTTATTCTTTGATTGGTAGTGTTTTGTTGCTCTGCATGATTATGTACATTATTGCTCTCTTAGTTGGTCGCTCCCAGTCTTTTGCTAGCCTCCACTTGTATGAGTAAGCTCTACTCATGCATCCAACTCCCAAGAAACCAAGTTATTCAAAAGTGTCCACTATAAATTCCTATGCATGGTGTGTTACACCATTCCAAGTATATTCTTGTTTTCATCTATATTTCGATTAAAAAGTATTCTGTTATGTGAAAACTTAGTGATTAAAGCTCTCACGAACTTGATGGCACACTTTATTTTTCTTGCCCCTAATAAACTTGAACCATTGTGTCATCTATGTTGTATATGCTTGCACTTATACGTTGGGATTAGCAGAACCATGCTGTCATGGGGAACACTTTCAACATTGCACTTGTACATTGTACTCAGTTGATATCATGCTCTTTTGTTTATGGATGTCGTCGGTGTGAAATGAAAGGGGAGCTTGTAATTCCATGGAGTTATGTATGTGTGTTAGAGAAACGCCCGGGCCGCTAGCCTAAGCCATACCTAATCATGGTGGAAATTTGTAGCATCACAATAATGAGCAATCTATGAAGCATTCTTCTTATAAAAAAGAGATAGAAAAATAGATTGAGAAAAAGAAAAAAATATGAGAAAAGAGGAAAGAGAGAAAAAAGAACCATATTCCCATGGTAAATAAGAAGATTGCTGAGATGCTTATTGTCTACTTGCCTTGTCATTTTGATTATGGGATAGCTCCTGTATCATGTGCAAGGGGTACCCCGTTGGCGGTTCACTATGATACACATGTACTTACTATGACAAGAACTTTCAGGTAACTAAACTTGAGTAGCATGAGGAGCGGCCCTCATATTCAAGGGACATGAGATTGCCAACTTGTACTTTGTCAAGCATATACTCCATAGTTTGTTCACTTTAACCTTAATCACTTCAAGATGCTTATAATAGGGGCAATGAGGGCTGAAAGCTAACAAGTACCATAATTTTTGGAAGCTCTTTTTGAGACTAGAAATCACTGCTTCCCTTTATGAAGGGTCTTTCTTCCACCATTATATTGAGTCTCCACCTTCTATCCTTAGGCACCAGTTAAGAGAGCATAGTTGTTATTTTTAGTTCTATGTGCATTGTCCCAAAACTTATTGATTGATGCATATTGTTGATATTACTTGTTCTTGTGATATTTGTATCTAGGCACTCTTATGAACTTTGAAGGTGTCCTATACATCTATTTGCTACTCCATGAGGGACAAGCTGAATGCCACTATGATATGTTTTCTATATGTGAAACAAACAAACATTTTTCAATGCATGTTATTCATGAACCTTTGTTTGTAACCTTTCATGTTGCATGCATAGTTACTTTGTCTTACTGTTAGAACTCCATCTTTCATGCTCATGTTTAGAGTTCTTTGATCCCAGCTTTCAATGTTTGAAAATGGTTTGATCTTGATTTTGATGGTGCATGTCACCTCAAAAATTATTATTTTTATCACTTACCTACTGGAGGACGAGCAGGAGTTAAGCTTGGGGATGCTTGATACGTCGTAAACGTATCTATAATTTTTGATGTTCCATGCTTGTTTAGTATCTATTTTGCTTTGCTTTGCTTTTTTTACACTTTGATGTGTTTTCATATGTTTTTCTGGACTAACCTATTGACAAGATGCCACAATGCCAGTTGCATGTTTTCTTCTGTTTTTGGTTCCAGAAAAGGCAGAAAATCAATATTCTCGGAATTGGACGGGACAAAAGCCAAAGTCAATATTTTACCATGGGGAACATGGAGCCAGAGTACGAGATGGAGGGGAGCCACCAGGGGGCCACACCCCCTGGCCACGCGGCTGGGACTAGCCCGTGCATGGGGGTGCGGCCGCCCTGGTTGCCCCCTGCCTTGCCTCTTCGCCTATAAAGACCCCCCGATACCAAAACCCTAAGTACCCGATCAATATTCCACGAAACCGTCTGTAGTCACCGCCACCACCGTCCCTAGATCGGGGGATATGAAGCTCTTCCTGGCACCCTGCCGGAGGGGGGATCATCCCGGAGGCCTTCTTCTTCATCATGCCAGCCTCCGGTATGAAGTGTGAGTAGTTCCACCTTGGACTACGGGTCCATGTAGTAGCTAGATGGTTGTATCTCCTCCTTTGTGCTACCATGTTTAGATCTCGTGAGCTTCGTTCATGATCAAGATCATCTATTTGTAATCATGCATGTTGTGTTTGCGGGGATCCGAGGGATATTGAGATTACTATGTCAGATTGATTAATGGTTTTGTCTTATTGATTCTATCATGTCTGTGTTGTTTGTGATCTTGCATGCTCTCCGTTTCTAGTAGCTATCTTGGCCAAGTAGATGCTAGTGACTCCAAGAGGGGGTATTTATGCTCGATAGTGGGTTCATGCCTCTATTTAATCTAAGGGAAGTGACAGAAATCTCTAAGGTTGTAGATGTGTTGTTGCCACTAGGGAGAAAACAATGGTCTCTTGTTCATGGAACAAGTGGATTGTTTACCTTACACACTTTACTTAAAGCAGTTATCCATTGCTTGCAACTTAATACTGGAGGGGGTTCGGATGATAACCTAAAGGTGGATTACTAGTCATAGATGCAGTTGGATGGCGGTCTATGTATCTTGTTGTATTTCCCTATCGAATCTCATAGGATCATGAATGTCTAGTATTGCATTGTTATGCCTTGCTCAGTCCTGTCAATTGCCCTGTTGTAATTTGTTTACCCAGCATGCCATGTTTGTTTATCTTAAGGAGAACACCTCTAGTGAACTATGGACCCCAGTCCAATCTTTACCATTGATACATCTTGCACTATTACTGTTTACTTTCTGCAAACCATCATTACCTTACACACCATACAGTTAATCATTTGTTTTCAGCAAACCGGTGGGATTAACAACCTCACTGTTTGTTGGGGCAAAGTCTTGAGTTTGTGTTGTGCAGGTTTTCAAGTTGCTAGCAACATCTTTGAGTCATTTTCTTCCTCCTACTGGTTCGATACCTTGGTTTCTTTCTGAGGGAAGACTTCTGCTGTGCTCATCATACCTTCCTCTTGGGCTCTCCCAACGAAGCTCTACATTTATCTAAGCGCATCAGTTGCTACTCAGGAGGCGGGGTTTGGTTCCTCCTCGGTCGCGCCTGGGCAGGGGGATTTGGCGCCTCCCTCTTCTAGACAGGGGGCATAGAGGGTGTTTGCTGTTACTCCATTTATTGCTAATCCGTCTACTCCTCATGGAAGGGAGCTAGTGGCTGCGTTACCCGTGGATTCTCCCCTACATGGAAGGGGTGCCTCTTCAGCACCACGCGTTTCACAGGCTCACTTGTAGGAGGTTATCCAGTCAGCCTCTGCGGCTGTTTAGAGGGATCGTTCTGCTTCTTCGGCTAGGTCTAGGAGACATATTATGGGTAGGTCTATTCCTCATGACTGCCCTCAGCCGGTGCTTGAGGAGGTTGTCCCAGTGGAGTGCTCGCTGAAGCTGACCCAGGAGGGGTCGGCTGACCGCGTCATTCGAGGCTAGGACATGGATGTTGTCTTTGCAGGGCTAACCCAGGAGGGGTTGGCCGCCCGTGATGTTGAGGTCGAGCGCGTGACATTGGTCAGGGAAGACGAGGAGCTGCAGGATGACGAGGGGCCTCCCTTGGGGGACCAAGCGATCCAGGTGGGGTCGTTGGCTGACGGAGGGGGCCGGACCCAGGAGGGGTCAGGCCTACCCATGTATCTGACGCGTGCTTATTCTCCTGCTACTGCTTCACCGACCGTTGCGCTTGGAGATGGTACACCTTTCAGGCAGAGCACTCGCCACGAGGTTGATCCCTCTGGTGCGTCAGCGAAGGATGAGGACTCTTTGGTCAAGGCAATGAGAAGAACTTAGATTCGCCCAGTATAATGAGTTCATTTAAATCCTTTGTTTCTTTTTCCACTCATGTTATTACTCCCTCCATTTCAAAATATAAGATGTTTTATATTTGTGAACAAAATGTATCTAGACTTATTTTAGTATCTAGATTCACTCCAAACCTGAGAGAACCTATATACTAAAATTAGTCTAGATACATGTGCTTCACAAAACTAGAACATCTTATATTTTGTAATGGAGGGAATACTTCTAAGTTGGCAATATTGGCGTTAGCTTGGGTAGCTCTGTACGTGATGTTTTTTCTTCTAATGTTTTAAGACACATGGAGGTTGACCATCTAACAGTTACTCCTAAGGTCGTTGGTGTTCCTGATTCTTCACCAATGAAGGAGGAGAGGTTGTATGCCACATTAGATGGTCAACTCCTTTCTCACTTAGTTGGTGTCGGAAGTGGAATTTGATGAGAATGACTTGCCTCTGTTTATGAGCTAAAAGCATTTGGTTGTAAATCAAAGAGCTAGAAGTCTCGCAAGAGACCCCGTGTATCCAAAATCTCTATTGTTTCTTAATGAATGGAATGTTTTCAAATAGTAGAGGTCTTCGAGACTTGGCTAAACATTTGTTTTTTGCTGATTGTGTGAGAGATTATAAGTTGGATTTTCTGGGTATTTCTAAGACTGTTACTTAATCGCCTATCTGGTGGAGTGGACTTTACGTGGATATCACGTCCGCTGCATGGTCGTTCTGGGGTATCCTGTTAGGCGTTCGAGATGAGACTATGGAAGTTTTAGCCAGTTCGGTTGGAGATTTTTTCATCAAACTCCATATATGAAACAAGCTGATAATTTCACATGGTCTCTAGTCGCTATTTATGGAGTCGCCAGGATGTATATAAAGCGGACTTCTTACATGAGCTGGTGAATATGGCAAAGGACAATCCATATCCTATTCTTATGGGTGGTGATTTTAATTTGCTAAAATTTCTCCACGAGAAAAGTCAAGGTCGTTTCAATGAACATTGGCCTTTCTTGTTCAATGCTATCATAGGCAGCCTGGACTTAAGAGAGGTTACAATGTTAGGAAGACAATTTACCTAGGATAATAGTCTTCCGGAGTCAACATACAAAAAATAGATAGAGTGGGAAGAGAAGTTCCCTATGGTAACTGTTCGTGATCTAGAGCGTATTAAGGCTTTGTCAATCATGCTCCTTTATTTTTATATGTTGGATCACCACCACGGAAGTCTATGAATGAGTTCATGTTTGAACTCAGATGGATGATTCGTGATGGTTTCTACGATATGGTCAAGGCTATTTAGAGAAACCTGGTAGTGGCCAACCGCCTATATTGCGATGGAATAACAAAATGTGTGCTTTATGCAAGCTCCTTTGAGGCTGGGCTAGACACACTGCTGGTATTCTTAAAAAAATAAAAGTACAACTATCATCTATTATTGATGACTTAGAAGCTTATGCGGAAGTCAGGCCGTTGTTTGCATAATAAATTGAGCTTAAAGCCAATCAAATGCAAAGATAGCCTGACTACTACGTGAAGAGGAACTCAAGTGGTACCAACGCTCTAAAGCAAAATTCATTCTGAAACGAGATGTGAATACAAGATACTTCCATGTTGTTGACAATGGCAAGCATAAGAAGAAATTTATTCACTCTCTGAATCAGGATGAGGGTGTGATTAAGGGATAGGAGCAACTAAAGTTTTATATTACGTCTTATTATAAATCCTGGTTTGGGGATCCACCGGAAAACTCATTTTCTATGGATGAGTGCCAAACATCGCAAGTTTCTGTTGAGGAAAATAATTTTCTAACCGCTTCTTACACTGAGGAAGAGATTAAGAAAGGTGTTTTTCAAATGGAACATATAAAAGCTCCGGGGTTGGACGGTTTTCCAGCGGAATTTTACCAAAAGTTCTAGGAAGTCATCAATAAGGACCTGATAAATTTGTTTGAGTTTTTACAAGTTGGCCAGTTGAATCTTTTTAGACTAAATTTTGGCAACATAATTTTACTATCTAATATTAATAATACAGAACGTATACAACAGTATTGTCCAATTTGCCATTGTAACGTTTTTTCTAAAAAAATTACAAAAGTTGCCACAATTAGACTAAATTCAGTAGCTGACCATATTGTCAACCCTTCTCAAACTACGTTCATGCAAGGTAGAAACATACTTGACTGTCTAGTAATCCTCCGTGAAACAACCCATGAACTGCACTCAAAGAAAATAAATGGTGTACTATTCAAGATTGACTTTGAGAAGACGTATGACAAAGTTAATTGGTCTTTTTCTCCAGCAAACACTTTGCATGAAAGGTTTCTCTAAGGAGTGGCACGCACTCATAAAGTCTTTTGTGTCTGGCGATAGTGTTGCCATAAAAGTAAATGATGACACTAACAATTACTTCCAGACCAGGAAGGGACTGAGACAGGGGACCCACTATCACCTATATTATTTAATATAGTGGCTAATATGTTGGCTATCCATATCAAAAGAGCCAAGGCTGATGGCCAAATTGAAGGACTAGTTTTACATCTTGTTGATGGCGGACTCTCTATTCTTTAATACGCCGATGATACAATCTTATTTATGGAACACGATCTAGAGAAAGCTAAGAATCCCAAATTAATATTATGAGCATTCGAGCAACTCTCTGGACTGAAAATAAACTTTTATAAGAGTGATTTCTATTATTTCGGCGAGGCTCAAAACGAGGTCCACCTATATGCTGAACTTTTCGGCTGTGGTCAGGAGCAATTTCCAATCAGCTATTTTGGAATATCAATTCACTATCTACGTCTCACAATTACTGAATGAAAACTAGTTGAGGAAAGACTCCAAAACGTCTTAATAGTTGGAAAGGAAAATTGTTATCCTCGAAGGAAGACTTGTACCCATAAATTCAGTACTCACCAATATGATACTCTATATGATCTTGTTGTTCTAGTTACCAAAAGATGTCTTGAATAAAATAGATTATTTTCGATCAAAATTCTTTTGGTAGGGGATAGTGAAAAAAAGAAATATCGACTGGCTAGATGGAATGTAGTTTGCCGACCGAAGTAATACGGTGGACTTGGCATATATGATTTGCAGGTCAAAAATACCGCGCTTTTGGGTAAATGACGTTTTAAACTACTAACTGAAGATGGGGTTTGGCAATAGTGGCAAAGGACGAAAAACAATTGAGTTTGGGCGAACTCTAGAGCATAGCAAGCTTATTCCAACCAATTAAATTTCTTATACCATCCTGGCCGAAAGCTTCTAGTATCTCTATGTTTGGGGGACATTATGAAGAGTTGGTTGAGTTAGACCCGTCTTAAAATAAGCCAATATAACATTATCTCTAATATTGGGATGAAATCGATTAGTCGGAACGTGAAGTCTTGATCAAATTTGATGTCATATATACTAAAAGGAGTTATACCTTCATCTTCTCCATCTTCTTAAACATGACATTCTCTTCCACAAATGCTTTGACCGAATATCCAATATCTTCTTTCACTTGTTCGGCAGCCTTATAATTTCCTTTTCTTTTTCCACTTCTGGCTCTCGCTCTTGATGTAACATAAGATTCATAACATTACCACTCTCATGTGTGCTTGGTTTAGAGTTGCTACGACTAGAAAGTGATACAAAATATTTTGTCAAATTTGCGATTCACAGCTGACAAATTCACCAAATAAGACACTAGTGCTCTACATAAATACAAATAAAAATACAGTTGAAAAATTATACCTTTCGCTCTTTGCTGGACACTTCCTATATTTCGTCAGTCTGGCAAAAATAAAGCCAAACCGTGGCCAGAAGTCCGAGACTACGAGACTCCCCGCTGGAGAAGTGCGTCGGTGGGCGGCAGCCGGCGGCCGGAGAGGAGCGAGACACGGCGAGACCTCCGTTGTTCTTCTCCAGTTCCCTTCCCCTCCTTGCTCTGGCGGTCGGCGAGGGTCGAGACACGGCGAGACCTCCACGATTCATGCCGCCGCGTGCAGTTGCTTCTCTCGCTCGATGATGTTGCAGTATGTGCTGGAACGGGAGGCAGCAGACCACCGGTAGAGGCCCAAGTGCCCAAGACCATAAGGCAGGCAGGATACGGCCCAACTATCCAACCCGGATAAGGCTGATCGATGTGTTCCGCTAAAATAAAGAGCCAGACGTGATTGATACTGGTCGCCTGTGCGCTAGGTTACACGTATATAGGCAATACAAATTATTTGTCGCTAACCAAGGTAGGTCGGGCGCCCGACCTCGTTCAACCGGAAGCCTCGTCGCTGTCTGACAAACCATTATATAGAGGAAATATGTGAGATTTAAAGCTGTGTCTCAAGTGGTTTAGAAATTCGGTGACTTATATTTTTTTGACAGGATTAACGGTGTCTAAAAATATTTATTTCGTTTTGGTGTTTTCAATATTAAGGATGGATTGCAGATTAGATTCTGGGAGGATAAGTGGCTTGGCCAAACTTCTCTTAGCGAAAGATATCCAGCTCTATATTCGATTGTTAGGAACAAAGGGAATACACTTTCTACAATGATAGAAACTAATCCTCCTAATGTATCTTTCAGAAGAAGTTTCATAGGTCCTCGACTGGCATCTTGGAACAATTTTTTATTATAATTATCCATGATACAGTTGTCGGATGGTGTGGATGAGTTCAAATGAAAATTACTAGATAGTGGTAAATTTATCATTGATTCATTCTATAGAACATTGATTCAACCTGATATTTCGGTCGATGATAATAGCAAAATTTGGAAAATAAAAATACCCCTAAAAACGAAGATATTCATTTGGTATTCCGTAAGTGAGTAATTCTCACAAAAGATAATCTTGTAAAAAGGAATTGACATAGAAGTACACAATGCGTTTTTTTGTCACCATGATGAGCCAATCCGTCATTTATTTTTCTATTGTAAATTTGTTCGCTCTATATGGTCATTCATCCAAATAGCCTCTGGTTTATATCCTTCATGTTCGATGGCCAATGTTTTTAGTAACTGGTTGCATATGATAGATGATAAATACATGGTTTTGTTTAGGCTGGAAGCGCTTGCCATCATCTGGTCGCTATGGCTATGTAGAAATAACAAGATTTTTAATAACATTGTGTCTTCTTCTCTGCGAGTTATTTATCAGACAACGACTATACTCCGATCATGGACTATTCTCCAATGTATGGACTTTGACGACTTGTTTGTGGAGAAGTGTACACGATTGAAGGACACGACGAGGGATATTTTCTTCCGACATGGATGACCGCGTGATTTGCGGATTGATTTGCCATAGTCTGTAACCGCTGTTTTATTCATATTTTTGTATTTCTCCTAAACATTATGTAGTCTTTTTTGGTGTGGTTTGTGCGGATGTATGCATCCTAGTTATGCAGAGTAGGTGTAAACATTACTCAATAATAATATAAGCATTACTCAATAATAATATAAGCGTCCATTTTAAAAAAAAATGTAGCAAAAAATAGTCTGTGTCAAAAAAATATAACAAGACTGTTTCTCATGATACCTCGTCGAAGACTTTATAGCAAAAAAGTTGTGCTAATATAGCAAACTTGACCTCGTCGAAGACCATGTAGCAAAAACTTTGCACTATTATAGCAAGACCACTAAATAGTTGTATCAAAAAAATATCCTATTATAGCAAATCCAACTTTGCCAAGACCTCGCCGGAGATCTCGTAACAAAACATTTATACTCACTGTTGGCCATATGTAGAAAAATAGGACGCCACTTGTAGCACCATCGTCGGCCGCACGTAGCACAACTGACGACCCCATATAGCAAACCTCAACGACATACGTAGTAGCGATGGTGACCTTCGGTAGCAACGATGATGCCCTTGGGGAGCAACGCCGCGCGCGCGGCTGGGCAACTCCGCCGGAGAGAGGCCATGGCGGGAAGGTGGCCACGTCGTCCTTGATGCTGGCTTGCGAGAGGGATCTATGGACGAGGGTGGAGGAGTTACTGCCTGCTTCATGGCAAGGACTGCGACAGCGCGCGACAGGGCCGACCATGGCGGGAAGGCGGCAGGTTCCTGCTCCGGCGGCAACAACGGCTGCTCGAGCGACGGCGGGTGCCTGCTTCGGCGATAACTGCCTGCGGTGGGCCAGATCCGACGCGGGTGCGTGCTATGCTCTGCTCTGCTCTCCCGATCGATCCATCATGCGGAGGAGACAAACACATA
This sequence comes from Avena sativa, assembly GCA_916181665.1. NCBI lineage: Eukaryota > Viridiplantae > Streptophyta > Magnoliopsida > Poales > Poaceae > Avena > Avena sativa. Next base: position 121,006,746 of record OV702297.1, on the reverse strand, counting down.
GGTACGTGGGACCTACCCGACGCACGCGAGGGAGAGCAACCCGGGGATCAAACGAAACTATCCCTGGGGAATAATATCCTTTTCCATCTCCTCTTATTCCTCATGAGATAATTATTCTCCAACATCAACATACATGTCACTCACAAGGCGTTTTAAAAACCGCAAGCCAATCACTTAAGGCATCTCCACCAGTCGACATATCCCATCCGAGCGCATCCGAACTCGTCCGTGCGAACGCGTGGGATGTGCGCGGCTCCCCAGCGGACCGATCCATTCGGATAAACGCGTCCGGCTCGACCCATCCTCGCACCAAATTTGGCAATGGTTGCGTCGGCGCGGACAACACGCATGTCCTCGCGTGTCATCCCACTAATTCTCCTGGGCCCTCTTGGCAGTGGCACAACAGACACTCTCCTCCCCCAAACCCTTGCCCTCCATATCCCACGACCAGAGCAGGTGCAACCTTTTCCGCTGCCACCGACTGCTGCCGACAATGCCCTCGCGATATCGAGCAGCACCATAGGCCACATGCGTTGCCGAAATTGTCTGGATGCATCACAGGCAATCCCGCCGCCTCGTCCTCCACCTGTGTACTAGACGCGCGACCTCTGCGTGACGCATAACCCGCTCGATCATTTGCCTGAGGTACATCCGGCGGTCCTTTCTAGGTTATCTGGCCCACTGCGGGAGTTGGCATCGCCATTGACGGTCGTATACTTTACAGATGGGTAGCAATTGAAGGGCAATGGAGTTTTTCTATAAAAAAAATTGTGGAGTCATCGTCCGAGGAGGAGTCTGATGGTGAGACTGGGATTCTGCTGGCAGATGCACAGATGGTGCATGACCACTACCTCCTGCCGCCGCGTAGAGGTGGCTCGGCCAAGCGGTGCGAAGCCAACCATGAGCATGATCGAGAAGAAGGCCACATACGCCTTTACAAGGACTACTTCCACCCAACCGATCCGGTCTTCAAAGAGAAGCCATTCTGTCGCTGCTATCGGATGTACAGGAACTTGTTGGATATTCTCAATGGGGTGAGGGAGTACGATGACTACTTCGAGGTCAAGTACGATTGTACTGATAAGATTGGCTTCTCTTACCAGAAATGTTCTGTTGCCATTCGGCAGCTTGCATATGGAGTGCCTGGTGATCTCCTCGACGACTACATGCTCATGAGCGAGTCCACATGCCATGAGGCTATGTATCGGTTTTGCAGCACGGTTATTACGGTGTTTGGAAAGGTTTACCTGAGAGAGCCAAACACCAAAGACACTACCCGCCTTTTTTCCATCAACGAGAGAAGGGATTTTTCTGGGATGCTTGGCAACATCGACTGCTTGCATTGGGAGTGGAAGAACTGTCCCTTTGGTTGGAAAGAGCAGTCCAAAGGGCATGCAGAGGGGTGCACCATCATAATAGAGGTTGTTGCATCACATGGTCTCTGGATTTGGCACTCCTTGTTTAGCATGGCTGGATCAAACAATGACATCAACATTGTCAACACCCGGATTTTTAATCCCAGATTCCTGTTATGCCTTATATCGCAATTCCAGGATTACCATTTTTGCGAGACATAACAGATTTGGATACCACAGTACATCATCCATTACAAACCATACATAAGATCTTACACAAATAAGGATCTCATGATCCAGTGCTTAATACAACTCAAGCCGCGGAATACGTAATAATAACGGTAGCGTAGGCGAAGCTCCATCTTCGGGGTCACAGGCAATGCTGACGATGGGAGATGATCCTAGTTGTCGTAACCTTCCTGGGGTCCATCCTCTTGGTACTCCTCTTCATAGTCTGGCCACGGGAATAGCCAGGGACAAAGCCATGAGTACTCTTTAAGTACTCGCAAACTAATACTAACAAGTGAAGGGGTTTTGTAGTAGGACACTAAGCTCTAGGGTTGTTTTGCAAAAAGCCAGATTTACCTCTACTAAGTTTAGAAACTAAGAAAGCTAGTTGAAGTCTTATAACACCTAAGTGGGAACTTGAATTTCATATCACAACTCTGTTGTGGTCAAGTCAAAGTCTCAATTCATTTCACAAGTCATTTTGAAAACATCTGACGGGGGAACAGTATGGCCATTCCAACTGTCCATAACCGCGGACGCGGCTATTCAAATAGTTTGGCACTCTGCAGAGATTGTACACTTTCACCACAACATTCGATACATCCGTCAGGAACAAATCCTGAATTCACCATACTCAGTATGCGGATAATCAATCCTAACCTTTCGATTACACGCCCTAGTATAGGCACCTCTCCTGTGAGTTTGGCCTCCCAACCATGACCAACTGTCATCTTGGGTACTGCACAGGTGGACAATATTCACAAGGTAGCCTCAGCTCAGACCTTGGCCGTGAGGAAACCAATACTAAGGTATATAAGTTTCCAGTCAAGCCCTACCCAATTCTCGGGTATTGTGGTTGTACGGTAAAATTGGAATGGTATCGCATCCAGACAACCATCAGTTTTATAAAGGGGCTAAGGCTCATGCCTCAACATTTTCATCACCAAAATCATCTAGTGCTCGGAAACACATGTCAAAACATCTCAATAGAATGATCCATCATTCCAAGGTTTTCATAACCATTTTTCCACCAAGTATTCCCATCTAAAGTTGATCAAGTTTTATGCTTAGCACTAGCATCTACAAGTGGGGGTAAGTACTAATGAGGGGTGGTAAACTATTGGAGTTTTACTTAGTCCAATCTCATGCCTTAGGATGACATAAAGATTATCTAGCTTAGGCCAAGTTTTATGCTCTTTATGCAACCTTCAATGATCTTTCTAATATCTACAATTTACTCAAGTAGTCTCTAAGTAATAGCTTTGATAAAGAAATGAAGTATAAAGCTTGTAAGTAAAACTAGGAATGGGGTTATCAAATGGGTATGATCACATATGCTTAAGGCATATAGTTGGCATGGTAACAAGCAAGTATTTGCTTGCATAGGTATAGTATCTTGCAAGTGTTAACTTGCACAATCAACTAGTAGTATTGGGCTTGCATCAGTATCAGTATAAGCTTGCTAGATTGCAAGTGTTAGCTTGCCTTGTGCAGAGCAGTGGTTGAAGTTCTCCTCGGCTTCTTCTTTGTAGTATTCTTCTTCCTCCTCGTATCCTTGGTCGGTACTAGTGTCTATGAATAAATACGAGGTACACAATCACCAAACAATACTTAACTACTTTCAATCATCACACATAAGGGTTCTATAAATGATCTAGCATCATCACTAATATCACAAGAATAAAGCATTTGTTTTATTTCTTTTATTTTTAGAAAAGTAATTTCTACTCATTGAAAAACTACTTAAGATTTAATATTCTCCAAACCAAACATGGTATCATGTTGACACATGTCATCACCATATATTTCAGTACATGGGAATGTGATTTAAAGTGGTGTCACAATTTAATAAGGTGTAACCTTTTATTTTAATTAAATAAAGTGACTAGAAATGCCTATGTGGCATCCTTTTATTACTTGGACATTATTTCTGTAAGTAAACCCATATATTTTTATATATTCTGAAAGGTATGATCAAATGTGATTTTTGAGAGTTGGAATCAACTCAAAAGCTATTATGGTTTAAATTTGAAAAAGTTTGAATGCAGAAAAGGTTCTGCCTTGTTATTTTTAGCAAGGTTGATCTACAAATCCAAATGATTTGAATCCATCGGGCTTGGATTAAGCATTTCAATATCTTTCTAATAAAATTAGTTTCATTCCATTTGGTTCACTGAATCGAGCTGGGTTGATTTCTAAAACTAGGTACAGAACTGAGTTTGAATCTAAATAGAAAAATCTAAATTCAAACGAGTGGGCTGCGTGGGAAAGTTTAACGGGCCGGCCTAGTGCCACTCCGCGGCGCGGGGCGCGACTGACAGGGCGGGTCTACTGGTCAGTGACTCATAAAACGCGAAGCGGTACGGGGCGCTGTGGTGCGTTGGATTAGAAGTAAGATCAACGGCTGAGGGTCGTCGTCGACGATGAAGTAGTCACCAGCGAGTTCGAACCCTAGCGGCTCAGTGGGGGTCGTCGGGGGATCACCGGGGCTCAGGCGAAGGTCGGCGATGCGGGCGAACAACGAAGTCGACAACGGCGAACCTCCTGGTACCAGCAGCTCCTCCTAGGGTGGACGAAATCGACGACGCCCTTCTTCTCCAGAGGCGGCCTGCTCCGGTGTAATTCCGGCGATGCGCTTCTCGCCTTGCTCCGGCTACGGGGTGGAACGATCAGTGAGGTGAGGGGAGTGAGATGGTGTGCTCAATTCGGTTGGGGGTGGCCTCCTTTTATAGTCTCGACGGCGAGACCGAACGGGATGGGCAGGCGACGGTGGCGACACGGCTACGGGCTGCTAGAGGCATGGACGAGGGTGGCGATCGATCGGTGGTCTCCTGGTGATGCTCTAAGGTGTAAATGCACTTGTAGGGGCGGTGGCAAACGGTCGGGAACGCTCGATGCTCTGCGAGGCAGAGGCGGCGAACTCTGCAGCGAGCGGTGGCTACGGGGTACGGGCGGTGAAATGGGCATGTCTGGCGGTCTTCTGGGATGGAATTGACGAGGTTTAATCTCATCAATGCCCATTGTTATGGACTTGGGTTTTGGAGAAGATGGGGATGCTGGAGATCGTGGCACGGTTAATAGACAAGCAACCAGGGGACACGAGATTTACCCAGGTTCAGGCCCCCGGAGGGAAAACCCTACTCCTGCTTGTCTGCTCTTTGATTACGGCGGAACCGAAGGTTACAGGGTGCGCAGATTCGATCTGGCGTGGATGCGTGTGCGAAAGTATGAGTCGAGTTCTAGATCTGTAGATCTATTGTGGTCTAGTCTATCGGGGGTTATGGCGTCTGTAGGTCGTGTGTGTAGTCGTGCCCTCCTCGTTGGACCCTCCTAGCCTTTATATATGGGGAGGCTAGGTCTCGGGTGCCAATACGAGTTGGTTACAAGTTGTATTCAAACTCTAGTCTTGAGGTATCCTTGTCTTGTGCGCTTTGGAGTCCGTGTCTATATGTGCTTCGTGTAGCCGAAACGTCTTGGGCATCCTGGACCCTGGCAGGTCATCGAGTGGGCCTTCCGTCGGGCTGGACCAAGTATGCTAACATCGGGTACCCGTAGGGCATATCCATGTCAGTAGGTGTTGGGGATATGCTATATGGGTATCCTCATAGCATGTCTCTTATCCGACTAACCCGGGTGGCCCATAGTCGGTAGCATGGCCTATGGTCTGCTGGGCGGCCAGTTAGGTGGATCCAGAAGGGAGGCCCATGCCGGATAAAGGAAGGCTACGGTGGAGTCACCAGCGTACCCGGAGCCTTGGAGTGCAAGATACACAAGACTAGTAATAGACGGTGTAGAACTCTGTAACCTGTCCGGCTAGGACTTTTCCCTGTAACCCTAGGATCTGACGACTATATAAGTCGGGCCTATGGGAGCCTTTAGGGCATCGTTTTTTACACACACCTCGCACAGCGAACATATCTCTGTAACTCGGCGTATTGCCATTATAGTGATTTATAGCAGGAGTAGGATTTCGCCACCGTTGTGGGATCTGAACCTGGGTAAGCTGTGTTACCTCGTACCCGTCAACCGTCCGCCCTACCCCACGTATCTAAACACGCACTGTGAGGACCCCTCCATGGCGTACTCGTCGGCAATACCACGACAGTTGGCGCCCACCGTGGGGCAAGAGGCGCTTCAGGCTCTTCAGCGGGCGAGGACCAAGATCTTCGCGGGAATCGGCAAAACCATAGCCATCGGTCGTGTTCTCTTCTCCGGCAACATTCTGATCGTCCCCCCCCCCCCCCCGACGAGTTCTGGATCCCGGCGAAAACGAACCCTACGCGGTGTTCGATCGTTCCTATCGGAGACATCCACCTCTTCATCGGCGAAACCGACTCGGGCACTAGTTCCCTGGGAGTCGGAGGAGCATCAAGACCCGCACGGACCACCTACGGGCAGGATACGTTCGCGGAAGGATCGATGTCGGATCTCTCCTTGGAGTTGCCGACAAAGATCGAAAAAATTCAAGACCCACCCAAACCGCCCCTGTGCAGGATATAAAGGTGGAAGATCACTGCAAATCTGTCGGCTTCGCCCGTGCGTCTGGACAACAGAGATCCAAGTTCGTCGGCGTGGTTACCATCTTCGATCTGGCGCGCTGCATTCAGAGAGAGGGCGAAAACCCCCGTGACTACCTCGCCAGGTGGCTCCGTATACGGGCCGACCTGGCCAATTACCCCAATGATGATGCCATCTATCACTTTGTGGAAGGACTGGACCATGGCACGCTTCTCCGACATTCTCTAAGACGGCAACAGGCGTCAGGACGCCTCACCTTCGAAGGCATGGTGAACACCGTCAACAACTATGTGGAGGCTGAAGCGGTAGCTCAGACAGCGCTTGCGCTCATTGACGGAGCCCCTCCGATTCAGCCACCACCACCGCCTCCGGCCGCCATCGTCGAAGCAGCGCCACCACCTCCGGTCATCGTCGAGGCCGTTGCACCTCCACCGCCCGTCATCGAGGAAGTCCTGGCACCCTCAGACTCTGCCATTGACACGCTTTATGCTGATTTCAGTGCAGATTCAGAGGAGATAGACTTCAGTCCAGAGGAGCTAGACTCCGCCATGCAGGAGATGGAGGAGGAGTACTCGCGTGACGAGCAAGCTAATAACACCGTCATGTCTCGAGGGGTGTTCATCACCATCGGGACAGCGATGGATGAAGACCAGCCCGGGCAAGCTCCGCCTACGATGTTGGATAAGGGGAAGGGGCCACTTATCGCTGCTGACGATGATCGCGCAAGAGTCATGCCTCCTCCGCCTAATCCAGTGCAGCAGCCGCAGGAACTCGGCACCGGTCCGAGCAACAACAACACCGCAAACTTGCCGCCTCCAGCATCTACATCGGCAGCAGCCCATGTTACTCCAGCTGATAGAATGATGTACGGCAATCTCCTCGTTGAGCCACTAACTGTTGATCATATCCGGAACATGACTCAGCTTGACGAGAAGCGCCAGCAGCTACTGGAAGAGGCGCAAGCCATCGCGGATCAAGGCGCTAAACTAGATCGAGATATGGTCAACGCGCAGAAGTCCATAGAAAAAGCTAGAGCAATGGAGGCCGAGTACAAGACTCTGCTCCAGCAGCAGAAGGCTAAGAAGGCTCCGGCTCGCATCATCAACGATCCTGGTGTACGGCGCAACCTAGGATGGGCTCCCTCGAAGCCGGCACAGGCCAAGCCATACATTGACAGTGAAGGCAAGCAGGTGATGCCCACCCCACTCCTTAACCTCACCATCGCCAAGACCCTTCGGGAGCAGGATAGATCACCTGAGGCAGTGGAACAGGTTTATGACCTAGTGGCCAAGGCGGTAAAGCAGCAGGAAAAGGCCACCTCTTAGAGGCTTGAGTCTGACCCAGCGCTCTGCCGATCTAGCCAGTACAAACCACCAAGGGACAGATCTCCTCAGGATGTCGGATCGCGGACGGGTTCATCAGAACGAAGACGGAGGGATGCACGCAACAGGAAGAATGCTATCCCCATATCCTCCGACCACGGAGAAAGAGCCCAACCTCTCCGCCCATCGCCACCGCCCCGATCCCCCCAATGTCAGGAAGACTACAAGGCTCACCATCGTACGGATATGCCCCTACCAAAGCAGTGTGGCATCATCATCCGCGACAACGCAGAGCAGACCCGTCATGACGGAAAGCACAACGAAGGACATAAGAGCAGGTCGCGCCATGACCCTCCGCGTCCGACAAGCAACCGCGACAGGCGTGAAGCATCGCAGGAGGGTAACAGCAAGAAGGATAACCCACCGCCACCTCCGCCTCCATCGCCGCCAAGCAGTCACCATGGCGGAAGGGGCCCGCGTCGTTCGCGCAGCCCATCCCCTGTTGACAAAAAGAAGAAGAACCCGGAGCCATACGACGCACGTTCGCGGATCGATAAGATCCACAAGGCCCGGGAAGGACCATACCTAGGACCGCGTTGCTTTGGACCTGCAATACGGTCCGCAACCTACCCCAAAGGTTTCCGGATATACAAAACCATCAAGCCCTATGACGGCACCGCCAAGCCCGCCACATGGTTGCAGGACTACGGCAACGCGGTGGAGATTGCTGGAGGCAACCCCAATGTCGCCGTCAAGTACCTCCCGTTGATGTTGGCGGGTACGGCCCGCCAATGGATCGACGACTTGCCGGAGAAATATATCTACAACTGGTTGGACATGCAAGAAGCGTTCACCAAAAACTTTGAGGGTACATACAAGCGTCCCTGCACTGTGGGCGATCTACAGCGGTGTGTGCAAAAGAAAGACGAGACATCTCGTGCCTACCTCTCCCGCTGGCTGGACATGAAGAATTCCTGTGCAGGAGTGCACGCCCAGACCGCCATGGCCGCCTTCATTGATGGATTGGAAAGGGGCACGTTACTCCGACATAAGCTAAAGCGCTCCAGAAGAAAAGCAATCTACCGACATGGTTGCCATGACTTTTGTAGGACAGGAGAAGGCGGACAACGTGGCCGAGGAAGGGGAGCAGGCCGTGGGCAGCAACGAGGAAGTGAAACCAACTCGGTGCCGCTCCGTGTTCCCCAAACCTACGAAGAGTACCGCGATATGTCGTGCCTCGTACACCTCGATGTCAACGGCAAGGCCACCCATACCAATCGACACTGCAAGTTCGTCAACGACCTCAAGGAAGACCCGGAGTCCGGCTACAAGCAAAGTCGGAAGAAAAGACCACGAGGCAAGGGCAAGGGGAAGAAGAAGGAGGAGGAGTCCAAGGATTCAAGTGACATGGATGAGGACGTTGACCCCAAGCACGCCGCCAAGAGCGACGACAAGGGCAAGAACCCCTTCGAAAAGAAGGCCCCAGTCTACCACACTTTCCTCGGCACCCCCACCGTCCGACAACAGAAGATCTCTCTAAGAATCCTGATGGCTACTCTCCCCCCGGTTCCCCAATACTTGCGCTGGTCGGAGGTTCCAATCACTTGGGATAGGACGGACCACCCAGACCTTGTGCCCACGGAGAACCAGTACGCCATGGTCATCAACCCATTGATTGACGGCGTGGAGTTCACCAAGTGCATGGTGGATAGTGGAAGCAGCATCAACATCATGTACCTGGATACACTACAGAAGATGAACTTGACGGAGGCAAACCTAAGGCGGACCAACACCATGTTCCATGGCGTAGTGCCTGGTCGGGAGGCTCGGTCCCTTGGGTGCATCACACTTTAGGTAGCCTTTGGCGATGTTAATAATTACCGCCAAGAGCGCATGACCTTTGAGGTAGTCCCCTTCAAGAGCATGTACCACGTCATATTCGGCCGCGACATATTCCACACGTTCATGGCCAAGCCATGCTTCGTCTACAACAAGCTCAAGATACCCGGACCGAACGGTGTCATCACCGTATCCGGAAGCTTTACCAAGGCAAGGGACTGCGAGATCAATGAAGCAGCCGTTGCAGAAGCTATCCTCTATAGCGAAGAATTCAAGGAGATCCAGAGCAAGGTCAATGACTCAGAGATGCCCGCGTCGAAGAAGCAGATCTCCGACTCCGCTCCTGCGTTCAAGGCCGCCATCGAGACCAAGCCGGTGGAACTTGTGGTAGGCGATGCCTCCAAGACCATCGCCATTGGGACGAACCTGGATCCCAAATAGGAAAGCACGCTCGTCAAGTTCCTCCGTGAGAATAGGGACATCTTTGCTTGGCAACCTGCCAACATGAAAGGTGTACCTAGGGAACTTGCCGAGCACAGCTTAAACATAGATCCAAAATGTAAACCAGTGAAACAACCTCTACGACGCTTCGGAGATGAGAAGAGATGCGCCATTGGCAAAGAGATAGCTAGCTTACTTAAGGCTGAGTTTATCCGAGAAGTCCTTCACACCTGATGGGTGGCCAATCCTGTACTTGTACCCAAAAGGGAACCAATGAATTAAGAATGTGCGTTGATTACACCGGCTTGAACAAAGCATGTCCCAAAGATCCGTTTGCTTTGCCTCGCATTGACCAAGTCATTGACTCGACGGCTGGCTCGGAACTTTTGTGTTTTCTCGATGCATACTCAGGATACCACCAGATCAAGATGAGGAAGTCGGACCAATTGGCCACTTCGTTCACTACCCCATACGGCACGTTTTGCTATGTCACGATGCCCTTTGGGTTGAAAAACGCAGGTGCTACCTACCAACGGACAATGCAACGTTGCCTTCACGACCAAATTGGTCGGAACGTTCACGCCTATGTGGACGATATCGCGGTGATGTCTAAAAAGTCAAATGACTTAATCTCTGACTTAAAAGAAACCTTTGATAATCTCCGGAAATACAACATGATGCTCAACCCTAAGAAGTGCGTCTTCGGGGTTCCAGCCGACAAACTGTTGGGCTTCATAGTTTCCCAGCGCGGAATCGAGGTCAACCCGGAGAAAATAAAGGCCATCTTAAACATAAACCGTCCGACATGCCTAAAGGACATCCAACGACTAAAAGTGTTGGAGATATGCCCAAGAGGCAATAATAAAGTAGGTTATTATCATATCTTCATACTTATGATAAATGTTTACATACCATGCTATAATTGTATTAACAGGAAACATTAATACTTGTGTGATTTGTAAACTAAAATAAAGAGTCCCTAGTAAAGCCTCTTGTTAAACTAGCTTGTTGGTTAATATATGATCATGGTTTCCTGATCATGAACATAGAGATGTTATTAACAACAGGGTCATATCATTAGGAGAATGATGTGATGGACATACTCCTATAGTTAAGCGTAGCATAAAGATCAAGTCATTTAATATAGTTCATTTGCTATAAGCTTTCTGATACATAGTAACCTAATTCCTTCGACCATGAGATCATACATATCACCTTTACCGGAAGGATGCTTTGATGACATCAAACACCACACCGTAACAGGGTGGCTATAAAGGTGGCATTGAGTGTTCAGAAAGTATTGGTTGAGACACATGGATCAAGAGTGGGATTTGTCCATCCATATGACGGATAGATATACTCTAGGCCCTCTTGGTGAAATGTCATCCAATTAGCTTGCAAGCATGTGACTTGGTCACAAGGGATCACATATCACGGGAACGAGAAAAGAGTACGTATCAGTAACGAGGTTGAACTAGGTATGCGGAGATACCGACGATCATAACCTCGGATAAGTAACATATCGTGAGACAAAGGGAAATTGGTATCGTATGTAAGTGGTTCATTCGATCGCAAAGTAATCGTAGAAATATGTGGGAGCCATATGAATTTCCAGATTCCTCTATTGGTTATTGTTCGGAGAAGTGTCTCGATCATGTCCGCATAATTCACGAACCGTAGGGAGACACACTTAAGGATTCGACGTTGTTTTGAGTAGTTATGGTATTATGAGAAAGAGACCGAATGTTGTTCGGAGTCTCGGATGGGATCCGGGATATCACGAGGTGATCCGGAATGGTCCGGAGAATAAGATTCATATAAGGAAAGTCCCATTTCGGAGTTGCGGAATGATTCCGGTGTTTTCATCGGGAATGTTCTAGAAGGTTCCGGATTGTCCGGCACTCCGGGGGGGAAGGGTACATGAATGTGTCATTACATATTGGAATGATTGCATCATGTACTAAGTGTTCTTGCTGTCCAAAATAAAGGGTTTATTTAAATCCTAAATTGAAAAGTCAAACGGCTAGTTTGAAAGTCAAACGGCAAGTTTTTGGAAAGAGGAGGAGAAGTGGAAACCGAGTTGGGGAGGGATTCCCTCCTCCCCAAGCCGGCGCCCCACCCAAGCCGAGTTGGGGAGGGACTCCACTCCCTCCCCTTGGCCGCCGGCCCTCCCACCTATAAAGGGAGGGGCAGGGCTGCCCCTCCTAGTACACAAGTTCCTATCCTCTAATCTAAACCCTAGCCAAAGCCTCCGGTTTAGAGCCGTTTTGGTTTAGAGCTTCTAATTGCCCTAGCCTTCGGTTTAGAGCCTTCTAATTGGTGTGTCTAATTACTAGACCACTAATAGCTCTCTCATACTCCACCATACTCGCTCCGGCTTAAGGCGAAGCCCTGCGGGATTTCCCCTCTACTTCCGGTACCACGCCGTTGTGCTGCCGGAATCGCGAGGAGAGTGCTACAACCTCCGCTGCCTGCTGGAACAAGGGAGAGGAAGGTCTTCGTCGAGTACCGAACGTGTGACCGACTGCGGGAGCGCTGCCGGAACGTGGCGCCGGAAGGATCGTCTACGCGATCTTGAGATCGGAAAGAGTACGACTACATCACCCACGAGAATCCGCTCTCGTTAAACGCTTTGGAATCTTCGAGGGTAAGTTATACCATCGACTCGTTGCTACAATCTAGTAGATAGATCTTGGCTTGTTTGTTTGTATGCGATAGAAAATTTTTGTTTTCCATGCTACGAACCCCTACAGTGGTATCAGAGCCGTGTCTATATGTAGATCTGTTGCACGAGTAGAACACAATGGTCATTGTGGGCGTTGATGCTTTTATTGTCGATTGCTTCTTGTGTACTTTGCATCTTGCGGTATGTTGGGATGAAGCGGCCCGGGCTAACCTTACATGACATCGTTCATGAGACTTGCTCCACGCTTGACATGCAACTTGTATTGCATAAGTGGCTTTGCGGGTGCCTGTTTCTCCTAGCATAGTTAAGATCCAATTTACAACAGGTGATCAACAATGCTAGTATCAATGTTGTGGTTCTTGTTCGTAAGTTAGAACGACACTTATTGAAAGCCCCAAACAACGTAAAATATGCAAAGAAAGTAGAGGCGTCTAACTTTGTTTTGCAGGGGTGTGCAGTGATGTGATATGGCCATGATTGTGATTATATTTGATGTATGCAATGTTCCTTATTGTAAGTCGGCAACCGGCAGGAGCCATATGGTTGTCTTTAATTTATGTTAAGACCCGCGTGTCTATTCGAGGTAGTTGTAATAGTTGAAGCCGGTGGACGACAACCATGGAGAAGCATCATTGACCTTGATGCAATGCCGGTGATGATGGAGATCATGTTCGTGCTTGAAGATGGAGATCGGAAGCACAAAGAAGAAAGGCCATATCATATCACATATATATTGAATTGCATGTGATGTTAATCCTTTATGCATCTTGTTTTGCTTAGTAGACGACGGTAGCATTATAAGATGATCCCTCATGCACATCAATTTCAAATCATAAAGTGTTCACCCTTAGTTAGCACCGTTGCTAAAGCTTGTTGTTTCGAAGCACCACGTGATGATCGGGTGTGTTAGATTCTGCAAGTGTATACAACGTGAGCAAGCCAGATTTGCTCATGCGGAAACTAAGGTTTGATCTTGACGAGCCTAGCATGTACAGACATGGTCTCGGAACACGGATCACCGAAAGGTAAAAGCATGAATCATATAGTAGATGTGATGAACATGTTGATTGTTCGCCATTGAAGCTATATCAACTCTCGTGATGATCGGTTTTGATGTGGTGGATTTGGTTCGTGTGATCACTAAAACAATGTGAGGGATATTGTTTTGAGTGGGAGTTCACCTAGATTAATTTAATTGTTAACTAGAACTCAATTTATCATAAATTAAATCAAAGTGAATTTGCATAGTTGTTGTAGTCATTGGCATCCGTTTACCACCTTACGCTTAGTTGAGATGATAGAACTATATAATTCTGGTTAGTTACTTTACGAACTGGTATCGTATTGTTTTGAAGTGTTAATCTGAAGTTTAAAAGTCCTATTGCAAACTTTCAGTAAGTTCCGGTTACTCCATGAAGTTTAATAATTAGTATTAAAACAAGAGTGACAATTCCAAGTGTTAGTGTATGAGTATCATGTTTTGTCTCCATGATTCTTGATATTCAAAGGATTGTCTTAATATCAAGGTTATCTAGGATCTGAAAGAGTTGTTTCAGAAACCATGATGTGTGGAAGATATTGTGATATCTGAAACGAAGTTTTGGTTGCAACATGATAGAGTATAATATGGCAAAAGTCATGTTCTCATATTTGATGAGAATTTGCAAAAGGTTGGAGACACTAGTTGTCCTAATCTTCCAAAAGGTTTTGGAGAGCAACATTATACTCGCAATTCACCGTTACAAGCTAAAAGTAGCTTGATCATGGATAAATCCATGATGAGGGTGAATATTTGATGTAGGTAAAATGTTTACTACACCAAGAGATTACTAAAGAAAGGAATTTGAAAGAACACCAAACATTTGATAATGGTGATCTACTTCAAAGTGCAAGTCCAAAGACATTGGTATTTAACTATACACGCTTTGGACTATGTGTCATATGTATGACTCCACTATTGATGTTGATAGATTCTTTCAAACAGAAAAGGAAATACTGAAAGAGAATCTCATAAGTATATGGCAGAAAAGAAAAGACTAGAATTGTTCAAGTTTAAGTATATAGATGATATACGTGTTATGGCTATATTCTTTGCTTATTAAACAATGTGGTTCTTAAGTATTTGATACTGAATTTGTTGGTGTGAATCGTCATACGAAACAACACAATTCATGAACTACAATGGCCTAAGTAACTAGCAAAAGAATATGTGATGATGTTCATCGAGAACAAATAAAGGGTTATTGTGTTGCTCGTTAAACATCAAAGCTTGCCTTCAGGATTTGTTTTATCAGGTATTATGAGAACAAAAGGGTTGTTCAAATAATTGTCGTAATCCATAAAATATGGATGATTCACAAATCTCGTTGGAGAAATCACATCCATAAAATTAGTGCTAAAAATGTCGAAAGACAAATTGATTGAAAGATCGCTTAGGAAGTGACATCGCCGTTTAAATTATATTGAAACAAAACATGAAGAAACTCCATGTGGATGGAATTTTGGAGTCTTTTGATTTTGATCAAATGACACTTGTGAAACTTTCCTAGAGATAATTAAAACTTCGTTCATAGGCAAAAAGGGAACGAATGACTAGCTTATTGGAACTTGTACATATTGTTGTACGAAATCCATTATGTGTAGTCAAGAGCGATTGATTTCAACTTCATATGCTTTCTCCAAAAATTTGAGTGAATATATGAATATTTACTTAATAAGGATGAAGTGTGAAATATTTGAAAAGTTCAAAGATTTTCAAGATGAAGTGCAAAATCATTGTAACAAGAATATAAATAGTTTATGATAAGATCATAAAGGAAGATATTTGAGTTACAAGTTTAGCATAATACCTAAGATTTAAGGAATCGTTCCGTGGATTTGCATTTTCCCGAAACACCATAAGAGTATGGAGCGTTCGAGATATGTAATTAAACCTTGTTTGACATGGTAAGATCGAAGGTGTAATTCATAAAACTGTCATTATATTTTAAAGATTAAAAGCTTTAGTGATTACCGTTTTTCCACTGAAAAAGAGCTCCATCATAATCCGTTGAAATGACACCATATAAAGTTATGGTTTGGGATAAAACCCAAGTTGTCCTTTCTTAAAAATTGGTATGCTATGCATAAGAAAGATGTTTGCAACCAAAGTCGGATGAACCTGTCTTTGTATGTTATTTCGAATAACTGTTAAGTAATCCTCCATAACATCGGAGACAAAAGTGTTTGTCACTTAAAACGTCAAGTTTCTTTGAGAAGGAATTTTTCGTGAAAAGTTAAGTGGGAGGACAATAGAACTTTGATAAGGTTAAAAGAACCTTAGCTATATGTGCAGAGTTGCGCAGCACCGAAAAGTGTTCCGGAGGCAGCAACAAAACTCATGGCTCACGTACCTCAAAGGTTGTGGTCACGGAGATCCAAGTTCCTATTGAAACAAGTAGGTCGGATGAACAATCAAATACCAAGATTTGAGGGTTGAATCATTATTTGAGAATAATGAACCTACTACATGCAAAGAAGCGATGATGGGCCCTGACTCCGTCAAATGGCTTGAAGCCATAAAATCCGTGATAGTTCCATGCACGAGAAATCAAGTTTTGAACTTGAAGGACCCTCGAGAAAGGTGTAAGACCTTACAGTTGTGTCTGGATCTATAAAGAAATAGACATGGATGTTTCACATCTATAATCGACATATTGGAAAGAGTTCACAACAATGTTCAAAGGTTGACTATGACAAGATTTGATCTTTCATAGTGATATTCAGTCTAGACGGATTAATGTAGCAACCACTACATATAATTTTGTTATATGGTAGTTGAATAAACAAAACAAGTTCTTCTAATAGAATTGTTACCTAGGACATGTGCATAACACGGTCCATAGGGTTTTGTTAATTCAAAGGATGCTAAAAGCATATGCAAACTTCAATGGTTGAAGTGAGTATTGCGGAGTTGGAATCTTCACTATGATGAAACTGTTAAAGGAGTTTAATTTCATCGGAGACAATGAAGATGCTTGCATTTGCAAGAAATTAAGTGGGAGCGCTAAGACATATTTCTAATACATTATGTGGAGGACATATTGTTGATTAGAAATGATGTATTTTTATTAACACATATTAAGAATTTCATCTCGATGAAAGGCTTAGGCAAAAACCCAAATATTTGCATCAATAGATGCTAATATGGTTGTGCCGAAAGTACATAGATGATATATCGAATGAGTTCAATATAGAAACTACAAGAAAGGTTCTTGTTGCACAGAAAGGATTGAATGAGTTCAATATTGATAATATATTCAAGTGTATTGACACTTGGTAAGTGAAACAAAGATTCAAGTATAGATTGATACTTGATGTATGAAATCACAAAGAGTATTTATATCAATCATACTGTGATATGTACAGATCCAGATATGTCCTATGCTCTAAATGTTATGAGCATATACCAGAATGATTCATAAGATGATCATTGGACGATAGTAAGGATATTCTTATGATCTTTTGGAAGAACTAAGAGTATATTATTTGTAGAAGTGACAAATAGATGGTTAGTTCATTGTAAAAGTACTACATTGATACTAGTTTTGTCATAAAGTACAAATTAAGTTTATCTCAATCTAAACTAAGGGTGGCACAATATAATGGAAAGTAAGTTCCATAATGGATTTGGATGAGTTCCAAAGTTAAGACATTGTGACAGATACTGCAACAAAAGGCTAAGTATATGACTGCTATTATAGCAGCAAAAGAGGGCATTTGTGTCAAGTAGTTTGTTATCAAACTAGGTGTAGTTCACAGAGGGATAATACTATGAAGATATATTGTGTGACAATATTATCAACATGTTTTAACCCCAAAGAACTAAAGGTCGCACCGAAAGACCAAATTTATACAAAGCCATCTCATTAGAGAATGAGTGTTGCGTAGAGACGCAAAGACATGCAATTACACACGGACCTGGAAGTGTCAGATCCGGAGATCAGTTGACCACTAGCAATCGTGTACATACAACACCGTAAAGCCATAGGTGTTGAATACACAAAGGTTTGAAACTAGATTATTGACTCTAGTGCAAGTGGGAGACTGTTGGAGATATGCCCAAGAGGCAATAATAAAGTAGGTTATTATCATATCTTCATACTTATGATAAATGTTTACATACCATGCTATAATTGTATTAACAGGAAACATTAATACTTGTGTGATTTGTAAACTAAAATAAAGAGTCCCTAGTAAAGCCTCTTGTTAAACTAGCTTGTTGGTTAATATATGATCATGGTTTCCTGATCATGAACATAGAGATGTTATTAACAACAGGGTCATATCATTAGGAGAATGATGTGATGGACATACTCCTATAGTTAAGCGTAGCATAAAGATCAAGTCATTTAATATAGTTCATTTGCTATAAGCTTTCTGATACATAGTAACCTAATTCCTTCGACCATGAGATCATGCATATCACCTTTACCGGAAGGATGCTTTGATGACATCAAACACCACACCGTAACAGGGTGGCTATAAAGGTGGCATTGAGTGTTCAGAAAGTATTGGTTGAGACACATGGATCAAGAGTGGGATTTGTCCATCCATATGACGGATAGATATACTCTGGGCCCTCTCGGTGAAATGTCATCCAATTAGCTTGCAAGCATGTGACTTGGTCACAAGGGATCACATATCACGGGAACGAGAAAAGAGTACTTATCAGTAACGAGGTTGAACTAGGTATGCGGAGATACCGACGATCATAACCTCGGATAAGTAACATATCGTGAGACAAAGGGAAATTGGTATCGTATGTAAGTGGTTCATTTGATCGCAAAGTAATCGTAGAAATATGTGGGAGCCATATGAATTTCCAGATTCATCTATTGGTTATTGTTCGGAGAAGTGTCTCGATCATGTCCGCATAATTCATGAACCGTAGGGAGACACACTTAAGGATTCGACGTTGTTTTGAGTAGTTATGGTATTATGAGAAAGAGACCGAATGTTGTTCGGAGTCTCGGATGGGATCCAGGATATCACGAGGTGATCCGGAATGGTCCGGAGAATAAGATTCATATAAGGAAAGTCCCATTTCGGAGTTGCGGAATGATTCCGGTGTTTTCATCGGGAATGTTCTAGAAGGTTCCGGATTGTCCGGCACTCCGGGGGGGAAGGGTACATGAATGTGTCATTACATATTGGAATGATTGCATCATGTACTAAGTGTTCTTGCTGTCCAAAATAAAGGGTTTATTTAAATCCTAAATTGAAAAGTCAAACGGCTAGTTTGAAAGTCAAACGGCAAGTTTTTGGAAAGAGGAGGAGAAGTGGAAACCGAGTTGGGGAGGGATTCCCTCCTCCCCAAGCCGGCGCCCCACCCAAGCCGAGTTGGGGAGGGACTCCACTCCCTCCCCTTGGCCGCCGGCCCTCCCACCTATAAAGGGAGGGGCAGGGCTGCCCCTCCTAGTACACAAGTTCCTATCCTCTAATCTAAACCCTAGCCAAAGCCTCCGGTTTAGAGCCGTTTTGGTTTAGAGCTTCTAATTGCCCTAGCCTTCGGTTTAGAGCCTTCTAATTGGTGTGTCTAAACCCTAGACCACTAATAGCTCTCTCATACTCCACCATACTCGCTCCGGCTTAAGGCGAAGCCCTGCGGGATTTCCCCTCTACTTCCGGTACCACGCCGTTGTGCTGCCGGAATCGCGAGGAGAGTGCTACAACCTCCGCTGCCTGCTGGAACAAGGGAGAG
This sequence comes from Avena sativa, assembly GCA_916181665.1. NCBI lineage: Eukaryota > Viridiplantae > Streptophyta > Magnoliopsida > Poales > Poaceae > Avena > Avena sativa. The sequence continues at coordinate 120,987,615 of OV702297.1, read as the reverse complement.
GAAGGTCTTCGTCGAGTACCGAACGTGTGACCGACTGCGGGAGCGCTGCCGGAACGTGGCGCCGGAAGGATCGTCTACGCGATCTTGAGATCGGAAAGAGTACGACTACATCACCCACGAGAATTCGCTCTCGTTAAACGCTTTGGAATCTTCGAGGGTAAGTTATACCATCGACTCGTTGCTACAATCTAGTAGATAGATCTTGGCTTGTTTGTTTGTATGCGATAGAAATTTTTTGTTTTCCATGCTACGAACCCCTACAAAAAGGTTGTGTTGCAGCAGTTAGTCGTTTCATCAGCCGACTTGGAGAAAAGGCTCTGCCGCTGTACAGGTTGCTGAAGAAGGCGGACAAATTCACATGGACGAACGAGGCAGATACATCATTGAAGCAGCTCAAGGAGATTCTTTCCTCAGCGCCCATCCTTGCAGCACCCGAGCCTGGGGAGCCCCTGTTAATTTACATGGCGGCAACCAACCGGGTTATCAGCGTCGTCGTCATGGTAGAGAGGAAGGAACCAGGTCATGAGCACGGAGTACAATGACCAGTTTACTATGTAAGCGAGGTCTTTACGGAGTCCAAGCAGCGTTACCCACACTACCAAAAGATAGCTTATAGAGTATTCCTTGCTTCTGAGGCATTACTTTCAGGAGCACCCAATCACAGTAGTGAGCAAGACTCCACTGTCCGACATTATTAACAATAGCGACGCTACAAGAAGGGTCGCGAAGTGGGGCATTGAACTTGTCGCCTTCGAGATCACCTACAAAAGACGCGACGCTATCAAGTCACAAGCCTTGGCGGATTTTATTGCAGATTGGGCGGAGATGCCGGATGCCACTCCGTTGCCGGAACCAGAGTACTAGGTGATGCACTTTGACGGATCAAAGTTGCTCAACGGCTCGGGGGCTGGTGTATTGCTACAGTCACCAAAAGGAGACAAGCTACACTACGTTCTGCAGATCCACTTCGAGGCTACAAACAACATGGCGGAGTATGAAGCACTCATTCACGGACTGCGTGTAGCCAAGGATATTGGCATCAAGCGCATAATTTGCTGTGGAGATTCCGACTTGGTTGCCCAGCAGGTGGCTGGCACCTGGAATGCGCGGAACCCTATGATGGCGGCATATCACGACGAAGTGGACGAGATAGCCAAGAGCTTCTTGGGCTACGAAGTCAAGTATGTGCCTAGGGACCAAAACGAGGCGGCTGATCTGTTGTCTAAACTTGGATCAGGGCGCAGGAAAATTCCGCCAGGAGTTTTCCTAGAGCATCTACGCACACCATCCGTGAAGGGCGCCGACATCGACAACCCGGATAGAGCTGATTCTTTCGTCAACATGGTGACAAAGATCCCTCCGGCTTGGACAAAACCGTTCATAGAATATCTCGAACACGGAACTTTGCCCGACGACGAAGTCGAAAGACGGCAGATAGTACGACGAGCAAAGGGTTATACCATAATCAATGGGCAACTCTATAAAAGGAGCACTACTGGTGTATACCTAAAGTGCGTCTCCCAGCTAGAAGGTATGGAAATCCTGCACGAGATCCATCTCGGAGATTGCGGGCATCACGTCGCTCCTCGATCGTTGGTCGCAAAAGCCTTCCGACAAGGATTCTACTGGTTGACCGCAAAGTCAGACGCCGACAAGCTGGTTGAGACGTGCACAGGATGCCAGTATTATGCCCGACAACCACATGTTCCTGCTGAAGAATTGCGAACAATACCAATAACTTGGTCGTTTGCAGTCTGGGGGCTAGACATGGTGGGACCGTTACAAACGGCACCTTGTGGATTTACGCATCTGCTTGTAGCAGTTGACAAATTCACCAAATGGATAGAAGCTAAACCCATTAGAAAGCTTGATGGGGCAACTGCCCTCAGGTTTGTCTGGGATCTAGTGGTGAGATTTGGTCTCCCACATAGCATCATCACCGACAATGGAAGCAACTTGTCACTCAGAGAAGTGGAGGCATACTGCTGGGACAAAGGCATCCGACTTGACCTTGCGTATGTGGCACATCCACAATCCAATGGTCAGGTTGAGCGAGCCAATGGATTAATTCTACAGGGAATCAAGCCATGTCTTGAGGCACCGCTACATAGAGCAGCTGGAGCCTGGGCGGAAGAATTGCCATCTCTGCTATGGAGTTTACGAACTACACCCAACAGATCCACCGGCTACACTCCCTATTTCATGGTATATGGAGCAGAAGCCATCCTACCTTCCGACATCCTCCACGATGCACCAAGAGTTGCCGCCTACGACGAAGATGACGCTGAAGAATCCAGACGCCTAGATGTGGACCTTCTCGAGGAGGAGCGCGTTTTGGCATGCCAAAGATCCGCCATCTACCAGCAGAAGCTACGCAGCTACCATAGTCTCCGCGTTCGGCATCGCTCGTTTAAAGAGGGGGATTTGGTGCTCCGACTTAAGTAGAAAAAGTCACACAAATTATCCCCGACATGGGAAGGACCGTTCATCATAAGAAAGGCGCTGATCAATGGGTCTTACTACCTTGTCGACAATCATGAGCTCAAGGATAGACCCAACGAGGATCATAAGCGTAAGCGACGTGACCCGGATGATGACTACCCGGAGCTTGATCGGCCATGGAACATAGCACAACTATGTCCTTTCTACACTTAGCATTTTTTATCTAATCGTGTACCTCTTATATGATCAATGAAATAAAGCTCTTTGGTTCACTCATATTGCTGAGTCTTTTACCTCCTTTAGTGTTCATTTTTGGATCATATAAACCTTTATGCACAAGCTTTGCGATTGCACTTGTGAAAATTCCGCCCATGGGCGTTAGCTTAAGTTTTCTGGTCTACACGTTCTTTGTTGTTTTTATGTGGATTCTGGAGTAGTGACTTTTGGCACTTATTGTCGGTGATTTTGTGCTAAGGTTATTGACGGTGCCATTGGGCATCATCACCTAAGCGCGTGGTTCCGACAACGAGTCTTCCGACTCACGAAAAGTCAAGCATAAGAACCAGAGTAATGGATAAGCCAGCACTTTGCTTAAAAAATATATACATACTAGGCATTAATTCTTAAGTAGCAGGATACGACAACCACTGTTTTCCGCCTTAAGATTACATCACCAAGTTTTTTTCAATGCACACTCCAGAGGTGAAACAAGAATTACAAAGTGTTTTTCACTCCTTGGGTGCAGGGGACTTGGAGGCCGCATCGTCACCAGCCGGAGATTCACCCTCAGCGTCGCCACTGTGAGGAGACTCGGAGGATTCAGGGTCGGCGTTGTCAAGAAAGTTCCTGGGCACGAAGACGTCGACATCCACCAACTCGGCAACTCTGGTGTCATAACCCGCAAGTGATGACAGGATGGCTTCGTGATCGATCTCTTTGCCGTCATCATCCACGTCGGGGATACCAGATGTCACTGTGTCGATGTCGCCACCTTCATAGTGCGCCTTCACCATGGACAACGCCATCCTTGCGCCAGCCCGTGCACATGAAGCTTTCCAGCTTGCGACACGCTCGGGGGCTCGGCGCAGAATCTCCGAGTACTTCACCATGGAGTTGGAGGCTTTGATATAAATTTGGAGGGGCTTGGCAATCTCCTTGGCTTGGGTGATGACGGTATTGATGAAGTTGCCGGCAAGAATCATGCATTCCTTGTCCGAAGGAGGCGAGCGGGTTAAACCCATAGGCGCTGAAAATTCCGACAAGGAGCGCATGAGTTCAATAAAATTCTAAGTATCCAGACTGCAGAACTACAAGGCGGAGAACACTTACTGAAGATGCTGGCCTTAGCCTGCCAGACGACGTCCGCCAAAGATTCCTTCTCTTGTTGGGGGAGCTTAAACGCCTCGCTATGGCGAAGGTTTTGCTCATCGGCAGCTTGCTTTTGATCCTTTAGGATCGCAAGCTCCTCCTTCAAGCGATTGATCTCAGCGGAGGCGGAGTCCTGCAGGGCTTTCATGGAATCCTCGTGCATTTTCAGCATTTCTTCCCTCTCCTTCTTAAGGATCTTGTTCTCGTTGTCCAGCTGCTGAATGTGCTTGGACTGCTCGACAATATCCTTGGCCTTGGCGACATGCTCTGCAAATCAGAGAAAACAAAGTACACCGTGAGTACTCGAAGAAGGAAGGCACAAAAGTAAGACGGAAATGCGCAAAACGAAAACAGACTCTTGTTTTTGATGATCTATTCCTTCAAGATGGCGGTTTTACCCTTTTCAGCTTCAAGGTCCGCGCATCTTCTGGTACTTATCGTTGGCCATGCCCCTTCGAGCATTCTCGTTCTGTGGAAACACATACAAAGTCAAGTCGTTGTTCAGTCTACTTGGAGCCCCTAGTTGGAGATTTTCCATCTAGGTGCTCGGGGGCTACAGCGAGAGTTTTTAACTTAGCAATATGCTTAGCTTTTCTTTAAGCATCTAGTCGGAGCTTATTCAGTTCTCAACTAGAAGCTTAGGGGCTACAGTATAAAGTTTTAACTCGGAAAATGCTTAGTTTTTCTTTAAGCATCTAGTCGGAACTAATTCAGTTACAACTAGAAGCTTGGGGGGCTACGGCACTTAAAATTATGAACACTGTGTATGCTACTCTTAAAGCATCTAGTCAGACTAATTCATTCCATCTAAATGCTTGGGGGCTACAGTGAGAGTTTTTTCTAACTTAGTCACTCTTAGAGCATATAGATGCAAAACCAATGGTTTTCCGTCTACATCCTCGGGGGCTACAGTGGGATACTCATATGAAATGCAAAAAGTAAAGTAAAACTTACAAGTGCAATGATCTTGAGGTTTGTAGCACTCTCGGCCAGCAACTTGCCAAAGGAAACGCTGTTACTTTGCAAGATGTCTGCTTGACGGAGTAGCTCCTCAAGACCGCACGTCGGAGATGACGGCACTCCTCCAGGACTGATAGTTGTGCTACCCGGCGTAAGCATCGGGAAGATAATCTTCGGCAATTCGAAGGGTTTTTGGGGAGTAGAGGCACCGCCTTCGGCGGAAGTACCAGCACCCACCACTGCCTTGCCGCTACTGATGGCATCCTTAGCCGGAGCTTCAGCCATTTGAAGAGCAGCGCTCTCCTGCGTCGCCTGCTCGCCGACAACTGCGAGTTCGGTAGAGGCGCCAGAATCCACTTCCATAGCGGAAGGGACTGGTGCCTCCTGGGCTTGGGAGCTTGTCGGAGCGGAGGAGGGCTTGACGGCAAGAGTAGCAGGGGCGATGGCGGGGGAAGAGTCGCGATGCAGCATATCTTTAATATTTCTAGAAGCCCCAAGAGTCTTGGAGGACTTCTTGAGGCTGGTTGTGGCTTTCTTCCTAAAACGTGCAAAATGCATAAGTACAGGAATAAGACATATAAATAAGACAATGTCGGAGAATAAGAAGCTTACACTAGGGGGGGGCGCTTTGGCAAACATCCCGGTGGCTTTCTTCTTTTCCGCCTCCAGGGCGGTAGTACTCTTTTTGGAGGCTCCACCCACCATCTTCTTTTTCTTGCCTCCGTCGGCAGCGTCAGAGGTGGAGCTCTTCCGCTTTCGCGCCAACGGGACATCATCGTCGGATACGACCGTGGCTTCCTTCATCTTGGGATCGTAGATTTGGGCGGCCAGGTTGCCCTCCTCTAGATCGCTAAGCTGTTAAGTGAGAAATCATTGTGTTAGACAAGATGGTATTAGCAAGACGGAAAAACTGGAGCAATGTCATACACGAAAAATAAATACCTACCTTTGAGCACTTTCCGTCTACGAACATGTCGTAGGTGAGGGTGAAGCCACGCTTCTTATCCTTCACCTTGACGATGTCCTTAAGGCGGAACTTGACGGAGTCGCTCGAGAAGTTGTCCTCGGAGATCCAGAGGGTATCCCTTCGGTCGCCGGTGTACTCGTGCATAAGCTTTGTACGGTGCTGCAGAGGTTGGATCCGCCTGATGAACCAGCACATGGCTAGGTCCAAGACGGTCAGACCTGTCTCTACAAACCATTCGATCCGCCTTATTGCGCGAGAAGCGTCAAGGTCGGAGGGAAGGGAGGAATGGGACCGCCATGTGGGGACTTCAGCGGCGGCTCCATCCACGAAGTCCGGGTACGTTACTTCTCGGCCCGCCAAAGGAATGTCGGGGCCATAGAAGCACGTCCGCTGCTAGTTTTTGCATGACTCGTGGCCGACGATGTCGGGTAACCGCCGGCCAGGACGGATCTTGAAGCTTATGGTGCCACAGTTACTAAGCTCCTCTTTGTTGTGTCCGGCTTCACGTTTGACGGTAAAAAAGTACACAAACAAATCTAACCTAGGCCTAATCCCTAGGTAACCCTCACAAAGTGTCATGAAGTTCCTAAGCACTAGGATACTATTGGGGAGAGGTTGTGGGGTTGGACCTTGAAGTGATTCAAGACGGACAGGAAGAAGTGGGAGATGGGCAGATGACATGGTTATACCCTACGGGTACCCGATGTTAGCCTACCTGGTCCAGCCCGACGGAAGGCCCACTCGACGACCTGCCAGGGTCCATGATTCCTATGACGTTTTGGCTGCTATGAAGCCCATGTGGACACGAACTCTCAAGCATACAAGACAAGGAAACCTCAAGACTAGAGTTTGAATACAACTTGTAACCAAATCGTATTGGCACCCGAGACCTAGCCTCCCCATATATAAAGGCTAGGAGGGTCCAACGAGGAGGACGCACATACACAATAGATAGATCTACGATCTCCACCGCCACAATAGATCTACAGATCTAGACGTCCTAGAGAAAGAACTCGACTCATACTTTCGCACACGCATCCACGCCAGATCGAATCTGCGCACCCTGTAACCTTCGGTTCCGCCGTAATCAAAGAGCAGACAAGCAGGAGTAGGGTTTTCCCTCCGGGGGCCTGAACCTGGGTAAATCTTGTGTCCCCTGGTTGCTTGTCTATTAACCGTGCCACGATCTCCAGCATCCCCATCTTCTCCAAAACCCAAGTCCATAACAATGGGCATTGACAAGATTAAACCTCGTCAATTGGCGCCGTTTGTGGGAACTTATCCCGCGACTTCATCGACCTCGACCACACGTTCGCCCCGATGACTCCGTCGATCGCGCTGTCTCTATGCATAGGGGCTGCGCCAGCACGGCCGGGTGACCTTCCACAATCTTCGGATGCGGTGACCTGCTGCGGTCTTCGACCGCAGCGACCCGATACGATCCTCGGCTCCAGCGACTTGGGGGCTCCATCCGCTCTGGTGACCCACTATGGCATTCGGCTGCGGTGACCTGCTGCATCTTTCGGATGCATCGACCCGACGCGATCTTTGATTGCCGCAACTGGCCGCATCGGCTTCAGCGACCACGACTCGGGGGCTCCCTCGACATCGGTGACCCAATGCGGCTTTCGGCTGTGATGACCCGATACATCCTTCGCATGTAGCGACCCGGTGCGGTCTTCGACCGGGACAATCTTCGGATGCGGGGCTCTCTACCACCATCAACTTCGGAAACCCGCCGCCGCTATGATTGTGATTCGCGGCGTCGACCACGTCCGCGTGCAACCTGCTACCGCCTTGACTCCATCCATGAAAACTACCAACAAAGCTAAGTTTCCCTCTACTTAGAGCTAATTTCTTTTTAACTCGCACTCGAAACACTCGGGGGCTGCGCCCTCTTCGAGTAACCTAATGTACCATCGGCTCCACGCACTCGAGCACCTCGAACGCGACAGCCCGAGTAGCTGATTCTGCCTGATCGTCGAATCCTTGAACTCCGAGTGCCTCGGCAAGGTACTGAGACTAAGGGTAATCAGGCTAACGAAAAGGCCTAGCATACAGTGCAACAGTGTCGACTCGATCGGCACCAGAATCTTACTGTACAAGCTGAAAGACAAATATTTATTTACAAGATACAAGTACTTCACAATTTTTTATGTTTTCTGCAGCCTACAGGAACGTCGAATTACATCTCGCTATTGTATCGGGTCCTCCAACAGGAGTCGACAAAGCAACTGGCTACGCCACAAACTCAAGGCCCGAGTCGAAACCCTCCTCGGATGGTTGCATCACTTGATGCTACATAGGCGCGACGCTGACTCGATGCACTTCCGGGTCAGTGGTTTCTCCTCGCATGAGTCTCCACTCGAGTCTGCGACTTGATTAGACACTCGGAGGCTACTCCTATTAGGAGTACTGGTCGCGCACCCGATGTACTTCCGGGTCAGCGGTACGCCCACGAGATTGCGGACTACAACTACACGATACAAGACTCGAGTCTCTGCCTGAGTCTACGACTCCGCCAGACACTCGGAGGCTACTCCAAACTAGAGCGATGGTCGCGCACACACAAGATCTTCAAGTCCTACGCCGAGTCTACGACTCCACTACGGACTCGGGGGCTACTCCCATAGGGAGGATTTATTCAAGCATCCGAAAAAAAATTGTGTCCTACGGACCTGAAGCAAACAACGGCTAAATTAAAGTCTCTCCTCGAGTCTACGACTCGAACCGACACTCGGGGGCTACTCCCATAGGGAGCGCTGGTCGTGCACCCTATAGTCCATTGTGTTGACTACGTCCATGATGTCGATTCCTTTACAACAGCCGAACAAATTCAGCTGACCCGATGAACTTCCGGGTGAAGTGCTTCGCACTCGACACAATTTTCGACTCCGACATCCAAATACAAGGTTCAGGACAACTAAGTCTCCACCCGAATCTACGTTTCGGATGGACACTCGGGGGCTACTGACATGGATATGCCCTACGGGTACCCAATGTTAGCATACTTGGTCCAGCCCGACGGAAGGCCCACTCGACGACCTGCCAGGGTCCAGGACGCCCAAGATGTTTCGGCTGCACGAAGCACATGTGGACACGGACTCCAAAGTGCACAAGACAAGGATACCTCAAGACTAGAGTTTGAATACAACTTGTAACCAACTCGTATCGGTACCTGAGACCTAGCCTCCCCATATATAAAGGCTAGGAGGGGCCAACGAGGAGGGCACGCACGACTACACACACGACCTACAGACGCCATAACCCCCGATAGACTAGACCACAATAGATCTACAGATCTAGAACTCGACTCATACTTTCGCACAAACTCAAGGCCCGAGTCGAAACCCTCCTCGGATGGTTGCATCACTTGATGCTACACAGGCGCGACGCTGACTCGTTGCACTTCCGGGTCAGTGGTTTCTCCTCGCATGAGTCTCCACTCGAGTCTGCGACTCGATTAGACACTCGGGGGCTACTCCTATTAGGAGTACTGGTCGCGCACCCGATGTACTTCCGGGTCAGCGGTACGCCCACGAGATTGCCGACTACAACTACACGATACAAGACTCGAGTCTCTGCCCAAGTCTACGACTCCGCCAGACACTCGGGGGCTACTCCAAACTAGAGCGCTGGCCGCGCACCCGAAGCATAATCAAGATATCACACTGCAAAGCTATTCTTCGAGTCCTACGTCGAGTCTACGACTCCACTACGGACTCGGGGGCTACTCCCATAGGGAGGATGGATTCAAGCATCCAAAAATTTGTGTCCTACGAACCTGGAGTCAAATAATGGCTGAGTTAAAGTCTCTGCTCGAGTCTACGACTCGAACAGACACTCGGGGGCTACTCCTATCAGGAGCGCTGGCCGCGCACCCGGAGCATGAATAGCGTACTACGCCAAGGATCTATTCTTCGAGTCCTACGTCGAGTCTGCGACTCCACTACGGACTCGAGGGCTACTCCCATAGGGAGGATGGATTCATGCATCCGAAAAAATTTGTGTCCTACGGACCTGAATCCAAACAACGGTTGAATTAAAGTCTCTGCTTGAGTCTACGACTCGAACAGACACTCGGGGGCTACTCCCATAGGGAGCGCTGGTCGCGCACCCTATGAATTCTTCGACTGCGATCCTTCGGATCAGCATGAAAAAGTTTTTTGGCAACTCTGCCTCAATTAAACGCTAAGTGAGCAGTATCCTCCTTGGCCACCCGAAATGCCTCCATGGCGATAAAAATTCGGATGTTGTGTCCGCGACAGAAAGATAAGACCTACAGATATCATCTGATGGCCTGGCAACGCACACGACTGCACTCTTCTAGTGAAAATCCGTGCCAGCAGGCGCGATGGAAATCCCGACGAACGCGTTGGGTACATCATTTCAATTTACTAGAATTCCACTCCTGCATACGCATCAACAATCCCTACACACTCAAATCATTCTCTGGACAAACGGAGATAGCTACACCCGAAGGATTGAAGAGTCCTCAGCCGAATCTATGATTCGACTGAACACTCGGGGGCTACTGACATGGTTATACCCTACGGGTACCCGATGTTAGCCTACCTGGTCCAGCCCGACGGAAGGCCCACTCGACGACCTGCCAGGGTCCATGATTCCTATGACGTTTTGGCTGCTATGAAGCCCATGTGGACACGAACTCTCAAGCATACAAGACAAGGAAACCTCAAGACTAGAGTTGAATACAACTTGTAACCAAATCGTATTGGCACCCGAGACCTAGCCTCCCCATATATAAAGGCTAGGAGGGTCCAACGAGGAGGACGCACGTACACAATAGATAGATCTACGATCTCCACCGCCACAATAGATCTACAGATCTAGACGTCCTAGAGAAAGAACTCGACTCATACTTTCGCACACGCATCCACGCCAGATCGAATCTGCGCACCCTGTAACCTTCGGTTCCGCCGTAATCAAAGAGCAGACAAGCAGGAGTAGGGTTTTCCCTCCGGGGGCCTGAACCTGGGTAAATCTCGTGTCCCCTGGTTGCTTGTCTATTAACCGTGCCACGATCTCCAGCATCCTCATCTTCTCCAAAACCCAAGTCCATAACAATGGGCATTGACGAGATTAAACCTCGTCAGCAGAGAAACACCGTGTACCAATTGCAATTTGAGGTATACTTTCTCCCCGGCTTGGGGAGAGGGGGTCACCTTGCCGGCCGGCGCCGCCCGCCAGGCGAGCCCCTCCGTCGCAGGGAGGTAACCCTCAGCGACCATCTCTTGGAGGTCGCGGCCGGTGATTGTAGGGGTTCGTAGCATGGAAAACAAAAAATTTCTATCGCATACAAACAAACAAGCCAAGATCTATCTACTAGATTGTAGCAACGAGTCGATGGTATAACTTACCCTCGAAGATTCCAAAGCGTTTAACGAGAGCGGATTCTCGTGGGTGATGTAGTCGTACTCTTTCTGATCTCAAGATCGCGTAGACGATCCTTCCGGCGCCACGTTCCGGCAGCGCTCCCGCAGTCGGTCACACGTTCGGTACTCGACGAAGACCTTCCTCTCCCTTGTTCCAGCAGGCAGCGGAGGTTGTAGCACTCTCCTCGCGATTCCGGCAGCACAACGGCGTGGTACCGGAAGTAGAGGGGAAATCCCGCAGGGCTTCGCCTTAAGCCGGTGCGAGTATGGTGGAGCTTATGAGAGAGGCTATTAGTGGTCTAGTAATTAGACACACCAATTAGAAGGCTCTAAACCAATTAGAAGGCTCTAAACCGCTGGCTAAAGCAATTAGAAGCTCTAAACCAAAACGGCTCTAAACCGGAGATTTAGAGGTGGAAACTTGTGTGTCTAGGAGGGGAGCCCTGCCCCTCCTTTTATAGATGGGGAGGCGCGGCCAGGGGAGGGGAGTCCCTCCCCAAGTCGGCCTTGGGTGGCGCGCCGGCTTGGGGAGGAGACTCCTCCCTCAAGTCGGTTCCCAACTCCTCTTTCTTGTTTCCCACAGTTTCTTGTTTTAGCCGTTTGACTTTCAAACTGGACATTTGACTTTTCTGTTTTAGGATTCAATTTAATCCTTTATTTGGGACAGCAAGAACACTTAGTACATGATGCAATCATTCCAATATGTAATGACACATTCATGTACCCTTCCCCCCCGGAGTGCCGGACAATCCGGAACCTTCTAGAACATTCCCGATGAAAACACCGGAATCATTCCGCAACTCCGAAATGGGACTTTCCTTATATGAATCTTATTCTCCGGACCATTCCGGATCACCTCGTGATATCCCGGATCCCATCCGAGACTCCGAACAACATTCGGTCTCTTTCTCATAATACCATAACTACTCAAAACAACGTCGAATCCTTAAGTGTGTCTCCCTACGGTTCGTGAATTATGCGGACATGATCGAGACACTTCTCCGAACAATAACCAATAGAGGAATCTGGAAATTCATATGGCTCCCACATATTTCTACGATTACTTTGCGATCGAATGAACCACTTACATACGATACCAATTTCCCTTTGTCTCACGATATGTTACTTATCCGAGGTTATGATCGTCGGTATCTCCGCATACCTAGTTCAACCTCGTTACTGATAAGTACTCTTTTCTCGTTCCCGTGATATGTGATCCCTTGTGACCAAGTCACATGCTTGCAAGCTAATTGGATGACATTCCACCGAGAGGGCCCAGAGTATATCTATCCGTCATGTGGATGGACAAATCCCACTCTTGATCCATGTGTCTCAACCAATACTTTCCAAACACTCAATGCCACCTTTATAACCACCCAGTTACGGTGTGGTGTTTGATGTCATCAAAGCATCCATCCGGTAAAGGTGATATGCATGATCTCATGGTCGAAGGAATCAGGTTACTATGTATCAGAAAGCATATAGCAATTGAACTATTGAAATGACTTGATCTTTATGCTACGCTTGTCTATAGGAGTATGTCCACCATATCATTCTCCTAATGATATGATCTTGTTGTTGATAACATCTCAATGTTCATGATAGGGAAACCACAATCATTAATCAACCAACAAGCTAGTGAAGTATAGAGGCTATACTAGGGACTTCAAATTAAGTTTACAAATCACACAAGTATTAATGGTTTCCTTGTTAATACTATTATAGCATGAATGTAAACATTTATCATAAACACAAAGATATAATAATAACTACATTTATTATTGCCTCTAGGGCATATCTCCAACAGTCTCCCACTTGCACTAGAGTCATCTAATCTAGATTACATGGTAATATACCGAACACCCATGGCAGTTTGGTGTTGGTCATGTTTTGCCCTCGGGAGAGGTTTAGTCAACGGATCCGCCACATTCAGATCTGTGTGTACTTTGCAAATCTTTATATCCCCATCCTGGATATGTTCTCGAATAGCGTGAAAACGTAGCTTGATATGCTTCAGCTTCTTGTGTGACCTTGGTTCTTGCGCATTGGCTATGGCGCCCATGTTATCACAGTAGATAGACATTGGGTCCAGCGCACTAGGAACCACACCCAGCTCTGTAATGAACTCTTTCATCCATATCGCTTCTTGTGAAGCCTCCGAAGCAGCCATGTATTCCGATTCAGTTGAAGATCTCGCCACAACGCTTTGCTTTGCACTCCTCCAGCTAACTGCTGCACCATTCAAAATAAATACGTATCCGGATTGTGATTTAGAATCATCTGGATCGGTGTTCCAACTAGCATCGGTGTAACCATTAACAACGAGCTGTTCATCACCTCCATAAGAAAGAACCATATCCTTAGTTCTTCTCAAGTACTTAAGGATGTTTTTGACCGCTGTCCAATGATCCACTCCTGGATCACTTTGATATCTGCTAGTTAAACTAACAGCATATGCAATGTCGGGTCTAGTACATAGCATGGCATACATTAGAGATCCTATGGCTGAGGCATAGGGAGTCTTACTCATCCTTTCTCTATCTTCTGCCGATGTCGGACTTTGAGTTTTACTCAAGGTCGTATTGGGCAACATGGGCAAGAACCCTTTCTTGCTTTCTTCCATTCCAAACCTCTTTAGAACTTTGTCCAAATATGTACTCTGTGACAATGATATTTGGCATTTCGATCTATCTCTATAAATCTTTATGCCTAATATGTAAGCTGCTTCGCCAAGATCCTTCATTGAAAAACTATTATTCAAATATTCCTTGACACTATTAAGAAGGTCTACATCATTCCCAATCAACAATATGTCATCCACATACAGTATTAAGAATGCTACAGAGCTCCCACTCACTTTCTTGTAAATACAAGCTTCTCCATAAGTTTGTATAAAACCAAAACTTTTGATTACCTTATCAAAACGTTGATTCCAACTTCGGGATGCTTGCTTCAATCCATAGATGGACCGTTGAAGTTTGCATACCTTGTTAGCATCTTTAGGATCGACAAAACCTTTGGGTTGCATCATATACAACACTTCATCAATGTCTCCATTGAGGAATGCTGTTTTGACATCCATCTGCCATATTTCATAATCATAATATGCAGCGATTGCTAACATAATCCTCACAGACTTTAGCTTCGCTACCGGTGAGAAAGTCTCATCGTAGTCAACTCCTTGAATTTGTCGAAACCCTTTTGCGACAAGTCGAGCTTTATAGACAGTAACATTACCATCAGCATCTGTTTTCTTCTTGAAAATCCATTTGTTCTCGACAGCCTTCCGGCCATCCGGTAAGTCCACCAAAGTCCATACTTGGTTTTCGTACATGGATCCAATCTCGGATTTCATGGCTTCTTGCCATTTATTGGAATCTGGGCTCATCATTGCTTCCTCATATGTCTCGGGGTCATCGGTGTTGTCCACCAACATGACACTCATAACGGAATCATACCAATCTGGAGTGGTACGAGTTCTCGTTGACCTTCGAGGCTCTGTAGCAACTTCAACCGAAGTTTCATGATCACCATCGTTAGCTTCCTCTCTTATTGGTGCAGGCACCACAGGAACTTCTTCCGGTGCTGCGCTACTCGCAATTTCGAGAGAAGGTTCGACAACCTCGTCGAGTTCTACCTTCCTTCCAGTCACTTCTTTCAAGAGAAATTCCTTCTCTAGAAAGGATCCATTCTTGGCAACGAAGATTTTGCCTTCGGATCTATGATAGAAGGTATACCCAATATTTTCCTTCGGGTATCCTATGAAGACGCATTTTTCCGCTTTGGGTTCAAGCTTGTCCGGCTGTAACTTCTTTACATAGGCTTCGCATCCCCAAACTTTAAGGAACGACAATTTAGGTTTCTTCCCAAACCATAATTCATACGGTGTCGTTTCAACGGATTTAGATGGTGCCCTATTTAAAGTGAATGCGGCTGTTTCTAATGCATAACCCCAAAATGATAGCGGTAAATCTGTAAGTGACATCATAGACCGAACCATATCTAAGAGAGTTCGATTACGACGTTCGGATACACCATTACGCTGTGGTGTTCCCGGCGGTGTCAATTGTGAAAGTATTCCGCACTTCTTTAAATGCTCGCCAAACTCGTAACTTAGATATTCACCTCCACGATCAGAACGTAGAAATTTAATCTTCTTGTTACGTTGATTCTCTACCTCACTTTGAAACTCCTTAAACTTCTCGAAAGTTTCGGACTTATGTTTCATGAAATAGATATACCCATATCTACTCAAGTCATCCGTGAAGGTAAGAACATAACGATAACCACCGCGCGAAGCTACACTCATTGGACCACACACATCGGTATGTATGATTTCCAATAAGTCCGTAGCTCGCTCCATCATACCAGAAAATGGAGTCTTAGTCATTTTACCCATCAGACATGCTTCGCATCTTTCAAGTGATTCAAAATCAAGTGATTCAAGAAGTCCATCGGAATGGAGTTTCTTCATACGTTTCACTCCAATGTGACCAAGACGACAGTGCCACATATAGGTCGAATTATCGCTTGATTTCAAACGTTTAGCTTCAATATTGTTGATATGTGTATTTCCACTATCGAGATTCAATAAGAATAGACCATCTATCAAAGGTGCATGTGCGTAAAACATATTACTCATATAAATCGAACAAC
Organism: Avena sativa; assembly: GCA_916181665.1. NCBI lineage: Eukaryota > Viridiplantae > Streptophyta > Magnoliopsida > Poales > Poaceae > Avena > Avena sativa. The sequence goes on along the minus strand of OV702297.1, from coordinate 120,971,826 downwards.
CATTATTCTCTGACTTAAACAAGTAATCGTCTCGCAATAAACAAGATCCTGATATAATGTTCATGCTTAACGCAGGCACTAAATAACAATTCTTTAAGTATAAAACTAATCCCGATGGTAGATGAAGAGGTAGCGTGCCGACCGCGATCACATCAACCTTTGATCCGTTTCCCACGCGCATCGTCACCTCGTTCTTCGCTAGCTTCCGTTTATTCTGCAGCACCTGTTTCGAGTTACAAATATGAGCAACCGAACCAGTATCAAATACCCAGGCACTACTACGAGTACTAGTGAGATACACATCAATAACATGTATATCAGATATACCTTTCTTCTTGATGTTGTCGTTCTTCAAATCCGCCAAGTACTTTGGGCAATTCCGCTTCCAGTGACCTACTCCCTTGCAGTAAAAGCACTCAGTATCAGGCTTAGGTCCAGCCCTGGTCTTCTTCGTCGGCGTGGTAGCTTTCTTACCACCCTTCTTGAAGTGTCCCTTTTGCTTAGACTTGCCTTTCTTGAATTTGGTGGTCTTATTGACCAACAACACTTGGTGCTCTTTCTTGATCTCCACTTCTGCAGATTTTAACATGGCAAAGAGTTCTGGCAACGTCTTGTTCATGTTCTGCATGTTGTAGTTCATCACAAAGTTCTTGTAACTTGGTGGTAGTGATTGGAGGACACGGTAAATCCCCAAAGCATTAGGAATCACTATACCCAAGCTTTGAAGTTTGTTTGCGTGCCCAGACATCTTAAGCACATGCTCACTGACGGAGCTGCCCTCTTCCATCTTGCAGTTAAAGAACTTTTCAGAAGCTTCATAACTTTCAATTGCCGCATGAGTCTCAAAAATCAATTTGAGATCCTCGACAATATCATATGGGTCTGAATCCTCAAACCTTTTCTGAAGCTCCGATTCCAAACCATACAAGATAGCACACTGAACTATGGAGTACTGATTCTTCCGAGCGAGGTAAACATTCTTTACTTCATCGGGAGCATCAGCTGCAGGTGGGTCACCCAGCGGTGCATCCAGCACATAGGTCAAATTACCAGCTGTGAGGACAATCCTCAAATTGCGGAACCAATCCGCGAAGTTGCTTCCATTGTTTTTCAACTTTTCTTTCTTTAGGAACGCATTAAAATTGATGGTAGGGGCTGCCATTGATCTACAACATATTTGCAATAGTTTAGACTAAGTTTATGACAAATTGAGTTCAAATTAATAATAAAATTAAACTAGGTGAACTCCCACTCAAAACAATATCCCTCACATTGTTTTAGTGATCACACGAACCAAATCCACCATATCAACACCGATCATCACGAGAGTTGACATAGTTTCAATGGCGAACAATCGACATGTTCATCACATCTACTATATGATTCATGCTTTACCTTTCGGTGATCCGTGTTCCGAGACCATGTCTGTACATGCTAGGCTCGTCAAGATCAAACCTTAGTTTCTGCATGAGCAAATCTGGCTTGCTCACGTTGTATACACTTGCAGAATCTAACACACCCGATCATCACGTGGTGCTTCGAAACAACAAGCTTTAGCAACGGTGCTAACTAAGGGTGAACACTTTATGATTTGAAATTGATGTGCATGAGGGATCATCTTATAATGCTACCGTCGTCTACTAAGCAAAACAAGATGCATAAAGGATTAACATCACATGCAATTCAATATATATGTGATATGATATGGCCTTTCTTCTTTGTGCTTCCGATCTCCATCTTCAAGCACGAACATGATCTCCATCATCACCGGCATTGCATCAAGGTCAATGACTCTTCTCCATGGTTGTCGTCCACCGGCTTCAACTATTACAACTACTTTGAATAGACACGCGGGTCTTAACATAAATTAAAGACAACCATATGGCTCCTGCCGGTTGCCGACTTACAATAAGGAACATTGCATACATCAAATATAATCACAATCATGGCCATATCACATCACTGCACACCCCTGCAAAACAAAGTTAGACGCCTCTACTTTCTTTGCATATTTTACGTGGTTTGGGGCTTTCAATAAGTGTCGTTCTAACTTACGAACAAGAACCACAACATTGATACTAGCATTGTTGATCACCCGTTGTAAATTGGATCTTAACTATGCTAGGAGAAACAGGCACCCGCAAAGCCACTTATGCAATACAAGTTGCATGTCAAGCGTGGAGCAAGTCTCATGAACGATGTCATGTAAGGTTAGCCCGGGCCGCTTCATCCCAACATACCGCAAGATGCAAAGTACACAAGAAGTAATCGACAATAAAAGCATCAACGCCCACAATGACCATTGTGTTCTACTCGTGCAACAGATCTACATATAGACACGGCTCTGATACCACTGTAGGGGTTCGTAGCATGGAAAACAAAAATTTTCTATCGCATACAAACAAACAAGCCAAGATCTATCTACTAGATTGTAGCAACGAGTCGATGGTATAACTTACCCTCGAAGATTCCAAAGCGTTTAACGAGAGCGGATTCTCGTGGGTGATGTAGTCGTACTCTTTCCGATCTCAAGATCGCGTAGACGATCCTTCCGGCGCCACGTTCCGGCAGCGCTCCCGCAGTCGGTCACACGTTCGGTACTCGACGAAGACCTTCCTCTCCCTTGTTCCAGCAGGCAGCGGAGGTTGTAGCACTCTCCTCGCGATTCCGGCAGCACAACGGCGTGGTACCGGAAGTAGAGGGGAAATCCCGCAGGGCTTCGCCTTAAGCCGGTGCGAGTATGGTGGAGCTTATGAGAGAGGCTATTAGTGGTCTAGTAATTAGACACACCAATTAGAAGTCTCTAAACAAATTAGAAGGCTCTAAACCGCTGGCTAAAGCAATTAGAAGCTCTAAACCAAAACGGCTCTAAACCGGAGATTTAGAGGTGGAAACTTGTGTGTCTAGGAGGGGAGCCCTGCCCCTCCTTTTATAGATGGGGAGGCACGGCCAGGGGAGGGGAGTCCCTCCCCAAGTCGGCCTTGGGTGGCGCGCCGGCTTGGGGAGGAGACTCCTCCCTCAAGTCGGTTCCCAACTCCTCTTTCTTGTTTCCCACAGTTTCTTGTTTTAGCCGTTTGACTTTCAAACTGGACATTTGACTTTTCTGTTTTAGGATTCAATTTAATCCTTTATTTGGGACAGCAAGAACACTTAGTACATGATGCAATCATTCCAATATGTAATGACACATTCATGTACCCTTCCCCCCCGGAGTGCCGGACAATCCGGAACCTTCTAGAACATTCCCGATGAAAACACCGGAATCATTCCGCAACTCCGAAATGGGACTTTCCTTATATGAATCTTATTCTCCGGACCATTCCGGATCACCTCGTGATATCCCGGATCCCATCCGAGACTCCGAACAACATTCGGTCTCTTTCTCATAATACCATAACTACTCAAAACAACGTCGAATCCTTAAGTGTGTCTCCCTACGGTTCGTGAATTATGCGGACATGATCGAGACACTTCTCCGAACAATAACCAATAGAGGAATCTGGAAATTCATATGGCTCCCACATATTTCTACGATTACTTTGCGATCGAATGAACCACTTACATACGATACCAATTTCCCTTTGTCTCACGATATGTTACTTATCCGAGGTTATGATCGTCGGTATCTCCGCATACCTAGTTCAACCTCGTTACTGATAAGTACTCTTTTCTCGTTCCCGTGATATGTGATCCCTTGTGACCAAGTCACATGCTTGCAAGCTAATTGGATGACATTCCACCGAGAGGGCCCAGAGTATATCTATCCGTCATGTGGATGGACAAATCCCACTCTTGATCCATGTGTCTCAACCAATACTTTCCAAACACTCAATGCCACCTTTATAACCACCCAGTTACGGTGTGGTGTTTGATGTCATCAAAGCATCCATCCGGTAAAGGTGATATGCATGATCTCATGGTCGAAGGAGTCAGGTTACTATGTATCAGAAAGCATATAGCAATTGAACTATTGAAATGACTTGATCTTTATGCTACGCTTGTCTATAGGAGTATGTCCACCATATCATTCTCCTAATGATATGATCTTGTTGTTGATAACATCTCAATGTTCATGATAGGGAAACCACAATCATTAATCAACCAACAAGCTAGTGAAGTATAGAGGCTATACTAGGGACTTCAAATTAAGTTTACAAATCACACAAGTATTAATGGTTTCCTTGTTAATACTATTATAGCATGAATGTAAACATTTATCATAAACACAAAGATATAATAATAACTACATTTATTATTGCCTCTAGGGCATATCTCCAACAGTGATTTCCGAGACGCGCCAGTCGCCTTTGTGCGAGTCTGGCTCCTCTTCCAGGGCCTCCAACGCCGCCAGGTTATGGTCGCCGCCGTTGGTTTCTATCACCGCCGATGCGGGAATAACCAGGCCCTTTGGGGGCACGACGACGGCGCTCGCCGGCTTCGCCGCGGCTTTGCTCGATGCCGCCATTGATGGGGATGAGCTGCTGCTAGCCATGGAGGGGGGAGAGGACACGACTGGTGCAGGCAAGAGTCTAGGGTTTCTCGAGGTTTTCGTGGAGAGCTCGAGGAGGCGCGCGGCTGGAGGAAGAAGACGATGACGCAGGAGAATGGGGTGAAAAAGTGGCAAGTGTCCCACGGTTACTATTTATCTTACTCTGCGTCAAGATTCGTGCAACTAATCGGACGATTGCCGCGTAGACGACGTGTTCGTGAACGTGCGCAGTAATTTCGCCACATCTCCAACCGCCGCCGCTAACGGTTCGTATCGCTCACGCGGGAAAAGCGGATATGATTATGTTCTCTGCATGTGTGAGTTACGAGGCGTCGCTGACCTATAGCCTACGTCGCCTTAACTAACATGGTAGATGAGTCGTCCCATCGAAGGTTCCGGCATGGACGTTTCAGCATTTCTCCGACTTACTCATAGAAGACGGAGAAAACCTTGCAGCGTTCTTTGGGAGGACTACAAGATATTGCTTGACGATTTGCCGACATCCATCTAGACGGAGCATTCCACGAGAAGAGGCAAGACGGTGCAAGATCTCGGAGTTCTTCGGGGGCTACTGTTGGGGATATGCTATATGGGTATCCTCATAGCATGTCTCTTATCCGACTAACCCGGGTGGACCATAGTCGGTAGCATGGCCTGTGGTCTGCTGGGCGGCCCAGTTAGGTGGATCCAGAAGGGAGGCCCATGCCGGATAAAGGAAGGCTACGGTGGAGTCACCAGCGTACCCGGATCCTTGGAGTGCAAGGTACACAAGACTAGTAATAGACGGTGTAGAACTCTGTAACCTGTCCGGCTAGGACTTTTCCCTGTAACCCTAGGATCTGACGACTATATAAGTCGGGCCTATGGGAGCCTTTAGGGCATCATTTTTTACACACACCTCGCACAGCGAACATATCTCTGTAACTCGGCGTATTTCCATTATAGTGATTTATAGCAGGAGTAGGATTCCGCCACCGTTGTGGGATCTGAACCTGGGTAAGCTGTGTTACCTCGTACCCGTCAACCGTCCGCCCTACCCCACGTCTCTAAACACGCACTGTGAGGACCCCTCCATGGCGTACTCGTCGGCAATACCACGACAGTAGGGTGCATGCTGGCGGGCGGCGAAGGCTCGAGGTGGTCGGGTTGCGTGGGAATGGTGCGTGCTCTGCGGTGCGCGTCGGCATGGTCGACAGTGGCGCGGGCGCGGCATTCCTGGCGGTTCTGGTTGCTGTCCGCGAGGCAGGGCTGGTCGAGAGGGGGCGGTGAGGCATGGGCTACCTCCCAGACAAGGTTGGCATGGCTAGTTCTTCCTCTAGCCTGTTGTCCACACTGGGGTGACATGGGTGCTCTCGGCCTGTTCACCATTGATGATATTGGCAAGCTTATAGTGGGGCTAGTGATTAGTTAAAGTTGCTAGATGATCTACAGAGGTTGCTGTGAGCTAGAGACAGAACAAGTTAGGCCAGAATCACTGCACACTATAGTGTTTTGATTTTGTTCGATTTGCATCTGCAAGGTGTTTGATGAAATGGCCGCATGAACTCAAGTTTTGAATTTTCAAATTATTTTTGGTGGTGTGCTAGGCATGTGCTGGTGAGTCTCTAAATGCTTAGGTTTTGAAAATTGAGTTGGTTTGAGTGGTTTTTGAAAAGGTGGGATCTTCCCATATGAAATAGATTCAATTTTAAACTGTCATTTAAACTATGCATTTGAATGTTTCTGGATGATCACAAAGTGGGCCTTGATAGGTGCAAAGATCCAAACAAGTTTCTGTTAAGTTCTGAAAGTTAGAGATAGCCAAAGTAGGCATGGGAGTTAATTTGGCCAAAGTGACCATTCACTTAATTTGTTTGTTTTGATTTGTTTGTCTTTGGGAAAAGTTTGGGGATTGTTTAGATGATGTTTATTTCACCTAAGAATCATTTTACAAGCAAATAAACACATAATCATGGCAATTCAAAAGAATCCAAATTTTAGTGCATACTCATATGAATGCTTTCATATTTTAATTGGAAAAGTTTTTGTTAATCCTAAATTTGGTGATTAGAGTTTGATGATTCTAGTTTAATATTTTTGGGGTGTTACAAACCTTCCCCCCTTAAACAAAATCTTGTCCCGAGATTTGAAAAAGGACGAAAAGATTACCTAGGATTTGAAGAGATCGGGAAACTCCATCCTGATGTGATCTTCCCGCTCCCAGGTAGCTTCCTCTTCTGTGTGGTTGCTCCACTGAATCTTGAGAAACTTGATGCTTCGGGTTCTGGTGGTTCTAAAAGCTTCTTCCAAAATACGGATGGGTACTTCGGGATAGGTCAGGTCATCATTGATCTCTATAGTCCGGTGATCAATATTCTTGAACACTTCCGTCTTCTCCGGAACTTCGAGACACTTGCGAAGTAATGAGATATGGAACACATTGTGCACAGCTGACATCTCTTCGGGTAGTTCCAATTGGTATGATACTTCTCCTCGACGGTTCAGAATCTTGAAGGGTCCGATATATCTGGGGGCTAACTTTCCTTTCAGCTAGAAACGCTGCATTCCTTTCAATGGCGACACTTTCAGATACACAAAATCTCCTATGTTGAAGGCGAGGTCTCGACGTCTCTTGTCGGTGTAACTCTTCTGTCTGGACTGGGCTGTCTTGAGGTGCTCACGAATCTTGTGAACCTTCTCTTCCGCTTCTCGTAGGATGTCGGGTCCGAAAACCTGACTCTCTCCTACTTCCGACCAGTTCAAAGGGGTGCGACACTTTCTTCCGTACATAAATTCAAATGGGGCCATTTGCAAACTAGCTTGATAACTATTGTTGTATGAAAATTCTGCGAACGGCAGACAGTCTTCCCATTTAGATCCATACTCTAACACACATGCTCTCAGCATATCTTCGAGTATTTGATTTACTCGCTCTGTTTATCCATCGGTCTGAGGGTGATAAGCGGTGCTGAAATCTAGGCGGGTTCCTAAACCTTCTTGGACTTTCTTCCAAAATCTCGGAGGTAAACTGAGTTCCTCGATCCGATACGATGTTCTTGGGGACTCCATGCAAACTGACGATTCTAGCGATGTATAACTCCGCTAGCTTCGAACTCTGATATTTGGTCTTGACGGGTAAGAAATGGGCGACTTTGTACAATCTATACACTATGACCCAAATAGAGTCATTTCCCCTACTAGAAGTAGGCAATCCGGTGATAAAGTCCATTCCAACGGAATCCCATTTCCATTCAGGAATCTGCAATGGTTGCAACAATCCAACGGGTCTTTGATGTCCCGCCTTGACTCTCTGACATATATCACACTTGGAGATATAGCTCCCGATTTCTCTCTTCATCTTATGCCACCAAAATTGTTCCTTCAAATCTTGATACATCTTCGTTCCTCCGGGGTGGATAGAATAAAGAGTATCATGAGCTTCCTTCAGAATAACTTCTTTCAACTTAGAATCTGTTGGTACACAAAGGCGTCCTTTGTACCACAGAACTCCTTCTTCGTCTTCGGTGAATCTGGGTACTTTGCCTGTACCGATACGACGCTTGATTCCGTCGATACTAGTATTTCCTTTCTGTGCCTCTTTGATCTGGCTGATCAAAGTGGGTTGAAGTTCTATGCTAGCCAAAAATCCTTCACTCACTAATTCCATTCGAAAATCTTCCATCTCTTTGTGCAAACTTGGTTGCTCCTTCAAAATCATGGAGTTCAAGCGGCACGGCAATCTGCTAAGGGCATCTGCTACCACATTGGCTTTACCGGGGTGATAGTGAATGTCCAGGTCATAATCCTTGATTAGTTCAATCCATCTTCTCTGTCTCATATTCAGCTCCTTCTGAGTGAATATATACTTCAGGCTCTTGTGATCTGAATAGATCTCACAACGGTTTCCCATCAGGTAATGCCTCCATGTCTTCAGGGCTAGAACTACGGCTACGAGTTCGAGGTCATGGGTTGGGTAATTTTGCTCATGTTGTTTCAGTTGTCGAGATAGATAAGATATAACTTTGCCTTCTTGCATTAGCACACATCCGAGACCGATCTTGGATGCGTCACAATACACGTCAAAGGGCTTCGTGATATCCGACATGATTAAGATTGGGGCTGAAATCAATCTCCTCTTGAGTTCTTGAAAACTCGCTTCACATTTTTCGGTCCATTCAAACTTCTTGTACTTCTTCAGCAATTGGGTCATGGGTCTGGCGATACTCGAGAATACTTCTACGAACTTGCGGTAATATCCCGCTAATCCGAGAAATGCTCGAACTTGGGTTTGAGTGGTTGGGGCTTGCCAATCTTCGACATCTTTCACCTTTGCAGGGTCAACGGCAATTCCTCCGGCTGATACAATGTGGCCGAGGAATCCTGCCTCCTGTAACCAGAATTCACATTTGCTAAACTTGGCATACAACTGATGCTCTCTAAGGGTTCCAAGAATGGTCCTTAGGTGTAGCTCATGTTCTTCTTCCGATTTGGAATAAATTAGAATGTCGTCGATGAAAACAACGACAAACTTATCCAGGAAGTCCATAAAAATCTTATTCATGAGATTCATGAAATAAGCGGCGGCATTGGTTAATCCAAAAGACATGACGGTATACTCGTATAATCCATATCTGGTGGTAAAGGCAGTCTTTGGAATATCCTCTGCGCAAATCTTGAGTTGATGATAGCATGTTCTAAGATCAATCTTAGAAAACACTTTGGCACCGGTCAACTGATCAAACAAATCTTCTATCTTGGGCAATGGGTACTTGTTCTTGATAGTGACATCATTCAACTTCCGATAATCCGTACACAGACGGTTACCTCCATCCTTCTTGTCCACAAGTAAGACAGGTGATCTCCATGGTGACGCACTTGGTTGAATCAATCCAATATCCAACATTGAATCCGGTTGCTTCTTCAGTTCTGCTAGTTCAGACGGGTTCATACTATATGGTCTCTAGGCTATGGGTCCTGTTCCGGGGATTAGTTCAATGATAAACTCGATATCCCGATCTGGGGGCATACCGGGCAAAACACCTGGAAATACATCGGGGTATTCACAGACTATCCAGACTTGGTCAATGGTAGGTTGGGCTATACTCTTGTTACACTTGAATTGACGAGGGAAGATTTCAGATATATGCTTGACTGATATTCCGGCTGTATTGGTCATGGTTATGGCTTTCTTGGCACAGTAAATTAATCCTTTATGTTTGGACATCCAATCCATTCCTAGTACTACTTCCAAACCTTTAGTTCCGAGTACTATCAGATTAGCATAAAAATCTATGCCATGGATTCGGATGGGGACGGCTTTGCAAATTTGCCTAGCTTTGGTGGTTGAACCGGGGATTTGAACAACCATAACATGCTTCAGTTTGGTTGGTTTAATCTTACTAGTGCATGAAAATTCTTCGGTGACAAATAAGTGCGATGCACCAGAATCGAACAACACTCTAGCAAGTACTGAATTAACAGAAAACATACCCGGCATGACGTCTGGCGCTTCCTGAGCTTCTTCAGCATGCATGAGAAAAAGACAACCATTGCGGTTGAGTGAATTCCCTGGGGAAAACCTTCTTTCGGGCTGAACACGACGCTGCTGCTGAGCTGGGGCATTTGCATTGGGGGCTACGGCATTCTTCTTTGGGCACTCATTGGAGTAGTGACCCTTATTTCCACAGTCATAACAAGTCACATGCGACTTGTCCTTTGCTGCAACAGGCACAACATTGCTTCCAGTCCTCTGGGTAGTGTTGGTGTTGGCGGTAGCATTGTTGTTGTTGAACTTGGGTGGGGCACGGTTGAAATTGTCAGAGTTACCGGGGTTGTTGTGATTTCCTCCGGGCCTCGGGTTTCCACGGTTGGGATAGGTCGAACGGTTCATCGGGGGTCTGTTGGTTCTTGGGGCAAATCCTGGAGATGGGTTAGGGCGATACTTTGGGGTTTGATGGGTTCTTGGTTGATGCATCATGTGACGTTTGCGGTTCTCATTGGCTTGGTTGATCTTTCCTTCCATCTGGATGGCAGAATCTACAAGGGCTTCATTATCAGCAAAGGGGATATTGACCAAGATAGTCTGCATTTCATCGTGCAGACCATTCAAGAATCTCTCCTTCTTCTTGGTTTCGGTGTCGATCTCATCCGGGGCATACCTAGCTAATGACAATAATTTGTCACGGTATTCCACTACAGTCATCCGTCCTTGCTTCAGTTCTCTGAACTCATCTCTCATCCTCTTGATCAAACCTGGTGGCACATGGGTTCTGCTGAACTTGACCTTGAATTCCTCCCAGGTCATCATCTGTCCTCCGATCATTGCACGAACACTATTCCACCATGCTCTAGCATCTCCGGCTAGATAGTGGGTGGCGAACAGAACTTTCTCGTTGGCTTCAACTCCGGCGACTTCCAGGTTGTTTTCCATGGTTTGTAGCCAATCATCGGCGTCTAGGGGCTCTTCCGACTTAGTGAAAACAGGTGAGTTGGTATTCTGGAAATTCTTGAGCTTAGATCCATGGTTGTCCTAATTTCTGTGGCCTTGATTGTTGTGTGCTAGCTGAGCTATCTGTTGAAGGGTGGCTAAGTTGGCTTGACATTCGGCTCTTTCAGCTTCGCGGTCAGAAACCAACATTTGCAGGATCTGCAACATCGGGTCCGGGGATGAACCACTTCCTCCGCGTGGCATCTGAAGATTGAGATAGATCATGAGAAAAGAGGGAAATTTCTAAGGTTTCAGGACTTTGAAAAGTTTTTAAAGTTTGACTCAGATTTTTCTAGCAACTTGCTTTTCATTCATTCATTCATTCATAGCACACGATACAAACACACACCACAACAAAGGTAAACAGATGGTTTTAAGAACCATTCTGTAAACTACGATATAGTGGGACCGAATACAACTCACTACGCTAGTGCTCAAGTGCTACTACTCCTTGGAGTTGGTGTAGTCGTCATCCTCATCATCCTCATCGTCATCGATGAAGGCGAAATCATCCTCATCGGTGAAGAAGTCCATAGCCTGATCCTCCAGAAAATCATCATCATCGCTGAGATAGGAGTAGGGCTCTCCACGAAGATCCTCTCCAGCATTCTCCCTCTCCTCTAACTGCATATCTCTCTCGTGGATGGTCTCCTCCAAGTCCGAGATACGGTGGCGAAGACGGGCAATGATGCGCTCCTTCTTGTCGAGCTGACGACGGCGAGACTTGCGATCCTTCGCTAGCACGGCGATGGTCTGATCCTTCGTCTTGATGATGGCGGACTTATAGTTAGAGTAGTCACGGCAATTCTCCAACTCCTGCTGACGATCGTACATCATGAAGCTAAGGTGGTCCAATTGAGTCTTCAGCTTGGGGTGGTATGGGGCTTCCAATGGCTGTCCATTAGCATCACGCCTTGGACAAAATTCAAAGCGGGTTCCCTTGATCTGGTTGATACTCTGCCCACACAGACGGGTAAGAGCTTCCTGCATGGCCCTAGCAAGTCCATCGAGCCAGTTGTTCTCTCCTAAGGTGAACTGAATTCCCTCAGCGGTGGGAGGTTCAATATTTCCTCGGAGACTTGCAAAAATTAGCCACTGCAGATCTTCTCCTCCTTGATCATTGAGCTGAGCTCCGAAGAACTCGGGGTGCGGACGCTCCAGAAGTTCGGAAAGCTGGTCCAAATCCCGCTCAAAGATAAGGTCTCCTCCATTCCCCAGCTGATAAAACTTGTTGTACTTCACGTCCATCTATAAGAATATAGGATGAGTAAGTTAGTAGAGTGATCAAGTGTGTCAAATTTTATGTATTTTGCAAGAGTTTTTGAGGAACATGAACTTTTATGAAAGAAACAAAGGGATAAGAATGGAAATAAGTTTTTGTAAATATTTGCTTCCTTTGGTTTTGAAACTAAGTTTTTGATTCAGACGTCTAGTCTAACTAGGGTCTCCTATGGTCAGGATGGCTCTGATACCAACTTGTCAACACCCGGATTTTTAATCCCAGATGCCTGTTATGCCATACATCGCAATCCCAGGATTACCATTTTTGCGAGACATAACAGATTTGGATACCACAGTACATCATCCATTACAAACCATACATAAGGTCTTACACAAATAAGGATCTCATGATCCAGTTATTAATACAACTCAAGCCGCGGAATACGTAATAATAACGGTAGCGTAGGCGAAGCTCCATCTTCGGGGTCACAGGCAATGCTGACGATGGGAGATGATCCTAGTTGTCGTAACCTTCCTAGGGTCCATCCTCCTGGTACTCCTCTTCATAGTCTGGCCACGGGAATAGCCAGGGACAAAGACATGAGTACTCTTTAAGTACTCGCAAACTAATACTAACAAGTGAAGGGGTTTTGTAGTAGGACACTAAGCTCTAGGGTTGTTTTGCAAAAAGCCAGATTTACCTCTACTAAGTTTAGAAACTAAGAAAGCTAGTTGAAGTCTTATAACACCTAAGTGGGAACTTGAATTTCATATCACAACTCTGTTATGGTCAAGTCAAAGTCTCAATTCATTTCACAAGTCATTTTGAAAACATCTGACGGGGGAACAGTATGGCCACTCCAACTGTCCATAACCGCGGATGCGGCTATTCGAATAGTTTGACACTCTGCAGAGATTGTACACTTTCACCACAACATTCGATACATCTGTCAAGAACAAATCCTGAATTCACCATACTCAGTATGCGGATAATCAATCCTAACCTTTCGATTACACGCCCTAGTATAGGCACCTCTCCTGTGAGTTTGGCCTCCCAACCATGACCAACTGTCATCTTGGGTACTGCACAGGTGGACAATCTTCACAAGGTAGCCTCAGCTCAGACCTTGGCCGTGAGGGAACCAATACTAAGGTATATAAGTTTCCATTCAAGCCCTACCCAATTCTCGGGTATTGTGGTTGTACAGTAAAATTGGAATGGTATCGCATCCAGACAACCATCAGTTTTATAAAGGGGCTAAGGCTCATGCCTCAACATTTTCATCACCAAAATCATCTGGTGCTCGGAAACACATGTCAAAACATCTCAATAGAATGATCCATCATTCCAAGGTTTTCATAACCATTTTTCCACCAAGTATTCCCATCTAAAGTTGATCAAGTTTTATGCTTAGCACTAGCATCTACAAGTGGGGGTAAGTACTAATGAGGGGTGGTAAACTAGTGGAGTTTTACTTAGTCCAATCTCATGCCTTAGGATGACATAAAGATTATCTAGCTTAGGCCAAGTTTTATGCTCTTTATGCAACCTTCAATGATCTTTCTAATATCTACAATTTACTCAAGTAGTCTCTAAGTAATAGCTTTGATAAAGAAATAAAGTATAAAGCTTGTAAGTAAAACTAGGAATGGGGTTATCAAATGGGTATGATCACATATGCTTAAGGCATATAGTTGGCATGGTAACAAGCAAGTATTTGCTTGCATAGGTATAGTATCTTGCAAGTGTTAACTTGCACAATCAACTAGTAGTATTAGGCTTGCATCAGTATCAGTATAAGCTTGCTAGATTGCAAGTGTTAGCTTGCCTTGTGCAGAGTAGTGGTTGAAGTTCTCCTCGGCTTCTTCTTCGTAGTATCCTTCTTCCTCCTCGTATCCTTGGTCGGTACTAGCGTCTATGAATAAATACGAGGTACACAATCACCAAACAATACTTAACTACTTTCAATCATCACACACAAGGGTTCTATAAATGATCTAGCATCATCACTAATATCACAAGAATAAAGCATTTGTTTTATTTCTTTTATTTTTAGAAAAGTAATTTCTACTCATTGTAAAACTACTTAAGATTTAATATTCTCCAAACCAAACATGGGATCATGTTGACACATGTCATCACCACATATTTCAGTACATGGGAATGTGATTTAAAGTGGTGTCACAATTTAATAAGGTGTAACCTTTTATTTTAATTAAATAAAGTGACTAGAAATGCCTATGTGGCATCCTTTTATTACTTGGACATTATTTCTATAAGTAAACCCATATATTTTTATATATTCTGAAAGGTATGATCAAATGTGATTTTTGAGAGTTGGAATATCGGCGATGCGGGCAAACGACGAAGTCGACGACGGCGAACCTCCTGGTACCGGCAGCTCCTCCTGGGGTGGACGAAATCGACGACGCCCTTCTTCTCTAGAGGCGGCCTGCTCCGGCGCAATTCCAGCGATGCGCTGCTCGCCTTGCTCCGGCTACGGGGTGGAACAATCAGTGAGGTGAGGGGAGTGAGATGGTGTGCTCAATTCAGTTGGGGTGGCCTCCTTTTATAGTCTCGGCGGCGAGACCGAACGGGATGGGCAGGCGACGGTGGCGACACGGCTACGGGCTGCTAGAGGCATGGCCGAGGGTGGCGATCGATCGGTGGTCTCCTGGCGATGCTCTAAGGTGTAAATGCGCTTGTAGGGGCGGTGGCAAACGGTCGGGAACGCTCGATGCTCTACGAGGTAGAGGCGGCGAACTCTGCGGCGAGCGGTGGCTACGGGGTACGGGCGGTGAAATGGGATGTCTGGCAGTCTCCTGGGACGGTGGGGTGCATGCTGGCGGGCGGCGAAGGCTCGAGGTGGTCGGGTTGCGTGGGAACTGCGCGTGCTCTGCGGTGCGCGTTAGCATGGTCGACAGCGGCGTGGGCGCGGTGTTCCTGGCGGTTCTGGTTGCTGTCTACGAGGCAGGGCTGGTCGAGAGGGGGCGATGAGGCATGGGCTACCTCCCAGACAAGGTTGGCACGGCTAGTTCTTCCTCTAGCATGTTGTCCACACTGGGGTGACATGGGTGCTCTCGGCCTGTTCACCATTGATGATATTGGCAAGCTTACAGAGGGCTAGTGATTAGTTAAGGTTGCTAGATGATCTACTGAGGTTGCTGTGAGCGAGAGAGGGAACAAGTTAGGCCAGAATCACTGCACACTATAGTGTTTTGATTTTGTTTGATTTGCATCTGCAAGGTGTTTGATGAAATGGCCGCATGAACTCAAGTTTTGAATTTCGAAATTATTTTTGGTGGGTGTGCTAGGCATGTGCTAGTGAGTTTGTAGATACTTGGGTTTTGAAAATTGAGTTGGTTTGAGTGGTTTTTGAAAAGGTGGGATCTTCTCATATGAAATAGATTTAATTTTAAACTATGCATTTGAATGTTTCTGGATGATCACAAAGTGGGCCTTGATACTTTGTTATGAGTACTATCAAGGGGTGCAAAGATCCAAACAAGTTTCTGTTAAGTTCTGAAAGTTAGAGATAGCCAAAGTAGGCATGAGAGTTAATTTGGCCAAAGTGACCATTCGCTTAATTTGTTTGTTTTGATTTGTTTGTCTTTGGGAAAAGTTTAGGAATTGTTTAGATGATGTTTATTTCACCTAAGAATCATTTTACAAGCAAAGAAACACATAATCATGGCAATTCAAAAGAATCCAAATTTTAATGCATACTCATATAAATGCTTTCATATTTTAATTGGAAAAGTTTTTGTTAATCCTAAATTTGGTAATTAGAGTTTGATGATTCTAGTTTAATATTTTTGAGATGTTATAAACATGCTACAGCGGTCTCCAGTTTCTGGTAGACTGGCAGAAGGCCCCACAGGTTTCCTATCAGATTAATGGTAATCCATATAATATGGGTTACTATCTAACCGATGATATCTATCCTTGCTGGGCCACCATTGTGAAGACAATATGCAACCCTGCAGATAAGAAGTGCAAGCCGTTTGCAAAAGAGCAAGGTGCCGCTAGGAAGGATGTGGAGCGAGCATTTGGTGTGCTTCAGTCAAGATGGGCTATTGTTCGATACCCTGCTAGAACCTGGAGCACAGAGAGAATATGAGATGTGATGACTGTTTGTGTGATCATGCACAACATGATCGTCGAGGACGAGCGTGATGACGGCATCTTGGATCAAGGCCGGGACTTTTAGGGTCAATTGATTTAGCTAGAGCTAGGTCTAGCGTCTTGTGAAGATTTCATGCGAGTGCATAAAATTTGCGTCACATGCAGACCCATGATCGGCTTCAACTGGATTTGGTTGAACGTTTATTGGCTCGTGCGGAAAACCTAAATGTTTTTTTAAAATATATTTTATGATAAAATCTGCAAACATATAAAATTTCTGGCTATCTCTAGCCAGCACGGATAAATAGATCCATCGTTGGACACGGCTAGCCGAATAGACCGGATCACGAACCATGGTCCGACTAAACGGACGTAAACGAATCGTTTGGGACAACCAGATCGGTCGATGCGATTAAGATGGTCTTACGATTCCGTGTACGACTAGACCCCGAATAATCTAGTACTGCTTATTAGCCACCGCCATATATACTCAGCCTTTGCCCGCGCCTGACCTACTCCCGTGCTCCCGCAAACGGTGTCTGCGGCATTGAACGGCATTGAACGACAGATTAACCTGGTCGATCTAGCGAAAACGATAATCCACAGGGTTTATGGCCGACGAAGACCACAAGCTAGGGTAAGTTGATTTCCTTAGTAAGTTCTACCTAGCCGTATTCATGTTTTGCAGTAAATTTCTATTTTTTTTTTGCGGGTAAGTAAATTTCTATATTATGCTTGGTATGGTTAGTAGTATATAAAAAGTCGGCCACCATTATCAGTAGTTTATTAATTAATTGTAAAAAAGGCATACCCTACCTGCTAATGACTCTCTTGCCTTCGCTTATAACTGATAGGGGTGTAGAAGTGAGCCCAGTGAGATAAGAGGTTGACTTCTGTTCGACTAATCTAGAGTTTTTTTCCTTCTTATTAATAAATCGGGATTTGATTATCCACTTCTAGCTCCCCGTTCTAAATTATAGGATATTAAGTCTTTTTCTAGACTTTAGAGCATAATTTTAGAGCAAAATAAATAAGCCTATACAGTAAAAGACGTCTAGATAAATATGTTATAAAAAAATACTAAAACATCTTTTATTTTGAAACGAAGACTTGATTTTACTGCCATACTAACAATGGTTAATTATCCTGAATTTAACATCTGAATTGTATAAGTAGACCACAATGGTTTGGTGATAAATTGTGTAGCATCATGTAATTTGGTTTGTGGAGATTTCAGAATTAGTTTGTCTTGAACAATTCAATTTGGGTGATTCATTCAGTGCAAACTGCAAAGATCTAAAAGGCGTTCTCGCCTAGGTCCCCGCTCTCCGGCGCAGCCCTCGCCGCCGCCGCCGCCGAGTCGAGTCGCAGCCCTTGTCGTCGCGTCTGCCGACGCCGCAGTCACCCTGACCTGTTGTAGCCACCTAGTCACGGCACCGGCGCTCCTCCGGCATATATCCCCAGTGTACTCCCAACCCACCTAGGGCTAGCCCGCCTCCCCGCAGACGGCATTGGCACCTCGTCGTCGGAAGTCGACACTCCCACTCGTCCGCGATGGAGGACCCCCCTGGCTCGCTCCCTGCTTCTTCCGCGTCAACGGAGCCCTCAGGCCGCGCCAGCCATGCCCCTCTACCTCCTCCACCGGTTCCTCCTCCACCGCGCCACTCCTTGGCGAGAGGGCGCCGCTCTGCTTCGCGTTCGAAGGGCACCCGACTGTTTTCATCTGGGTCTCTTCCGTACCAGCTGGTTCCTCGTATGGCCACGCCCAGGCCGCTAGATGCTAGACTACTATCAGAGTAAGAGCCTCGAATGTTCCACACATCATATTTTATTTGGTTGCAGGGTTTGCAACTGGTGTGGATCACCTACTAGTAGTTACGTACTCAAGGATATGCTTTAGAGGGAGTCAAGCATAGGACTTGCTCCCATTGACATATATGCTTTAAACTCCTGTAATTTGCACTATTGATCATAACTGCCTCACAATTGTGTTTCAGGGTTGGCAGATTCAACATGCTGTCACTGGGTGATGCCCCTGACTTATCTGAATGGTATGATCATTACTACCTCAGGATTTAATTTTATCAAATCTCGCATTGAACAACGGCATTGACCACCTATTAACTCTGTAACGTGTTAGACGATCTGCATTTTGGTTAAGTATCAGTAGATGCACCAAGCACTCTGCGAGCACCACCCTTCATATCATACATAATAACCTCCACAGCAGATAAGCTCCTTATATGATCCAAATGGAACAAAGGTAGCCTAGAGCGTAGCAACCACAAAATCATATATCTCATTTAGAATTCGTATATCCCTCCAATCCCATCAGTTATCATAATTTACCATCTTCTTTTTGTGATCTTTTTTGGTAGCCTGCAATACAATTGACCATGTTATGTTGTATATGTTCTGATCGTATTTTTCAGCAGTGAAACTACAAATAGAGATATATCAGGATTGAAGGTGTCATCACTCGACAATTTACCTGATACACCTGGTTCAGCTGATGGGTACGATCATTGTTATTTCTAATGATATATTGCATAGATTAGGTGTTTCCAAATGTTCGTTCTATTGGTATAAACTACCGTAATGCATGCTGCAGATGGCTGTGGAACTATCACGAATTCACCATGCATCTCACTGAATCATGGCATTGAATTTTATATATTTGTTTTGTTGCATCTTGGAGTATAGCAAACATTCAGGCAATCAGACTCATGAAAACATGTCTATTCTGCTTACAGTGCTTTCACATGAATTGCACAAGAATCAAAAACGCCCTTTTTTGTGCTCGAACCTTTTTTAGACTCATAGTCAAATCTAATTAGTTCAGTGCGAGAACCACGATCCATTTTCCTCTGTTTGAAGTCACTTCGAATTTGTAGCACTCCAATTTTTTCATTTAATTAGAATTGCAGGTCTAACCATGAGAAAGAGGGGTGAACTTGAGACCTAGAGGGCTTAACACGGATACCAGGATACGAAATACCACAAATACCCTAGCACTAATTAGCCTTTTTCTCTTTTGCTTTTAAATCATTTGATTCATCCATTGTTGTTGCGCTAGTCACAATTTATTATTAACAAAGTTGTGTTGCTTGCTTATTTCAGGCATGATGTTAATGAATACAATGAAGAAAGTCTTGGTGAAGGCGATTCCGACACATGCCAATACAGGTAATTCTTCCACCTTTATGCCCCTCACCCTTTTGTATGTCTAGTAGTTTGCTAATTAGTATTTGAAGTCACTTCAAATGATAGGCCCATAATTAAATCTTTTGTAAAATTTAGATGTACTGAGGTAATATATCAATGAGTTCACTCATGGTTAGTCATGTTTCCTATGAAAACTAATCAGTTTTCCATCTAAAAGACCAACCACAACGAAAAAATGGAAAAAAACACATTTTACCTTGTTTTCTTGTGTAATTATTTCATATATACATCTAAACGCAACAAAAGGTGGTCTTGAGATTAATTTATATAATAGGATAATATATGTATTGCAGACAAAATATACCAACCAAAATTAGCATATCAATGTGTTTCGCTGAATTGATTATTTTTGTAATTTTGGTACGTCAGTTGGTTGTAACATATGGTCATTAGGGAAGCATCTTATTACTTGCTTGTTCCTTTGACATCTTGCAACAAGACAGTCAACTCTCAACCTTTAGAAATCCACTGCTACCTTTAGGGGGTATCCAAATGTATGAGCTACTGGCATAAACTACGATTAAACGATGACTATAATGGAGGGAAATAACATCACTTTTGTTTCAGTTCTGATGATGATAGTGATGAAGGTGGAGAGTGCCCATTCGGTAATCCTCTTCTTCCGGATAGCTATGGAAATTTGACAGATTGGAGGTTGAGTGATCTGGACGCGGCATTCGCTAAGCATCTAGAGGATGAAGCAAACAATCCAAAGCCAAAAGAACGGAAGTACACGAAAGAAGAAAAGCTGAAGATTCATAGCGACCGCATGGAAGGATACATGAAGTCTGCTCTCCATCAGTATAACAGTAATGAAGAACTTGTTGGGGTTCGTGTTCAATTCTCCTGCAGTTTGTCATTCTGTGTTCAATATTTTTTTACAACGTGTTTTAACAATTTGGAGTATATTTTTCAGGATATGAGATTCGAGTTCGAGAAAGTCCAATGTCAGAATTGGATTGTTGAAGGAGAGTTTAACAACCTGTTCTATTACCATTTTAACTTTACAGCTAAGCAGGCCAGTTCTTCCGTGTTCACATTTTTTGCTGAAGTAACCCTAGAGGATGGAGATGAATCAGATGATTGTCACGTTATCTGCTGCAAGCTTCTAAATGATGATGATAATGGTATGTTTTGACTAGTTACATAAGCTATACAATGTTTCACTCTTAGTGTTTCAAAAAAGTCCCAAGTAGCTGGTGGCTTCTGTTTATGTTTGCATGCGTCTTGTTTCCACTGTATACATGTAGAGTCGTCGAGGTGACTAGAGAAAAATTCTTCTCTTTAGTAGTCATGCATCGCCTTATATTGATTTGTCGCACAAGTTTTCGTGTATAAAATTTTACTACTCCCTCCGATCCATATTACTTGACTTGGATTTATCAAAATTTGAATGAACCTATATACTAAATAGTGTATACATTCATCCAAATCTAGACAAATTTGAGTCAACTAATATGGGTCGGAGGGAGTACTCAAATTGGACGTCAAATCCCGTATAATTTGATTGCTAGGAAGTCGTGAACTTAGACATAGAATATTGGTATTATCAATCAAGTCTCTTTTCTATCATAATGCTGCTTCTGGAATTAGTGTGAAATTACGTCTTTCCTTTTGAAGGGCACTGCTTTGGTTGCAAGGATGAAGGCTTAGATGACTTGAGACATCCAGCTGGTGAATCTGTATATGTTGGAGGTCACGAAGATTGGCCTTTCCCATTTATGGAGAACAGTG
Organism: Avena sativa; assembly: GCA_916181665.1. NCBI lineage: Eukaryota > Viridiplantae > Streptophyta > Magnoliopsida > Poales > Poaceae > Avena > Avena sativa. The sequence continues at coordinate 120,950,565 of OV702297.1, read as the reverse complement.
AGACTGAGGTACTGCAAATTCAAATGATGTTTTCTTCCAGTATTTTGCTATTGTATTGTGACCATTTAATCTGTTCCATACTTCAGGATGACAGCGATTGATGGACGGAAGAAATTGACGAGATGAGAGAAGAGAACTTGTGGTCTCTGTCTTGGAGCGCTCTATTTCTGCCAGTAGCAAGTCATCTGATGATATAGTTAATTATAATTTGTTTCTTGTGGTTGTTTTAAAATTGGTGGATTTTTTCAACTTAGAAATTTACAGTAAGCTGCTAATCATGCACACGCTCAGCTTGAGTCTGAGAAACTTAGCAGCGTATGGTGATCGCTCCTGTGTGATCAGTGTTCCAAAAGCCAGCCATGTTTTGTCCAAATTTTGGCAAACCTATTTGGTTTAGTAGTCTTAAAATTCTTCTTAAGTTCACCTTCTACGCTAAAAGGATTGTAATGGTATCTATTTTATGCTCGAATGCTTACATCTGCATAAGGACTTGACATTTTAAAAAGTAAAGCCACAAAAAAAACTCTTCTGGTTTCTTATCTAAATCCAGTTTTGAATAAAACAAAATGTTCTCACTTTCTCGGCTACCTTTGTCGATATAATGGATAAGATAAACTGGTGTGGTACCATTACACGAATTCAAAGATATGAATCCATTAGTTCCAAAAAAAACATCATAGTGAGTTTATAACAAAAGGACAAATATATAGCATTCGTGAAGAATTTATATCATGATACGTGTTAAACTAAATTGTTGCATCAGTAGGATAAATTGTCTTTATGAATGTCGCCCATCTAAGATAAATGCTATTAGTAGCCTTTGGTGTATGGGCGACAGTTGATCTCAAAATTGACTGTTGGAGCTTTGCCTTCAACAAGTCTGTCAAACACCAGCGTTCGCTGCAACATGTTAATGTCATTGTGGATCTAGCTATACCAAAAAAAGACGTGCCAAATCCATATGTCATAACTTACGACAGCTTCAAGTATCACACTCTACTCTCCAATATGGCCTTTGTATATCCCTTGTCATGCGATGGCCAGTTCTTCCATCCCAAGTGCATGTAGTCAATACTACCAAGCATCCATGAAATCGCTTCGTTGTATTTTGATATGTTTTGTACTACCTCCGTCCCAAAAATTAAGGCTTACATTTTTTTCAAAAGTCAAACTATGTAAAGTTTGACTAAGTTTTTAGAGAAAAATGATAATATTTACAATACAAAATTTATACCCTTTAATATATTATGAAACATATTTTCACATGGTATCTATATAATATCATAGTTTTTGATAGTTTTTAAGTTTAATCAAATTTTCCGTAGCTTGACTTTAAAAAACCTTAAGTTTTGAGACGGAGGTAGCATTGGATTATTCACAGCTATGGGGAAAAGAAGGGACAACACAACAATGTGAGATTATGTTCATCTGCACCGTGATGAGACATAACGTTTGCAAGGTTCTTGTCCCATGGATAAATGCGAGCTTGATATAATCTAAACGATCAAATAGAATAATCACAGGAAGCCGAGCAGGTAATATGCATGTCTTGGCATACACAATAGAAAAAATAAACATGTACCAACAAGACATGAATTTATAAAACCTAACAGAGATATAGCTCTATCAAAGAAAAAATTATGAGATAAACCTAAGTAATCAACCATGTCAAAGCCAGCGATTGTAGAGCTAACAAGACACAAATATGTTGTGATTCAGAGAGAGCACAATAACATGCCCTAAGCCATGACTCGATTAGCAACACCTAAAAATGACCATAAAAAATTATGGAAAACGTACAACTAAGAACACTATAACCCTAGCTATATACAAATCGTACAAATTAACCAAACACGAGTTCATTGGCACGATGGTCAGAAACATAAAGTTTATGCCTTGAGGTTGGCGGGAGGTCAGGATCGCCATCCTCCAATTTAGCCAACGACTCTTCAAGTAAGGCTCATCTCCCACCAATGCCGGTTAAGTGATGGTTGTGCTCCCATGGGGCATGCCATGGGACATAGAATCCCCCTGCACACGAGCCGGCTCGCCTTCGTCCTCTAGCTCTGCTGCTCCACCCGCATCTAGCGTTGACGCCAACTCCTGCTCTCCTCATGCGCATATGTCACCCCGACTTCTTATCTCCTCTCGGGCCAGCTCCTCTCTGGTGCCACCAACTCTGAATGACGAGTAGAGGAGTAGTCGCGCGATTTTAGCATCCAAATGAAGGAGAATGGGGAGATTGTCAGATTTTAGCATCTGGGTTCACATCCTACTAAATCAAACCGGGGTTACGAGGAGTCATAAAGTGTCCCAAGGAATAAGGCATTATCGTTTGCATGTTTTTCCTCTAACTAAGATTTACTCTAAATAAGAATATTGGTATAAAATTAGTATCATTGGTAAGTGTGTTTCAATACGAATCTAGGGATACTAATTTTACACAATATAATTAAGTTTTAGTTATTCTATTTATTCGGTCAAACTTTACTTTAAAATACGTGTACTAGATTCCAATAATCGTAGCAACTCATCAATCATCATGGCCATGGCTAGGCCTAGCCCAACCTGTGTGTACTGCTTGATTGTTGTAGTGAACAAGATCCTATCATTTCGAGCGTTGCATTTCTTCAGAGTCTCGTAGCATTATTACCATTTAAGCTCAGCCAGCTGGAGTGCAGATTCAGAACAGTGTTTTGCATCAGACGCAAATGAACAAATATGCCGATAAGCACATTTGGTACCGTCAGTTGATCAAGACAAAGCAAATGGCACGGAAAGGAGTCTAGATTCAATGAAGAAACTTCAACTTATGTAGTCAAAAAATCACAGAAATCTTCTCAACAGAAGCATACCTTGTTGATCTAAAAAGTGAGCACATATATATATAGACAAAACACATGGTATGCCTGTATCCCGTGGAGGAAACATCTCAGACCACTCGAGTGCTTTGCGATCCGTGTTAGCTGAGAGAGTATCCACTCTTTTGTTCATTATCCATCACACCCGCTATAACCCAAAGAGGAATTACCTACTTTTCGTCTGCCCGCTGTTGTCTCTGAACCTGTCCGCCTGCTCGCGCTGCAGAGGCCACATGGTCCTAGGTCCGATCACCTTGCCGCACTGACGTTGCCGAAGCAGAGATATCGCCAATAAATCGAGCAGCCGACCACGCTCCCCGTTCCACATCCCCATGTCGATCCCGTCCCACACCCACCACCCCTGTCCCGCCGCTGTGGCTCACCACCAGATCCGTCCGTCTCTCACATTCCACCCAGACCCGCTCCACCCGCTCTGCTCCAAATCCGTCCCACACCCCGCACTCCTCATCCTCCGGCGCTTTTCCACGGGCACGCAAGCATCTTACTGCTCCGACCAGATCAGGGGTCACCATGGTACATCGGCGATGGAGCACGTATATGCAGGTGTTTTTTGAAGTGTAGGAAGACAATGGTGAGTCCCAAATCACTAATCGCATGTGGATGTTCTCCGTTTGCTGATCTATTCGTTTTTTCTTTTCCTTTCAGTGATTTAGATGGATTTGTGAGGACCTGCTGGCTCATGCCATGACCTAGCATCTGGACAGTGAGGCAGTCGTAGTTCCGATTTGCTAGAATCAGATCGAGGAGTCATGGGATTCAGGCGAGATGGACATGTCTGGTGAGGAGTGCCCTAAGATCGTCGAGATGGACATGGGGGAGCCACCTCAGCGGGGGTGGAGCAGCTGCTCGAACCAGTATCCCCACCCCGACCCGCACGGTCCATCCCCGACCATCCCCTTCCTACCACGTTTCTAGCTAGATACACCACCGGATCCCCTTCCCACCCGACCATTCGGTGATGCCATTGGGATGCGATGCTGCTAGAGACGTTCAAGCAGGCGGTTCCCAGGTGTTGTCTCCACTGACCTTTTTGTATGCCCGCCAACTGTTCGTCATAATGCATGCTACAATTTTTTCATGAGATGCACGAGCTCGTTGAGTTTTGCCTGATCGGTTGACCTTCTTTCTGTTTTTACCTTTTTTGTTCAAGTAACTACCAGTGCTTATCTAGATAGTTAGTGTGCTCTGGCATGGTTTGCATGTGGCCTCCATCGCCCGATTGCTTATGCAGGTAGTTAGTGTTGTGATGCTGAATTTTTTACTGACAAAAACGTCTTGGTTCATGTTTAGAAATGGGTGAGTCCGTGTAAGCTCTGGAGCATGCCTCTTTGCTTGTTTGAATCTACCCTGGTCAGTAGAGGTGTTTTGTGGTACCCTTAAATAAATTACAACTGTTTATTTTCGTCCATCCATTGGACTATAGCAAATCATACTTGTGCCAAATAGACAACAAGTACTAATCATACTTCTGCCTCATTTAACCACCGAACTAAAAATAGGCCTTAAACAGGCCCAGGCCCACGAGCCCAGCAGAGACAAGTACGTGCTACGTGCTGGCAATGAGTAACTCTGGATATGGAACTGCCTCTCGGTCTTCCTCACAGCCCATATCATCTTCATCGTGTCTACTGGAAACGAAGAAGCTAGCTACCAGAGTACATCATTGGCAGAAGGATCGAGGGAAACACTAACCTTCTGTCGGAGATTGGGGCGGAGCTGCTCAGGTCGATGGGATCTCCCAGTCTGAGGTGGAGACGGCGGGCGGCGTGGATGTGATGGCGACGGCGGCGGGGTGGAAGCGCTGGCCGCGGGTTCTATGGAGGTCGCGAGGGCGGCGTCTGTCCGGCTCAGCTGGCGTGGAGGTCGCGGCGAGGGCGACTGGCAGGAGGTCGCGACGACATGGAGATGACGGCGACGGCGGCGGCCTAGAAGAGCTGGCCGCGGGTCACGCTGCCGGCGTGGAGGTCGCGGCAGCGGTGTACGCGATGGCGACGTCGGCGGTCTGGAAGAGCTGGCCGCGGATCGCGCTGTTGGCGTGGAGGTCACGAGGACGGTGTGTGCGGTCGGGGCGGAGGCGCTGTATGCGAAGAGCTCACCAAATTGATTTCAACATTTTTTTACTCAGATTATTTACGTGAACTCAAATTTGGCGCTATTGGGCCTAATCTATAACACTTAATCTCAGCCGTTAGTGCAAATCATACTTTTGATACTTATAAGATTGGTGAAAGGTACCGTAAAACAGACCCAGTATCAAGTGTGTGAATATATTTGATTTTTTGTGTGGATTGGAAACCGACTCTGAATATATCCTGATAAGTAGCAAGTGTGAATAATTTTATCTTTTTTGTGTGGACTGGAAACCGGCACCCGAGCGACAGTGATTGAGCTATGTATTTTCTCAAATGTTGTGCGCAAGTTGCGGCTGGGCGACTGAACTACTCGTATGTGTTTATGGGTTCAGCATGATGGACGGCGGCAACACATGCGGGGTCAGCGACGATCTGCGTGTGGTCGCTTGATGCGGCAAGGTTCAGGATCTTCGTGCATGTGCTCCTACAATATAGATAGTCCTGACTGTGGGCATGCGCACTGTGTTCTGCGTTTGATTTTGACACCTACGTGTTCTTTTCTTTCATGCTGTGTTGATTTTTTAGAAAATTCTAGCTTATTTGTATGCGTGGTGCACAGGTGCCTGTGAAAATTGTTCCTGCTGTGTTATTACTTCCCCTTGTTCATCCATGCAACTTTTATTTCAACATCATCCTGGCCAACAAAAGGGGACTGAGGGAAACTCCCTACTGTGTCCAATAAAATTAACTGTTTTTGAATTTCGAGTTCCGATTTCTTGTGTGATGAATTTCTGGTCCATTTTTAGCTTAGATTGTGACCCGACATACATCTAGCTTAGATTGGTTGATTTTTTTAACTACAGTACTTAACCATTTCAACCATGGTACTTAACCATTTCAATTGTGGTGTCGAATGCTTGACCATTCCAACTATGGTACTTAACCATTTCAACTGTGGTGTCGAATGCTTGACCATTTCAACTATGGTACTTAAACATTTCAAATAAGATACTTGAGTGTATCAAACACAAATGTTTGAGTGTGGTGCTTAATGTTGTACGGCGTGGTGCCGAATCGGTGCCGACTACTATTTAGGAGATACCCAACAAGGTGCTGAATCGGATTTGTAAGAATACTTATTAGAAGGTACCTGGCAATTTGCTCCGAGGTGTTGAATCGTGTTTGTAAGCACCTTCTAACGTGTAAATGTGGTGCTGAATATTTATTAAGACCAACGTGTAACACCTGACTAAGTGGTGACTACATGGTACAACCTACCATCTGGCTATTGGTACCACTATATTTATTAGACTAGAGAACTAGTGCTACTGGATTTTATTTGTGGATGCCGCATAGGGGAATCAAGCTTCTTTTGGTTCCAAGTTCTAACCATGGTACTATCGATTGTGGGATTGTTTATTCTAACCATGGTATTAATGAAAGAAAATTCCTCTTTCTTTGATTTGGTGTGGTGCTGAATACTTAACAGTGGTACGGTCAGAGGTGCTAATTATATGCTCAGAGGTGCTGAATTTGTTGCTTGGAGATAGTTACGTGGAGTTTTCCCAGGTACCGGGTTATTAATTTTCTAATACTGATAGCTTAATCTATGAGTAATTAGTAGCAGGAAGAATTTGATTAATAAATCAGCCGTGGTACTGGCTGGGGTGAACTTCTCAGCGTAAATCCTTGTTTTGGATTGCCGAGTTTTCTTCATGATTAAGTACTTCCTTCGACCCAAATTAGTTACTCAAAATTTGTCAAGATATAAATGTATCTAATACTAAATCATGTCTAAATACAATAGAATCTAGACAAAACTAAGTCAACTAACTTGGCTCTGAGGGATTAGTACAAAATTAATAGATTGATATGCAGAAGCTTATTTACTTTGCACTTATGCTTGAAATATAATTTTGAAGGTGCTTGATTAGATGTGTGTTTGATGTGAAAGAAAGCAATTGACCTCCTATCGAATATCGTGATCGCTGAGGGAGAAAAAAAGTTGAGGAGCAAGGCCTTTGGTACCGACGGAGCTTAGTCCGGCGAGGATGGGATTGATACCGATCAAAGATTTAGACCAACAATAGTTTGAATCCCGTAGTTCAGGCCAGCCCATGCGACCGCGTTAGGTACCCATCCACTGAGATCAGACACCAGGTACCCAATGATTCAAATTTGAATAGTGGGCATGTGCTGACCCGTGCGCAGCTCCTCTGTGGGCTGGCAGGACGCACAGAGTCCACTGCCCAGTATCAGTCTACCTTTCCTTTTTTTTGCCTACTTTTCAAACTTGGATTTAAACAAAAGGCTGTAAAACATACACATATAGACATGCAAAGCTATGACAAGTTTCCTCATTTGCTAGGTGATGTCATGTGGTGGGAGAGAGAAATCAATTTCACAAATAGTTGGTGAAAATGGAAAAAGAAGAAAGGAGACCACGTGGTACCAATCTCAAAGCACATGAGTGGTGGATGATACTTCCTCCCGAGTACTAGGGCATACCGTTTGCGTTTCCTATATATATATATATATATATATATATATATATATATATATATATATATATATATATATATATATATATATATATATATATATATATATGGGTCCTGCCCTAACTTGATCCAAGATATGTTCAAGTAAAACTAAGGGCATGTTTGGTTGTTCGGTCCAAGATTTTTCGGTTTTTTCACTTGGTCCGTTGGGTACTGCATGAAGGAGATTTCACTTGGACCAACTTGGGCCAGTTATTTGGACTCATGCATCCTCGTTTTCTGCAAATAGGCCAAGTTGTTTGGTTGCCCAAATTTTTGTCCTTTTGCCCTGATGCTTCATAGGTGTTTGGTGTGGTGCTTTGCATCTGATCACATAGGTTATGATCACCCATTTTAAATTTTGGTGATCTTACCATGACAGCACACACACAACACATGATAACAATAACATTCAGATGCACACAAGACACACCATAAAAGTCATATGCACACATAAACATTGCTACCTATACATTTAGATCATCACCATAAAAGTAGTTGTCACCATTACAGGTAGCAATCAGTGGTTCTAAACTTGACCCCTGATCAAAAAACCATCAGGAGAGGCATCCCATGCCCCTAAACCACCACCAGGGGCTTAACCCCTGATGAAACAAACCATCAACAGGGACATACCATGCCCCTGAACCACCACCAGGGATTTTCACCCCTGATCAAAAGAACCAACTAAGTTCACCATCTAGTTGTGAAAGATCACGGATGCCGCCTAGAGAGGGGGTTGAATAAGCGGTTTAAAAACTTTTACGAGATGGATTTAACAAAGGCAGAATAAAACTATCGTTTTCTTTTGTTAAGCTCAAATCCTATATATACTAAGGTTCATATATGTGCACCAATAACTTATGCTAAGCAAGATAAGCAACAATATGATAGCAAGATAGATCACTTCAAGCACGAAGGCTATCACACTGTAAAGTGCATAAGTAAAGAGCTCGGGTATAGAGATAACCGAGACACGCGAGGACGACGATATTTTACCGAGTTCCTTCCATAATGGAAGTATGTCTCGTTGGAGGGGTGAGCGATACTAAGACCACCAACGTCACAAGAGGCATCACCATATTCTTCCGAGCACCCGTCGCACGGCAAGCACCTGATCCACTATGAGATACTTGAGGACGGTCACCAAACTCGTACAAGATTGGGACAATCTCCACAGCTTAATTAGAGGCTCCCAATAAACGCCACCAAGGACACAACTTGAGGATAGCTCTACAACTTTATGGAGGCCCCAAGAACACACCACCAAGGCCACACAACTGTCTAGGGTTCCAAGAACCCAAGAGAGATAAGCTTCTATGAATATCATGAACCAAATCCGCCGAGGAGAACTCAAACCGATGCACCGAGTGTAAATGGCAAGAACACCACAAAAATGCTCCAATCCTCACTCTCAAGTTCCAACAAAGCTACTAAAGCTATTGGAGGAACAAGAGAGAAAAAAATCAAAGGGGAACAAAAAAAATCCCCCAAGATCTAGATCACAAAGAATCACTCACAAAGAGGTGATTTTGTTTGGTCAAAATATAGATATATATCTCCTCTATCATCCACTCAAATATCGGATAGAATCATTGGATGGGAAGAGATTAATCAAGCTTGAGAGAGGAAGAACAATGGGGCAAAGCTTGGGCAAATAGAGAAAGAAGAAGCACCCAAAAAGAAAAAGGGAAAAGGCTTAAATAGAGGGGGCCTAAATTCTGCCCGTTGGGACAAAACGACCTGGGTCGGCCGGTAGTACCGTATTGGACCGATACTACCGGACCAGACCCAACAGCACCAGCACGAGCCAGTCAACGTAGGCAACCAGCGAGCGAAAAATGGAAAGAGGTCGGGGCGAGTCACCCAGCGCGCGCAGGACGAGCGAAGCGCGGGAGCCAGCAGCGAGCAGCATCGCGCGCGACAGAAGCTGGCGCAAAGCAGGAGCGAGCGAGCGCCAAAGCGAGCTGGGCCAGGGAGAGGACGGGACGAGGCCCAAGCGGGGCAGGCGATAGGGAGAAAACAGACAAGCGGCGGCGGACAGGAGGAGCAAGCTGGGTTAGGAGCAGACGGGCCGACCGGTAGAACCGGCCCATCCGGGCGGTACTACCGGGCCAGGCCGGTAGTGCCGGACGCTGCTACCGGACGAGGCAGTAGGTAGCGCGCAACGCCCAGGGGAGGGCGGTAGTACCCATTGGTACTACCGATTGGCCCAAAAAACTATTTTTTCATTTTTCCTTTTAAAACAAAAGGTAAACTTTAAATATTCATAACTCGAGTTTGGTAACTCCATTTGACCCGAAACCAATTTTATTGGAAAGAGGACAACAAGAGCCCCTCAGTGAGAATATTTGATGTATTATAATATGAGATACCTTCCTCGGTGAGAAACCGTAAAACAACCAAGATTAAAAACACGATAAGATATAAAAGGGAAATCTGTTTTTGATGAATTAGAGATTGTTATGAATATTACCATAAGCTCTAGAACCTCACAAGAAAAAGATCCAAATAACAATCAAATACGATGATGCAAGTATGCAAAGGTTTGAGATCTCTCCGAACGATATGATCGAGTTACTTAATCGAGAGCCCCTCTTGGTAGTATGGCTATCTATCCTAAACCTGGTCTCCCAACTAACAACATGAGACCGGCAAAAGGAAAAAACCTATCAATATTATACCTTTGCCTCGAGCACTCCACTTGAGGTCGATGTATACGATCGTGTCCTTCTCAAGATGGAACGCCTTTCTTGATTGCTCTTTATCGATCCATGACCACCGAGGATGGCAAGCATCAAACATGAGATCTTCTAGAGATAACACATTTTGAGCTTGCAAAACACTTCTTCTTCTTCTTCATATCATCTACCTTGAAGCCAACACATGTTTCAAGCGATGCCAATGGACAAATCCTATAAGTGTAACTTAATACACACATTAGTCCATAACGATTGTCATTAATTACCAAAACCACACATGAGGATCTACATGCTCTTTCAAGTTGTCCATCAGTAGTACTTACAAACTTAAATATGCATCGACATGAACGGCGCCGCCGGCTAGCCGTGGTCTGGGTAGGTGTACTGCCTAGCGCTGGAGGATCCCGCCTTATAGATCGTCATCTTGATGACGAAGGGCTTCAGCTTGAACTCGACGGATGCGACCAACCGTTGTCGGCCCTTCTTGCTCTGCGGTTGCGACGCCGCCTCTACCCTGCCAAGGACCACCGGCTTCAGCGATTGGTCAGGAGAACATCCTGATAACCCGGTGTGGGGAGGTGCATCCCCTCCCCACAGTCTCGCATTCAAACTTAATCACCTTGGCAGGAAGCAAAACAAGGTCAGCAAAAATCTAGAAGCAAGCTGCTTTGCCAATTTTGGCAATGCACATGATACAGACATGGAGGAATCATGGTACACACATGGACTAGTATACCCAATCGGGCAATGCCTCAGGACAAGATCCAAATTGAGGAATCGACTATGTTCTCCAATCGGCCAATGCCCCAGGACAACATCCAAATTAAGGAGTCGGGCAACAAAAATCCCAAAATTTGCGTGCACACTACGAAATCCATTGCTACATATTACGTAAAGCCCCAAATCGCGCAAGAACTACCAAAGACCGAGCCTTAACCGCCGCTGATTTGGGGCCAAACCCTAACCGCTATGTAGATCAGGAACTTACCCTGGTCGGTGGTGGCGCAGTCAATGACGAGGGAGCTGTAGAATGTGCCGCTGGAGCGAGAGAAGAATCTCCGGGTGCGGGGATTGGGGCCGCCGGCTCGGTTGGAAAAACCCTATCCGACGAGTCGAGGGTAACCCCAACTCTGGCAGGGGCTTCTCCGGCCTGCTTGGCCGCAGATGTCGCTTCCTCCGCGGTCGTAGTCGACGCAGCCACCGCCATGGCCACCCTAGTTCTGCGTGCGCAGATGGGCGTAGGAGCCCTGAGCGCCCTCGCGAGGGCCGCCTGGTAGCCACCGACGAGCTTCTCCAGTTGAACGGCAACTCATAGGCTATGCACGCTCACCTCACCGATGTTGAGGCCACATAACGGAGGGGGAGGAGTGGCGGCCATGGTCAGGATTTGGGGTGAGGAGAGTGGGACTGGGGGTTAAGCCGAAAACGTTTCGTCTCCCACGCTTGCAAGCGGTACACATGCGGCGCTCGCCAGGGCCTGGCTGCATGAAAACGGCCAATTTCAGCGTTCCCAGCAGGCCAGCTTTAAGAACCGTGCGGTGCAGAGATTCCATGCAGCCCAGCTCTCCAAACGACCTTATTTCTCCCCACGCGATGCAAGAAACAGGCATCGGCCCAACCAAACATGCCCTTAAGCTCATGTCACAATAACAATGAAATTACACATGCATGCCCCCCATAGCCCTATCGCTAGGTGGAGAAGTGCATTGTAACATAGAAATTTCAAGCCTAGGATACCCAAAACCAAGCTCAGTACAACAATGCCTACTTCTTGAAGCCAACATCTTCACATGGAAGACATTAAAATTGCAGTTTGCAGTTAGATAACAAGTTCAGTGCTAAGCATCTGTTCCAAAAGACAAAACAAAGATGCTGAAACTTCATTATTAGCCAACCCATCCCCCAGTGGCGGCATTTGATGAAAAAAAAGTGGCACGTACAAACTGAATACGAAAATGAGGGGCATGGTTTCCAAGGATAAATCCTTTAAAAGCAACCTGATACCTACTTTCGTCCAGGTCAGATAAAACCAGACAAGTGCAGATCAAAGCAATATAACAACGACTGAGACTAGTCCAGATCCTTAACAATCTCAATGCCCATGGACTTGGCCGTGCCGATGATGGATTTGGACAGGGCCTCAAGCGACACGTGCTTGCAGAACGGGTCAGACTGCTTCAGCTTCGCGATCTCGTAGATATGGCGGAGCGAGAGAGACGTCGCCATGTTGTGGCCTGGCCGGCCACTCGTGGTCTCGATTCCAGCTGCTTTCTTGAGGAACCATGAAACTGAGGGTGACTTGACCACAAACTCGAAAGTGCTGTCCTTGTAGGCGGTCAGAGTGACTTGCATTGGAGTTTCTGCCTTGTACTTCTGTGTCCTGGCGTTGAAATCCTTGCAGAATGCCATCAGATTAAGCCTGTAGAAACCAAGAGCTGGTCCGACGGGTGGTGCAGGACGGGCAGCTCCAGCAGGAACTAAGAGACGGATTGTCGCTAGAACAGGTTTCCGTGTTGCCACATCTTTAAGTGTTGTCATGTTACTCCTTTATCAGATCTGCAGTAAAAACTGGCATCAGTTAGAATATTAAAATATGGCAGGCTTACTCGGAAACTACTAATCTCAAATTATCAGTAGCTAGTGGAACATAAGCGATTAAAATAAAGATTCGCTGAAAAAAATGTAATTTAAGTGAAGAACAAACAAGGATTCCTGAAACGAAGTGTTCTTGTCAATGCAAAAAGGTTTCTGAAGTAAACTCAAGGTGTGTAAACTTATCACATGTAGAAGGTCCATCCTTTCCCACAAAGAATCCATGTCACCACTAATGCATGAATAACCAAAAAAGTGTTGCAAGACTATCACACACACAATAAACTAAGTGGAAAATTCAGACAACCTGGTTTGCTTGCCTGAGTTACCTCCAATCATTACTCTAAACTGAGATACCTTGTAACAAACACACCATAAGGCTAACATATGCTAAATACCCAACAATTGTATGTCTAAGTGACGAAAGCAGACCTTCACAGTTACATGCCTGCAACCATTACTGCACTGAAGCACCATGTAACAAGGGTACCGACTCATAGACTAGTCTAGCCGAGTCCTATAGGGTACTGACTCATAGACTAGTCTGCATTAGTCGACATATAATCCAGAGGCACCTACTACAAAACAAACTAGTATTTAACTACTAATACTAGCACATACTACAATAAAGTTTGAAGGCATGAGGAGTGGAGAGGAACCTGAGACTTTGCTAATTGCATCCAGAGATCAGAAATTCTTAAAGCCAATAGCAAATTAGCAATGGGAGAGCAGGGGAGAAATTAATCACCTGTTGCTGTGACTTGGTGGCTTGCTACGGCCTGTTAGGGAAGCTGGGAGGACTAGACCTAGGGGAGAAGCAGAACCAGGGGGATGAGCAGAGCAGGGTGACAACCGGCACCAGAGGTGGCAGCGGCAGCGGTGGCGGCCTTGTGGTAAGCGTCGCTCAGTGTGCTAGGTTTCCACTGCATGAGCTGAGTCCAGCTATCCCTCCCAGTGCCATTTCCTCGAGTAGTCGAGTCGATCAGACAAGTCGACAGTCAAGTTGCGACTACGAGACTACTCTAGAATAATTACTCGACTCCTAATCCTTGCCATGTAATATACATACAAGAAGGCTAAGATATGCTAAATACCCAAAAATTGCAGAGCCTAACACAACACCTCCCACCTAGGAGATATCAAAATAAACTAACAGTGTTTGGATGTATGAATTTTAGCTCGGAATTGAATTGGGCTAAAAAATCCAAATCCAAGTTGGAAAGGAAATGGACTGCAATTCCATTTTCGGTTGTTTGGATGTGTATGGAATTTGAGCTCGGAATCAAAGGTTAGCGCCCATTTCCAATTCCTGTTTGGATGTACGAACCATAGAATTGTCCATTTTGTTGATTCTAGACAATATAAACTTATCTAATGTATGAAAAATAGTATGTATGTATATTTCAATGTATATATATTATTTCTTTACAATGGGAAGAATAATGGGTAACAAATTCTCTTGTCTTCCCTATACAAATCCATTTCTTTATCAACATCACATCTGCAGTCACTATTAACGGCAATAATAAGCACCATGTGTTGTATACATAAACACACATTTGAAACCGTCAACTGGCCATGGTTTGTTCATACGAAAGAAACAGATCATAAAAACAAGGAAAACAGATCATAAATCAAGGAAAAACAAGTTAACCGTCAACTGGCCAGGCTGTTGCCGTTCCCCTCCGGCCGTCGTCCACATACCACCGCCGTTCCCCTCCCCAAGCCCGGTCGATCTAGGGTTAGGGATGGGCTCGCGGGAGCGGACGGACGGGCTGATGGGAACCGGCCTCACTGGAGAAGGGGAGAGGGAGAGGATGACGGGGCAGGGGTCGCGGGAGGAGGGCGAAGAGCTCACCGGTGCCGCCGCTGCCGATCATCTAGGTCGCGGTCGCGATTTCAATTCGTCGGCGGGAGCTCCGAGGGCATCTCTCTTTCTTGTTAGCAAACAGGTACGCGGGATGTGTTTCCGAGCGATTCCGGGGGGCAAGCTCGGAAACGCGGGCTGGGCTGTTGCACGCGAGGGAGCAGGGTCGTGGAATTTGGGTCCGTTTCCACGCGACGATTCACAGCACAGCCCAAACGCCAGAAACCGTTTCCGAATTCCAGATTCCATGATTCCGCCCTCAAATTCTTACATCCAAACACACTGTAACAAAAGAACTTCCTTATGGCACATCATTAATATCTGAACTGCAATAGTATCGAATCACAACACAAGCAGCTAAGCATGTACATGACAAAGTTCTTCCTAGCAAATCTAGACCCTGTGTGAACCAAACCTAAACAAGACTTATGTGTCCACACTAAACACCAATAACTATCTGCAAGTTGTTTTCCAGTCTATTTAGATAAAAAAGAGGGTCGCAAATTGCAAACAAAGTTGACGCAGCCTATCATACTTGGGCAAGACCATGGACAATACTAGGCCTGTAAGTGGGCACGGGTTGACCACAGCGCCATCAGGCCCATCCCACTGAAATTGCTAATTGGACACCCACGGGCAAAGAATAAACTCTTGACAGGCAGTCACGGCACGTCCGCTACCGCCTCTGCGACGCTTCGGTACATGCCTTCATGGCAATGGCGGCAGGCGCCATGGCCGGAGGAACCCCCGCCATCGCAGCTCCATCCTTCTGCTCCCCTTCCGTTCCCCTTCTCTGGCCGTCCACGTCCGGCGAGGTCCATGGAGAGCCGCCCACATCCAGCGAGTTCCATGGGCAGCAAATGAACCCCATGGGCAGAATGTTGCAGCTGTGTCTTACTGCAGGCTCCGTTGCTGGAGGACCTAAGCGGGGCTGGGCGCGGACTGGTTTTCCCCATTTGCCTTGTTGATTATTGTAATCTTAATCTAGGATGCCCATCAGCAAAATCAAAGAACAATTGCATCACAGTAGATACTAGATATTACCTAACTTGATAATCTGACCACAAGTTCGCAAACAATTACCAACGGTGCAATAGTGCATCCAACAAGATTGCCAGTAGCTAGCTTGATATACTGATGGGCTTCTATCCAATGAACAAGATTTTCAGTAGCTAGCCTAGACGCGACTTGAGGCACCACATCGGCACGGGGGTTGCGCGACCAGATGAGCGACTGCGAACCGGGCTGCTCGAGGCTTGGCGAGCAGCGCCCTGCATCGGCGCCGGCGGAGCGCAGGAAGCCAGTAAAAATGCAAAATCAATTCGGACCAAGAAGAATTGGAGAAGTGGAGATGGGGACCCGCGTGGGGATGGGAGGAGGGTAAACTGACCTACAGTCCTGCACAGTGCAGCGGCGGCGGCGGCGGCGGATGGCGGACGGCTCGATCTTTTCTTCGGTGCGCTGGTGCAGCAGCATAGATGGCCGGATCTCGTCTCATGCAGTGTGGCGGCGGGCGGCGGGCAGCGCCCAGGTCGGGAGGGTGAAAAGATGAGAGAGGGGCTGGTCGCTGTATAGCTCGAGGGATTTATGGTACTAGATGAACACGCGAGCTTCGCCTTGCCGTCTACATTTCGTTCTAACATGTCATGGCCTATGCGGCAGAATCGCATAACACCATGAACAGTTTCGGGCATATACTCCAAAACCAAGTTTAGATACAGTTCATCCTTAGTGGTATAAAAGATACGGTGCTTCAGAGCTACTACAACTTTTGGGTGGTCAAGATGGCACATGGTCTGCAGTGCATGGTTCTAGTAGCATTATCCTGGTGAACCTTCTTTATAGCAGTAGTTTCACCCGGCTCCAACCATTTAGCCTGCAAAATGGCCACACCTAAGGCACAATAGAAACAGTTTCGAAATATGCGGACAAAAGTACTACATCTGTTTCACCGTATATTCCTTTTTAGAAAGCTAAAACAACTTACGATATGTGAAAGCGGAGGGAGTATGTAGAGTCACAAGGAAATGCATGAAGGTTATATACTTATATAGCATATCCCCAATATGGAGAGAGTTGGCTCAAGAAAAAACGAAATCACTCACCTGGGTCTCTATTATGACATTCATAAACTTCCATTCCTAGTTTCCATAGAGTCTCAATAGTTAGATGTGCATGGCAGTGATAAGTGCATAACGATGGTTTGGAAGATGCGTTGTTTAGAGCACTGAAAATTTTCTTTGCTTATGATTGTGAAGACATCACCCCAGAATTTCACATAGTAGTCTTGGGACATCAAATAAAATACTCCCTCCGTTTCGGTTTACAAGTCCTGCATGTAGTTCTATATCGTCAAATTAAGCAACTTAGTATGATGTATATATTACAAAAAATATATCACCGGAAACTTTAGACTTTGTATTTTTCAATGATATAATTTTTATATTATATAATTTAAATTATATAGGTCAAATTGATAACCTAGATATACGCGTAGGCCTGTAAACTGAAACGGAGGGAGTAACAAAAACATACATCAAAACCAGGCCTTTTATAACCTGGCATGCAGTGTGCCACAACTGCAACAAAAAAGCCGCATAGTTCTACTGTCTCGCAATCTCATAAAATCCATTTTGTTTAATGAATTAGGATCAAGGACCCTAACTAAAAAACTATAGCACAAACCTTAGTTAGTGAGGGTTTTTACGGTACCCTATACTGCTGTGTGCAGTATGCTGCTGAGGGTAAATTAGACCTTTTCAACATTTCAAGAAAATAGTGTGGATGTTTTACGGTATGGAGAATTGCTGTTGGGCCAAGATCTCAGCCCATTTGCGTGCCCTCTGCCTCTGCCCCACGCCAACGTGGTGTTCATCTTCTTTCGCCCTCTGCCTCTCATCTTGCCGTCGCCAGCGACCTAGACTGCCACGCCCTCGCCGACCTCGCCGCCACACGCACCTTGTTCATGTCCTTGGCGCCATGGCGCGCTCCCGCCATCCCCTGCTTGCCGCCGCCTCGTTTGACCTCGCCACTGGGTCTCCGTGTCCTCATCCGTGAAACCTCATTGTAAGTAAATACAGTCTGAGATGAAATTAGCATTTGTATCCAAGCTGCCTAGTTCATATTAGCACATTCGATGTGTCTATTTCATCACGAATTCCACCCGCATCAATCCCCTATGTAGATGATGACTACCGAATACATTATATTTCTGTGGAATTTGCAGCATTATTGTTTGCTTCTGAAGTTCTAATTTTGTAGATGATTCTTTTGCTGATAACACGTAAGGCTTCATGTAGTGGTGATTGAATACCTATGCCTCTGAACTAGGAACTGAATGTGCATGGTGATATGTGAATAGTTTTTTTCGTGTTGCCTCAGAACTTAACTGATTGTACAGGTGATTGAATCCCTATGCAGACGGACGTGGAGGGTTTGGAGGACGTGGAGGACCTTACCACACAGGCCGATATTGAGAAGTTCAGAAAACAACTCACAGCTCTCATAGTAAAATCTTCACTGAATCTAGCTCCATGAGAAGAAGAAGAATATGATGGAAAGAAGAGATGTACAATCCTTGTCTGGTTGCTGTTTGCTGATGGTGAACGGGGGTTTTGATGTTTGTTTTTAGATGTTCCTGTTGTTGTGTCATTGCTTAAAAACTATGTGTGGAGATTCTTTTTGTTGGTTGTTCTGCCAAAATTTACCTAAAAAATTCTACTCGAGGGCAAGTATTGGCAGTAGGTTTTTGCTCCGTAGTGTGTTCTCGACGCCAAGTTCACGCAGCGGATTCTCTATTAGTGGCTGTTGTTCAAATATTATAAGTACTCGTAGAACATATCATGATTTCCCTGTTTGCAATATCTAGCAGCCAACAATCATATATTTGAGATATCAAATTTGATTTGTATTACAGTTGGGGCGTGTTTGGACAATTGGAAACCTACACCTGTGCATGCTGCAGATCATGTGGGGGAAGTGAGCTCTTCATGCAAATACTTAGAAAAAAGTTTCAATGTGACTGAGTTCAAGTTTCTACAAATATCAGTATTTATAATTTTCATCAAATAATTTACTCCACATTCGTCAGCATGATGGCAATTAAAGCACTTCTTTACTACATTCGGTGAAAATTCAGAGTGATAAAAAACAAAATCTTTTAGCTCAAACAAGCAACCCATGATTCAACACTACTACATACTTTTGTTAGATAATAAAAATCACCATTGCAACTAGTCACTGTTGTGCACGAAGCTTCAGAAGCTAACAAAGCATCATTCAGGTGCTTGAGCTACTTCAGTAAAATCACAGCTGCAACTAGATTTCATGATCCTATCTTTTCTCCTTGTGCCTTAGTCCTATGCTCGGAATTCAGTGTCATCTACCCAAGTTGAGGCAGAAGCAGGTGGTGTTTGGGGTGCTCGTGGAGCTGCTGGGTGGCGCGGACCACAACGTCCACATCTCTTCGAGATTCTGGGCGCCTAACGCCGCCGCCACCCTGGGCCACTGCACTCTGCACAGAACGCCGTCGGAGAAGCATTCTTCCTCCGAAACGTCGTGCACCGGCGTCTGGTCCGGTGACACTCTCCGTCACCCTCGATGCGAAGTACTCGCCCACCAGCATGTTCAACGTTCGGACTTAGCCGTGCACGATCGGCGCGTCCCCGTGCCAACCCTCGTGCAGGTACGCCAGCGCACGCCACGCCCAGCGCGACCTTGTGCCGCCGCAGCCATGTCAGCACAGGCCTGCTCTCGAACCCGCCGCCGTGGAGGAGGTCGTGGAGTGTCCGGCCGGTTGGGGAAAATAGTCATAAACGAGCAGTTCTCGCCGCGCCGACCCTGGCCCTGAGCGGCACCAGGTTCTTGTGTCGGACGCGCCTGATGCGCCGCACCACCGGGCCGCACGACGCCGCGTCCCTGCAGCTCCCCTCGCACAGCAATCGCAGCTCTATGTTGCCGCCGCCGTCCGCCGGCTTCGCCTTCTCCACAAGCTGCCCTTTCGCGTTCAACACCTCTTCCAGCGTCACGATTCCAATCGACGCCGTATCTGCTCAAGCCGGACTAAGAGGAGGGCCTAAGCGGGCCGCTCTTCGGCGACGGCCGGAACCCTAGCTGGACGGGGGATTTTTCGTCTTAACGAGGAAGACCGTCGGGTGGGCGTGGGTCGAGTCCGTCAGGCCAAAAATAGCGGTTTACCTAAAATGGCCTCGATCAATTTACTGCACGCGAAATTACTCAGCGGTGCGCACCTATACTGCTTATCAGCATGGAGCCAAGTCGAGCAGTACGGCTCGCTCTAGGCTGTTAGATCCTCCGACCGGAGAGCCCAGTTCATCTCAGGGTACCAGAAAAGAGCTCTAGTTAGTTGTACTCGATTCCGATAAAATCCATTTTTAACGGATTCAGGACCAAGGACCCCAACTAAAGAACTATAGCACAAACCTCAGTTATCTATTTTCATTAACATTTAAAATATGAGATTTAATCCATCTATTATTTGGCAGACCAAATTCATATGGAATAGTAAAGGTCAGAAAACGCTTGAATATTATTTGTTTTACCATCCAGATTGTAGATCTACAACAAATGTATTATTCCAAACAAAATAATAAATCTGATTAGTTCTATAGTGAGGTGAGACATGAACATCGAAAATACGAATAATTAGTATCCATCAGAACACTTCTCAGGAACAATCTCCATGTAAATTAGACTTGCCCTAAGTGTCCACATATTGATGATTTTTCTCATATTGTTAGTTTTATTAATCCCGAAGTGTATGATTTACATCCTCCCTGGAATCTAAACAAGAAGATACAACCCAATCTATTTTGTGGCTGAAATTCGGAGTACTAAGAAGTATTGTATCATTGGTCTTGTAGATAAGTACAAAATTAGATAAAAGGTGCCAGAAAACATGAAAAAAGGTTGACACTAAAATTGAAGCTTCAGTTCCATGTCTTTAAGAAGCTTTTCTTTGCAATTTCTTATTCAACCAGATATTGGCATCACCAGTGGAAGCCTACTGGGCCATAATTTCGCACTTGCTAGCACACATAAGCAGTTGTGCTTGATGAGTCTCGTGCTGGGTTAGGTGCTCTTTTGGAAATCTAGTCAACGTTCTTGATATTTGAGGCAATTGAGTACTGGTATATGGACCAAAGAACAGTTTATGTGCTAATCATATAATGCCGCTAGCTGGTTACTCACATCCCTTTCTATCATGAACGTACCCACAACAAAGGGTAGTTAAGCTTAGTATATTTTACCCGCAAAAAAAGCTCAGTATATTTTTATTCACTGAACCAAAAAACACCAAGTGAAAATAAATATTGATGGACAAAAAGAACAGATAGGCTGAGATTAATAAATATAAATGAGCCCACATACTATACCTCAAAGTGAAGACAATTCTTGTGCCCTAGTATTTCTACAATACAAAATGACCATACTCAATAACGGGGAAAACTAAACTCCAAGTAAAAGGAACAAAATACCAGAGAGTACGAAAGGCTCTTTGACGAATTGTTGCTGACTCAGAATCCTTCAGTTCCCGAGCCTCCCCATGTGATCTGGGCTTTGCAACGGAACATAACCCCCATGCCATGAAAGGGATAAATCTACTCACCAAGCTAAGTGCATTTTTAACCTGTAGATATCCAAATAAAGCAATCATCGCGTCAGTGTATGACAGTATGAACCTACAGCCACCTGACTTTCATTGATGCCCACGGGCACATAGACAGTACGCCGCGCTCTTGGCTCCATCACCTTCGGCGTCGGGGGGGGGGGGGGGGGGGGGTCTTAAGCTGAGATATTCAACAATATATGCTAATGATTTCTCGTTAGTATATCAGCTCAGCAACATAACTAATGAAGAGATCAAAATCATCTTTCATTTTCTTGAGAATCTACGACTGCTTATCTATGAAAGGGGCCCAAATTTGTCAGTAATTGACTTGTAATAAGTAATAACCCGCTGCAAGTATATCAACCTGTAACTGAAACTTACGCTTCATCCATGTGCTTATCTTTGAGAAAATCTGAAACAACCTATCAGTTTAAACGAAGAGAGACCTACTGCACGACACGGGGCGACGGCGGTCCGTGGAGCAGCTGAATTGGGTCTAGAGCTCCTATGCCGGTTTGGCTGCTCGGCCTCGCTGCCGTGCGATGCTGCTCCCAGAGAAAACAAAAGGCCTCCACTGGATCAACACGATCTGGAGGTTGAAGAAAGGTCTAGCTCCAAATAAAATCGAGGAAGCCGGAAAAACAGGGATTTATTTGAACCTAGAAACAACGAAAACAATGCAATTTTTTAGATGGATAGGTTCGATTACTGGCTCCAGTAACTCGATTCAGTCGCCGGAAGACTGGATCCACCGGTGGCAGCCGTGAATCGAGCGGTAGCAGGGGTGAATCTGGCTGTGCTGGTTCTGGCGCTAAAGGGAAAGAGGAGGGTTCTTTCATGGTCGGAGAAAGAAACGGAGTGTGGGGATCTCCTTCGCTCGACCGCCAGATGTGTTATGCGTCTGTCAAAGTGGCCTTACCTGGCATGGACTCATCGGTGGTAGATGGCTTTAGAATGCTTGCATGTGACCAGGCTTAAGCCTATAAATAATTCTCGTATCCCTCCTGTATCATGGGTGTATCCTCTCATCTTATTTTTTATACAGTATAGTATATAAATGGAAAATTGCCCTGATATGTACGGGATACGTATCCTGAGGTATCCAGACGTATCTAACCCTACTTTTTGACCGTATCCGTGCATCCTAGATCCTAGCATTTCACGGCTTGTAAACGAGGAAAAATCTGCTATGTGAGAACCTAATCTTACCAGCAGCGGGCAATGTGAGAGCATCTCTAGATATGTGCAAATGGAAGCATGTTATAGCAACCATAACAATCGATCGGCAAAATGGTATATAACAATCATTCATATACAAAAAGACAAGAGTGTTCCGTTTTCTGCCCGATTCGCACTACGTCGGTCTCTTCGTCGCACCTCCTTCGTTGCCCGCACATCGCCCATCGCCCACATAGAAAAAAAAACAAGACATAACCAAAGACGCAATCCTCGCGTCTCCAGATCCTTCCCCTCCCCGCCTCCATCTCCCGCTTCCTCCCTGCCCGTGGTTACTCGAGCGCCACCCTGCCGCCACTCTGCTTCGGCGCCATCGATCTAGCCGCCGCCTCCCTACAACGGCTCCGACACCAGCGGTAATACACTGCTGCGACCACCATATATCCCGGTCCAACTCCCCGCCGCCATGGATCCCAGCTTGTAATATCCCTATGAGAGAGAGATCACAAATTGACAGGATAATTGAGGATACAAGGGAAATTTGGATGAGAAGTCTTAGAGAAGCAAAGATGAGGAACACAGACCAAAAGGGGATGAGAAATATTCAGAGTTCATTCATCTCATACATGCCGTCTTCCGGCCAACAACTTCAGTATTTAACCCCACTAGGTACGCACGCTTACACGTGGGGGAAGCACCATCGAGATACTACACAGAGGCAGTCACACTTCATTCTCCTCCTCGGACTGGTAGCTGGGTCCCTCGTCAGATGTTGGTCCACTCGCCAGGTCTTTCAGGCCTTGCGACTCGCTGTCAGGCACCAGCTGTGTCGGGTGCGTGACACAGCTCTCTGCCACCATGAATCCCGGCCCAGCACCCCACCAAGGATGTGAAGGTCATCGATCGCTGGAGAAACCACGGAGTATCACTTGGAATCAACTGCGCCATGCTCAATCAGATGACGCACCTGATGTTTTTAGGATCTGGGATGGGGAGATGAACCGTGGAAGGCCAGAAGGGAATAGGCAGCGCGTGGAGGAGTCAGGTTCCGGTGCTGTCGACGGCTCCTGCTCTATGTTCGATGGGTACGTGCTCCTCCGATCCGTTGTTGGCAGTCACATCAAGGCCATGTCCCTTCTCTGCCAATGTTATATTTTTTGGCTTAGCCTAGCATCTCGAGCCGTACTTGTTAATTTGTGATTTGGGAGCGCTAATGCATTTATTCTCCAATCCTCTTTTTTGACAATACACTGGAAACAAGGATGCGAGAGATGATTGGTAACCCGCCCTCGTACCATCTTGTTCTAGGGGCAATGCACGGCAAGAGGAAAGCCATCTCTTGTTGGTTCAAGGCTAAGCCTGTATATCCTTCTCTTTTCTCTGTATATTGTTGTGATTCTGAATTCTGAAGTGATCAAGTCAATTCATGTATAATGGATATATAGAGAATTTTTTCAATAGTGTTGTGGACACTCAGCTTGTTCATCGAGTATTGTGCAATATTTAAACTAAAGATTGATCTGCATATGTATGTACACACGATGCATTGAATCTGATGTTGTTGTCCTCTTGTGCCGCCGCTCATGGCGTGATTGTGCGAGCTCCTGGCTGTTGCTCTTCACGGCGAATCCATCGGTGTCGGCGGCGTGGATGCCTGACTTCTAGCGCCAAGTTGACACTATGTTGAACTCCACCGCCTCGCTCACTTTAGGGGAGCTTCGCCTTGGTCTGAATCCGGCATCTCAATGATGCCCTCGCCTTCGATGACAAGAGGTGCGTTATAACCTAATATGGATGTGTTCATGTGTGATATGTCGTTTGTGCCGTATTCCAATGCATCATACACCAGATTTCTTAATTGGTCTCTTATTTGCTGGGATGGATAAATTATCATCTCTTGGCCCTCCTTGAACAGTACTAGGCCTTTTGATTTTGTGTTCCCTTCCTTAATTTTGTTCTTCTCACTCTGATCCATTTTTCAGAGAATCAAGAATTATTCTCCTTTTTCTGCCACTCTACACGAATTATCATTTTGATATTTATGGTTGGAGCTTGAATGGATGCTCAGATGCACAGTCTGCCATATGTACATATTCTTCAAGGTAATGGACACTGTTTGATATTCCATGAATTAGAGAACTCCGAATGAATTGTTGCAGTAGCTGATCTAAGCATTATAGTGCTGTTGTTGCATGCATACGTACCGAGTCAAGGTCCAAAGAGTACCGTGTTTTAAGTTCTTTAACTTGACATGCTTGATGTTACAGATATGATCATTCTAAGGATGTTTGAAGATGCACTAGATGCAAAAATATACGACAAGCTTCATCAAACTGGACATTGGATCTTGAGTAGTTGATTATCCACAGGGTGAGTGCTTCTATTATATATTCACAATTTAGTTACATGTCTCAATGGCATAGAACGGCATTACTCTTATGCCGAAATAAAAAATTAGTCGGGCACTTGTGTTGTTGCATATGAAATGAAATATCCTACATTCTTCCATGGGGTCCTCCGGCGAGGGGCGGGAGGTGAGGGATTGCGTTATTATTTTTTTGAGCTATTAGAGACCAAGCAAATCAGGAAGCAGATTTCTTTCTCTTGTAGTTTACTTATGTGCACTATTAGCACCAACATAATAGTGGACACCTGAGAAATAGTAGATCTTCGAGGGAATGGAAGGTCAAGGTATTTACATTGATTCTTTATTGTTTCATTATTTGTGGTTGAGGAGGTTCAGATCAAGGTACATCATTGACCTCTTCTTATATTGTCACATTTGGCGAATGTTAAGTAATATTTTTATCAAATGTCATCCTTTTCAAAAACGGTTATCAAATGTTTCAACTTGGTGTAAATAAGAAACCTATAAATCATCTTACCGAGAAGTGAAACTATGCAGCTTTTTGCATATAACATATTGTAAAGAGTTAACTGGCAGTCTGGATTTTACACGATCTGAAACTTTGGACTTACTTCTTATAATAGCAGAGTGCCCGTTTTATTTCTAATTATATAAATAAACATGTTAAATGCCAGATTAAGTGAGGGTATTTGCCCCTTTTGTGCAACGATAATGAGTGTATTTACCCGGAGGTCAACCAGATTACTTTGTTACTCATTGTTCCAGATTTACCAATTTAGGGATGTTCAACAAAATGATTTTGTTGCTAGGAAGGATGCACAACGGAGTAGATGGTCATGCTCTGAATGTACTATTTTTTACACAGATATTCATGTTCTGCAAATGCCTGGCGGTTCCACAAGGCTTGAATTTTTTTTGTTTAGATAGTCATAAAATAATCTTTTGGTTTTAATGCCTGGCAGTTCCACGAGGCTACAATTTGTTTCTGTTCACATAGTCATAAATAGTCTTTTGGTTTTATTGTTGTATGAAATCTTTCACATATATTTTGTTAACCTGTAATATAGTTACTCTTCACACCAATTCTTTTTGTGAACCTGTAATATCGTTACTCTTCACACCAATTCTTGCAGGATACCGTGTTCAGAAAATTCATGGAGTTATTTTTCTGATTGCAATGGAATATAACGTCTTGCGCTGGGAAAAACTTTAAGATATGGTGATTATTTTGGTTTTTGAAGACAAATATGGCACTTGATATTCGCTAAACCAACAAATATTATGTGGTTAGCTTATGTTAATCTTTGTAGAGCTTCATCCATCAAAATCGGTGTTAGTTATGTTCCATGGTTTGGTGAGCTTTTTACTCAAATGTTCCATGGTTTGGTGAGCTTCATCCAACAGCTTTTTACCAACACATAAACTGATCTAATTTGTGTATATTCAACTATAGATTTAGTTCTACACTCTCTATCAGTAAACTATCTTTTTTTGCCTACATGTCCTTTGTACGTAAGCTAACATAGTTTGATTTTTACCTTGTCAATGGAGCTTAGGTGACACAAATATTACAATAGAGCTATATTGTAGAGCTACAATAATGTTGTCCACTTTTGGAAGTTAATTGAGACGAGACTCCTTCCCCAGGCCCCCGCGTCGCTCCCCAGGGGCGACTCGGGCAGCGAAACCCTAGCCTCCCCAAGCCCCCTCCTCCCCTCGCCGTCGCCAGAGGATGCCGGCGGGCAAAGCCCTCACCAGTGGACGGCGGCGGGGCCCAAGTTCGGTTGGCCGGCGCGCTAGATCCTGGCGTGGCGGCGCGGCGGGGGCGCTTGGTGGTGCTGCGGGCTTCTGCCTGCGCGGGGAGGTCGAGTAGTGATGGCGCGCGACGTGCGTGGCGCTGCAGAGGCGGCGACCGGCCACTGGCGGCGCTCGGCGGAGGTGCGGGTGCCCGGATCTGGGCCTGCGGGGCCGTGGCACCCCCTCCTGCCAAAGCAGACTTCTCCCTCCTATCACCCCTCCTGACCGCCGCTGGTGGAGAGAGCTTGGCGGGCGAGCATGTGAGCAGCGCGGCCCTTTGGGAGGTGGCTGCTCTGCTATGCCCTGGCTGATCCTGGCGGCGAAAGTTGCGGGCCGGCGCGGTGGCGGCCACGGTCCACGGCGGCGCGGTGCAGATGGCTTTGCCACATGCTTGACGCGCTCCCGACGGCGGTTGGCCTGGGTGATGTGCTGGTCGGTGCCCTCCTCCGAAGACGTTCCTAAGCTTCCCTCCATGTGATGTTCTGTCTACCCCAGCTACATCCTTCGCCACCATCGGTTTGCCCCTGCATCAACGGTCTTCGGATGTCTCTGTTCATGGGTCAGGGTGAGATCCCCGCGCGACGATAGCCTGCGCTGCCAATGGCGACGCCTGAGGGCGCCGTTACCTTCCTGGAAGCATGGGCATGATCTTGACCAGACTTCCTCCTCGAGCACTGGGGGAAACCCTAGGTCCAGCCTGCTGGACCGGGCAGCGGCGGCGTCTCAGCGCCGTCTCCTTCTTGAAGGCGCTGCCTTGCTGCAAGAGGAGTACCTGCAGCAGCTGGAGGTTGGTGAAGGGTTGATCCTGCGTAGACTGCTACACAGGGAACGGACCTCCATGGCGCAATGTACACCGGCGTCGGCATCTCCCAGAGAGAGCTACACCAGTTCCAGCCGGGCCCTTCCTTTCACCTGTCGACTCTCTAGGCACACAAGGGTGCGAGGTATGTTGGCATGGGCAGTCCTGGAGCTGCAATCGTCCCTGGAGGCGCCTGGCAATAGCGATGTTGCTGCCCTATTGTTCCGAGTCTTGATGCCTCGCCATTCTTGGCTGGAGGCAAGGCTGTGTGAGACCTAATGTCGTCATTCTGAAGTTGAGAGCACCTCCTCACCCTGTCGTAGTCGCTTGGTGAGGACGGTCGTGTGTGTGGGGTTCTGAGTGTGTGTCCCTCCTCTGGAGGATGTAACCGATGTCTTCTTCCTGTTCAATGAAAAAAACCGCAAATTCTTTGCGTTTTCTCGAAAAAAACAGTAATGCTGCCCTGAGTGTACTAACCAATTTTGGACGTGAGGGAGGAGCAAGAGACAGGAGGGAGAAGAGGCTGTACCATGGATTTTGTTTTTTAGGGACAAGTTCATGAATAAATCATTACCAGTTTCATATGAGCACAAGTAGGGGCAAATATCAATATAAAATCAGTCAGACTTAGAGTTATCTAATTGTTTTCACTCGGATATGTGTGATTTGCTAGATCTCAGGTTGGGTGGATGCATTGAAGAGATCCTATTGTTGCTTCGGCAATCAGCTATACAATTTAGTTATGGTTTTAATTGTTTCCTATCTTGACTGTGGGATGTACAATCAAGCCAACCCATCTTTGCTACTCCCTCCGTTTTAAAATAGATGTCTTAGCTTTTTCAAATTTTGGATGAATCTATATACCAAATAGTGTCTAGATTCATCTAAATTTTGACAAATTTGAGCCATCTATTTGAGCAGGAAGGGAGTATATTACATGTGGTTAGAGTAAATTTTATATGGACACGTCAGTTGTGCTTGAGTAAATTTTGTGTGCCTCTCAGTTGCAATTGAATACTTCTCATTTTTGCTATCATCTACACACTATCGAAGGCCTTCAATTTGATACCACGCCATTTTGGTACCAGCGCTTGGTTATAGTGATACATGTTGTCGTCCATGGGCTAGATGTTCTGCCTTTGAGGTGAATTTTTACATGTAGTCAGTACACAAAATTCATTTCAAAGTTATGTTCTCTTAGAATCGTGTTTTTCATGTATTATATGTTTCGTAACAGAGCACAATATTTAACTCTCTGCTTTTCATACTAGGATCACGATTATATTAATTATCAATTAGTGCTCTCCTCGCTTTAGTTTTGATTTGATACAAGTTATCTTCTATATCTAAATAGAAGACCCCCACTACATGATTTCTCTCAACATGCAAGCATGCCACCTCATCAAGGCCACCTAAGCAGATTTTCCTTTTGCCATGCATGCATTAGTGGTCTTAATTTTGTCAATCCGTCCTGCCGTGTGTGCCCATGTAACCACACACCAATTTTCCCTATTAATGCAACATTGATTCACGCCCCATTAGAGCAACATTTAAAATCCCCTGATTAAGATCCCATTACCCCTTTCTCTTCCGGTAACTCATCCACTGATCACTACAAAAATCTATTTCTTATTGATTGGTTCTTTCTCACCTTTTTAAGCCTAACTATATATGGAAGTGTTTAGATGCCATGACCACAGAACTAACGATTCCCCTTTATGCCTCGAGCAGCCAACAACAGCAGCAGGATGAATCTGCATACCTCTACTAACGATTGTGGCGATGGCTTCCTTGCTCAACCAATATTCTTGATTTTACATTTTCTCATTCTCTCATGATTTCTTTTGTAGGATGTATAAATTTTGAGAAGGGTTGCATCCAATATTAACCTGCTCGGCGTCGCCATGTCTGTTGTCTGCGCCTGCCGGTCCACCCTCTTTGTTCTTCATCCACCGTGGGATGGCTAACACCTCCACCTGCGTCTCCAACTAGGTTCAACCAAGCCTCGGCAAGTTTCTCCACAAGGTTCAACTGTGGCATTCATGCCTGGCCTTCACCTCTCCGCCCCTGTCAAATTTCTCAATCCCTAGATTCCCATGCCGAGATTGCAGGCAGTACACAACGATAAGGGGCACATATCCAGTGTCCGGACTCCGGAATCGTCATACTATTCAAATATTCTCCTCCAGGTGCGTTTCCTTGGGATAGAGAAAAAAGTCATATTGTTTCATATATGCAGCACATTAGCACTTGGATTGCAAATCGTTGTGGCATATGCACCAGAACAAAGAGATGAATGATCATGTGCTCTACACGAGTGGGATCACAATGCTTCTTGTGGTGCACCAAAATCAACGCTGGGTGGGCACTGAATTCTCTACTCTGGACACTGTATCATTGTACAGATAATACCTAACCATGATATTATTTTCTACAGCTCTGTTTGTAGTGTTTTTTGTGCCTTTCTTCCTTGAGAAGAAGATTTCTACATTGGTTAGTTTTGTTCGGTCCAACAAGCCTATTTCAAACAGTATGTCTTCAACATATATTATCTAACAGTCCCATTGTTCTACTTTGTATGGTGTCGTTTTTCGGCATTAAAATTTTCCGTGCTCACCCAGAATTATGGTTCCTTCTAGCCCTTTTCTAACGGTGGCATCTCTTCAAATTACCTGTTGTTGTTTGCCATGATTTGTTTGTTTTCAATTCTTTCCTTTTGTATCAGCTCAAATACAAGGAGATGACTCCATTTGATAAGGATGATGTCCGTAATCAAAGGTCTATCATCTGTTCCCTAATTCTTATATATTGCACTACAATTTTACATTTCACATATATTGTTGTATCGTCATCATCCACGGCAGCACCATACTACTTATTGCATATGGACTCTACTATTACTTATCCGCAGCAGCAGCAGAAAATGTTGTAACACTTGGCAGATCGTATCCTATACCAGATTACTAAATGGACTCTACTATTTCAAATGACTTCTCAATTTCAAATACCAATGTGTTTGTTCGTGTTATAGATGCACGGGCATATTCTGATGAATAGAGAGGTCACCATGATAGCAAGTGGTTGTTGGTGTTACAGATCCCAGGGGATGTCATGATAAAAAGTGACAAGGATAGTCCTTTCTACATGATTTTTCAAATATCTATTCTTTGTTGCCAAATATTTTAGGTTCAGCCTCCGAATGTGAAAAATCCATAATAATCACTTAACAATGACATAGATATATTTTACAGTACTATTGATTTTCTTCTAATTATGCACACACTTTATATTATCTAAATTTAATTGGTTAACTCCTGCCATATGATTTTAGGTTTCTTTCCACAACCATAAACCGCTTCATATCCTTGGATTCAAGATAATTCATGCTATTATTTGTATATATATGAAAATTATCTTATATTCCCGAAGCAATGCGCGGGGTATCCACTAGTTCTATATAGAAATGATGGTGTTCCATAGCAATTCATTGTTTCATCTAATTGGCAAGACAACTGCCAAAAAGTTTAAACTACCAGTTTAGGTATGATTTTTTTTTACAAGTACTATGATTACTTCAAAAATGAGGGAAAAAAATAAGTGATGTGAAACACACGGGGATTCAACTATAATAAAGTTTTAAAAACTAGGAAAATGAGATGCCAATTGATACTTTCAGTGTTAAAGCTTTTGGTTTTCTTTTGAAACCTTCCTATTTTGTTTTATAGGGTGTTAATATATTTGGAAGTGGCAGAAAGGGTGGGTTGGTATCGTGTGTTGAAGGAAAATCGATTGTCAATGACAACGACATGAAGGGTGAGTTACTGGCGAACTGAAGATGCCAGGCAAATCCATTGTCAATGGCGGTGACATGAAGGGTGAGTGACTGGCGAAGTGAATATGCCATCGAGGTTGCCAAACATTAGGGGCATGTTTGCTTTTTACCTGCTCAGAGAGTGGCCTTAACACTTGGCCAGGTGATACAATACAACACATTTTTTTCTTTTCAATCTCCTTGCTAATGTTGGGGAATTTCTTTTAACTTCGCTTTGTGATGAAATCACAGGGTGTTCGGTTTCCATTTGATAATTTGATGAAAAGTGGAAAATCCTGCAAATCTGTGTTCAATGATATTATGAATCTTCCATGTATATTTTCTATTTTCTTCTGATGTTATTTCAGATGAAGATGAGACTGAATAAGATTATGGCAATATGCATTTTTTGTATGTCACAGATACTTGTGCTTCAAGATGCCTTTGTTTAATCAATGGAAAGAGGCTATGGGTTATATTATTTTCATTCAAGAATTCCTACATACTATATTACATGGTGATCTTGCTGACTAAGGATCACCTGTTAAGTCAGATGAGAAGTCACAATCTAAAAAAATTGCTAATCGACTAGATAATAATTTACACCACGGCCTCTGCAATTCAAATGGCATGGATAATAATTTGCAACTCTGCCATCTCTAAGACTACTAGCTTTGAAATTTGAAGTTTGAATTAAGGATGTACAATTGGTAATTATATATATTTTAGAAGATAGGCCGAAACTTGAATTATGTATGTACATATTGACCGTAGCAACGCACGGGCATTTTACTAGTATATTACAAATAACTAGTACTTCATCTGTCCCGAAATAACTGACACCGGAGATTTTACAGTAAAGCCCTTTGCATTTTCAATTGAATCAACTCAGTCCCGCAATCAGCTCCCGATCCGCAATCTGCCCGTGATAAGCGCACGCGATAAGCATTCGCATGATCCCGCGATCAGCATCTGCCATCCCTTGCCGGAGATCAAGCGCTCGGGACTCCTTGTCGGCACCCTGCACGAGCTCCTGCTCGCCAGCGCCCCCGCTTGTCGGCGCCCCTGCTCCAGGTGAGCTCCTCCCTCGCGGGCGCCCCTACAACGCCCCTGCTCCATGTGAGCTCCTCCCCCACGGGCACCCCTGCACGAGTTCCTGACAGCCAGCGTCCCTGCTCTTGCTCTAGCCGTCCAGGCTAGGGAGCTCGATCACGCTGCTCCGGCAGATCGTGGCTCCAAGCTCGATCACTTGTAGATCACGCGCCTCCAAGCTCGATCACTCCGGGCCCTG
The DNA here is from genome assembly GCA_916181665.1 of Avena sativa. NCBI lineage: Eukaryota > Viridiplantae > Streptophyta > Magnoliopsida > Poales > Poaceae > Avena > Avena sativa. Next base: position 120,918,037 of record OV702297.1, on the reverse strand, counting down.
ACGCCACCAACACCTACCAAGAAGGCCATGATCTATTTTACACTGAAATAAGAAGCTTCAAAAGATAAGTTAGGAGCAACAAGCAACTTACTTGTCCTCTGCCATTCGTCCTTTCAAGCTTTTGCCACTACAGGCACACAAAGAAGTGAAACAAAAGCCATACAGTAGAAAGTTGGTGAGCTAATGCTACATATAGTCAGAAAGAAGTTGCTAATAGTTGCACAATATTTGGTGCTAATTAAACTGCAGTGAAGCTTATGCAGGAAGGTGCTAAATCACACCTGAATCAGAGCGTCTAGGACACTTTCCTAGGAAACAAGAGAAGAAGACCAGCTGGACATGTAGATGAAGAAACTGGCCGGAGGAATAAATTAGCTAGAGGCAGGACCGGGCAGTACTAACAATGTGAAGAAGGGTCACTGCCGTTTGTGTGCTTCAACTCCAAAAACTCAAGTGATGACTGATTTCCATTCACACCTAACAGTTCCAGTTACATGTTAGAAGTTAAAACACAGTTATATGTTATATGTTTGAAGTTTAAATAGTATAAACACAGTGCTTAATCAACACAAGGTTTGGTGCTAAGTAAACACAACTGTAGTGCTAATCAAACACGAATGAATGAATGTAAATAGCATGTGATGGGTAAACAGATTGAAGAATTACTCTGCAAGCATGACCAACAATAAAGAGCAAGGTGAAATTTGTTAACATTGATGTTGTTCCAAAAATAGTAAATTCAAGTGATGGACAGAGAGCTATTTTAGATGCCTGACTGAGATGATACCACAACACACCAAGATTTCTGCAAGTTACACACAATCTTCAGATACTGTTGCTTGCTCTGCTTCTTCCCAAGATACTCCAACTTTTCATTTGGATTAATAGATAATCTGATATGCATATCAAATTTCATTGAACCACAACACTAAACAATCTGACCGTGCATATATCAAATTTCCATGGGGAATAACTAAATTTTCCATGCAAGGTACTCCACATTGGTTTACAATTTCAATCTACGGTTCTACATATTGGCATAGAAACAATCTGATGTAGCATAAGAAATGGAGTAGTAAATTGCAGTACTAATTGTTTGTCCTTGCCCAGACTCTTGACACACAACTTACTGCTAAATCATTGTCAGCTAAGGCAGTTCACATTTGGTTGGTATGATCTGACAACTTCACATCTGAGTAATAAACAACAACATATTGATTTGATCCATTAATACTGATATTGATTGGCTCTACGTGTATACAGAGAAGGAAGTTTCTCCATTAATATTGATTGACTCTAACATATTCACATCTGAGCAATGAACAACAACATATTGATTTTATCTATTAATATTGATACTGATTGACTCTAGGTTTATATACAGGTTGACTCTAGGTTTATATACAGGTTCGGTGGCGTGGCGGCCCAACCGGTGACCATCCTCTGGTGATAATTTGTCTATAAGATTTTAGCATAGAAAACATGTATTACTTTCTATGTATTACTGAATAATACTTCTATGGATTGTATATGCGTTTGGGTGTGTCCTTTTAGATTTTCATAAACCTGCTGACGGGCACGATCATGTAGAATTTGGCTAGAAGAGCCAAAAAAGATCTGTTTTACATGCCTTACGCTACTCAATTTGGTGGAAATTTAAAATGAGTCCAACCAATTGTATTTTAAATACAACATATGTACTAAAAATTAGTTCTACTTAGTCGTAGCTAGCCACACATGCTAAAATTGTTCCCAAATCACAATACAATTGTGAATAATTGAACGAACACCTAATCATCCATCCAAAATCCAGGATCGTGGTCTAGAATTTAGCAACCTAATAAAGGCAGTCGTGGAAGTATATGTACTTGCATAGCCTAAGTTTAAAGGTAACTGGAAAAGCGAGCCCACCTTCTAGCCTAGCTTGCTACTGCACTAGAAGGCAACATTCATTAGATGACAAAAAATTCTTGTAAGCTCACCTTCTGGAAGAAGTAACATGTAATCAGCCCACAAACCCAAACAGCACTCTTCCCCCAATGAAAAGAAACAACTAACCTGAAATCAGCGCAACTGCAAGGACACCAGGTTTAATCCAACAGCAGATGTGAGAGTCACATGTGGAAAGAACATGGTCCTATCAGCAATCCAATCAAAAGCAGCGGCACTAGCACAAATGGAAGGGATAAAAAGGAAGAAAATGGGAGGAAGGCTAAGCTCATTTTCTGCTTACTTGCATCCATTAGAAGTAAACTCACCGACATCAAAGAATATATTAATTTCTAGAGCATATGCCGTGGCACTTTCCTGCAAAAGGAAAAGAACACAAATTTGTGCAAATATAAGAAAAATGCACTTACGATTTCCATATCTGCATTTATATCTCAAGCAACGATACATGCAGGAGCGAGCAGGGTATAATATTTGAAATAGGCGCACCATATTGTGCGGTATGAGACAGAACAGAAAAGGAAAAATTAGAGATTAGTTACTGAATTCAACTTGATTAGCAACCTTAAATCAAAATCATTTAATATCCAAAAGTAAATATATATATTTCAGTGCAAATTAAATAATATCTACACTACTGTGTAAGAGGGAACATCAAAAGGCTAATCAACCAGCTTAAATTATGGTTTGAGTAAAAGCATCGATGAATCAACATCAAACAAAAAATGCAAACTCTTAGGGAAACAGTTATAGGATCAGAATATACCATGATTATGTCCTCTTTTGACTAAACATTGATTGCACAATTTCCTGTTGCATTGTCCGAAGGAGAAAGACAGAAAACAAAAGCAATAAGAGGAAGAAAAACTCAAGGAATAAATTATGGCTGCAACATCAAGAATCCAAACAGCTACACAAGCATGAATTCATTTTGCTGAAAGGTTTCTGGCTTGAGAGAGAGCGCTTCTGCTAGGCTGATTATTATAACTATATCTACCCACAATATTCCATATCGGCATTCAAATTTAAAGTCAAAACATGAGTGTATAGAAATAGGTCAGGTTGCAAAGCTAGAAAAATGTCAATATTATTTAGTAAATCTTCTCTGGCATCAAATGCATATAAAAAGAGAAAAGCATGCTTCGGCTATCGGAGTGGTGGCTCGTGACCATTGTGGGGGCCTCGTGGCGGCTGTCAACGAAACGATAGAAGCTTGCCGAGATGCTGAAGAAGCCGAGGCCTGTGCTATCCTATCTACTATTCTGACCTCATTTTTATTTATATAATGTAAAAGACTTTAACAGTCCAATTCTCCATCAGTTAAATAAATACCGAGAACACTTAACAATGTTGCCATTTAGACCGTTCAACACCTCTAACGTGGCATTTCTTAAATCTCAAATACAGTAGGGGTGGGGGGAATGATAGGAGAGTATCTCTATGCATCATGAAACAAAAATGGGCAAATGGTTGACAACAAAAAAACTGATATTACTTATCTAATTCCAGCTGCTTTGCCATCTAAAAAAAAGAAGGAAGGATATTCGCAAAAAAATTATAAATGCCATTAAACTATATATATATATATATATATATATGAAGAAATCACAAGGTTTACTCGGTCTTGTACAAACGGGAAAAAGGTCTTCTACCAGCAGAAATAAACATAAATGGTCATTCTCACCTAAGAAATAGGCTAAACGGGCATTACTTAATAAGATAAAATCCAAAATCAGCTATAGTCACAGATTGCAATTAACAAATTTCAGAAATATCAGGCAATGCATGCACACAAGTGAAGATAAAACATGATAACCCATCTCAAGTGAATGTCATAACTAGGAGCAGCATCGTTCGTACATGCCATAGATGGAGTTGGCTGTAGCAGGAGTCGAGGCTAGGGGGTGTGGCCTAGAGCGAGCCGGCAAGTTGCTCCTGTTGAGGATAGCAACACCATCGAACGCCACAGAGAAGGAGCCCCTTCCGCCACCGTCTCTGCCCTACCGACGCTGTGGATGACGAAGATGGATCGAGATCGAGGAGGCAGTCCCGGCTAGCTGGCAGCACGACTCTCCCGCTGCCACCGGCCGCTCCTCCAGGGAGCACACGGCGTGCGACGGCGGGGCTCGCCGTCACCCCCTGCGCGCCGTCATTGCACCCATGCTCGCCTGTTGCCGCACCCTTCTCGCCACCGTCGCCGCATGCACTGCCTCTGCTCCCCGCCGCTGCGCCCGCACTGCCTCCGCTCGCCGCCTTCACCCTGCCCCTGCTCACCGCCGTAGCGCCCCTCCTGGTCGTCGCCTCACGTCCTGCTCGCCCCCATGCCCTGGGGCTGTAAGGTGCTCAAGGCTGGTGAGGAGGAGGAGAAGCGGCTCGACGGATTGGAGGAGGGCCCGCCCTACCGCTGCTCTCCTATGGCGCGGCGGCGGTTCACCGCAGGGGAGGAGGAGGAGGGACACGGCGCGGTGGCGGCATGGCGTGGTGATGGCGCGGCGGCGGTTGCAGCAAGGGTGTGGAGGAGGCTAGGGTTCTCACCTAAGGTTGTCTGTTTAATTCGCCCGACGCGGTGCCTTTTCCCCTCCCAGACTCGGGGTACCCGAAAAATGCTCCTAAAAACATTAAGAATGAGGCTGACTAGTGGGTCCAGGCAGAGAGAGACATGGTTCTGGGTAGAAAAACGAGTGCACGCAGCAAATAGTCTCACAAGGATAAAAATGACTTAACATGATCAGACGGTGTGGATACAATGTGAGTGCTTGATCTAATGGCCCAGGTGCGCTAATCACTGGGGTGCCTCCCAGGGGGTGCCCCTATTATACTTTTAGATTCCATGCCCGTAAAATTTTGGGTCAATATGTGATAATATACTTTTCACATACTGTAAATTGACAAACGCGACGGCGTTTCTCCGTGCCGCGGCAGGAGCTCAGGAGCCCTAGCTCGCGTGTCACCGCCGTTATAGAAGGAGGCCGCGTGTCGCCGCTTCGAGAAGGCATGCGCATGCGGCGCCCTCTCCCACATCCGCGTCGCCTCACATGCGTGCGCGGGGATGGGATTCAGCCGCAGCGCCCACGATGTCGAGGCAGGTAGCTCCCGCGCGCCGACAAGCGTTGGCCCTGTTGTCCACGCGCCCACGCACGCACCCGCACCTACTGCCACAGCCGACGACGAGGAGAGCGAGGATGTCGTCGTCTGCCAGGAGATGTTCAACCGCTGGGACCCTCGTCCCTGACATAAGGGGCTGAGTGAAGCGCTACCGCGACAAGCACTTCGCCGAGCAGCGGATGTTGCGCTGTGTCTGCCGCCGCTACGCACACGAGCACCAAGTGGAAGGTGTGGCTCGGTTTCTTCGTCATCGTCAGATGCAAACCACAAAACACTAACCCGAATTTCCTTTTGCCCGCCTTTGTCCTTGTGACGCGCTTCCGCTTGCCTGCCACCTCTTCTCCGTCCTCATGCACGACACGGGGAGCACAGACAGAGCTTGGAGCAGGGGCGGATTTAGGCCAACTCCAATGCTCCCCCTCCCCGTATTTCGGACAGGCCTTTTGACCGATTTGGTCCGTTTGCGGGGAGGCGTGGATAGGCCTCGGGACGGCGTTCGGCCTAGAATGGCTGGTGCACCCAATGGTGGCACCTCCCCATTTATCCGACCCTTTCTTCAGAGGGACCAACTGAACCAAATTCAAAATAGGGCAGTAGAGTACCAAACTGAAGCAAATTTGAAGGACCGACGGAGTACGAAATCAGGAGACATTGTTCATACATGCACGCAAACATAGATAGAGGATGAATCTTTGCATCTCGCTCATAGATCATCTTCCTCTTCTTATCGAACCAACTCCGTTGAATTGGGTTCATCTCGGAGAAATCGGTAGTCATGATGCGGTTTTCTTCGGCAAGTCGCTGGAGCTCTACCTTCTCCTTTCTTGCAGGGGCGTTGATCTCTTCTATCTGAAGACGCTTCGATTGGATTTCGTGGTGATTCTTCACCGCATCTTCTCTCTCCTTGTGTTTCCTCTCTTCCCTCTTGTCGATGGACACCTCCTTGTCGGTGATCAACTCTTTCACCGTCTCCTAGATGGCAACTGACGAAGCTTCACACTTGATCTCTAGCTTGGAGTTGTTCCTCCCTCTCGGCCTCTTGGTTGCCAGCCCTTCCTCATCGATGATGATTCCGGCGCCTCCTCCCTTTGCACTTCTCGCGTAGAGCTCTTTCCACTTCTTGCAATCTTTGAGCTTCGTCCAACAATGGCCCAATGTGAAAGCTTTCTTCTCGTGGCAAGTTTTGAAGTGCTCCAATGCTTGCCACACCTAAACCAACAAGTTTAAGTTCATGTTTGAATGAAAAAATCGTATATAATAAGAACATACAGATATGATATGTATAGGAACATACCATGTCTCGAGAACCAACCCGTGGTTGGATGGTTAGGAGGGCAGTGGTACCCCCAGTCCACCAGAGTTCAAACCCCAGGTTTGACGCTTTGGTGTCTCATAAAGGCAGAATATTCTTTCAGTAGGAGGCAACGTTCCCGTCGATAGCGAGGCGCCTGCAGTGACTTCGTTAATCTCAAGACCCGCTGGCTCAGTCTCTCGGAGGTTCTCCTAGGGGTAGGGTGTGCGTGCATGTGTTCATAGGGGTGAGTGTATGTACGCATTGTGAGTGTCTATGTTTGTACTGTGTTTGTAAAAAAAGTAATACACCATGTCTCCAACTCCAATGCCGCTCACGGGCCTTGACTTAACATGGTCATAGGAGGCACAAAACTTCATGCATTGTTCAGAGATGAATTCCCACCTCTTCGTAAGTGAGTTCTCGTTGCGATCGCTCGCAAACGGATGGTCACCAAAATGTTTTTGCTCATGAAAGTATCTCCAACTCGGTTCCAAAATGCCCCTCCCATTTGTTCTGCACAAGTTATTGGATTCTGGCTAATTTCCATCCATGCCTCGCAAATCATCTCGACCTGAGGGTTGAGTACGATCCGCTCCTTCGGCTACCGCCTTGTGTTTGAGTTTGCCGGACTAGTTCATCCACAAAAAGGCTCGTGGTCGATACAGATACCATCTTATTGGGTACCAAGGCCTTCTTGGGTACCAAGGCCAGGATCCTACAAGGGCCTATGGTTGGATCATGTACACCGTGAGAGCCAAAACAAGGGACATGTTACCTATGTCGGAGTTGGGGTCGGAGCTGGGGCCGACGTTTCATCAAACACCTAGCGGGGAGCGGGCATGCTGCCAGCGGTGACGCTCCTCTCGGTCTTGCTGCTACATGAAGAGCCTCCGCCGATAGGTGTCGCGTTCAAGTCAAGGGAAAGCATTGGCGACGAGTAGCCGATGATCTCTAGCCCCCCCCCCATGGATGCCGCTTCGACATCAGCTGGTTTATTCGCGGATGCGGACGAGGTGGTCGTGCCCGCGAGGGAAGCTAGCTATTGCTCCTTTATCAGGAGCAAGGTGGCAGCCTGCGCAGCGATGACCTCGATGATGAACTTGGCCTGGACGGCCACGGCGTGCTCAAGGGAGGTGGCCCTATCGCGGGCGGCTAGGGCATCGGCAAGGCGCTGCCGGGCCTTCTCTTCTACAATCATCCCTCTTCCTCGACTCCTCCTTCCTCTGGTCGTCCGTCAATTCCTTCTTTACCTTGATGCCGGTAGTAGATTTGCTAGCTAATTTTGACGGACCAGCGGCTGACATGGTTATACCCCGCGGGTACACAACATTGGCATGTTGGAGATATGCCCTAGAGGCAATAATAAATGTAGTTATTATTATATCTTTGTGTTTATGATAAATGTTTACATTCATGCTATAATAGTATTAACAAGGAAACCATTAATACTTGTGTGATTTGTAAACTTAATTTGAAGTCCCTAGTATAGCCTCTATACTTCACTAGCTTGTTGGTTGATTGATGATTGTGGTTTCTCTATCATGAACATTGAGATGTTATCAACAACAAGATCATATCATTAGGAGAATGATATGGTGGACATACTCCTATAGACAAGCGTAGCATAAAGATCAAGTCATTTCAATAGTTCAATTGCTATATGCTTTCTGATACATAGTAACCTGATTCCTTCGACCATGAGATCATGCATATCACCTTTACTGGAAGAATGCTTTGATGACGTCAAACACCACACCGTAACAGGGTGGTTATAAAGGTGGCATTGAGTGTTTGGAAAGTATTGGTTGAGACACATGGATTAAGAGTGGGATTTGTCCATCCACATGACGGATAGATATACTCTGGGCCCTCTCGGTGGAATGTCATCCAATTAGCTTGCAAGCATGTGACTTGGTCACAAGGGATCACATATCACGGGAACGAGAAAAGAGTACTTATCAGTAACGAGGTTGAACTAGGTATGCGGAGATACCGACGATCATAACCTCGGATAAGTAACATATCGTGAGACAAAGGGAAATTGGTATCGTATGTAAGTGGTTCATTCGATCGCAAAGTAATCGTAGAAATATGTGGGAGCCATATGAATTTCCAGATTCCTCTATTGGTTATTGTTCGGAGAAGTGTCTCGATCATGTCCGCATAATTCACGAACCGTAGGGAGACACACTTAAGGATTCGACGTTGTTTTGAGTAGTTATGGTATTATGAGAAAGAGACCGAATGTTGTTCGGAGTCTCGGATGGGATCCGGGATATCACGAGGTGATCCGGAATGGTCCGGAGAATAAGATTCATATAAGGAAAGTCCCGTTTCGGAGTTGGGGAATGGTTCCGGTGTTTTCATCGGGAACATTCTAGAAGGTTCCGGAATGTTTGGCACTCCGGGGGGGAAGGGTACATGAATGTGTTATTGTAAGATGGAATGATTGCATCATGTACTAAGTGTTCTTGCTGTCCCAAAATAAAGGATTAAATTGAATCCTAAATTGAAAAGTCAAACGGCTAGTTTGAAAGTCAAACGACAGTTTTGGGAAGTGGGAGGAGAGGAGGAAACCGACTTGAGGGAGGAGTCCTCCTCCCCAAGCCGGCGCCCCACCTAGGCCGAGTTGGGGAGGGACTCCCCTCCCTCCCCTTGGCCGCCGGCCCTCCCACCTATAAAGGGAGGGGCAGGGCTACCCCTCCTAACACACACAAGTTCCTATCCTCTAAACTAAACCCTAGATCTAAACCCCGGTTTAGAGCTATTTCGGTTTAGAGCTTCTAATTGCACTAGCCTTCGGATTAGAGCCTTCTAATTGGTGTGTCTAATTACTAGACCACTAATAGCCTCTCTCATAAGCTCCACCATACTCGCACCGGCTTAAGGCGAAGCCCTGCGGGATCTCCCCTCTACTTCCGGTACCACGCCGTTGTGCTGCCGGAATCGCGAGGAGAGTGCTACAACCTCCGCTGCCTGCTGGAACAAGGGAGAGGAAGGTCTTCGTCGAGTACCGAACGTGTGACCGACTGCGGGAGCGCTGCCGGAACGTGGCGCCGGAAGGATCGTCTACGCGATCTTGAGATCGGAAAGAGTACGACTACATCACCCACGAGAATCTGCTCTCGTTAACCGCTTTGGAATCTTCAAGGGTAAGTTATTCCATCGACTCGTTGCTACAATCTAGTAGATAGATCTTGGCTTGTTTGTTTGTATGCGATAGAAATTTTTTGTTTTCCATGCTACGAACCCCAACTGTGGTATCAGAGCCGTGTCTATATGTAGATCTGTTGCACGAGTAGAACACAATGGTCATTGTGGGCATTGATGCTTTTATTGTCGATTACTTCTTGTGTACTTTGCATCTTGCGGTATGTTGGGATGAAGCGGCCCGGGCTAACCTTACATGACATCGTTCATGAGACTTGCTCCACGCTTGACATGCAACTTGTATTGCATAAGTGGCTTTGCGGGTGCCTGTTTCTCCTAGCATAGTTAAGATCCAATTTACAACGGGTGATCAACAATGCTAGTATCAATGTTGTGGTTCTTGTTCGTAAGTTAGAACGTCACTTATTGAAAGCCCCAAACCACGTAAAATATGCAAAGAAAGTAGAGGCGTCTAACTTTGTTTTGCAGGGGTGTGCAGTGATGTGATATGGCCATGATTGTGATTATATTTGATGTATGCAATGTTCCTTATTGTAAGTTGGCAACCGGCAGGAGCCATATGGTTGTCTTTAATTTATGTTAAGACCTGCGTGTCTATTCAAAGTAGTTGTAATAGTTGAAGCTGGTGGACGACAACCATGGAGGAGCGTCATGGACCTTGATGCAATCCCGGTGATGATGGAGATCATGTTCGTGCTTGAAGATGGAGATCGGAAGCACGAGAAGAAAGGCCATATCATATCACATATTATGAATTGCATGTGATGTTAATCCTTTATGCATCTTGTATTGCTTAGTAGACGACGGTAGCATTATAAGATGATCCCTCATGCACAAAATTTCAAGTTCTAAAAGTGTTCACCCTTAGTATGCACCGTTGCTAAAGCTTGTTGTTTCGAAGCACCACGTGATGATCGGGTGTGCTAGATTCCACGAGTGAATACAACGTAAGCAAGCCAGATTTGCTTATGCGGTAACTAAGGTTTGATCTTGACGAGCCTAGCATGTACAGACATGGTCTCAGGAACACAGATCACCGAAAGGTAAAGCATGAATCATATAGTAGATATGATGAACATGTCGACTGTTCGCCATTGAAACTATATCAACTCTCGTGATGATCGGTTTTGATATGGTGGATTTGGTTCGTGTGATCACTAAAACAATGTGAGGGATATTGTTTTGAGTGGGAGTTCACCTAGATTAATTTTATCATTAATTTGAACTCAATTTGTCATAAACTTAGTCTAAAACTATTGCAAATATGTTGTAGATCAATGGCAGCCCCTACCATCAATTTTAATGCGTTCCTAGAGAAAGAAAAGTTGAAAAACAATGGAAGCAACTTCGCGGATTGGTTCCGCAATTTGAGGATTGTCCTCACAGCTGGTAATTTGACCTATGTGCTGGATGCACCGCTGGGTGACCCACCTGCAGCTGATGCTCCCGATGAAGTAAAAAATGTTTACTTCGCTCGGAAGAATCAGTACTCCATAGTTCAGTGTGCTATCTTGTATGGTTTGGAATCGGAGCTTCAGAAAAGGTTTGAGGAATCAGACCCATATGATATTGTCAAGGATCTCAAATTGATTTTTGAGACTCATGCGGCAATTGAAAGTTATGAAGCTTCTGAAAAGTTCTTTAACTGCAAGATGGAAGAGGGCAGCTCCGTCAGTGAGCATGTGCTTGAGATGTCTGGGCACGCAAACAAACTTCAAAGCTTGGGTATAGTGATTCCTAATGCTTTGGGGATTTACCGTGTCCTCCAATCACTACCACCAAGTTACAAGAACTTTGTGATGAACTACAACATGCAGAACATGAACAAGACGTTGCCAGAACTCTTTGCCATGTTAAAATCTGCAGAAGTGGAGATCAAGAAAGAGCACCAAGTGTTGTTGGTCAGTAAGACCACCAAATTCAAGAAAGGCAAGTCTAAGCAAAAGGGACACTTCAAGAAGGGTGGTAAGAAAGCTACCACGCCGACGAAGAAGACCAGGGCTGGACCTAAGCCTGATACTGAGTGCTTTTACTGCAAGGGAGTAGGTCACTGGAAGCGGAATTGCCCAAAGTACTTGGCGGATTTGAAGAACGGCAACATCAAGAAGAAAGGTATATCTGATATACATGTTATTGATGTGTATCTCACTAGCATTCGTAGTAGTGCCTGGGTATTTGATACTGGTTCGGTTGCTCATATTTGTAACTCGAAACAGGAGCTGCAGAATAAACGGAAGCTAGCAAAGAACGAGGTGACGATGCGCGTGGGAAACGGATCAAAGGTTGATGTGATCGCAGTCGGCACGCTACCTCTTCATCTACCATCGGGATTAGTTTTATACTTAAATAATTGTTATTTAGTGCCTGCGTTAAGCATGAACATTATATCAGGATCTTGTTTATTGCAAGACGGTTACTTGTTTAAATCAGAGAATAATGGTTGTTCGATTTATATGAGTAATATGTTTTACGCACATGCACCTTTGATAGATGGTCTATTCTTATTGAATCTCGATAGTGGAAATACACATATCAACAATATTGAAGCTAAACGTTTGAAATCAAGCGATAATTCGACCTATATATGGCACTGTCGTCTTGGTCACATTGGAGTGAAACGTATGAAGAAACTCCATTCCGATGGACTTCTTGAATCACTTGAAAGATGCGAAGCATGTCTGATGGGTAAAATGACTAAGACTCCATTTTCTGGTATGATGGAGCGAGCTACGGACTTATTGGAAATCATACATACCGATGTGTGTGGTCCAATGAGTGTAGCTTCGCGCAGTGGTTATCGTTATGTTCTTACCTTCACGGATGACTTGAGTAGATATGGGTATATCTATTTCATGAAACATAAATCCGAAACTTTCGAGAAGTTTAAGGAGTTTCAAAGTGAGGTAGAGAATCAACGTAACAAGAAGATTAAATTTCTACGTTCTGATCGTGGAGGTGAATATCTAAGTTACGAGTTTGGCGAGCATTTAAAGAAGTGCGGAATACTTTCACAATTGACACCGCCGGGAACACCACAGCGTAATGGTGTGTCCGAACGTCGTAATCGAACTCTCTTAGATATGGTTCGGTCTATGATGTCACTTACAGATTTACCGCTATCATTTTGGGGTTATGCATTAGAAACAGCCGCATTCACTTTAAATAGGGCACCATCTAAATCCGTTGAAACGACACCGTATGAATTATGGTTTGGGAAGAAACCTAAATTGTCGTTCCTTAAAGTTTGGGGATGCGAAGCCTATGTAAAGAAGTTACAGCCGGACAAGCTTGAACCCAAAGCGGAAAAATGCGTCTTCATAGGATACCCGAAGGAAACTATTGGGTATACCTTCTATCATAGATCCGAAGGCAAAATCTTCGTTGCCAAGAATGGATCCTTTCTAGAGAAGGAATTTCTCTCGAAAGAAGTGACTGGAAGGAAGGTAGAACTCGACGAGGTTGTCGAACCTTCTCTCGAAATTGCAAGTAGCGCAGCACCGGAAGAAGTTCCTGTGGTGCCTGCACCAATAAGAGAGGAAGCTAATGATGGTGATCATGAAACTTCGGTTGAAGTTGCTACAGAACCTCGAAGGTCGACGAGAACTTGTACCACTCCAGATTGGTATGATTCCATTATGAGTGTCATATTGGTGGACAACACCGATGACCCCGAGACATATGAGGAAGCAATGATGAGCCCAGATTCCAATAAATGGCAAGAAGCCATGAAATCCGAGATTGGATCCATGTACGAAAACCAAGTATGGACTTTGGTGGACTTACCGGATGGCCGGAAGGCTGTCGAGAACAAATGGATTTTCAAGAAGAAAACAGATGCTGATGGTAATGTTACTGTCTATAAAGCTCGACTTGTCGCAAAAGGGTTTCGACAAATTCAAGGAGTTGACTACGATGAGACTTTCTCACCGGTAGCGAAGCTAAAGTCTGTGAGGATTATGTTAGCAATCGCTGCATATTATGATTATGAAATATGGCAGATGGATATCAAAACAGCATTCCTCAATGGAGACATTGATGAAGAGTTGTATATGATGCAACCCAAAGGTTTTGTCGATCCTAAAGATGCTAACAAGGTATGCAAACTTCAACGGTCCATCTATGGATTGAAGCAAGCATCCCGAAGTGGGAATCAACGTTTTGATAAGGTAATCAAAAGTTTTGGTTTTATACAAACTTATGGAGAAGCTTGTATTTACAAGAAAGTGAGTGGGAGCTCTGTAGCATTCTTAATACTGTATGTGGATGACATATTGTTGATTGGGAATGATGTAGACCTTCTTAATAGTGTCAAGGAATATTTGAATAATAGTTTTTCAATGAAGGATCTTGGCGAAGCAGCTTACATATTAGGCATAAAGATTTATAGAGATAGATCGAAACGCCAAATATCATTGTCACAGAGTACATATTTGGACAAAGTTCTAAAGAGGTTTGGAATGGAAGAAAGCAAGAAAGGGTTCTTGCCCATGTTGCCCAATACGACCTTGAGTAAAACTCAAAGTCCGACATCGGCAGAAGATAGAGAAAGGATGAGTAAGACTCCCTATGCCTCAGCCATAGGATCTCTAATGTATGCCATGCTATGTACTAGACCCGACATTGCATATGCTGTTAGTTTAACTAGCAGATATCAAAGTGATCCAGGAGTGGATCATTGGACAGCGGTCAAAAACATCCTTAAGTACTTGAGAAGAACTAAGGATATGGTTCTTTCTTATGGAGGTGATGAACAGCTCGTTGTTAATGGTTACACCGATGCTAGTTGGAACACCGATCCGGATGATTCTAAATCACAATCCGGATACGTATTTATTTTGAATGGTGCAGCAGTTAGCTGGAGGAGTGCAAAGCAAAGCGTTGTGGCGAGATCTTCAACTGAATCGGAATACATGGCTGCTTCAGAGGCTTCACAAGAAGCAATATGGATGAAAGAGTTCATTACAGAGCTAGGTGTGGTTCCTAGTGCGCTGGACCCAATGTCTATCTACTGTGATAACATGGGCGCCATAGCCAATGCGCAAGAACCAAGGTCACACAAGAAGCTGAAGCATATCAAGCTACGTTTTCACACTATTCGAGAACATATCCAGGATGGGGATATAAAGATTTGCAAAGTACACACAGATCTGAATGTGGCGGATCCGTTGACTAAACCTCTCCCGAGGGCAAAACATGACCAACACCAAACTGCCATGGGTGTTCGGTATATTACCATGTAATCTAGATTAGATGACTCTAGTGCAAGTGGGAGACTGTTGGAGATATGCCCTAGAGGCAATAATAAATGTAGTTATTATTATATCTTTGTGTTTATGATAAATGTTTACATTCATGCTATAATAGTATTAACAAGGAAACCATTAATACTTGTGTGATTTGTAAACTTAATTTGAAGTCCCTAGTATAGCCTCTATACTTCACTAGCTTGTTGGTTGATTGATGATTGTGGTTTCTCTATCATGAACATTGAGATGTTATCAACAACAAGATCATATCATTAGGAGAATGATATGGTGGACATACTCCTATAGACAAGCGTAGCATAAAGATCAAGTCATTTCAATAGTTCAATTGCTATATGCTTTCTGATACATAGTAACCTGATTCCTTCGACCATGAGATCATGCATATCACCTTTACTGGAAGGATGCTTTGATGACGTCAAACACCACACCGTAACAGGGTGGTTATAAAGGTGGCATTGAGTGTTTGGAAAGTATTGGTTGAGACACATGGATCAAGAGTGGGATTTGTCCATCCACATGACGGATAGATATACTCTGGGCCCTCTCGGTGGAATGTCATCCAATTAGCTTGCAAGCATGTGACTTGGTCACAAGGGATCACATATCACGGGAACGAGAAAAGAGTACTTATCAGTAACGAGGTTGAACTAGGTATGCGGAGATACCGACGATCATAACCTCGGATAAGTAACATATCGTGAGACAAAGGGAAATTGGTATCGTATGTAAGTGGTTCATTCGATCGCAAAGTAATCGTAGAAATATGTGGGAGCCATATGAATTTCCAGATTCCTCTATTGGTTATTGTTCGGAGAAGTGTCTCGATCATGTCCGCATAATTCACGAACCGTAGGGAGACACACTTAAGGATTCGACGTTGTTTTGAGTAGTTATGGTATTATGAGAAAGAGACCGAATGTTGTTCGGAGTCTCGGATGGGATCCGGGATATCACGAGGTGATCCGGAATGGTCCGGAGAATAAGATTCATATAAGGAAAGTCCCGTTTCGGAGTTGGGGAATGGTTCCGGTGTTTTCATCGGGAACATTCTAGAAGGTTCCGGAATGTCCGGCACTCCGGGGGGGAAGGGTACATGAATGTGTTATTGTAAGATGGAATGATTGCATCATGTACTAAGTGTTCTTGCTGTCCCAAAATAAAGGATTAAATTGAATCCTAAATTGAAAAGTCAAACGGCTAGTTTGAAAGTCAAACGGCAGTTTTGGGAAGTGGGAGGAGAGGAGGAAACCGACTTGAGGGAGGAGTCCTCCTCCCCAAGCCGGCGCCCCACCTAGGCCGAGTTGGGGAGGGACTCCCCTCCCTCCCCTTGGCCGCCGGCCCTCCCACCTATAAAGGGAGGGGCAGGGCTACCCCTCCTAACACACACAAGTTCCTATCCTCTAAACTAAACCCTAGATCTAAACCCCGGTTTAGAGCTATTTCGGTTTAGAGCTTCTAATTGCACTAGCCTTCGGATTAGAGCCTTCTAATTGGTGTGTCTAATTACTAGACCACTAATAGCCTCTCTCATAAGCTCCACCATACTCGCACCGGCTTAAGGCGAAGCCCTGCGGGATCTCCCCTCTACTTCCGGTACCACGCCATTGTGCTGCCGGAATCGCGAGGAGAGTGCTACAACCTCCGCTGCCTGCTGGAACAAGGGAGAGGAAGGTCTTCGTCGAGTACCGAACGTGTGACCGACTGCGGGAGCGCTGCCGGAACGTGGCGCCGGAAGGATCGTCTACGCGATCTTGAGATCGGAAAGAGTACGACTACATCACCCACGAGAATCTGCTCTCGTTAACCGCTTTGGAATCTTCAAGGGTAAGTTATTCCATCGACTCGTTGCTACAATCTAGTAGATAGATCTTGGCTTGTTTGTTTGTATGCGATAGAAAATTTTTGTTTTCCATGCTACGAACCCCAACATGGCATACCTAGTCTAGCCCAGGGAAGGCCCACGACAAGATACGCAACCTGCAGAGATTTCGGGTGGCCCAAGCCCATGACGCCTTCGGATCCTTGGAGAACAAGACTAGAGTAGATAGAATTTCAAAGGGGCAAACCCTAATCTGTAACTGACTCGACCTACGCCCGGGACCTGCCGATCTATATAAAGGCTAGGAGGGCACGACGAGGAGGGCCTAAACTCACCTCATACACACCTCACGCCAGATTGCATCTATGCACCCTTGTAATCCTCGGTTCCGCCATAATCAAGAGCGGACGACAGGAGTAGGGTTTTCCCTCCGGGGGCCTGAACCTGGGTAAACCTCGTGTCCCTGTGTTGCTTGTTTGCTAACCATTCCGTGATCTCCAGCATCCCCATCTTCTCCAAAACCCAAGTCCATAACAATGGGCATTGACGAGTCGAAACCTCGTCAATTGGCGTCGTCTGTGGGAACTGGGGACGCTGATTGTGCGATCGTGACGGTCCCATATGGAGCGATCTACAACTCATCGGCGACAGAGAGTCATCTCCTCTTCGGCACCTTCGACTTCACCGCCCACTCGCCAGCCACCATGAAGGATTTCGAGCCCGTCGGCGATGGGCTCGAGATTCTGTTTGGAAGCTTCTGCTTCCAGGTGGGATAGACCGGCACCCTCCGCCTCCCAGAGAGGGTGCCACCGCCATCCATCAGGCCCGCTTCGTGGGTCCCACCCATCGGCGTGTTACGCACGTCAACGCTGATAGATGAGCCATATGACAGCAACAGCTGCAACTCAGATCTATGTGGCCCTCCCTGAGACGAAGGAACCTATGGTTCCGGATACGAAAGTTGTGGCAGCAGCGACCCAATCCGTGGGCGTTACCATTGCGCCGTGGTCATTCAGGGCGAATCGGAACTACCACCAGGTACGAGTGCACCCAACCCACCACCCAATCCACCGCCCAACCCGCAGGCTAGGAATGGAGGAAACGGGGGAAATCCATCCCTCCAGCATAATGAAGGCGACGCTAACGCCTACCAGAAGATCAACCTCAACAAGGACGGATGGCGCCAGGAACGCGAAGCTGTGGCGGGCAACATCATCTTACCTGTGAATGCTTCACGGGACCTGCTCATGGCATACCACCTCCTCCTCATTGGCGAGCATAACTGGCAGGTGAAGCTGATGGAGGATCTCGACAAATGCAAGAACGCGACTTCGGAGTCTAGTGCGTGACGAGCTGCGCTCTCCGCCGCTGGCGGCTCGAGCTCGCATGGCAAAAATGCCAACAAGCATCGCTCCCGCATGGAGCACATGGACCTCGCCGCACGCCGCGACATCACGAGGACCCTCAACACGTCCTTCATGTCAATGGACGTGAATGGCAACGTCATACCAAAGACGCCGCAGGCTGCCACCACGTACCTCGTGTCCCATCCACCACCGGTGGGTGACCCGAAGAGCACCATGCACAAGTCCGTGCTAGCCAGACTTAGACTCGTCGGAGTTGCGGTCCACGACTAGGCTCCTGCAGAGCCAAAGAAAAAAGCTGCAGTCAAGTTCACCCGCATCCCTACACCCTCATCTGATGAGGACGAGAACGATCTTCCTCGACATTGCAAGAGCCCAAGGCGTCGCAGCAGTGATTACGACGCTCAAAGCGATCTCGCCCAGCACAAGGTCGACAAGGCACGCGCCAAACGCGCGTGTTCAACCGAATCCGATGAGGATGACAACGGATAGTTGTGCGGAGCCAGATGCTTCAGTAGATCCGTTCGGCGAACGAGGATGCCGAAAAATTTCAAGCTTCCTTCGGACACTCTGAAGTTCGACGGTATGCAATACCCGAAGGCCTGGCTCATCGACCACCTCTCATCTGTTAAGCTGCACGGTGGTAACAGGAACACCGCCCTACAATACCTTCCACTACAGCTGACAGACGCAACTCGAATCTGGCTCAGCAGCCTATCCTCAGGCTCCATTCAAAGCTAGGAGGAGCTGGCGTACAGTTTCATCCGAAACTTCAAGGGCACCAGCAAGAGGCCAGCATCGATCAAGGAACTGCGGGCCTAAACTCAACATACTGGCGAATCCATTCGCTCGTACATCCTATGCTGGTCCCACATCAAGAACTCCACCGCGCACATCTCCGAAGAAAGGACGATTGATGCCTTCAAGGATGGTGTCAAGCGCCTAGACTTCAAGGAAGAACTTGGGCGCGCCAAGCCCAAGACGCTCGACCACCTCATGGACATTGCCAATAGGTGGGCAGATGGCGAGGATTCCCTCCACCGAACACATTCGGATGACGACTACGACTATGAACGCAGGTGCAAACGACGCAGCAAACAAAGATCGCGCATCTACGATGATCGCGATGGAGTCGACATGGTTGCGGCTGGCTACGCCGACCGATGCAACAATGACAACCGTAGCAGCGGATACCGTGGAAGCAACTTCCACGACAGAGGGGACCTACGCAAATATGGCAACATCGCAGCTGCGACGATGAGCCCTCGGCATACGATAAGTTGTCTGGTCCTTGCACCATCCACTTCTACATTGACAAGAAAGATGGCAAAAATAAGGCCAACCACATGCTAAAGGACTGCCGCGAGTTCCAGAAGCTGAGTGAGGGTCTCACCCAAATGCGATGCTAGATCGTGAACCTTGGGTTTGGGCCTGCACCTGCACCAGGTGATATCGCCCACAGAGCTCCTCCACCACCACCCGTTGGACCGTCGAATCCAGCGATCGCACCTGCGCCTAACAATGGCACATGAGGATATCCATCACCAAAAGGATCCCTAATGATCCAGAAGGGACGCCCTACCAATAGGGTGCAAAAGAAGATCACCCGACAGGTCAGCCTGGCCGTGATCGCTCCACCTGCCATCCCTGAGTAGCTCAACGGCTCGGAGTCCTGCATCACGTTCGATCGTTCGGATCACCCCCGCCAGATCCCTCGTCCAGGTCACACTACCCTATTGCTCGAGGCGCAGATCGGAGGATTCGAGATGAGTCGCGTCTTCATAGACAGTGGCAGCAACATCAACCTGATGTTCGCCAGCACCCTCGCAGCGATGCGGATCCCGCTGTGCAGCCTGGAACAATCCGACACGACGTTCCACGACATAGTCCCAGGGAAGGGCATATATCCCCTAGGAAAGATATGGCTCAATGTCATCTTCGGCCAGCCCGAAAACTTCAAGCGCGAGCGGCTGGAGTTCGAAGTGGTGGACTGGGCGTCGCAGTACCATGCCATCCTCGGGCGCGTGGCATTCGCAAGATTTCTGGTAGTACTACACTATGCGTACCTGCTACTCAAGATGCCAGGGCCCAAGGGCGTCATCACTGTCCAAGGAAGCTTCACCCGATCCGACCATTGCGACAGAGACTTCAATAAAATCTCCCAATCGTTCGGTATGCAGGAGGAACTCACGAGGCTCTGAGAGGTGACAGACAATGGGGCACCCCCAGTCTCTAGGCAAAACGCACCCGATATGTCGTTCGACTCCACGGTCAACACGAAAAAGTTGCAGGTCCACCCAACAGAGGCCTCCAAGACGGCGCTGATTGCCAACGACCTCAGCCCCGCATAGGAAAGCGCGCTCGTCGAATTCCTCCATGAGCGCTGGGAAATCTCCGCCTAGTGTCCTGCGGACATGCCAGGAGTTCCCAGGGAATTCGCCGAGCATGCACTAAATGTGATCCCCGAAGCAAGGCCAGTCAAATAGTTGACCCGACGACTGTACGAACCAAGATCTGAAGCCATTGGAATCGAAGTCAACAGACAGCTCGATGCCAACTTCATCCGAGAAATCAAGGAGAGCGTGTGGCTGGCCAATACTGTGCTGGTCCCCAAGAAGGACACGGACATCCTGCGGATGTGCGTAGACTTTACATCACTCAACAAGTACTATCCCAAGGACCACTTCCCTCTACCATGGATCGATCAGATCATCGATTTGACTGCAGGATGCGAGAAACTCTCCTTCCTCGACGCCTGCTCAGGCTACAATCAGATTCGACTGAAGGTCGAAGACCAGGAGAAAACGGTGTTCATCACGTCGTTTGGGGTGTTCTGCTACAACACCATGCCCTTCGAGCTAAAGAACGCAGGCGCCACATACCAGAGGTGCATGCAGGCGTGTCTGAAAAACCAGATCGGTCACAATATCCAAGTCTATGTCGACGACATAGTCATCAAGACCAGGGAAGCCAAGACACTGATCGACAATCTCCGCGATACGTTCGACAACCTTGATCACTACAAGATCAAGTTGAACCCAGAAAAGTGCGCCTTCGGCGTCCCATCTGGCCAACTACTCGGCTACTTCATCTCCCAACGAGGAATCGAGGCGAATTCGAAGAAAATCTGGGCCATACTGACCATGGAGAAGCCGAAGAACCTCAAAGGCGTCTAGCAACTAGCTGGGCGCATCGCGGTGCTGAGCAGATTCATCAGTCGTATGGGCGAGAAGGCCTTGACCTTTTACCAGCTTCTGCGCAAGACAAAAAAGTTCGAGTGGACACCCGAAGCAGACGGCGCATTCGAAGACCTCAAGCGGCTACTCTCCACCTCGCCTGTCCTGGTCACACCCAAGGAGCGAGAACCTCTATTGATGTACATCGCAGCTACGCACCAGGTGGTAAGCACCGTACTCGTGGTCAAACGACCCGAAGATGGCAAGACCTACGGGGTCCAACACCCAATCTACTACCTCGGCGAGGTATTGACACCAACAAAGCAGAGGTACCCCCACTACCAGAAGCTCACCTACGGCGTATTCATGACGTCTCGGCGACTAAGCCACTACTTCCAGGAGCACCAGATAATGGTCGTCAATGAGGAGCCACTGTCCAACATCCTGAACAACCCTAAAGCTACGGGACGCGTAGCCCTGTGGGGCATCGAGCTATCCCCTCTAGACATAGTCTATGAGCGGCGCAAGGCCATCAAATCTCAGGTCCTCCCTGACTTCCTCGTCCACTGGATGGAACTCCAGCTGCCGGACACTCCAGACATGACACAATCATGGACGATGCACTTTGTCGGCTCCAAACGTGAGGCTGGAGCAGGAGCTGGCGTCATACTGACGTCCCCTCAAGGCGACAAGGTGAAATACGTCCTTTAGATGAAATTTCGAGCCTCCAACAACCAGGCCGAATATGAAGCTCCCATCCACAGCATGAGGATGGCCAAGATCTGCGGCGCAATATGCCTAGTCATCTACGGTGACTCGAACCTTGTCGTCCAGCAGACGATGAACGAGTGCGACGCTCACAACGCCAACATTATCGCGTATCGCACGCTCTACAACTCACTAGAAGGGGACTTTGACGGCTGCGAGCTTTGGCACGTCGGAAGGGAAAGCAACGAGGAAGCCGACAGACTCGCCAACATCGGCTCTACTTGCGCACGGGTGCCACCAGGTGTGTTCCTCGAACAAATATGTGTACCCTCCATCAAAAGGAAGTTCCCCAGGGATCACCCAAAGAAACAGAGCACTCGGGGGCTGCGCCACCCGAAGGACATGAAGGACCCGAAAAGATCGACACCGAGGCCAAACTAGTCAGCCTGATGCAGGTCATGGCGGTTGAAGAGACGTGGACACAACCGTACCTTCGGTACCTCATAAACAAAGAACTGCCTGATGACCCGACAGACGCCCGACGCATATCTCGCTGGTCCAAGGCCTTCACCATCATCAATGGCGAGTTGTACAAGCGCAGCATTACGGGTGTACTCCAACGGTGCGTCACCATCGGTGACGGCAAAACCATCCTCCAAGGCATCTACGAGGGCATCTGCGGCCATCATGCAGGCAGCCGCGCCCTAGTTGCAAAAGCTCTGCGAGCTGGATTCTATTGGCCAACAACCATGAACGATGCTAAGGACATCGTCTGAAGGTGCAACGCCTGCCAGAGGTACGCGGACAAGCCGCACGCACCAGGATCGGAGCTAAGGCCAATACCACTGGCCTGGCCCTTCGCCCAATGGGGCCTCAACATGATCGGCAAACTGCCCAAATCTTCAAAAGGAAGCCACGTCTACCTCCTGGTCACAGTCGACAAGTTCACCAAGTGGATCGAGGCCATGCCCATCACCAACCAAAGCGGCAAAATGGTCGTCAAGTTCTTCGAGTCAATAGTCTACAAGTTCGGCGTGCCGCACAACATCATCACGGACAACTGCTCGAACTTCATATCGAAGGAATTCTAGGACTTATGAGAGGGCCTCGGCATCAACATATCATACGCCTCTGTGGCACACCCACAGACCAACGGACAGGTCGAAAAGGCCAACGGCCTAATAGGGAGCGGCATCAAGAAACGCCCGCTATGCCCACTTGAAAGGATCGCGGGAGCCTGGGTGGAGGAGCTACCCTCCGTCCTATGGAGCTTGCGTACAACGCCAAACAGCTCGACTGGCTTCACACCTTTCTTCATGGTGCATGGAGCCGAAGCCGTGCTGCCTGTAGAGGTACGCCACAAGGCCCCACGGATCATCGCCTACAGCAAAGCCGAATCAACGGCCGCACTCGAAGATGTCGTCGACACACTCGACGAAGCACGCGACATCGTTGCGGCTCGCTCAGCGGTCTACCCGCAGAGCCTCCGCAACTACCACAGCCATCGGCTGCGCCCAAGGTCCTTCGTCGAAGGAGACCTCGTCCTATGACTCAAGCAAGAGCGGCCGAAGAAGCTTGAGTCACCCTAGGAAGGGCCCTACATCTTCACTAAATTCATCCCAGGTGGCGCTACCGCCTCATGGACGTCAAGTTAGGAGTTGAATACTCCAACCCATGGAACGTCGCACAACTGCGACGCTTCTACCCCTAGCTACCTCTTTAATTTCAATAAGGCTACTCAGCCGAACAATGTACCTTCTCATTACGATATGAATAAAAGCTAAGTTCCTCGGCCGAAATTTCTTTTCCCTTGCATTACTTTTTGTTATAACACGCTCGAGGGCTACGCCTCACCTCACGACCTTGTCGACTGAGAACAATGCATACAAGCTGAGTAGCTGACCATGTCAGGCTAACGAAAAGGACATGCACATAACAAAGCACAACGTGCTAATACAAACAAAATTTACAAAGGGCACAACAATCCCACTCGAAAAATACAAGTTTTACATCAAATTTTCTTCACAGGAACTACCTATTCTGGAGAATCACATTCGCCCGATGCTCAAACAAGTCTACTATTTCCTTAGCATGTTGCGCTACAGCAGCAGAATG
The DNA here is from genome assembly GCA_916181665.1 of Avena sativa. Lineage (NCBI taxonomy): Eukaryota > Viridiplantae > Streptophyta > Magnoliopsida > Poales > Poaceae > Avena > Avena sativa. The sequence continues at coordinate 120,894,068 of OV702297.1, read as the reverse complement.
AGGGCGCATATCCCAAAGGGTACCATCATGCCGAAGGGGTGGCCTAGTCGCCACCTATGCAAGGTTGACATCACGACAATGCAGCCGAACAAGGGACAATGTAGCCTTCACCCCAACGACTATATGGTGCCGCACCAACTCCTTGACGTGGCCCACGTTCCGAAATTTCGCCAACAGACCAAAAAGGTTTGAAGGTGCCTCATCCAAGGGAAACATGGTGGCCCAAGTGGACGCCAGAGAAATTCTCGCCTACTTCAGCACTCGAGAAACCTGGTGAATGCGATCTTGGACCGTCGCAAGGACGATGGCCCGGTCGCGGTCCATCCAGAAGAAGCCTCCGGCCTCTAGATCCTGCTGCGTCAGGCAGTTCATCTGAACAACGACACGCTCTTTCTCTTCCTGCAGAACGAGATTTGCACCTACAGAACACACACTAAGCAAAGGCAGAGCTCCACCCGAAAGAACAACAGTCAGAAAAAACTCACATTGCAGTTGCTCGCTCATCTGCCACAGCTCGCCCATCAAGAAATCCTCCCTGATAGTGGCTCGCTCAGCCTTCGATTTCCACACATCCGCGTGGCCTCGAATACCAAGGATATCCTTCTCCAGGCCGTGGACATGATCACGAAGAAAAACCAGCTGCGAAGCATCATCCAAGGAAGGACGAGGCTCGGGAGTATTCGGAGTGACAACGGGAACCTCACCCGAAGGACCCTAGAGACAAGAAAATCAAGACATGAACATCACAAAACATATCTGACGATAGATTGAAATATAATTTACATACATCAAGGCCACCTCGTGGCATAAGGAGAGATTGTTCATCAACAAAAGCTTACATTACAAAAGAAAAGGATAAACTATCCTAGATACAACAATCAAGCCTAGGCACCCGCATCCGGAGTGGACTCCGAGCCAGACTTCCTGCTCTTGGCCTCCTCCTGCTGCTTTGCCGCATACTCCGCCAGCAGATCAATAAGTTTCGGGCAATAACGCTTACAACGAGAGGCAAAGAGGGCGAATGCTACCTCTGAGCCATCTGCAGCAGTTGGCATCTGGGAGGTGATGTGCGGCAGATCCAGCTCGGCTCTGGATGCCATGGATATGGCCAACCCCATGGAGGCGTTGATGCCCTTCTGCTTGCGCTTGTATGCTGCCGGAGCATCCTCCAACAGAGCATCCGCCAGAATGTCGACATCCTCAAGAGCAGCGCCCTTGGGAACGACCTCCCCATAGAAGCGCCGAAGAACTTCCTTGGCCTTTGCCAGGGAGCCAGCAGCAGTACCGCAGCGATCTTCGACCGCTGTAGTGGCATCATCGAGAGCATCTGCATGCTCCAGCGCACCACGATCAAACGTGATGCCTGGCGCATCTGAAATCAAAGAAGAAAATACACCCGAATAAGGACAAGACAAGGAGCAGTCGAAAAATACAAGACACAAGCAAATAAAGGAAACTTACCAGAGAAGGCTTTGGCTGCAGCCATAAGCCTATCAGCCATCTCCTTCTCGCGATCAACGGCCACAGCAGCAAGCTTCTCCTCGCGATCGGAAACCTCCTTTTGTAGGTTCTCCCTGGCTTTAGCAGCATCCGCTACCTCCTTCTGCAGGCGCTCTTTCGCCTCCATAGCATCTGCAGCTTTTTTCTCCGCTCGACCTAGGCTCTTTTCGAGAGCGTCCAGTCATCGGAGAGCGGCATTGTTTTCATCTCCAAACATCAAGAACCAAATGATCAATAGAAGAACAACCCAAATAGACAGTCGAACTACAAAAGGGTGAGCAAACCACGCACCTTGAAGCTGCCGCATGTTGGTATCCAGCGCCAGATGCTGCTGGATAAGGAGGTTAGCGCTGTGCATAAAGGGCTGCAAAAGAAACAGAGGCAATGGACCAAGAAAACATCAGACAAGGGCTCGGGGGCTACACCCCATAAGAGCAAAATCGACCAACAGGCCATCCGAAAAAGGGCTCAAGGGCTCCCCCACAAGATAAAGGTGCAAACTACTTACATGTTCAGGCGGGGACTCCGAAGTTTTGCGTGTGGTCTTCTGAGTCACAACTACCCGAGCCTCTCGCTTGGAGAGGTTCGGCTTATCGTCCTTGGATTTGGCCACCACCTGAGAGGGAGGAGCTGTCGGCTTCGACTCCCCTATGGACTCTTGAGTGCCCTCACTAAGAGAACCCTCCGAGGAGTGGCTGCAAGGAAAATACTGATCAAGACAACAAACTACATTACACAAACAAGTGACAGAACAAAACGCAGACGGAACAACTTACGAGTTAATATCTGACAAGTTGAAGATAGGCGCCGTCTTCTCCTTCTTCTTCTTCTTCTTGGCCGACGGCTGCGGCGCCATCGCCCGAAGTGGCACAACAGGGAAAGGTGCAGAAGAAGCACCTTCATACTCACCATGCTGCTCCAAGAAGGAAGGGCCCCGGGGAGTCGACGGAGTTGACGCATCCGAAGACTCGCTCTGGGAGCGCTTTCGGGTCTGCCCCTCGCTTGGCTCGGGGGCTTCCTGAGTTGGAGATTGCACCGGAGGAAGCTCGGACTCAGAATCCACAACCTCATTGTCCGGCGCAATCAAAAATTTCTCAGGCAGCGGGGGTATCATCCTAGCTACCTTGCGATCCTTCAAACCAAAGGATCCAAAAGATTGAGATTAGTCACAATAGTCATAAGTAAACAACACTCGAAAAAAGGCGCAACGCGCATGACACAATTCTACACCTGAGGGTCTGCATTCCAAGCACTGAAGGGGGTGGTCAAGGACTTCCCCGGGAGGTCCTCATCGGCCTTGAACTTCAGCAGGGGCCAAAGGGCTCTATCGAGATCGCCCTTGGACAGCTCCTCGGGTGCGACCCTTGTCGGGTCATTGCGACTGGTGTAGATAAACACCGGATGCGCCCTCTCTTGGAGCGGCTGCACCCGACATTTGAGGAAGGTGCGGATGATTTCCACACCATTGACCTCTTTCTCAGCAACCATCTGGAGCGCCTCCACACGACGGTAGAGCTCCTCCACTTCTGCTACTTCGCCCTCCAAGATATGATTCTTCCAGGATCTCTTCGGAACGATTTCCTGGGAGGAGTGGAAGGGAGAGAGGCCAAAATCTTGTCCATCCACCTTGGCGTCGCGGATGTAAAATCACTTCTTCCGGCAGTAGTGGACGGACTCGCACATCGAAAAGGAAAAGAAAAGAACGGAAGATTGAATGGAGATGATGCAGCCGCCGAGCGGATAGACCCCGCCGGTGCCAGACTGCCTCTTCACGGAATAGAGCTTCCGGAAGAGTCCAAAGTGCGGCTCGATACCAAGCCAACACTCACAGAAAGTGATAAAGCAAGCGATATGGAGGAGAGAATTGGGAAAGATATGATGAAGCTGGATCCCATAAAAGAAAAGAAGTCCATGAAGAAAATCATGTATAGGAAGCGAAAGTCCACGAAGAACGAAGGCAACGAACATCACCCGAAACCCATACGGGTGGACGGGGGATTACCTCATCTCCAGGAAGCTTCACGTCCTCCTTGTTCTGTGGGATCAGCCTCGCGTCATGCAGCTTGCGCAGGTCAGCATCTCGCTCTTCCGTGCGCCTCCATCTGCCATCGGTGATGCGAGCAGCAGCGGAAACCTTCTTGTCACCGGCGGAGGCGGCGCTCGAGCCAGCACCAGTGGAGACCTTCCTGGACTTGCCTATCGCGCGGCGGCGAGTGCGACGGTGAGTGCGGAGAAAGGAAGAAGGAAATGAGCAGAGAACTTATAGTGCGCAATGAGATAGTGATAGTGCTCGTGAAAATAGAGACAATGGCGAGAAAGCAAATGGCAAGGGGTAAAACAGAATCACCGTTTACCCATGGTATTAAAAGACGAAGACGAGAACACGAGCCGTCGATCCAGAAGCCCTAGCACGCAAGCAAGATCTAACCCTACACATGTCAGCACAACAACCGTCGCCAGCATGCCGTCCACTATGCACGGAAACCGAGGAGACGCCGTAATTCTCGCCACGTCACACATGACTAGTCAACTCCAAGTCAGGCAGTGGGACCCACATTCGTCCTGTCGCGTCATATCTGGCGCCGTAGACGGTTGAGGTCACCAATTGTCAGCAGTGACGTCATCAAGAGAAATCTAGCAATGGCTGGAAATCTTTGGCTGATAAATCAAGTACTTAGTTGAATCTACGATTCGAACAACTACTCGGGGGCTATTCCTATCAGGAGCGCTGGCCGCGCACCTGAGACATGATTCAGGTACTGCACCTCTCAACAATCTTCGAGTCCCATGTCGAGTCTACGACTACAGTAAGGACTCGGGGGCTACTCACATAGGGAGGATTGGTCAAACATCCGGAAAAATTGTGCCCTTCAGACCTAAACAAAAAACAACTGAACTAAAGTCTCTGCTCGAGTCTACGACTCGAACAGACACTCAGGGGCTACTCCCATAGGGAGCGCTGGCCGCGCACCCTATGAATTATTCGACTGCGATCCTTCAGATCAAGTACAATAAAAAAAATTCTGGCAACTTCGCCCAAAACAACACTAAGTGAGAAATATTCCCCTTGGCCACTAGAAACACCACCGTGGTGATAACATTTTCGGATGCTGTGTCTGCGACACAAGGATAATACCTACAAATATCATCTGATGGCCTGATAACACACCTGACTGGCTCTGCCAGTAAATTACCATGTCAAAAGGCACGATGGAAAATCCTGACGGACGCGTTGGGTACATCACTTAAAACAACTGGAATTCGGTTCCTATAAGACCTGAACAGCCTGAGTCGAATTACGCCAGCATTCGTTCCAGATTCGAGTACGGGAACTCGAATCTAAAGAAGATCGTGTTGTTTTGTCCTATGATAGTTAACTGGCCCTGATCCGTTAGGACAGTCAGGCACGCGCATCAACAATCCCTACGAACTAAATCATTTTCTCTTACAAACAGGTCTAACTGCACCCGAAAGATTGAAGAGTCCTCAGCCGAATCTGCGATTCGACTGAACACTCGGGGGCTACTGACATGGTTATATCCTGCGGGTACACAACATTGGCATACCTAGTCCAGCCCAGGGAAGGCCCACGGCAAGATATGCAGCCTGCAGAGATTTCAGGTGGCCCAAGCCATGACGCCTTTGGATCCTTGGAGAACAAGACTAGAGTAGATAGAATTTCAAAGGGGCAAACCCTAATCCGTAACCGACTCGACCTACGCCCGGGACCTGCCTATCTATATAAAGGCTAGGAGGGCACGACGATGAGGCCTCAACTCACCTCATACACACCTCACGCCAGATTGCATCTGCGCACCCCTGTAATCTTTGGTTCCGCTGTAATCAAGAGTAGACAAGCAGGAGTAGGGTTTTCCCTTCGGGGGCCTGAACCTGGGTAAACCTCGTGTCCCCGTGTTGCTTGTTTGCTAACCGTTCCGCGATCTTCAGCATCCCCATCTTCTCCAAAATCCAAGTCTATAACAATGGGCATTGACGAGTCGAAATCTCGTCAGCGGCGGCCTCCCAGGGGCAGATAAATGACCGGTGACAACAGATCAACGGCCGGAGTAGAGGCAGCAGAAGTAGAGCCACGGCCAGGGAGGGCAGGTGTCGGTGCAGGTGCTGGAGAGGGCGGAGGCTATGCGTCCATGGCAGTGTGCGCTAGGGATTGCTGGTGCGAGTGGTGGAGACTGGTGCTACGGTCTCTGGTTGGCGCGGCCGGGCAGGACAAGACCCTAACGAGGCCGGTGTCCGAGCCCCGCAAACCTGTCGTAGGTTTTGGACCGGTATGTGCCAAAACAGACCCCACCGCGCTGCGCAATCCGTTTGCGGGTGCATGTTGGGCCTTAGACTCGGTACAAAAGGACGTGAACGGACGCGCGGGGGCCATTGGAGTTGGCCTTACCGTCCAGGTGTCCGGACTCGCCGCCGCCACGTGCAGACACTCAGGCAAAGTCACAAGTCGACATATGTAGCTGGAATTGCTAAAATCTGGTAAAAATATGTGCATACAGGACTATGCAACAATTTCTTTCTTGCTAGGCTAGCTTACAAATGGCAATGGGTACCCGCTACCCGCTTACCCTGCGGATTTTTACCCATTAGGGTAAGGGTATGGTAGAAATTTTTTACCCATGGGTAAGCAAATGGGAAAATTTCTTTACCCGTTGGTTATTGCGGATGTGGGTATGGTAAGGCAAAACACGCACCCACATACCCACCTACCCGCCATATATTTGTACATGACATGTGGGGCATTATTATCATAGCATTGTTTTCCAAAATAAATCCCTAAAACTAAATACAAACCACCCTCGGCTGCCCAGAAATTCCTGAAATCACATTAATTCCATTGCCCACCTCTTAATTTTCTGTTAATCTAGTATTCTTGTTTGAACTATGTACTTCCTATGCAACTTATGTTTGGTTGTAACTTGTTTTCTTCACATATATCATGTGTTTGGCTATGTATTTTCATTATTTAATTTATATTCGCTTGTTTGCTAAAACTGTGAATGATGCTATCATTTTTTATATGTTGTGTTATTACAATGTCTCATTAAGTTGTTTGGACAGACGGGTGGGTATTACCCGCGGGTTTGTTTACCCTAGGCGGGTGAGGGTATGGGAAAAAAATCTATACCCATGTGCGGGTGTGGGTGCGGGTGCGGGTTGTAGGAAAGATCTAAGATTGGGGTACGGGTTTAGTTAAGCTCTACACGCACCCAACAACCGTGGGTGTCATCCGTAGGCCAGCTTGGGCTTGTTCCCTAGCAGAACTAGTTGGCCCATTTCGTTCCATAGTACACGTTGGGCCATTTCTCACAGGTTTGCAAAGCTAGACGAGTAAAATACACGAACAGTACCTAAACTTGTTGTCGGGGATCACAACGGTCACTCTACTTCGAAAATACGACACGGCTGTCACTGAATACATCAACCATGATTTCTATGGTCACTCGCCTTGTACGCCGGCGTGTATGTACTGATGTGGCTAGTGCGGACCCACCGGCTAGGAGTTGTTGATCCTTGAACTTGTCCGATCAATTCACTTTGGTCACCGGACGACCACCTGTTTGGAAATGTGCGAAGATGTTCTTTTTAAAATCGCCTTCCTTGTCGCCCGTCGCCATCCATTCAATCCCCTCCGACCACTCTCCACCCTAGCCCAGGTTCTAGCAAGGTTCGATTTTTGGGATCCATGGCGTCATCGGTTTCCTCGAGCTCTGGAGCTGGGTCGCTGGGGCATCCATGGTGGCCCTGGGGCCCTCACCGATGCTGATGTCCTCAGGCATCACCGATTCGATGTGTGTCGAGGCATGCAATTTGGTACAGTTAAGTGAAATTAAGGATATTTTTGGTACAATTACCTTTGATACAATTACTTCTGTGTTTAATAGATGCATTGCTGTCCTTTTCAACAAAGCGTGAATCTCTGTGTTTGGCTCTGCAGTCTGGTAATTCTGAATAGGATATTGTATAAGTGGAAATTTGGGAAGATAATAATCTGGGTTTGTCTCTGCAGTCTGGTATTCTGACAAGAGTAGAGATGTGGGTTGGTGGGTGTTGGGGGGTTCGTCGCGAGCCCGTGTTGGGTGGGCGCGTGCGCTCTGGTGCTCTACCTCTACATCATCCTCTGGCTTGCACTGGAGAGGGTTCGTCGCGAGCTGAGAAGACAAGGGATCTATGAGAAGTAGAGAAACGAGTACGGTGAGTGTAGATATCTACGGTGCCCTCTCTCAAGCATGATTTTGCAGATGCATGGAGTAGTTTGCTGGTTGATTGTATGTTTGATTTGATTGAGCAGTAGTACACTACTACTATGGCAGTTATCCACTACTACAATAGTACTATGGTAGTTATCTACATATGCGGTCAATTTATTTCATTTTTATGCCGAAGTGACAGTTTCTTGTTGACTGGCCGTCTCAGGCCAATTGTTCTCAGTACTTCGTGATGTTTTAGGAAATGTTTTAGCTGTGTCCCAAAAACATTGTTTCTCTATAACTGCAGTGTGAGAGATGTAGCTTTGTTGTGATTACCATGGCAATCAATTTTTTATGTGCAATCAGTTTAGCTGATTGAGTAATTCATGCAAGGTTATTTTGTTGCATTTGGGAGTATCTTTTATCCTTTATTTTATTTTCAAGATCATTTGTTTGCACCATAAGATGTTGCTTAGGTTTGCTTGGCTATCAGTTGGCTGAAAACGGTTGTTGCTGTAAATTCAGTGAACACTAACTGTAGAGAGATTGAGTAGCATCTGGTTCTCAAACTGCAAATGATGAAACTGTGTTAGATAGAGCCATAACTATATAAATATGCAGGTTGACTAGAGCATTCATGAATGCCGATGCAAATGATATGGAGTTTGAAACTAGAGAATTCTATGATCATTGATCATATACAGGTTTTAAACACTCCAATGTTTGTTTAGCTAGAACTTTAACATGTCTAGCAATATTTACCTCATTGCTTGGTTTTTAAAGCGTTAAGGCAACCTAAAGTGATTAGGGGACGCTTTGGCGCCTAGGCGAGCGCTTTGGTCGCCTTGGCGCCTAAAGCGGGTGTTTTTCCAAGTGGAGAGGAGCGACTGGACGCCTAGGCAACGCTTTTAAAACCATGCCCCATTGTTTATTTGACTAGCGGTACATGTTTTGCTAGCAGTACATGTTTGACATTAATATTCAGCTCACTTACTTTCATGTGTCAAAATCTGTCAAAAATGTTGTGTCCAAAACTTATGTTCCTGTCAATATGGCATTGCCAAACTAGGATGAACCGAAGGTCTTGTCAACTTTTCTGAATTTTAGATAATTTTAGACTGCTGCAGTTTGTTGACATGCTAAGAAAGCTAATGCACGCGTTACTCTGGTCACACTAGTGACCTTTCTTATTTGTTTTGATTTTTAAGGTTAGTACTACTACGAAAATCCTGTCGGCTTTCTTACTGGAGAGGCCATCGTAATTACCGATGATCAAAAGTCAAATATCAGAAGAGGAGTATGTCACTCGCTTTGTCAATTTTGAAAGGCACATGCATTTGGTTGCTTAACTGCACATGCTTTTGATTTGTTTTTGGTTAGATTATCCAAATCTTCTGATCAAGCAATATCTAATGACCTAATACTCATCTACTCTGAATGCACTATCTAATGCACCTACTACTCATCTACTGCACTATCTCATGCACCTACTTCTCATGCATATGTTGTTTGCAGTGCCTGATGTTTCTTCTTCATATGGTTCTATTTTAAGTTGTTTTTTGTTTCCGCTTCAAAAATTTATTTTACTTTTAGTCAAAATTATGTTCCCCTTGTAGCATGGATGCATTCCACATGTGTTCATTTTGTGTTTCCACGTAAAGTTTTGGTTAGTTCGATGAGCACAAACTGTTGTTCCAAATTGTCGTGTTGCTTGTTCCGACAATAGTTGAGATTTATTTCTTCATGTGTTTAATTTTTTTGAATGATTATTATTTTTGTTCCATTTAGCCTAAAATTTTAGTGCCTCGTGTAGATGCCATGTGTTCGTTGGAGCCTAAAATTTTGGTCAAGTTAGTCCAAATTTGTGTTCTCGACAGGATTCGTGATTTATTCCTCTTGGGTCAAGAATTTATTCCGATAGGTTTAATTTGTTTGTTTCCCGTGTATGTGATTTTGTTCCCGGCACCGTAATTTTCGCAATGATCTTGTTCCATTAAGACTAATTTTATGTTCCTCGTGTAAATGTAATGTGTTCCTTGGATGGTGAAATTTTGTTCTTGTTAGTGCAAATTTGTTTTCTCGGTAGTAGTCATGATTTATTTCTCATGGGTCAAAATTATTCGGAGTGATCTAATTTTTCTCCACATGTATATATATATATATTTTGGTTTTGCCCCAATATGTTTTTCCCAATTGCATTGTTTATTTTATACCAATTGTTATGGTATTGCCGACGAGTACGCCATGGAGGGGTACACACAGTGCATGCTTAGAGACGTGAGGTAAGGCGGAAGGTTGGCAGGTACGAGGTAACACAGCTTACCTAGGTCCAGACCCACGACAGTGACGAAATCCTTCTCCTGCTATAAATCACTATGACGGCAATACACCGGGTTACAGGGATCGGTTTGCTGTGTGCGATATGATTTGAGTTGTGTGATTGTTATGCCCTAAAGGCTCCTATAAGTCCGGCTTATATAGACGCCAGATCCTATAATTACAGGCAAAGTCCTAGCCGGACATGTTACAGAGTCCTACACGGTATACAACTAGTCTAACGTGTCTTGCACTCCAAGGCTTCGGGTACGTTACTAACTCCATCTTAGCCTTCCTTTATCCGGCATGGGCCTCCCTTTTGGATCCATCTAACCGGACCTCCCAGCAGGCCATAGGCCATGCTACCAATTGTGGGCCACCCTGGTTATCCGGATTAGAGACATGCAATGGTGATACCCATTTAGCATATCCCCAATAATAGCCTCCGGAGAACTTCGAGATCTTGCACTGTCTTGCCTCTTCAGGTTGAATGCTCCATCTAGATGGATGTTGGCAAATCGTTAAGCAAAATCTTGTAGTCCTCCCAAGAACCCTGCAATGCTCTCCATCTTTAACATATAAATCGGAGAATTACTGAACTTCTCCATCATACTCTTCTCGTAGCTGGATGAGATCTGTTCATGCCGAAATCTTCAGATGGGACTGTTCACCTGCCTATGCCAGTAGAGTGACGTAGACCATAGGTCAGCGACGCCTCGTAACTCACACATGCAGAGAATATAATCATAGCCGTTTTTCAAGAGCGAAGGATACGAAACGTTGGCGGTGGCGGTGGAAACGTGGCAAAATTTCCGCGCACGCTCGCACACACGCTGTCCACGCAAATGATCAACTTGCACGAATCTTAATGCCGAGTACTATATATTATAACCATGGTGACTTTTATCTTTTCACCCCATTCTTCCTTGCATCATCTTCTTCCTCTTGCCAACGTCTCCTCGAGCTCATCGCGCGCACAGAGAAAACCCTACCCTTCTCCAAATCCATAGTCATCTCCCACCGCTCCAATGGCTAGTAGTAGCATCACCCCATCGATGGTGGCGTCAAGCGAAGCCATGGCCAAGTCGACGGGCTCTGTCAACGTCCCACCAGAGGGCGTGGTGGTGCCACTTTACACGGTAGTGGAATCCATCGGCGGCGACCATATTCCAGCGGGGTTGGAACCACTGGAGGAGGAGGTTGATTCCCACAAGGGGGAATGGCGCGGCTCGGACATCACCGAGAATGACATCAAGGAGATGCTCGCCGAGGGGTACCTACCTGCGACGGAGGGCCTAATCTGGCGGGCGGCGCCGGCCGGCGAGGTTGTCCCTTCTCTCCTAGCCAGAGAAAAGGTATACCTCAAGGCTCAGTTTGTGCGTGGCGTATCCCTCCCAATATTTGACTTCTTCATAGAAGTCCTTAGCCACTTCCGGGTTCAACCTCAGAGCCTTTCTCCGAATAGCATCCTCGCGCTCAGCAACTACGCGGCGTTGTGCGAGGGTTACCTAGGAATTAGGCCTAGGTTAGATCTGTTTATTTATTTCTTCACCATGAAGAGGGAAGTTGGGGTGAGCAAGGAGGAGCTTAGGAACTGTGGAACCATTAGATTCAAGATCCGTCCTGGCCTGGCTGGCGATTCCCCGACATTGTAGGTCACGATTCCTGCAAGAATTGGCAGAGGACGTTTTTCTACAGCCCAGATATCCCTCTGGCTGGCCAAAAAAAATGTACCCAGACTTTGTCGATGGAGCCGCCGCTGAAGCCCCGACATGGAGATCCCAAGCCCTCCTGCCCTTTGACAATGAAACCTCTCGTGTCGTAAGGCGGATTGAATGGTTTGTAGATACGGGTTTGACCGGGTTGGACCTAGCCATGTGCTGGTTCATCAGGCAGATCCAGCCTCTGCAACACCACCCGAAGCTCATGCGCCAGTATACCAAGGATAGGAAGGGTAGCCTCTGTATCTCCGAGGACAACTTCTCCAGTGACTCCGTCAAGCTTCGACTCAAAGACATAGTCAAGGTGAAGGATAGGAAGCATGGCTTCATCATCACCTACGACATGTTCGAGGGCGGCACATGCTTAGAGGTACTCATTTATTTCCCGTATATGACATATACTCCAGTTCTTCCGTCTTGCATATACCCTTGCGTCTAACACTTTAGGATTCACTTAATAGGTGAAGAATCTAGATGAAGGTAGCATGGCTGCCCAAGTCTACGATCCCAACATGAAGGAAGTCATTGTCGTGTCCGATGACGAGGTTCTGTTGGCACGAAAGCGGGAGAGCTCCACCTCTGACTGTCACATCCCAAATTTTTTCCAAATTTTGAAATGTGAAAAAGTAATAAACAAAATAAATAATTGTTGAAATTTAGGGTGAAAAGAAACTTTTTGATGGAAACATCAAAACCTATTTTGATCAAATAGAATCCTAAAGGTATTTAAAAAGATAAACAAATAATAAATAAAGTTATAAAAGTTGGAATCACCATTTTTGGATCTTTAAATAAAAATATATGGATTTTATAAGCAAGGGAAGAAATAAATAAGTAAGGACTATTTTTAAAAAAAAGGCCAAATTAAAACTTGGCCAAACAATTAAAATAAATTTTTTTTAATAAAAAGAGTAAAGGTTTGTTTAAATAAAGTCATGAGGATTTATTTTTATCCAATTTCATTTAGGTAAAGACAATTTCCCATTTTAAATGATCATTAAAGTGTTTTAAATTATAATTCAAAGTGAGTTATTTTTAAATAAACCTACTGAAAAGGTTTTGGAAAAATTTAGAATTCAAATAGAGTTTTAAAACATATTTAAATCTTATTTTAAAATAAAGACTAATGTCTATTTATTTTTAATAAATAATAAACCCTAAAATTAATTATTCTAAATTTGACTTTAGAATATATTAATAAACAGTATTAAAATCTACACAAAGTTTGGTGGAGGTTTAAATTCAAATAGTGTTTAAATTGTTTGAATAAAAATCAAAACAGAAATTCAAATTAGAAAAAGAAAAATGTTATATATATATAAAAGAAACGAAGCCAGCCCAGCCCAGCAGCGCAGCCCAACTAACCCCCCTCTGAATCGTTTTTCTCTACCCGCAAACGAACCCGCCCCGTCGCTGACGCCTGGCCCCCACACGCACACACTCTCTCTCACAGACAACGCGGCCCCACGCTGTCAGTCTTCTCTTCCACCCCGCGACGACCGTTCCCCACACGACCTCGCCATTTCTGCCGCGAGTAACTCCGGTAAATTCGCATCAATGCGGGATTTAATCTCTCCAGAGACGACGCGCCTTTCAACGCCTCCCTCCCCTCTTCCATTCCCCCCAAGCATTGCCTCCTCTCGGCCACCAGGCTGTCCCAATTGACCGCTGCAAACCATCTATTCTGACGAAGCTCTCCGGCGAAATCCGTCGCCGTCCGACCACCCCTTGCCTCCCAGTACACACACGCGTGCTCCCCATCGCCCCCTGCATCTCCCTGTGTCGATCGCTTGGCCGCGCGTGCACCAGAGCTTCGGCAAGGACATCATCAGAGCGTCGCCGCCTCCTGCCTCGACTCCGGCGAGTCCCCGCGGTGAGTACAGATCGCCCCTGATCCTCTCGTTGATGCACTCGCGTTCGCCACACTCGTCCGCATCTGTCGCAGCTTCCCTTTTGCCTTCGGGTGGCCTACAGCCTCGCCAACAACGATGACCAGAAGCACCCGACACCGCCGCAAGCTCCGGTGAGAAATAGCCGCTGTTCTAGTGCGCCCCTCGAGTAGCCGACCCCACCTTGAGCTTCACCGCAACCACGCGAGCACGGTGAGCATCCTCTCCCTCCCTCGCGCGACCTAGTCCCTCGGCAACCTCTCCGTCCAAGCGTGCGCCGCCGTCAGTGCTGCCAGTCCATGGTCGAGCAGCTTTGGTCCGTTGGATCTGGATCGAAGGAATAGGATTAGACTTTAAACGAAGGGGTATGCAACGATCTGTGCTGTGCGATTTAAGTGAGATCCTGCGGCCAGTATAGCTCAATCCAAACGAAATGGTACCGTCCAATATGATAGAGCCACGTGTTCAGAGTTGATTTAAAACAGAAAATTTTGATCTATTAGATATGCAAACTTGCAAAATTCATAACTTTAATCTACACGTCCAAATTTTGCAAATTTTATATCATTGGAATCAGCAGAACAAGTACTTTGCAACCATGCACTTTGTTTAATGATTTGCTTCTGGAAACTTAGTTGCTTTTGCAGAAACTTGTGTAGGCATAATTTGAATATAAAAATTATTCTAGAAATATTTTTAAGGTGAAATCTTTGCTAAGTGGTTTGTTTTGAACCTACTGACCATAGAAACCAACTTATGAATTTAAAAATGTATTTTGTGAAGTTAAATAATAAGTCTTTGAATAAGAGCATTTCTAGTCAAATAAAAATATTGTTTATGTGTTAAAAATACTTTTTGAGTAAAATCTTTGGAAAATGATTTGAATTAAACTCTCTGACTCTAAACCCCAAATTTTGAGATTTAAAAATATATTTGATGAATCCTATAAAATTATTACTTTGCAAAAAGGCGTTTCCAACAACATAAAATATCACTTTGGTATAATATTTGGTTTATGGAGTGAAACCTTTTGCAAATGGTTTTAATATTAAACACTTGACCTTAAAACACTAACATGTTGTGTTTAAAAATATTTTACAAACTCTAGGGATTATCATTTTGATTTAAATCATTTCTAGCAAAACAAAATGATTTAAATGGCCATTTTCACCAACTTGAAGTTAAATGGTTTTACCACCTTTGTAAATAACCAATATGAGCTTTAAAATGTTTAGGGCCTAATAGAAACCACTTTTCCAAATATAACCATCTTTTGTATGCTTGCATGCATTGCCTTGTTTTTGTTATTTTATGTGATGAATTGTTTGAATACTAGTTGAATATATGTTTGCTTGATTGAATTGTAGTGAAGTTAGAAGAGTGTGATAGTTGCAAGATCAAGAAGTGAACCAATATTCCCTACTAAAAAGGCAAGTGACACTATCATCCATGTCCTACTATTTTCATTACACTTAGTGGATTTTTGTAGCATGCATGATAGGACTACTATATTTTATGCTATGCTATATCCTATTAGGATATCCTTATATCTTCCTTAGTGAAAATATTGTAGTTGTAGTATGCTTAGCCCTGCTATATATTTTGGGATGGGATACATGATATAATTATATGAAGTGTTGGAAAAATATATGTTTTATATAATAAAACAAGTACTCAATGAACCATCTGGATAGAAAGAGGATACTCAAGTTTTGGACAAGGTGGCAACAAAGGGAACCATGTTTATATGGCTATCTGTTTGTATGTGCACTAGAAGGAAATCACCCAGGGACTTAGAGATTGAACATGTTTCTCGTACAGTGGCTTCCGTGTACAGCCACATGCTAAATGGGCTCTGGATTAGTCAACTACATAGTGGAAGACCCATGCATTGGCATCTTCAGGTTAACTAGAATGGTGTATAGGAAAATATATCCTTACATTGGATGGAAAATATATCCTTCCATGATTTGGATGGAAAACCATAGGTCTTTGGGTCTGAATGCTCTAAGAGTGACTAAGCTAGAAACTTTGCACTATAGCCCCCAAGTATGTAGTTTGAATGAATTATTCTGACTAGATACTTTTAGAGTAGCATACGCAGTGTTTGTAATTTTCAATACTGTATCCCCCAAGCCTCTAGTTATAACAGAATTCGTTTCGACTAGATGCTTAAAGAAAGAATAAGCATACCACTGAGTTAAAAGACTCATATTGTATCCCCCGAGTGTAACATCCCAAAAATACTAAACTTGGATCATCAAACTTTAATCATCAAATTTAGGGTTAACAAAAAACTTTGCTAAATAAAATTATGGAAGCATGCATGTGAGTATGCATTTCATTTTGAATCCTTTTGAACCAACTTGTTTGTGTGTTCCATTGCTTGTAAATGGATGCTTAGGTGAAATAAACATCATCTAAACATTTCCCACACTTTTCCCAAAGACAAGTAAAACAAAACAAATAAAATAAGGGAATGGTCATTTTGACCAATTTAACTCCCATGCCTACTTTGGCTGTCCCAAACTTTCAGAACTTAACAGAAACTTTTCTGGATCTTTGCACCCCTTGATTGTACTCATAACAAAGTATCAAGGCCCACTTTGTGATCATCCAGAAACTTTCAAATGCATAGTTTAAATGACAATTCAAAATTGAATCTTTATCATATGGGAAGAAACCACCTTTTCAAAAACCACTCAAACAAGCTCAACTTTCAAAACCCAAGCATCTGCAGACTCACCAGCACCAACCTAGCACACCCACCAAAAATCTTTTCAAAATTCAAAACTTGAGTTCTTGCGGCCATTTCATCAAACACTTGGCAGACCCAAATCAAACAAAATCCAAACACTATTATGAGCAGTGATTGAAGCCTAACTTGTTCCCTCTCTGGTTACAACTAGGTTTTAGTAGATCATCTAGCTCAATTGCACACCCTTAGCATCACTGTCAGCTTGGCATTACCATCAATGGTGAGCAGGCCGAATGCACCCTTGTCACCTCCATGTCGACAGCAAGCTAGGAGGAGAAACAAGCCTAGCCAGCATGTCTGGGAGCAAGCCAACACCCCACCGCCACTCCCTGTCCAGCGCTCGAACGTTGCCAGCCACTGGACCACACACACGAACCATGCCAACCTCGCCAGCAACCATGCCGAGAGCACACCCCATGCGCCACGCTCGACCGATGCCCACAGACCGCGCGCCGCCCTCGCCGCGTGCATACGTGATCACCACCATCCTAGCAACCCCACAGACACGCTCGTTTGCCGCGGCGCGGACCACACGCGCTGTGTGCCATTAAATTATCCGTCGGGCACGCGCAGAGCACCGTCGCGTTCTGACCAAGCCGCACCGCTTCACGTCTCGCCACCGTGTCGTTGAGCATCGCCAGGGAGAACCGCACCACCCCCTACCGTCGCCCACGCCGATAGCCGTCTGTACCATCGACCACGACGAGCTCACCTTGCGCCCCGTCGGTCCCCTCTCGCCACTATAAATAGAGGCCACCCCTAGCCGAATTGAGCACACCATCTCACTCCCCTCTCCTCACTGATCATTCCACCCCGTTCCCGGAGCAAGGCGAGCAGCGCAGCACCGGAATTTCATGGGAGCCTGTCGCCTCTGGAGAAGAAGGGAGCCAGCGATTGGAGCCGCCCCAGGAGAAGCTGCCGATACCAGGAGGTTCGCCGTCGTCGACTTCGTCGTTCGCCCGCCTCGCCGACCCTCGCCTGAATCCCGGTGAGCCCCCAACGACCCCCACTAGCCGCGCTAGGTTTCTGTCTCGCCGGCGTTGCCCAACGTCGACGATGACCCTCAGTCATTGGATTAGAACCAGATCGAACGCACCACATCGCCCCATACCGCTTCGCACCCCCTGTCTCACTGACGTGTGGGGACAGCCACTTATGCAGCCGCGGAAGCGCTGTGCTTAGCAGGCCGGCCCGTTAACCTTTCCCGCGGCCCAGTTATTTGAATTTAATCTTTTCCATTTTATTTCAAACACACTTCTGTAACCAGTTTCAAAAATCAACCCAAGTCGATTCAGTGCACCAAATTGAATGAAACCAATTTTGTTAGAAAGGTCTGGGAATGCTGAATCCAAGCCCGTTGGATTCAAGTCATTTGGATCTGTAGATCACCCTTGGCAAAAATAACAAGGCAGAAGCTTTTCTACGTTCAAACATTTTTCCAATTTAAACCACAATAGCTTTTGAGTTGATTCCAACTCTCAAAAATCACATTTAACCATACCTTTCAGAATATATAAAAATCTATAGGTTTACTTACAAAAATATTGACCAAGTAATAAAAGAATGCCCCATAGGAATTTCTAGCCACTTTAATTAATTAAAATAAAAGGGTAGAACCTTATTAAATTGTGACACCACTTTAAATCACATTCCCATGGACTAAAATGTGTGGTGATGACATGTGTAAACATGATCCCATGTTTGGTTTGGAGAATATTAAATCTTAAGTAGTTTTTCAATGAGTAGAAATTACTTTTCTAAAAATAAAAAGGAATTAAACTAAGCTTTAATCTTGTAATATTAGTGATGATGTTAGATCATCTATAGGACCCTTTTGTGTGATGATTGCAAGTAGTTAAGTTTTGTTTGGTGATTGTGTACATCGTATTTATTTATAGATGCTAGTACCGACCAAGGATACGAGGAGGAAGGAGGATACTACGAAGAAGAAGCCGAGGAGAACTTCAACCACGGCTCTGCACAAGGCAAGCTTATACTGATATTGTGCAAGCCTAATACTACTAGTGAATGTGCAAGCTAACACTTGCAAGATACTCTACTGATGCAAACAAACCCTTTACTTGTTACCATGCCAATCCTATGCCTTAAGCATATGTGATCATACCCACTTGATACCCAATCCTGCACTTGATACCCAATCCTTTTCTTGCTGTTTGACAGCCTTTGCTACAAGGTCATAGACTTGTTCCACAAC
The DNA here is from genome assembly GCA_916181665.1 of Avena sativa. NCBI lineage: Eukaryota > Viridiplantae > Streptophyta > Magnoliopsida > Poales > Poaceae > Avena > Avena sativa. The sequence continues at coordinate 120,875,463 of OV702297.1, read as the reverse complement.
CGCGGGTGATCTATCCTGCACTAGTAGGGTCTTGGCGATGGCCAAGTTGAGGATAGGAGTGGGCATGACCTGCCTGCCTTCGCTGACAATGTATGGCTTGGCTTGTGGAGGCTTCGAGGGAGCCCATCCTAGGTTGCGCCATACACCAGGATCGTTGAGAACATGAGCCAGAGCTTTCCTAGCCTTCTGATTCTTGAGCAAAGTCTTGTACTCGGCCTCCATGGCCCTGATGCAGTGCTAGTCCAAGTGGGAGCGCTTCGTTAGGAAACCCGAAGAGCAAGGTGTGAAGCAGCACAGCAGCAAGTTCTCCCTCAGTAAGAAACCGAGGTTATCGAACCAGTGGGAGGAAGGAAACGTCACACAGGTGTTGCAAGCAACGCGGAGACCTGCACAACACAAACTCAAGACTTTGCCCCAACGAATCAGTGAGGTTGTCAAGCTCACTGGTTTGCTGTAACAAAGGATTAAATGTATGGTGTGGAAGGTAATGGTTTGCAGCAAGTAAACAAGTAAACACAACATGCATGATTACAAATAGATTAGATCTTGATCATGAACGGAGCTCACAAGATCTATACATGAAAGCACAAAGGAGGAGATACAACCATCTAGCTACTACATGGACCCATAGTCCAAGGTGGAACTACTCACGCATCATACCAGAGAGAAGGCCTCCGGGATGATCTCCCCTCCGACAGGGTGCCGAGAAGAACTTCAGATCCCCCTGATCTAGGGACGATGGCGGTGGCGGCTACAGACGGTTTCGTGGAGATTTGATCGGGTTCCCAGGGTTTCTGCATCGGGGGCTTCTTATAGGTGAAGGGGGAGGCCGAGGAGGCGGCCAGGGGTGCCAAACCCTAGCCAGGGGTGGGGCCCACCCGTGCCTGGGTTGGGTCTGGCCCCTCTGGCTAGCCCCTCCGGCTCTCTTCCGGACTTCTTGTTCCCCATGGAAAGTAATTGACTTTGACGTTTGTCCCGTCCAATTCCGAGAATATTTCTTTACTAACTTTTCTGAAACCAAAAACAGCAGAAAACAAGCATCTTCCACTGTTGCAACTTGTTAATAGGTTAGTACTAGAAAACATGTAAAAAGCACCTCAAAGTGTGGACAAGTAAAGCAAAGTAGATACTAAACAAGCATGGAACATCAAAAATTATAGATACGTTTCCAACATATCATGCCCTAGATTCCTTGATTGATTTTTGCGCTTTGGCCAGATCTCGATCTAGCTTTGCGCCTTGCTCCGTGATGTCCTGCGCTTCCTCCAGTAGCTACTGGTGCTTTTTGTCAAGCTGGACTACGTTTCGTATATGGTCCAGGGTCACTGGCTCGACGAGTAAATTGCAGTACAACACTGTATCAGCTGGAGTGACTTCGGCGGCCGCAGATGTAGATGTTGGAGGTGACGGATTTGCGGTGTTGGGTTTACCCGAACTAAGGTTGAGTTCCTGCGGCTTTTGCGCTGGGTTAGGCGGAGGGGGCATGGCCTTTGCACGACCATTTTCAGCATCATCAGCTGGTCCCTTCCTCTTGTCCAACGATTTAGGCGGAGCTTTTCCAGGTTGGTCTTTTTCCACCATGCTCCCAATGCGACGAACACTTCTCGGGATGTGATGGCCTTATCGGCCTGCTCCTCACGCTTGATGTCCTCCTCCATATCCTGCATAGCAGAGTCAAGTTCCTCCAGGTTGATACCCATCTCCTCCGAGTCCACGCTGATGTCGGCGTAGAGTGCGTCCAGAACGGAGTCGAAGGGTGCGGGGCCGCCTCGATGTTGGAGGATGATGATGAGGCCGCAGGGATGTTGACTGGAGGCGGTGGCGGTGGTGGCTGAGGCGATCTCGTCCTGAGCAGCTACATAAGCGGCCGCGTAGTTGTTGACGGTGTTGATCATGCTCTCGAAGGCGAGGAGACCCGCGGCCTGTTGCCGCCTTAGCGTATGCCGGAGAAGCGTACTGATGGGGATATGCCTACCGGGGTATACCCAGCAGGACGTTTCCGACAGGCCCAGGAACTGGCGAGTGGGCTTGCAAGACGGCGACTGGATCAAGGCCTGGCGTGGATCCAAGCGACTGGAAGCTAAAGGCCCAGGAGAGTAGATAGGCCCAGTCGGGTTAGGTTAAACGAGTACCGAAGCCTTAACTGATTCGGTTAAGATATGTAAACCCTAGGGGGAGGTGAGTCTATATAAACCTCCCTACAGGGCGTGTAGAGGCACGTTCCATCATACACCCAAGTGACTCGCCGCCTAGCCATCGAGCTCGCCCCATTGTACCTCCACCATAATACAATCTAGCAGGAGTAGGTCTTTACCCTCCCGGGGACCGAACCTGGGTAAAACCCTGTGTCTCCGCCCTCATATCGCACCGCAGATGGATGGCCGCCCTTGCCCTTCGTTCTACTACTTGCTGCCGATTGCAGCATCTGTCGTGACCATTCCCACGACAGTGGCGCCCACCGTGGGGCCTGGCCGGTCTGGCCGGTGTTCTACGGCGAGATCCAATCTGCCCATCAACGAGTCGGTCGCCACCGGCCGTATGATAGTGATCGGCGAGATGCTCCAGATCTTGCCGAGCAGCTACGTCCTGGCGGCGCGACCCATCACGCACAACATGATCTTGCTGGTCGGCACGATCAGCCTCTTCGTTGGCCTCACCGACGTCATCGTCTCGGAGGACTCGGCTCGCATCCGTGAGTCGCCGCCACGCGACCGGCTCTCCGAGAGCCAGGTCCGCATGATCCATCGCCTCGCCTCCGAGTACAACTCGGCCCACAGCGACGTGGCCGAAAACTCCGCGACCGCGGAAGACGCGGCCCTCAACGACGACGCCGACTCGGCGACCCCGGTGTCACTCGCCGGATCCATCACCGCGGCTTCACCCGTGGGCTCCATCACCCAGGTCTCCAACATGGGAGACTTCAAGGATCCTTCCATCCTTGGGATCTCCGACTTCGACTCCAGGTTAGAAAATTCCGCCGATCTCCGTGACGGGACCGGTTGCCACGCCGCAGCCTACATGGCGACTGGCACCGATCCGTCGGAAGATCCATTCTCCACCCCAATCCCTCCTAACGCCACGGCAACGAAGGTCGAGGAACTCCGCCTGAAGCTGGCGGAGGCAGTCTGCAAGGAGCAAGCCGAGCGTGAAAAATTTCGCCTCGAGCAGGTGACGGCGCAGGAGCTATCACACTACCACCAGCAGCGAATCAGGTCGCGCTTGAACCCCACCGTCCAGGGGAGCGCCCTGAACTTCGACGATGAAAACGACCCGGCCCGCGTGGCCGAACGCGCGATCTACGAAAACGTGCCACCAGGAGGAAGCGCCCGGCCCCCACCAGGGTCGACGGTGATGGGCGCCCCACCTCCACCCAACCGCACACCCCCCAGGGATCAGCCGTGGATAGTGGTCTCCTCACGAGAGCGAGACGCGAACGGCCTACCACTGTTCTCCACCCCGATGGATAACCTCGTGGCAGGTCGAGCCGCGGCCGACAACATCACGGCCACCGGCGACGGCGCCCTACAGATCCAGTACGTCAAGGCCCTGCTCGCAAAGGCGGTCGAGCAGCAAAACGCAGGCGCCGACTCGCAAGGTTGGGTGTACTCGCGTTCGTCGGGCAGTAGAGCGGCCTCAAGCGGCCGCCCATTGGCGGCAAACACCCTCAATTGCCTGCCACCCGAACCACTGCAGCTCCAACACCGACCCGCAAACGCAGCACTCTCCACCAACGACCCCAGGCCAGCGACCAACTTCGTCACCGCCAACGGTCAGCCCGTCGACGCCCGCACCCACATCATCAACAACCAAAGCTGGCGCGCACGCCAGCCTGACGACCTGCAACACACCCTAACCAATCGCCGCGACGGCGAGCCAATGGGGTCGCTAAGCCGACTCGGGCCCCGGTGCTTCGGACCGATGATCCGAGGCGAGAAATACCCGGCGAACTTCAAAGCACCGAAGGAAATAGAGAAGTACGACCCCTCGTACGACCCCTCCGTGTGGCTGGACACCTACCTCATGGCGATGGGGATCGCTGGCCACACCGACCTGCTAGCCGCCCGTTACCTCCCCCTAATGATGGAGGGAACGTGCAGGCAGTGGATCAACACTCTTCCCCCGGATAGCATCGACTCCTGGGAAGAGATGCGCGATGCCTTTGTCAGGCACTTCGAGTGCTCCTACACCCGCGCCACCACCATCGAGGACCTGGAGCGATGCGTCCAGGGACCCCGCGAGTCGACCCGCAACTGGGTCCAGCGGTGGCAAGAGCTATGGTACAACGCGGTCGGCATCCACCCGGACACCACGATCCACTGCTTCAAGACCTCGTGCCGCTACGAGCCCTTGGTCGCCAAGCTCAAGAGACATTCTCGCACACTCGACAACATACCGGACCTCCTCGAGATTGCCAAAAGATATGCGGAGGAAGATCCAAACCAGGAAACCGACGATGAGTCGGGAGGCCAACGCCGCACGAGCGGCAACGACAACGGACGACGGTCCGACCTACGCTACAGCAACACTCGCCTCACTGGCAAGCGCCGCAGTGACGGGCGAGTTGACTTCGTCGCCAACGCCGGGCACGCGCAGCGCGAGCCCAAGAGCTTCCGCCGTGACGGAGGGCAACGCCGCGACGGCGGCAACTACAAGGCAAAACCAAGGTTTGACCCCGCGGCCCTCCTTAACCAACCTTGTGCGTTTCACATCAGGGAAGGGAAGCCCGCCACGCACACGACTGCCGACTGCCACACTCTCAGGGAGATTGAGAAGGCACGGCGAGCGCGGGAGGACCCCGACAACAACCCGCCAAATGGCGGAAAATTCGGCAATGTGGTCGGCTCGCTCCACACCTTCACAGGCTTCAACACGAAGCACGAGAAGAAGGTCATCGCCCGCGCCGTCGCCGTCAACGCGGTGGCCCAGGTGGACGTTCCCCAGTTCCTCAACTGGTCGGAGCAGCCCATCACCTGGAGCCGCCAGGACCACTCGCCACGCATCGAGTACCCAGGCCGAGTCGCCCTGGTGGTCAAGCCCAAGGTGGGAGACTACTGGCTCCCCAAGACATTGATGGACGGCGGCAGCTCCATCAACATCCTGTACCTGGACACCTTCAGGCGACTACGGCTCCCGCAGTCGATGGTCGAGACGACCTACACCACGTTCTGCGGCATCGTCCCCGGTCGGAAGGCGTACCCGATCGGCAAGGTCACGCTGCCAGTCACCTTCGGCACACCAGCAAACTTCCGCACCGAGCGGATCGTCTTCAAGCTGGTACCCTACGACAGCCCCTACCACTGCGTCCTGGGGCGCCAGGCGTTCGCCAAGTTCATGGCAACGCCCCACTACGCGTACAACGCGATGAATCTCCCCGGGCCGTGCAGTGTCATCACCATCAACGGCGACCCCGACATGGCCGCCGAGTGCGAGGCCAAAGGAGACGAACTCGCCGACGCCGTCATCGCGGCAAAGGCCAACCACGCCGACGAGCTCGCCAAGTACGTGAGCGGGGTCAACAACGACGACCCCACCATACTCAAGAAGCCCAATTCGGAGGGCGCAAACACCTCAGCCTTCGAGGCAACGACGCACACCCGCACCGTCGAGCTGGTCTCAGGCGACTCCAGCCAGACGGTGACGATCGGGACGGGCATGAGCCCAACCTAGGAAGGCGCGCTCATCGAGTTCCTCCGTGAGAACAGGGACATCTTCGCATGGAAGCCCTCTGACATGCCTGGTGTCCCTAGGGAACTCGCTGAGAACAAACTAAACGCCGACCCCAAAGTGCGACCCGTCAAGCAGTCGTTGCGGACCTTCAATGAAGAGCGCCGCCGAGCTATCGCCGAGGAGGTGCAGCGTCTACTCGCTGCAGGCTTCATCCGGCCAATCAAATACTCCAAGTGGCTGGCAAACCCAGTCCTGGTCGAGAAGAAGAATGGGACCTGGAGGATGTGTATCGACTACACAAACTTAAACAGCGCCTGCCCGAAGGAGCAGTTCGTCCTCCCGCGGATCGACCAAATAATCGACTCCACCGCGGGCTCGGAGTCGCTGTGTTTCCTCGATGCCTACTCTGGGTACAACCAGATCAAAATGGTTGTTGAGGACGAGGAGAAGACGGCATTCATCACGCCATTCAGAGCCTTCTGCTACACCGCCATGACCTTCGGCCTCAAGAACACCGGGGCAACCTACCAGTGGTGCATGCAGGAATGCCTTGCGAGCCAAATTGGCCGCAATATCCACGTCTACATCGACGACGTGGTAGTGAAGTCCGCTCGCCAGGGCGATCTACTCGCCGACCTGGCGGAAACATTCGCCAACCTGCGGAAATACAATATAAAGCTCAACCCATGCAAATGCACCTTCGGTGTACCAGCAGGGCAACTACTGTGGTACGTCGTCTCCAAGCGCGGGATCGAGGCGAACCCCACCAAAATCGACACGATCGCCCGACTCGGCAAACCCGAGTGCCTGCGCGACGTCCAGAAGCTGGCCGGGCGAGTCGCAGATCTCAGCCTCTTTATCCCCCGACTGGGCGAAAAGGCGATGCCCCTATACCGCCTGATGCGAAAGAACCCCACCTTCCAGTGGGACAAGGAGGCGGACGACGCACTCCGCGACCTCAAGAAGGTGCTACTCGCAGCACCACTACTCGCTGCCCCCGTCGACAAAGAACCCATGCTGGTCTACGTCGCGGCTTCCGAGCGCGTCGTCAGTGCCGTCATGGTCGTCGAGCGGATGGAGGAAGGAAAGGAGCGCCCGGTACAGCGACCGGTGTACTACATCAGGGAGGTCCTCACCGAGTCACGCCAGCGATACCCGCAATACCAGAAACTGGTATACGCGGTCTTCAGAGCACAGCGGCACCTGCCGCACTACTTCTAGGAGCACCCGATCACGGTCGTCTCCTCAGCACCGTTGCAGGACATCATCCGCAACCGTGAGGCGACCGGGCGAGTCGCCAAGTGGGCCGTCGAAATCGGCGTCCACAACATCAAGTATGAGCCACGAAAAGCAATCAAGTCGCAGGCTCTCGCGGACTTCATCGCCAACTGGGAAGAGGCCCAGCAGCCAGAAAAGCTGCCATACCTCCACTACTGGAGCCTGCACTTCGACGGCTCCAAGAACACGGACGGCGCAGGAGCAGGGATCATGCTGACTTCACCGAAGGGCGACAAGCTCCGCTATGTCCTCTGCCTCGACTTCACCCCCTGCACCAACAACATGGCCGAGTACGAGGCACTACTCCACGGCATGCGAGCTGCCAAGGAGATGAACGTCAACAGCCTACGTTGCTACGGAGACTCCGACCTCGTCGCTGGGCAAGTCGCTGGAACTTGCGATGCCGTCTCTCCCACCATGGCAGCATACCGCCAAGCAGTAGACAAGCTGGGAGGACACTTTGCAGGCTACTCCGTCGAGTGGATCGACAGGCGGAAAAACAAGGAGGTCGACGCACTCTCTCGCATCGGGTCGGCTCGACTCGCACCACCCGCCGGCGTCTTCCTCGACACGATCACCAAGCCATCAGTCTCTCCCCCAAGGGAGATCGACATCGGAGTCCCGTTGCAGCCAGAGGCAGCCCTGGTCGCACTCATCGCCGAGCCAGACGATTGGACCAAGCCGTACATCGCCTACCTGGAGGCCGGCACCTTGCCGGCAGACGAGACAGACGCCCGGATGATTGTACGTCGATGCAAATCCTTCACCATCATCGATGGCGAGCTCCACAAGCGCAGCGTGACAGGCGTGTTCCAACGCTGCGTCCAACCCACCGAAGGACGTAAGATCCTCCACGACATCCACTCCGGCGACTGCGGCCACCACGCCGGCGCCTGCTCCCTGGTCGCCAAGGCTATGCGGCACGGCTTCTACTGGCCCACCGCACACGCCGATGCCGTCGACATCGTCCAACGGTGCGCCGGGTGCCAGAAGTACGCCAACCAGACACACGTGCCAAGCTCAGCGCTCAAGACAATCCCCATCACCTGGCCATTCGTCGTGTGGGGTATGGACATGGTAGGCCCTTTCAAAAAGGCCCCCTCCGGCTTCACCCACCTCCTGGTCGCGGTCGATAAATTTACAAAGTGGGTGGAAGCCAAGCCAGTCCGGAAATGCGATGGGAAGACCGCCACCAAATTCCTACGTGAGCTCATATATCGCTACGGGTTCCCAAACAGCATCATCACGGTCAACGGCACCAACTTCGCCAAAGGAGCCATGGCCGAGTTTTGCAAGGATGCAAGGAACACCACATACGGCTCGACCTCGCGTCAGTCGCCCACCCGGAGTCCAACGGCCAGGCGGAACGGGCCAACCAGAGCATCCTCCACGGCCTAAAGCCGCGGCTCTAAGTACCGCTCGAGCGCACTGCCGGGTGCTGGGTCGAGGAGCTACCCTCCGTCATCTAGGGCATCCGCACCTCAATCAACAGGTCGACAGGGTTCACCCCCTTCTTCATGGTGTACGGCTCCGAGGCGGTTATGCCTACCGACCTCGAGCACGATTTGCCAAGGGTCGTCCACTACACGGAGGCGGCGAACGAACTCGCACGTCAAGACGGAGTCGATCAACTCGATGAGGCACGCGACCTAGCTCGCTCTCGCACTGCCATCTACCAGCAAGGACTCCGCCGCTACCATAGCCGGCGGGTGAAAACTCGCACCTTCCAAGAAGGCGACCTAGTGTTGCGCCTCATCCAGGACAAGAAGTGCATGCACAAGCTCCTCCCATGGGAGGGACCATTCGCCATCGGGCGAGTACTCGGCAACGACGCCTACTACCTCGTCGATGTCCGCGGGGACGGCAAACTCGACGTAAAGCGACCATGGAATGTAAACCTCCTACGGAAGTTCTACTCCTAGAACCCCACATATGTATCTTCCAGTCGCTATGAAATAAAAAATATTGGTTACCGCAAATTGCGTCTACTCTCCGTGTCTTGTGCCACTCGCACTCGTAATAACAGCGTCAAGCTAACTGCAGAAGTCAACCTCTGGTACAGCGATCGACACGACCAAGTAGTGCGCTACAAGGGCACTGGGTTACCCCAGGTCTTGTAACGTCCACGAAAAAGCCTACCCGGAGCCCCATTGGAGTCGCCTAGCTCGACTGGCTCAATGAGCCAAGACAACTGCCTTCGCTTCTCACAGTGATCATGATCCTCCGCACCCTCGACATAGCGACTCGAATGGCCAAGTACCACGCTCGGGGACTGACGACCAGTTCAGCGCGAGCGGCTAGGGAAAACGCCAAGTATGAGAGCATGCCCAGGACTCGCCATGCGACTGACCCAACGGGCCAGGCAGGAGTGATGCGCTTATTCTAACGCGCCCAGTCCTCACCCACCCTAGAGTTGCGCCTGGAACAACCAAGTACCACGCTCGGGGACTCGGCTACCCGACCTTGTTCGCGCAAGGGAAAATAGTGAAGTACAGAGCACTCATGGGAGTCGCCTTGCGACTGGCTTTCCGAGCTCGGGGGAGTCGACATCAATAACAAAACATTCAAAATCACAAAACACATAATAAACGAGGTAAACCCCATAAAAAAGGGCGGACGCGCTCGGGGACTCGTTCAACCCTCAATCACAAACACACAACAATTCACAAAATACCACGATATTTCATTATAGCATATCACAAATGTCACAAAATACAAAGTATGCCCAACGGCAGCGCTGCTACTAACGCCCCAAGGGCACAATGTCTTATTCCGCAGGCTTCGATGACGACTCGCCACCACCCTTGCGGTTGCGAATGAAGGGAGTATACGGGTTCGACGGGTACGTCGTCAACTCACCCGCCATTGCCGCACGGAAGGGCTGCTCGATCTTGAAGTCCCGGTGCTGTGGCTCGGGGTCGTTGGGTGCGACGAACGTCTCCTGATAAGGAAGGAGGTCGCCCATCGCCCAGACGCGCTCGGAGTACACCGCGGCGCGGTCCGTCAGCTTCAACACCTCGGCGATCTCCACCGAGCCAGTCGACGACGGGTAGTCACTCGTCACGTCATCAAGATCAAAATCTTCCGGGAAGTGGGCGAGCCCAAGGCTCAGCGCCCTCGCCGCCCCGCGCCGGAACGCTGACCGCGTCATAAACTCGACGACCGACGGCGCCTTCTCCAAGTATCGCCACACCTCGACGAGGTCGCTGGGAATCACTTCCATGGGCGACATCTCCTGAAGATACGCCCGTATACATGTCGCCGACAACGTGGCCGAGTCGACCAGCATGGCTACATATTGCCGTGCGTCGAACGAATTCGCCTCTTCCGCGCTATCAATGATCTGACCTGCGGACAGAAGGTGACAGTGAATACATCAAAGATTACACAATGCATATGTTACAGGCAGAGGCAGGCACACTCACCAATCAAGGGACGGGAGAGATCCGTGATGAAGCTCTGAAGAGAGGTGTAGTCATCTTGAAGCCCAGCAACAAGGGCGTCAGAGACCTTACGCTCCTCAGCGGCGGCTGTAACAGCAGCCTTGGCTCGCCCATCCGCCGAACTCGCCTCTTCCTTCGCTTCCTTCAGCTCGCGCTCAAGGTCGGCGATCCGCTTCTCAGCCGAGCTCAACACAGACTGAGCTGCCGTCAATTCACTCGCTGGGACAAGGACTTGGCGGACCTCCTCTGCCTTCGCAGCAGATGCCTGGAGTCCCTTGTTCACCTCTTGGACGATGGCAAGTTCTTTCTCCACGCGACGCTTCGCAGCAAGCCGGTCGGCTGAATCACGCTGCAAACCCTGCGCAAAAGACAAACAGTTAACAAAAACGAAATCCTAAGTGCCCACCCGCTGAAATTCAGCGCGTAGGCACTCGGGGACTGGAGATCAAAAATCCTAAGTGCCCACCCGTTGAAATTCAGCGAGTAGGCACTCGGGGACTGGAGATCAAAAAACTAAGTGCCCACCCGCTCAGATTCAGCGACTAGGCACTCGGGGACTGGACGCGAGAAACAAAAACAAAGAAACTAAAAGAATCCGACCGCTGCAAGTCAGCGGCCCGATCCTCGGGGACTGGACATACCTGGATGGCTGCGCCAAGCATGCCATGAAGCTGTATCGCGTCCACGGATGCGAGAAGAGCCGAAGTGTGCCCGCGATGTTGCTCGACCTCCATCTCGGCGACCTCAGGTGCGCGGCTCGAGGGCGTGGTACCACTCGCCGTAGCCACTCTGGCCATGAAGCGCGGGAAGGTCGCGATGGATGCGCCGGCACCAAAAGAGGCCGGCTCGGCCACCCCAGGCGAGGGAGCACCCTCCTTGATCGTCAAGGCCGCCTCCGCCACGGGTTCACTCGGAGCGATTGTCGTGTCGTCAGACACCGTGACGACTTCGTCGCCCTTGGTCTTCTTAGCACTATCCGCGGGGGCGACGACCTCGTCCGCTTTCCTCTTCTGAGAGAGGTCCTCCTCGGTGACGACTGGCGGCACCTTGGCCACGGTCGGGTGGCCTATCTTCTTAGCTCCAGTCCTACAAATTGATCACATGAGCAAAGTGGTCCGAGTACAATGAAAAACAAAGGCGGGTGAATGAAACTCACTTGGCGACTGGCAGGAACCGCAGCCCCGTGCGGATGCCGGCCGGCTTCTCCAGTTTGGGGCCCAGTTTACGACTGAGACCCATCTCCAGGACATAGTGCGCCCAAGACACGGACGGCTTCTTCATTGTCGAGGCCGCGACAGGTGCCTACGAAACATTCTCGGCGGGAGCCTCCCTGGGAGGTGAAGCCGCCGCGACCGGAGCAACCCCTGACCCAGAGACTGGGGCGAATGGGGGAGGCATCGAGGCCAGAGGCGCCTCACTCAGGATGGCGGTGACATCCGCCGCTGCCATCGTCCGTGGCGCTTCATCCTTGGCCAGGCTGGTGGCGTCGGAGCTGCTCGCCGTATGAGGCGGAGATGCCTGTCTCGCCGGCTTCGTCTTCCTCTTCGGAGGGGCCTTCACCTCCTTCTTCTTCTTCGACGGAGTGGCCTGGAGACGCGAGGTGGTTTCGGGAAGTTCGTCATCATCATTGTCGTGACGGTCGAGGCTTTTACTCGCCTCGAGTTCGCGCTGACGCTGCCCGCGAGTTTTGCAAACCAGCGGGGCGACCTCCTCCTTGGACTCGTCGTCGTCGTCGCTCCTGTCTCTCTTGATGCCGCCTTTGGCAGGAGGCGACTCGCCCCCGTCCCGGACGAACGAGCTCGAGTTCTCATCGTCTGTGGGCGGAAGCCACCCTTCCACCACTTGAAATAACTACAATGAGCATAAGACATCATCAGTATGACCGCGACTGCATTAACTGCGACTGCGAATGACAGAAAGTGACTTACCGTCGGGGCTGGATGCTTCGCGGTGTAGGGGACGACCCCGGCCTTCGCGTCCAGGTACACCGCTTGGGTGATCTTCTTCAACGCTGAAATGTAATCCTCGAGTTTCCACTCGACGAGGCAGGATTTCGTCGAGTCCTCCTGGCCCGTGTACTCGTACATATAGTGGTCACGTTGGGCCAGGGGAACGAGTCACCGCCCGAGCTAGCAGTTGTACAAGTTGATGGTCTGAAGACCCTTTTTCTTCAGGCCGTGGATGGTTTGAAGCATCTCATCCACGACCATCCACTGGTTTGTTGGGAGCTTGCCGACTTGGAGTTGGCGCGGTTCGGGACGGTCGGTAGAGTATCTTGGGATCGCCACCTCGCCCTCGGGAGTCGCCTCGGTGACGTAAAACCAAGACTTATTCCACTCGCTCGCCGCCTTGGCGGGTAGCATCAGATCAAAAAAGGAAGCCTTCGACTTCAATTGAAACGTCAAGCCGCCCGCCGCAAGCATTGGGCTGCCTGCTTCTTCGCGACTGATCCTCCCGTGGAACAGATCTTGCCACAGGGGGAAGTAGGGCCTACAGCCCAGGTAGCACTCGCAGAACGCCACAAAAATGGCGAGCTGCTCGATGCTGTGCGGGCCCAGGTCCGACGGCTGGATCCCGTAGAAGGCGCAGAAGTGCCGGAAAAAAAGAGATGTGGGGAATCCCAGCCCCCGTTCCAGGTGGCTGGTAAATAAGACGAACTCTCCCTCGCGCGGGTCTGGAGTCACCTCTCCGGCCGCGGGGATGCGCCACCTACCGGCGCGCAGGATCCCGGCCTCCTCAAAGGATGCCAGAAGCGCTCTCGTACACTTGGACCTGCCCCATGGTTCGGTGCAGGGAGCCATTGGCGACAAGGATTGTGGGGGTCGGAGGATTTTGGATCGTCTGGATCGCGATGCAGAGGAAGACGGAGGTGCACGCAATCGGAGGAAATGACGAGGGGGTGGTTTTCTGATCGCCTACCATTCCCTTTATATAGCGGTTGTTACCCGCCAAATCAGGAAGCCGTTACTACGCGGTGATTACGCCAAAGGTTACCGTTGGATTACCCCAACGGCTAGTTTGACTGCGTTTGACGGTCCAACTTCAGCCACTCGGCTCGCCGACCCGATCACTACAACAGTGACTAAATATTTCGCCGACCCGTTCGCCAAAGCTGCGACCAGAATGACTAGTTTTTTCCTTTATTTAGGATCCCGCCACTGATTCGACTGGATGTACGCATTGAATCCGTATGCTCCGACTGCCAGCGACCACCTGCGCCCAATCGACGACGGTCTCGGGGACTACTGATGGGGATATGCCTACCGGGGTATACCTAGCAGGACGTTTCCGACTGGCCCAGGAACTGGCGAGTGGGCTTGCAAGACGGCGACTGGATCAAGGCCTGGCGTGGATCCAAGCGACTGGAAGCTGAAGGCCCAGGAGAGTAGATAGGCCCGGTCGGGTTAGGTTAAACGAGTACCGAAGCCTTAACTGATTCGGTTGAGATATGTAAACCCTAGGGGGAGGTGAGTCTATATAAACCTCCCTACATGGCGTGTAGAGGCACGTTCCATCATACTCGCCCCATTGTACCTCCACCATAATACAATCTAGCAGGAGTAGGTCTTTACCCTCCGGGGGGCCGAACCTGGGTAAAACCCTGTGTCTCCGTCCTCATCTCGCACCGCAGATGGCTGGCTGCCATTGCCCTTCGTTCTACTACTCGCTGCCGATTGCAGCATCTGCCGTGACCATTCCCACGACACGTACCGTGATCCAGTCCTTCCACAAAGTGATAAATAGCATCATCACTGCGTAATGCTCCAGATCGGCCCGTATACGGAGCCATCTAGCTAGGTAGTCGCGGGGGTTTTCACCTTCTCTTTGAACGCAATACGCCAGATCGAAGATAGTCACCATGCCTACGAACTATGATCTCTTCTTTCCAGACACACGGGCGAAGCCGGAGGATTTGCAGCGATCTTCCACCATTATTTCCTGCATAGGGGCAGTTTGGGTGGGCCTTGGATTTTTCCGATCTAAGCCGGCAAACTCCAAAGAGAGATCTAACTTTGATCCTTCCGCGAACGTATCCTGCCTGTAGGCGGTCCGTGCGGGTCTTGACAGTCCTCCCACTTCCAAGGAACTAGTGCCCGAGACGGTTTCGCCGATAAAGAGGTGAATGTCCCCGATTGGGATGATCGTAGCGGGTGGGGTTCGTCTTCGCCGGGATCCAGAACTCATCGGGAGGGACGATCGGAACGTTGCAGGAGAAAAGAACACGACCGATGGCTACGGTTTCGCCGATTCCCGCGAAGAGCTTTGACCTCGCCCGTTGTAGAGCCTGAAGTGTCTCTTGCCCCACGGTGGGCGCCAACTGTCATGGTATTGCTGACTAGTACGCCATGAAGGGTCCTCACAGTGCGTGCTTAGAGACGTGGGGAAAGGAGGAAGGTTGGCGGGTACGAGGTGACACAGCTTACCCAGGTTCAGATCCCACGATGGTGGCGGAATCCTAATCCTGCTATAAATCACTATAACGTCAATACACCGGGTTGCAGAGATCGGTTCGCTGTGTGCGATATGAGTTGAATTGTGTGATTCTTATGCCCTAAAGGCTCCTCTAGGTTCGGCTTATATAGACGCCTGATCCTAGGGTTATAGGAAAAGTCCTAGCCGGACAAGTTACGTAGTCCTACACGGTATACAACTAGTCTAACATGTCTTGCACTCCAAGGCTTCGGGTACATTACTAACTCCACCGTAGCCTTCCTTTATCCGGCATGAGCCTCCCTTCTGAATTCATCTAACTGGGCCGCCCAGCAGGCCATAGACCCTATTACCAACTGTGGGCCGTGGCCTATCCGGATTAGAGACATGCAATGGTGATACCCATTTAGCATATTCCCAACACCAATTTATTCTTAAGTTTAGTTCCTCATGTAGACGCGATGTGTTTCTAGTCACTGGCAATATGTTCTTTCTAGTGATGTGAAATAATTACTAGCAAATGGTAAGCGCAAAGCTATAAGTGTGGGTCTGTAGAATGCAGAGAACAATATCCAACGCATGTGTCTTGTGTGGACGTCCAACGTAGCAGAGGGCTACATCCCACGTACATATCGTTTCAGTTTTTAGTCCCACTGTTAGGATATACTTTCTGGATATATCCACAGGACTCGCTGACCAGGGTGGCCCACCAAAGGATTAAAACTATGCTTCACAGGCGGCCTACTCAGAGTAAGGAGAACGGAGTCAATTCTGGCTACGGCGAACAAGGTCTAGAAGACTTGCGGACTTAGGCATGTAGATTACTTGTAGTCCAAGTTATACTTAGTTACCGACTTTTTAATGTAGCTGGATAGATCTCTCCTGTAAGCCTAGATTTTGGTGCCTTTATAAACCGTACCTGAGGGAGCCTTTAGGACACCAGATCATAGATCAAACACAACCAACTCGCACAGGCGAACCTCTCTTGTAATCCGCTGTAACATCCGGCTCTCGCCGATATATTACTGGGTTGCTAGCAGGAGTAGGATCCGGTTATCACAGTCGAATCTGAACCTAGGTAAACTTGTGATCACCGCTCCTAGAACACCATACGGCTCACATCCCATCTTCTCAACGCCTTCAAGACCCCCTATGACGTACTTGTCATCAATCCGACGTCACCCACCTCGATACTTAAGTATGAAACATACCAGTTTAAATACCCAGAGTTGCCCAACGTCGTACTAGCCAGCTAAACGAACCGAGTAAGATCGACAGAGAAACAAATCATGACTACTACCGAGAACAGATACTAGGTGGGCCACATTCTCTCCTCTGGCCCAACCGGGCGGAACAATAGCACTGGGACGCCATGGAGAGGAGGTGCCATCCTAATTAACGGGCTTTGTAGTCTGCTCTATTGGTCCAACCTTTGTGTAGGTTGGCAAATTCTGCTCTAAAAATATACTTGGATAAAAGATACTATCTTTAATGGTATTTTTATCTGCATTTCTCTCTGAGTCACTAAAGTGTTTTAGGGGCATTTTAATCAAAGTGCACCTACAATGACTTGTAGTAGTGGTCGTCCGCGTCGTCCATGGCCGCTGCCAGCTCGCGCGAGGTAGAGCTCTTGCATCCTCCGCCGCCTTGTACATCTCGAGTAGGGCGCTGATGGCGAGGAAGCGTCCAAGGTCCGGCCTATCAGCGTTCGTATTTGTTGCCGGCAAGGCATCCACCCACAAATGGCGGCAACCGCGACTTGGCGAGTGAGACCCACACTACTGCTGGTTGTTTTAGATAAGGGGCCTTTTCGCAAAAGCAGTTGCCGAGACCCATCAATGAAATGCATGTGTGCTGATATGTGGGCTCAGCAAGTGCCACGTCGACGAATACAAGGCAGCTACAAGCATGAGTGATCATAGAAAGCATGAACCATGTCTTCAATGACCGCACAGTTGTATTTTTATTGTACGGTGACCATTTTGAACCGGCGCAACAAGTTCACTAACCCTTCATGTATTTTACTCAAGCTATACAGAACGGAATCGATCGATCATCAGGACTGTCTCTGTCTATCACTTCGTTTGTTCTTTTACTCGCGATCGATCAGTTCCACTGTGCACGTGGCGTGCCCTAGCTTGGGGAGACGGGGGAAAGATGGTACCGATCGTCGCTCCCATTAGCAACGTGTTTGGTTCAAGAATTTGTAACGTAACTTGATTGCGGTGGTAATAAATACCTTTAAAACGGTTGAGTTTGCACGTAATCAGTTTCCATGTAAACGAATCCCATCGCTGCACGATGTCGTTACCGGTCGTACCCCTTCGGTAATAGATCGTTACCGAGCGAGTCGTCTTCTCCAACCTCGTCTTCCCCAACAAGTCTCACGTCACCGCCGCCGCCTCCCCCACCGCCGCCGTCGCCGACCCACCGCCTCCGCCTCCGGGAGCGGTACAGAACCGCGACCCATCTCTCGGCCTCCTCTACTCTACCAACAGCGGCGGCATGCGAGGATGCGCTTCGTGCCTGCGTCCATGGATCCCAAGGTTGGAGCTACGTCTTCTCTGGATTCCTACTCCTCTTTCTAGTCATATTGGAACGCTCCGGCAAGATCTTTCTTTAGATTTTTTTCTTGGGATTTAATTGTGTTCAAGATCCGAATTTCTGAACATTGGTAGAAATAAAAGGCCCCCTTTTTGTTACTTCTGTTACCTGTACACGAACCATACAGATTTAGAAAATTTCATTCCGTTACCATTACCGCTGGTCAATCGATTCCATTACCGTTTGCATTTACATAGCTGAACCAAACACGTTGTTGCGACTCCGCCCGCAAGACAGGGAAGCGCAAGCGGCAAGGCGGCGATAGCAGCGGCCAGAGTTCCACGGTGGCTCGTCGATCAGCGCCACGGTTAGGAGTAGCACACGACATTGGGTGAGTTTTTCTCTATTATTTGCAAGAGAATTTTCTATTAATAAATATCCTAATGTCTGTTATATAGTTTGAATTGTTTAAATATAAAAATTATTTATATTTTGTACTCGACAAACATTATTGGTTATATTCATATTACGTTCATCTAAATATGTGACATTTATAGTTTTGGGGAAACCAACGAGAAGTATTTTAGTTTATGGTGTGCCCAGGCTTTAAACTAGTGGCTTAGGGTTGATTCACACATATCAACTAGGACTCCATAATTTTACCGTCATCTATAATTTGATCTAGCTAACTTCCCTATGTTAATTAAGGTTAATTTTGTGTCTTCCTATCTAAATCCAAGGCTAAGTTTAGGGTTATTGTTGGCTTGTTCTATGATGATCTTATGGTACTTCTTGGCTTGGCTAGCTGCTATAGTTATCTATTGTTGCCTTCCGGTTTCCTATGTTGATCATCATCTTCTAAAGATTATTACAGATGCATTTGCCCTATTGTTCTACCTTTTAGACCTATCAGTTCTTGTTGCCTCTTTATTGTTTTTATGATCTCAAACTGTTATTTACATTCTGGCAGTTTTTCATGGAATGTTTACCCTTGGATTTTACATTAAATGTATCCTATATAGTATATATATATATTGTAAAACGTAGAACAGGTAGATTGTATTGGGTCTACTCGGTTGAATCCCGAGGCCCTCGATCGTGTTTAATATATAGAAGGTTTTACATCGTAAGGAAAGAGGATAGGAGATTACATCGTATATGACACGGTTCGGTACTAGCGTAACCGGTGCGATCTCTAACACCCTCCCTTAATCACAACTTGGACAAGTTGAGATTATGTGTAAATTCTACAAAGCCTTTTACAGGAAGCGGTTTAGTAAAACCATCTGCTACTTGATCCTTTGCAGGAATAAACCGAATCTCTAGCTGCTTCTTCAACACTCGTTCTCTAACAAAGTGAAAGTCAATCTCAATATGCTTGGCTCTTGCATGAAAGACAGGATTAGATGACAAGTACGTTGCTCCCAGATTATCACACAGAGACATGGTACTTGAGTTGATTTGACTCCAAGTTTTGCAAGCAAGGACCGCACCCATATTACTTCAGCTGTTGCATTAGCCACAACCTTGTATTCAGCTTCAGTGCTTGATCTGGAGACTGTAGCCTGCTTCTTAGCACTCCAAGAAATCAGGTTTGGCCCATAGAACACAACAAAACCTCCAGTTGAACGTCGATCATCAACACAGCCAGCCCAATCTGCATCTGAAAAGGCACTCACAAGTGTAGAGTTTGATCTCATAAATGTCAACCCAGTGCTCATAGTGTGACTAACATATCTCAAAATTCTCTTGGCAGCAGTCCAATGAATAGTAGTAGGAGCATGTAGATATTGACAAACTTTGTTAATAGCATACGATATGTCAGGTCGTGTAAGAGTTAAATACTGCAAAGCACCAACCATACTCCTGTATTTGGTGCTATCCTCTGGCCCTAATGGATCTCCCTCCAGTGCAGTTATTTTCTCAGAAGACGATAAAGGTGTAGGAACACCTATGCAATTTGTCATACCCACTCGTGCAAGAATATCTTAAGCATATTTTCCTTGACTCAAAACAAGACCATCAGGTACCTTGTGCACTTCAATGCCCAAAAAATAATGAAGATCTCCAAGATCCTTTAATGCAAATTCTTGACTGAGATCCTTCAAGAGAGCCTCTGTAGCATCTTGCGAAGAGCTAGCCACAATTATATCATCGACATAGATAAGCATATAAATGGTCACGTGAGACTTACGATAGATGAATAAAGAAGTATCAGATTTTGATGCAAGAAACCCCAATGCAACCAATTTAGAGCTTAATCAAGAGTACCAAGCTCTAGGTGCTTGCTTCAATCCGTAAAGCGCCTTATCAAGCTTGCAAACATATTTTGTTTTCCCTTGTCTTCATAGCCAGCTGGTTGCTTCACGTAGACCTCTTCTTCAAGAACACCATGAAGAAATGCGTTCTTGACATCCAACTATCGCAAACTCCATCCCCTAGAGAAAGAAATAGCCAGAACAAGTCGAACAGTTGCTATTTTGATAACCAGGCTGAAAATATCTTCATAGTCAATTCCATACCGCTGCTTGAAACCTTTGGCAACGAGACGGGCTTTGTATCTATCAATAGAACCATCGTCCTTGTGTTTGATTTTATATATCCAGCGACAATCAATAAAATTTGTGCCTTTTCGTGGAGGGACCAACCTCCATGTACGATTTTGCATAAGAGCTCCATACTCCTCATCCATAGCCTTTTTCCAACAAGGATTACTCAAGGAAGCTTGCACACATGCTGGTTCAGTCAATGTGGATGAAAGGCACCAACGGATTGTACCATTGATATATTGCTTGGGCTGACGAACACCTCGAGAAGCACGGGTAGTGGGCCGACCAGGAAGTGCCACATGTTGATCAACAACCAAAGGTTACACAGAAGATCCATCCCCACCTAGAGAGGCGCCAGGCGCTGATTGCGAGGAGGATCCGATCGCAGATCCCGCGCCAGCCACAACAGATCTAGGAGTCATCGCTGTGTGCGGGGCCGATAGAGGGGAGCGGTCGCGATCTGGCGCAGAAGATCCTGGCGAGGGGGGGGGGGGTCCAGCGTAACGCGTGGAGGCCGCCCGACGCTGTGCGCTCCAGACGTGGCAGGCGACCGCGCGTGATCCGAGAGATTTTGAGCGGGGTCCGAGGAAGAATTAGTCAGACAATCTGTTTCGTGTATCGTGTCGCTGTCATCTTTTGTCAATATTTCATGCGACTCGTTTGGGATCCTTTGAACTCCGTTTTCAGCAAAATTTTGACCAACAACTGTATTTTGAACAGGGGTTTCCTGCAGGACAACAGATGTAGAGCTAGAGACAGGATTAGTAGTACGAAAATTTAACATATGTGACTCATCATCATTGATATCACCAAGTTCATAATTTTGAAGAGATGGATCAAGGAGTAAAATTTTTGGAATTATGCCCTAGAGGCAATAATAAAGATGTTATTATTATAATTCTTGTTCATGATAAAGTTTATATTCCATGCTAAAATTGTATTAAGCGGAAACTTTAATACTTGTGTGGTTTATGAACAACACCGTGTCCCTAGTATGCCTCTATGGACTAGCTCATTGATTAATGATGGTTAAGGTTTCCTAACCATAGACATGAATTGTCGATTAATAATGAGATCATATCATTGGGAGAATGATATGATGGACAAACCCAAACTAAGCAGAGCAATTAGATCGTGTCATCGTGTTCATCTTTGCGAAGCTTTTTTTATGTCAAATATTGTATTCCTTAGACCATGAGATAATGCAAATCCCTGGTATCAGAAGAAAGCTTTGAGGTCATCAAACGTCATCCTATGAGAGGGTGATCATAAAGGTGTCTCTCAGGTGATCGAAAAGTACCTATTGGGTTGTATGTATCGAGATGGGATTTGTCCCTCCCAAGTCGGAGAGATATACTTCGGTCCCACTCGGTAATCGATATCAACACCGCTTGCAAGCATGTGGTTAAGGAGTTAATCACAAAGTGATATCGGATTGCCGAACGAGTAAAGTACTTGCTGTGAACGAGATTGAACTAGGTATGACGGTACCGACGATCAAATCTCGGGCAAGTAAAATATCGCGCGACGAAGGGAATATATATATGGGATTGATTGAATCCTGGCATCGTGGTTCATCCGATATGATCATCGATGAATGTGTGGGAGTCAATATGGGTTTCCAGACCCCGCTGTTGATTATTGATATAAGATCATGTCTGCATGTTCTCGAACCCGAAGGGTCACACACTTAACGTGTCTCGACGCTAGGATAGATTGGATAATTGGTTTATGAGTTTTTGTTCGGAGTCTCGGATGAGATCTAGGACGTCACGAGAGGTTCCGGAATTGTCCGGAGAATAAGATTCATATAAGGCAATGCAGTTTTTGGAGTTCGGAATTGTTTCGGGTTAATCGGTATTGTATCGGAAGCTTCTAGAACCTTCCGGAGGGGGACCAACGTGGCCCCACCTGCCGGGAGGGGGCATGGGCCTATGAGGGAGTGCCCTGGCCGCATTGGGCCAGGGGCACAAGGCCCCATAGGGCCCAGCCGACCAACCTAGGGCAAAACCCTAGGGGAGCTTCTAGAAGGGGGGAAACTTGCCCCCTACTCCTCCCTCCTTGGCCGCCGGCCCTAGGGCTTGGGGGAGGGGCAAGGGCTGGCCGCCCACCCCTCTATATAAATAGGGCTGGGGGAGCACCCCCCCCACACACCTCCTCCTCAAGCCCTAGCCGCCCTGCTGCCCTCCTCTCTCTCTCCCTCCCGACTGCACGTAGGCGAAGCTCTGCTGCAGAAACTCTCCACCACTTACACCGCACCGTCGCGTTGTAGATCCAATCTGTCTCTCCACCATACTTGCTAGACCGTGGAAGGAGGAGAAGTCGAGGTGCCGCACGTGTGCATCTCTCGGAGGCATCGCCACTTGCGGTGTTAGATCGGATCAGATCGCGAGGAGGAGAAGCGAGTACGACTACATCACCCACGTTTCGTCGAACATTCCGCTGTGCGAATCTTCAAGGGTATGAAGATCTCATCTATTCCCTCTCGTTGTTTGCATCTCCTGGATTAGATCTTAGCTTTCCCGTTCGCATCCGTAGAATTTTTTTGATTTACTATGCTGCAAAACCCTTTAGTGGTATCAGAGCTAGATCTATGCGTAGATGTGTTTCACGAGTAGAACGCAACATGGTTGTTGCGGGCGTTGATGTTTTCTGTTGCAAGCCTCTTGTTTGTGTTCTTCTTATGACGCAGGATAGTGAGATCGAAGCGGTTCAGGCCAACTTTACGCGACGTCGTTCGCGAGACTGGCTCCGCACTTGAGGTGTGGCTTGTTCCACACATGCGGCTGGTGGATGCCAGTTTCTCTCACTATAGTTGTCATGGGATTTACAGCGGAGTTTGGCAACCATGATATCACCGTTGTGGCTTTCCGTAGGTAAGAATCGTTCTTAGCTTGCTACTCCCATAAGCCACGTAAAACATGCAACAACAAAGTAGAGGGGTCTAACTTGTTTTTACAGGGAGTGTTTTCTGTGATATGATATGGCCCAAGATGTGATGTGTATGTTGTATGCAATGATCATATTTTGTAATGTTTCACGACTTGCATGTCGATGAGTACACAACCGGTAGGAGCCATATGGTTGTCTTTATAATTGTGTATGACCTGTGTGTCAACTTCTTATACGCCATGTAACAGCTTTACTTTATCGCTAAGTAGTTAGCAATAGTTGTAGTTGCTATTCGTGGTGGAGGAAATCATGGTGGAGTGATGGAGATCATGCCGGCACGCACAAGATGGAGATCGTTGCGCGAAGATTGGCTATACCATGTCACATAAAGTTATATGCATGTGATGTTTATCCTTTTATGTATCTTATTATGCTTAGATTGCGACGGTAGCATTATAAGATGATTCCTCACATTAAAGATCAAGATAAAACTGTGTTCTCCCCATGTATGCACCGTTGCGAAAGTTCGTCGTGTCCAAGCATCACGTGATGATCGGGTGCTATAGACTCTACGTTCACATACAACGGATGCAAGCCAGTTTTGCACACGCGGAAATACTTGGGTTTGACTTGATGAGCCTATCATGTACAGACATGGCCTCGAAACACATGAACCGAAAGGTTAAGCATGAGTCATATGAATGATATGATCGACACTTTGTTGTCCACCATTGAAACCACATCTCTTCTCGTGAAGATCAGATTAGGTGTGGTGAATTTGGATCATGTTCACTAAACAACTTGAGGGATGTTGAATTTAGTGGGAGTTCATCTAGTAATTTGATTAAGTTGAACTAGTTATCATGAACATAGTATAATTTGTACTTGCAAATATTGTAGATCAAATGGCTAAGTCCAACTTCAACTTCAACGTTTTTGCTGAGAAAGAAAAGCTTAGAAACAATGGGTCTAACTTCACCAACTGGTTTCGCAATCTGAGAATCATTCTCTCTGGCGGTCAAAAGGACTATGTCCTTGAGAATGCGCTAGGTGACGCCCCTGCTATAGATGCGCCGACTGATGAGAAAGCTGTCTATCAGTCGCGCAAAGATGATTATGGTGTGATTAAGAGCACCATGTTGTTTGCTATGGACTCGGACCTTCAAAATCGTTTTGAAGATTATCCCGGGCCCTTTGAGATTCTTGAGGAGCTGAAAACTATGTTTCAGACTCAGGCCCGTTCTGAGAGATATGAGATCTCTGAGAAATTCTTTAACTGCAAGATGGAGGAAGGGAGTTCCGTTAGTGAGCACGCCATAAAGATGTCGGGCTACACTCAACTCCTTGAGCAACTGGACTGCAAGATTCTAGAGGAGCTCAAGATTAACAGGGTTCTGCAATCACTCCCTCCCAGCTACAAAAGTTTTGTAGTGACTCATAATCAGATTGGTTCCACTGATACGATCACCGAGCTCTTCGCTAAGCTGAAAGCTGCGGAGGTGGACATCAAAAAGGATAATCATGTGTTGATGGTCAACAAGCCCCCCAGCTTTAAGAAAGGTAAGGGTGCAAAGAAGCCCTTCAAGAAAGGCGGCAGCAAGCGCGTTGCCCCTGCTGAGAAGAAGCTCAAGTCTGGACCTAAGCCGGACACTGAGTGCTTCTATTGCAAGGACAAGGGTCACTGGAAGTGCAACTGTCCGAAGTACTTAGCGGACAAGAAGGCTGGCACCATCAAAGGTATATTTGATATACATGTTATTGATGTTTTCCTTACTAGCCCTCATTGTAGTGCCTGGGTATTTGATACTGGTTCAGTTGCTAATATTTGTAACTCGAAACAGGAGCTACGGAATAGACGGCGGCTTGCGAGGGATGAGGTGACGATGCGCGTTGGCAACGGATCAAGAGTTGATGTGATGGCCGTCAGCACGCTCTCCTTAGTTTTACCTTCGGGATTAGTTTTAAACCTCAATAAATGTTATTATGTGCCTGCGTTGAGCATGAACATCATTTCTGGATCGTGTTTATTGCAAGACGGTTATTCATTTAAATATGAGAATAATGGTTGTTCTATTTATATGAGTAACATCTTTTATGGTCATGCACCTGCTGTGAATGGTTTATTTCTTCTGAATCTCGAGAGGGATGAAACACACATCCATAACATTGATGCTAAGAGATGCAAAGTAGATAGTGATAATACTACTTATTTGTGGCACTGTCGTCTAGGTCATATTGGTGTAAAGCGCATGAAGAAACTACATTCTGATGGACTTTTGGAGTCACTTGATTTTGAATCATTTGACACATGCGAACCATGCCTCATGGGAAAGATGATCAAAACCCCGTTCTCCGGAATGATGGAGCGAGCAACGGACTTGTTGGAAATCATACATACCGATGTATGCGGACCGATGAGTGTTTCGATGCACGATGGATATCGCTATTTTCTCACTTTTACCGATGACTTAAGTAGATATGGGTATATCTATTTAATGAAACATAAATCTGAAACATTTGAAAAGTTCAAGGAATTTCAGAATGAAGTGGAGAACCATCGTAACAGAAAAATTAAGTTTCTGCAATCCGATCGTGGAGGTGAATATTTGAGTTATGATTTTTTCACGCATCTTAAAGCAAGCGAAATCGTTTCGCAACTCACGCCACCCGGAACACCACAACGCAATGGTGTATCTGAACGCCGGAATCGAACCCTATTAGATATGGTCCGATCAATGATGTCTCTTACTGATTTGCCGTTATCATTTTGGGGTTATGCATTAGAAACCGCTGCATTCACTTTAAATAGGGCACCATCTAAATCCGTTGAGACGACACCGTATGAACTGTGGTTTGGTGCTAAACCTAAGTTGTCGTTTCTTAAAGTTTGGGGATGCGAAGCTTACGTCAAGAAGTTGATGCCGGACAAGCTCGAACCCAAAGCGGAGAAATGTGTCTTCATAGGATACCCTAAGGAAACTATTGGGT
This sequence comes from Avena sativa, assembly GCA_916181665.1. Taxonomy (NCBI): domain Eukaryota; kingdom Viridiplantae; phylum Streptophyta; class Magnoliopsida; order Poales; family Poaceae; genus Avena; species Avena sativa. Next base: position 120,849,671 of record OV702297.1, on the reverse strand, counting down.
ATACCTTCTATCACAGAACCGAAGGCAAAGTGTTTGTCGCAAAGAACGGTTCCTTTCTTGAGAAGGAGTTTCTCTCGAAAGAAGTGAGTGGGAGGAAAATAGAGCTAGACGAGGTTGTTGAACCTTCTCTTGAGTTGGAGAGTAGCGCAACACCTGAAATTGTTCTAGTGCCGCCTACACCAATAATAGAGGAAGCTAATGACAAGGATCATGAAGCTTCGGACGATGCTACTACTGAACGTCGCAGGTCGACAAGGTCGCGTGCCCCTCCTGAGTGGTACCGCAACCCTGTCTTAACTGTCTTGTTAGTAGATGACAGTGAACCTGCGAACTATGAGGAAGCAATGATGAGCCCAGACTCTGAGAAATGGCTAGAGGCCATGAAATCCGAATTGGGATCCATGAGCAAAAACAAAGTATGGACTTTGGTGGACCCTCCTAGCGACCGAAAGGCCATTGAGTGCAAATGGATCTTCAAGAAGAAAACGGACGCGGATGGTAATGTTACCGTCTATAAAGCACGACTTGTCGCGAAAGGTTTTCGACAAGTTCAAGGTGTTGACTACGATGAGACTTTCTCTCCCGTAGCGATGTTTAAGTCCATTCGGATTTTATTAGCAATTGCTGCGTTTCATGATTATGAAATATGGCAGATGGATGTCAAGACTGCTTTCCTCAATGGCAACATTGATGAAGAGTTGTATATGATGCAACCCGAAGGTTTTGTCGATCCTAAGGATGCTGATAAAGTGTGCAAACTTCAGCGTTCCATTTATGGACTGAAGCAAGCATCTCGGAGTTGGAACCTTCGTTTTGATCAAGTGATCAAGAGCTTTGGATTTGTTCCAAATTGCTACGAAGCTTGTATCTACAAGAAAGTGAGTGGGAGCTCAGTGACATTTCTGGTACTATATGTGGATGACATTGATTATTGGAAATGACATTAACATGCTTAACGATGTGAAGAGTTATTTAAACAAATGTTTTTCAATGAAAGACCTAGGTGAAGCTGCTTATATATTGGGCATCAAAATCTATAGAGATAGACAAAGACGCCTGATAGCTTTAAGCCAGAGTACATATCTAGACAAAGTTCTGAAAAGGTTCAGAATGGATAAGGCAAAGAAAGGTTCAGTGCCTATGTTGTCAGGTAAGATATTGAGCAAGGCTCAGTGTCCAGCTATGGTAAATGATAGAGAAGCTATGAGCAAAGTGCCATATGCCTCAGCCATAGGTTTTATCATGTATGCCATGCTGTGTACTAGAACGGATGTGTCCAATGCTCTTAGTTTCACGAGCAGATACGAAAGTGATCCAGGAGTGGAACACTAGACAGCCGTGAAGAACATCCTAAAGTACCTAAATAGGACTAAAGAAATGTTCTTAGTCTATGGAGGTGATGAACAGCTCGTCATAAAAGGTTACGTCGACGCTAGTTTCGACACCGACAAGGATGATTCTAAATCTCACACAGGATACGTTTATATTTTGAATGGAGGAGCTGTGAGCTGGAGAAGCTACAAGCAAAGCGTGATCGCGGGGTCTACAGTAGAAGCGGAATACATGGCTGCTGCAGAAGCGTCAAGTGAAGGAGTTTGGATCAGGAACTTCGTCACTGAGCTTGGCGTGGTTCCAAGTGCATTGGACCCACTGGAGATATTGTGTGACAACACTGGCACCATAGCACTCGCTAAGGAACCAAGATATCATCCAAAGACCAAGCATATCAACCGCAAGTTTCATATAATCCGAGATTATATAGCAGATGGAGATCTGAAGATTAGCAAAGTACATACAAATCTGAATGTCGCAGATCCATTGACTAAACCTCTTCCACGTGCAAAACATGATCAACACCTTAGTGCCATGGGTGTGAGATTGTTGCCAAATGTAAACTAGATTATTGACTCTAGTGCAAGTGGGAGACTGTTGGAATTATGCCCTAGAGGCAATAATAAAGATGTTATTATTATAATTCTTGTTCATGATAAAGTTTATATTCCATGCTGGAATTGTATTAAGCGGAAACTTTAATACTTGTGTGGTTTATGAACAACACCGTGTCCCTAGTATGCCTCTATGGACTAGCTCATTGATTAATGATGGTTAAGGTTTCCTAACCATAGACATGAATTGTCGATTAATAATGAGATCATATCACTGGGAGAATGATATGATGGACAGACCCAAACTAAGCAGAGCAATTAGATCATGTCATCGTGTTCATCTTTGCGAAGCTTTTCTTATGTCAAATATTGTATTCCTTAGACCATGAGATAATGCAACTCCCTGGTATCGGAAGAAAGCTTTGAGGTCATCAAACGTCATCCTATGAGAGGGTGATCATAAAGGTGTCTCTCAGGTGATCGAAAAGTACCTGTTGGGTTGTATGTATCGAGATGGGATTTGTCCCTCCCAAGTCGGAGAGATATACTTCGGGCCCACTCGGTAATCGATATCAACACCGCTTGCAAGCATGTGGTTAAGGAGTTAATCACAAAGTGATATCGGATTGCAGAACGAGTAAAGTACTTGCTGTGAACGAGATTGAACTAGGTATGACGGTACCGACGATCAAATCTCGGGCAAGTAAAATATCGCGCGACGAAGGGAATATATATATGGGATTGATTGAATCCTGGCATCGTGGTTCATCCGATATGATCATCGATGAATGTGTGGGAGTCAATATGGGTTTCCAGACCCTGCTGTTGATTATTGATATAAGATCATGTCTGCATGTTCTCGAACCCGAAGGGTCACACACTTATCGTGTCTCGACGCTAGCATAGATTGGATAATTGGTTTATGAGTTTTTGTTCGGAGTCTCGGATGAGATCCAGGACGTCACGAGAGGTTCCGGAATTGTCCGTAGAATAAGATTCATATAAGGCAATGCAGTTTTTGGAGTTCGGAATTGTTTCGGGTTAATCGGTATTGTACCAGAAGCTTCTAGAACCTTCCGGAGGGGGACCAACGTGGCCCCACCTGCCGGGAGGGGGCATGGGCCTATGAGGGAGTGCCCTGGCCGCATTGGGCCAGGGGCACAAGGCCCCATAGGGCCCAGCCGACCAACCTAGGGCAAAACCCTAGGGGAGCTTCTAGAAGGGGGGGACTTGCCCCCCACTCCTCCCTCCTTGGCCGCTGGCCCTAGGGCTTGGGGGAGGGGCAAGGGCTGGCTGCCCACCCCTCTATATAAATAGGGCTGGGGGCGCACCCCCCCACACACCTCCTCCTCAAGCCCTAGCCGCCCTACTGCCCTCCTCTCTCTCTCCCTCCCGACTGCACGTAGGCGAAGCCCTGCTGCAGAAACTCTCCACCACTTACACCGCGCCGTCGCGTTGTAGATCCAATCCGTCTCTCCACCATACTTGCTGGACCGAGGAAGGAGGAGACGTCGAGGTGCCGCATGTGTGCATCTCTCGGAAGCATCGCCACTTGCGGTGTTAGATCGGATCGGATCGCAAGGAGGAGAAGCGAGTACGACTACATCACCCACGTTCCGTCGAACGTTCCGCTGTGCGAATCTTCAAGGGTATGAAGATCTCATCTATTCCCCCTCGTTGTTGGCATCTCCTAGATTAGATCTTGGCTTTCCCGTTCACATCCGTAGAATTTTTTTGATTTACTATGCTGCGAAACCCTTCAAAAATTTCTTTGCGAAGAAGAGCACCAACATTTGGATGAAGATTTTTGAAAGGAAATACAACCTCATCAACGACAACGTCACGAGAGATATAGACACGACTAGTGTTAATCTCAAGACATTTAGCTCCCTTGTGACGTGGACTATAGCCTAAGAAGACACATTGTGTAGAGCGAAAGACAAGTTTACGTTTGTTGTAAGGACGGAGATTGGACCAACATGCACATCCAAAAACATGAAGAGAAGTGTAGTCAGGTTTAGAATCAAAGAGACGATGAAAATGAGTATCATTTTTAATGACTTTGCTAGGGAGCATGTTAATAAGATAGGTGGCTGTGAGGAAAGCTTCATCCCAAAATTTTAGAGGCATGTGAGCGTGAGAGAGAAGTGACAACCCTACTTCTACAATATGGCGGTGCTTTCTTTCAGCAGCACCGTTTTGTTGGTGAGCATGGGGACAAGACACATGGTGAGAGATCCCTTGAGATTAAAAGAAAGAATTTAATTTCTCATACTCTCCGCCCCAATCAGATTGAACGGTAAGAATCTTCCTATCGAGTTTTCTCTCAACAAGCTTTTGGAAATTAACAAAGGCATTATAAGCATCAGATTTTCGTTTGAGCAAATATATCCAAGAAAATTTACTATAATCATCAATAAAGCTTACATAATAGTCATGACGACCAACAGAGGTAGGTGCAGGACCCCATACATCAGAATAAACTAATTTAAGGGGGAGATGTAGATACACTGGTGGAAATAGGATATGAAAGCTCATGACTTTTAGCACGCTGACATGAATCACAAATTGACTCTATTCTAGACTCTTTAACAAAGGGACGTTTATTTTTACTAAGAACTTGGCTAACGATAGCTAATGAAGGATGACCTAGCTAATGAAGGATGACCGAGATGACTATGCCACCTTTCTTGAGAAGGCGTGGTGACCACAAAGGCATGCTTCTGAGGGTGAAGTGAAGACACCAAGGATGAAATAAGAGGGTATAGACCATCAACGCATCTCCCTCTATGAAGAATTCTCCTAGTGTCCTGATCCTTAATAAAAAGAAGAAGGGATGAAATTCTATAAAGACACGATTATCGTGGGTGAAGCGATGAACAGAGAGTAAATTTTTAGATGCGTTGGGGACATGAAGTATATTATTGATATTGAAATTTCGAACTGGGTGATGAACAATGGATTTTCCAATATGGGGAATTTTCATACCTTGCCCGTTAGCGGTGTTGACCTTGTCAAAACCCTTGTAGGCGTCGCGAACAGTCAAATTGTTGAGCTCTCCTGTAACATGATGAGTAGAGCCGTTGTCGTAGTACCAATTGGTATCCACACCGTAGGAGGCTATGTGTGCGCCCTTCTCGCCAACAGATTCATCATCACCATCTTGGAACCGATACCAATAGTCCATTGCTAGGTGGCCTTCACGATTGCAAATCTGGCAGGTCACATCGACCCAAGGAGTAGTGCGGTGACGTCCGCGGCCACAGCCACGCCCCCCTCCAGAAGAAGTACGGCCACCTCCTCCATGGCCTTGACGAGTTTGGCGATCATCTTGGTGATCTGAATGTCGGTCATCTCGACGATCAAAGCGGCAATCATTGCGATCTCCGCGGTCACCATGGGAGCGGTTGTAGTACTGATTGTTGTTGTGTTGCTGACGGGAGGCCAGATTAGCGGAGGACTCGAAGCTCATCTCCTGGGTGCCGCTCAGCATCAGTTGACGCTCATCATAGGCATGTAGTTGTGCATAGAGAGAGCCGAGGGAAATCAGAGTAGTGACCACGCCAAGGGCAGCAACGAGTGAGTTGTAGGATCCTCCAAGTCCAGCAAGGATGAAAGAGACATGCTCTTTAGCAGTGACCGTGCAGCCAGCAGCCCCGAGTTCATCGACGATAACCTGCATCTTTGTGAGGAACTTCGAGGTGGAATCATTGTTTTTCTTTGTGTTGGCAAGGGCAACTCGTAGATTTGAAATTTTGGCCTCACATTGAGAGGCAAACATCTCCTCAATTGCTTTCCAAACGCCGGTTGCGTGCTCAATCCGTTGGACGTGCGGCAGAACTTCAGGCGAGAGGGATTGGAGGAGATACCCGAGGACAATCTGGTCGCGCGAGATCCAGTCATCATATTCCGGGTTGTTCTTGGTTTGCGCTGGTTTGCCAGTGTCTTTGTCCTCTAGGACAATCTCGATTCTTTCTGGCGGCTCGGCATCAGTACCATCAAGTAGTCCGACGAGGCGAGCGCCGCGGATGGGGGGCAGAACTTGGGCACGCCATCCTGGATAGTTGCGGCGGGTGAGCTTGTCCGTCGGGGAAGAGCCGAGGTTGATCACCGGATGTGGCGAGGAGGATGTTGACATGGCGGCGGAAGTGGGGAGCGTAGGGGATGCGCGATATTTAGGCGATCAGCGATGTCGGCGAAGAAGCCGGCCTGATACCATGTAAAACATAGAACAGGTAGATTGTATTGGGTCTACTCGGTTGAATCCCGAGGCCCTCGATCGTGTTTAATATATAGAAGATTTTACATCGTAAGGAAAGAGGATAGGAGATTACATAGTATACGACA